>OX940968.1:16158169-16766741 GCA_954870475.1 Euphrasia confusa
CCTCATCAGTTGAGGCAGCCGTGGGCTCAGCAGGGCATACTTCATGGAGTACAAACTTGTACTCCTCCGAAGTCAGGACAATGTCTAAATTTCTCTTCCAATCAATATAGTTGGGGCCAGTGAGCTTATGCTCCTTGAGTATCATAGAAAGTGGGTTCATAGCTATTCTCTAAACCTATAAGCACATTTAAACAAACAATTAATTTAATATCCGATATTATCTCCCTATAATAATATCATTAAATCACTAATTACATCTAAAATCCCATCAGATAAGGCAAGCCACGATAGTGTGGACGTTTACCTATCCAAATGATTTAGCAATTAGATTTGCTTCGGTCGTACATCACTATAGCGTTACTTCGATGGGAAGAATACTATAGAGCGTACCTAAGTGTAAACCATTACTCAGTATCTAAGAAGATTGTTTGGGACTCGCATATCACCGCAAGCCACGATAGTGTGGACGTTTACGTTAACACACGATCCTTCACTTTCTTCTATAACTGTCTACATCAATCGTTCCAAAATCCCATTCAATGCAGCAAGCCACGATAGTGTGGACGTTTACTACACCAAAAGATTTTTACAATTGACATCCAATTACTTGAAGCATTCGATTTCGTAAATCAAGACGCGGGGAATCATAAGTGAAACTCGAAGTTTCTAACCAGTGATTCACCATGCGAACAACCCTATCTCTCATTAGATGAGGGAGCCGAGCAGACAATCGATCCACCTTAAGAGGATGGTACGAATGTCTCTAATTTGTGTCATCCACATGACCAAGTGGCTCTGGCTCCATTCCACTCCCCGGGGTGAGAATGAGTCGACTTGAAGTCAGTTTCAGAAAGACAAATTAGGCATTGTTTGATAAACTTAATCAATGTCTCTTGTAAAAGGAATTACAAGAATTCTCCTACAATGACACATCTATACGAACTTCAAAAGTCCATAAGAGTCACCAAGAGAACAGTAATGGAGACCATGGGAATGTTTCCATCCCCTCTCCCACTTAGCTTTTTATAACAAAGGGATACGCTATCTAATGCATAATTAAACACATAAGCATCCATACAAGTAATAAAGCATATAGCACATAGTCAAAATAATGCTAGAAAAATTATTTTTCGACTATCATGGCTTTATTCCATCTCCGTATGCTTCTTCTAGTCTTTAGTCTTCGTTCTTGAATGCTCCATGTGACGAGAATATTAATCCCAATATTTAAATCTATTTATTTTTTAATAAATCCAAAAGATACTCAATTCGAAAATTAAGTCAATCGAATAAATCAAAAATAAAATTAAATATTATTAATATTTTTATTTATTTATTCTCCTTTCTAATTCTACTAAATCTCTAGAATAATCTATCCAAGTCGAACTTGGAATATTCTAGAAGACTTCTATAATAGAATAAGGTAATAAAATAAATTAGGACTCTTCTACTTTCCAAGATTAATTAATTTCCATTACTATGAAAATTCCCATAAAATAGGAATAATCAATTAGGAAATAAATCAATCCTAAATCAACTTTTATTCCTTTCTAATTCTATTAAATCTCTAGGATCCTATTCCAAGTAGAACTCGGAATACTCTAGAAGACTTCCATAATAGAATAAGGAATAAAATTAATTCCAATTAATTCTTTTCCTAATCCATGAGAATTCCCAAAAATAGGAAAAACTCAAATAGGAAAACGAATCAATTAGGAAAGTGAATCTATGGTAGGAGAAACACGAGATCACGAGGACCCCGCGCCCCCCCACCTCGATCGCCGGCCGGGAGGAGTGCCGCCGCCACCTCAGCCCACGCGCCACCACCACCGGTGGCCGGCGTGGCCGAGGGTTCCCGCGGACAGCCCACGCCCCCCCCTTTTCGATCGTTCCTCATGGGATCGATCTCATGATCGATCCAGAGCCCTCTTCGTCTTCTTCGTCACACGCGTTCTCCGGCGGTCATCTCGGCATCGATCAAACGTAAATAAATTACAAGAAATAAATTTACAATTCCGGTATCGATTCTATACATGAAATCGACCCTATACACTTTCCGGAAAACATAGAACAATAATAATAAATCTAAATTCGGTCAACCCCCGAATTTTTACTATTACAAGCATTCATCCACACAAAACGAATCTCGACATGTCCGAGAGTTTAATAAACGAACAATCATGGTAAATTAAATAGCAATTAATTAAACGAATAATTAACAATTAATTAAACCATGATAGTCGGAATCCCTGCAAGGTAGAACACAATTGAATACATACATGAACACGAAACCAAACGCTCTGATACCAATTGCTGGAAATTCGATGTCCCGGGGTATCAAAAATTGCGGAACCCATAACCCCGACCGAAATCCCTTCGCCGGAAACCGATCACGAACGCCACGAAGAACCGGGCTCGACAAGAGCATCGCCGCGGGATGAACCCGCGGCTAAACCCTAGCCGAACCCCATCCACGGGGTTCGCGATCGCATGCATGCGATCGCCGGGCTGCTCCAGCAGCCCTGGGCGGTGAGTCCGGCGACTCACCGCCGTCGTCGGAGGTGGGGAGAGCCACCAGCCGCGGCGCCAGCCCGCGGCGGTTCCCCCCGGCGATCGAGCTAGGGCTCGATCGCCCCCAGCCGCGGCTTCTCCTCGTGCGCCACCGCCGGCCAGGGAGGACCGGGGAGGTCGTCTGCCGTGGCGCCAGCCCACGGCGACTCCCCGGCGATCGACTTCACGTCGATCGCTTGCCCCGGCGTCCAGCCGGGGCTTCCCTTTGGCGGCGGTACCGGCGGTCCGAACCCTAGGGTTCGACCGCCACCTTCGATCCTCGCCGGGGATCTCAAATCCCCGTCCCCGAGGTTCGTCGTTTTCCCGGATCTTGTGTTCATGCATGTATCACAATTAAATCACATAAATTCACACGAAGGAGTTTATGGTTGTACCTTTGATTCGTTGTGCGGAGAAACGAAATCAAGTTGAAGACCTTTGAATCTTCCCACGTATTCCTTGCACTTCGTTCGAACGTCGGGTGGGCGACGATCTATCGAACTCCTTTGGATCTCCTTCAACTCTCTAGAATATCAAGTATGATAATCTTGTCTTATGATTTATGAAGGCCATGTAGTGCTTTTATAGGCTACGTAGGGGATCTAAAGGAGATGGAATATTGGGCTTCCAATATTGAAGATTAAATTGAGCCCACTGCCCAAGTCCATTAATCCTTATCAATATTAATTAATTTATTTTCCACTATATAAATTAATTGCACTCCCAATATTAAACCATATTATATCAAATAATATTTCTCCGGTAGTATTATTTATTCCGTGTATTTAAGATTTAAATATCCATGAATAAAATTAATTTATTGCTAATTAATTTATTCATCTCTTTAATCCGAGACTAGTACCATTCAACCTTAATTATTGTGCGGAACGAATCCACTCATGAGGTTTACACAATAATTCCTTATGAACTCATCTCGGGGATATTATCAACCCTTACGGGATACACTGTCCGGTCAATTATTCACGGCATGTCATATATGAAATATAGTGACCCAACTTAACCGGAAATTAACCCAATAATTAAATCGGTTAATTCCTTTGGTAAATCAAAGTTACTTATATTAAATATACACACCCGCAATAATATCGGGGATTAAGAATAAAATACACTGAGACTCGAATCGATTATCGCCGGCAATCCTAATCGATGAATCTCAACGATCCGCTCAATACACCTAGTGTACAAGTGTGATAAAATAATTAAGATAAATTATTTTCTCTCTCACACAACGACTATACCGATGGATTGGTCCGTGTCCATCTAGGTCGTGAGCAACTGTTTGATTAAATACGAGTAACCGATAGTATGATCTTCTGTGCGCCCATGCTTGCACCATACTAACTACAACGTATAAAATCCAGGAGTTTACCCATGTTTGTTAATTTAATAGATTAAATGCTATGACCGGGAGTTTACCGTTACTTAAATCTAGACATTAAGTACACAACTCCAACAATTTTGTCGAGGCATGAATGGTGTAGTCAATTGGGAGTTAATCCCATTTTTGATTAGTATGCCTTGAACTCCTTAAAGAGGTTCACATACATCAGAGCGAATCAACTCTAGTACTTTCTTGGATCTATGCCCTTTAACCGTAAAGGGTTGCCTGGGCATTTAAACTTCCAAGTATGATTCGAAGGTTGGAAAGTCCTTTCCTTCAACCTAGCTGAGTAGTCCATCAGCTTTCACCCTTTGAATCGTACTCAAGTTAAAATGATCTAGCCTAAGATTCCATAAGTACATTTGATTCATCCTAGAAGGATCTTTACTCTTATTGAGGTTTGACAATGTGTTATTTGCTCCGGTGTGTTGCATCGTGGAAGAATATGGATTTAGTATTAAATTGTCTGTCAATGTACCAGAATGGATAACAACCCCGTTTCCTACTCTGAAAAGTACGAAACTGTCCAAAGAAATGGAATATCCATTCTAAGCCAATTTAGAAATCCGAAATGAAATTTCTTTCTAAATGCCGGCACATAAAGACAATTTATTAGAACTAAAATCCTACCGTTAAAAACATTTAACATCTCCCACTACAATGGTTGTTACCTTAACAATATTGCCCATGTAGGTCATTACTTCTTCCTTTCTAAGTCTCCGAGTTTCCTGGAACCCCTGCATTTAAGTGCAGACACGATTAGTGGTTCCTGTATCCACACACCAAGTTCTGGCAGATAACACCACTAAACATGTTTCGGTGACTAAGGAAGAGTCAACTTCTTGTTGCTTGAGAGGACAATTGAAACTCCCAGTATCCAGACTGCTTACAACGGAAGCACTTGCCCTTTGGGCTTGCTTGTCCCATTCCGTGGTCCAGATATATTAGGCCCACTGGGTTTCCGTATTTGCTTCTTCTTCCTTTTGCCGCCCGAAGGCCTAGGAAGAGCCGATTTCTCAGCCACAAGTCCTTGAGAGCCCTTAAAGATTCCCTCAGCCGCTTGAAGTTCAATCAGGAGTTTACGTCAATGAATAAGACCTCTTATTCACGTCATAGTTCTGGCGGAACTGCTCAAAACTTCTCGGCAGAGTCTGGAGCACAATATCAACTTGGGTTACCCAATTGATAATTTCTCCCAGAATCTCTATCTCATTATGATAGCCCATCATTCTAAGAACGTGATTCCTCCCGGCGTTCTTTCCGACATGATGGCCGTCATGAGTTGCCTCATTGCATTTTGCCCGGCTGCCCTGTCCTGATAACCAAAAAGCTCCTTGAGGTTAAGCATCATATCATAGGTAATGGTCATGGTTTGATCCTGATGTCGCAGCACATTTTGACATGAAAGCCATAATGTAGCTCCGCGTCATCTCACAACCTTGATCCATTTCCAATGAGCTTCCTTTCCTCAGTAGTGGAAGCATCATTTGGTTCAGCAGGTCCATTGACTTGGAGTACATATTTGTACTCCTCTGCAGTTAGGATAATGTCCAAGTTTCTTCTTTAATCCATACAAACAGGTTCAGTGAGTTTGTTGACTTTTAATGGGAATAATACCATATAAAACAAACAATGAGTTTAATTCGATATCATTTCCCTCAAATAATATCATTAAACTACCAATCATTTCCAAAATCCCATCAGACTAGCATGCCACGTTCTTGTGGACGTATACTAATCCTAACGATTTTATTATTGGATTTTTACGTCGGTCGTACATCATTATAGCAGTGACTCCGATGGGGAGGATACTATAAAGCGTACCTAAGTGTGTACCATTTCTCAGTACTAAGTCAACCGCTCGGGAACTACATATCCACCGCAAGCCACGTTCATGTGGACGTTTACGTGACATGCGGTCCTCCACGATTTTCTATAACTGTCGAGCCTCAATTAATCCCAAAGTTCCGTTTCCATTTAGCAAGCCACGTTAGTGTGGACGTTTACTAAAACAAACAACTTTATTAATTGAATCCCATTTATTTAAATGTCATAGAGTCTCAATTAACCCAAAGTACCATTTCCATTTAGCAAGCCACGATAGTGTGGACGTTTACTAAAACAAACAACTTTGTTAATTGACTCGTACATTAAATTTCACAATTTTATTATTCAAAGCTTGATATCTCGTAAGTGAAACTCGAAGTTTCTAACCAGCGATCAATCATGCAATTGAGCCCTATCTCTCACTAGGTGAGGGAGCCAACCAGACAATCGATCTAGTCATCGAATGACTCGAATGTCTCTAATCTGTGTCATCGACATAAGCAAGCGCTTTGGCTCCATTCCACTCCCCGTGGTGAGAATGAGTCGAGTTGAACTTAGTCTTTGAAAGACAGATTAGGCACTTGCTTTTGAAAAATATAATTGTTCGATTCTTATAAGTGGAATTGAATTCGAATTTTGATCCAGTGATATCCGTGTATCGATTCGTAAGTCAATACACATCACCATCAAAACAGAGAATGGAGACTACGGGATTGTTTCCAATCCCTCTCCCACTTAGTATTTTACGATTTAGGGATAATCATGCATAAAATAATAAGCATAATAAAACACGTAAATCACACAAAAGCAATTAACGTGGCCCGATTATTATGGCCTTAAAATCTTGAATGCACGTCTCTTGGAACTTCATCTCGTTGCTCGTCTCGGTCTCGATCCACCACCGACTCGCTTGAGGGCCAACACTATGGGAAAATGTCTCATAGACACCGAGCATTGACTGGTGTTAAAAAAAAAATCTGTCTGGTGTCTTTGTGCGTGGTGTTAAAGATCGGCTATGTTTTAACACCGGTCGTTGACCGGTGTTAAATATAATTTATAACGCCGGTTTTGTTACCTGGACCGGTGTCTATATTATTAAAGACATCGGTCAATTCTATAGAAACTAGCAAAATCAACCGGTGTGAAAAGTAATAACACCAGTCTTTTTTCATGTATGACCGGTGTTGTTGATAATAATTAAAATTAAAAAAATATAATTTTATAAATTGCCAATAATTAAAATTATATTAAATTCATGAAATTCAAATACAATATTCATAAATACTAAATTCTCCAAATCCTTTCAATTTTCATGGACTCCAAACACAATAATAAAAATACTCAAATCTCCAAATCCTTAAAATTGTCAAACAACAATATTCCATAATCTTAGAGCATCATCAACCTTTTGTTCTCGTGATCTAGTGTTCTCTTCAAACAGAGCATTCACCTGAAAAGAATCGAATAAGTTTGTTAGCTTCATAATATCGTATAACTCGAGCCTTATAGTAGGTACCTTCAATTAAAATATAAAAAATAAACATCTCTATGATTTAGTTTTATTGTTTTCATTTTCTTCACGCAATGAAGTAAAGATCTTAGAGGCACATGTAATTCATTCGTATACTAATTCAAATACCTCGTCTTCTGCTCTACGAAGATTCATTGTCAAATGGTCTTTATCTTTTTCCAGGTGTTTCACTTGTGCTGTTAGTGCCACAACCTTCTGAGTCAAAGGCTTCAATCTAGAACAAAATAAGAAAAGGCTAGTCAAATATTCATCTTAAGAGCAATAAAACAAAACATATTGTAGTCGAAGCCATATATAATCTAATTCACTAGGTAATATCCCTCTCACCTAGTCCACATTTTCAGTATTTGTTGGCAAACTTCCACTCCACTACGTGCCTCCAAAAATCTATGTGTAGTCAAGACAATTTCATCGTTTGCTAAGTAAGTGGTCAACAGTGAATGAAGTAAAACTTGTTCAACGTGCAGGCCATCTTCAGACACATCACCCTTCTGCTCTTTCAGCCATCTGCAAAGGTGATCACCTGTTGTGCTATATATATACAGAAGCAATTCAAAATTAATCCATATGTCTTGGAGGATCCTATCTGACCAATTCCAAACACAGAATTCTGACAAAAGCGGAGTTTGGCTTGGTCAATATAAGGACTGTCTACGGAGGCAATTCCCACTTCAATGAAATCTAAAATAAAACCAACGAGTAGATGGCTGAAAGAGCATCAAGAAAACAACGAATTTTAAGACGATAGGTATGTATATACATTTACCTGTTTAATACTACGTTCAGCGGTAGTTATATTACCCTTCTCAAAAGAGACATTGTCGTGTTTGTGCCGATCGCACTTGTCTCCCTTGCAGTGCCACGATAGGCTGAACGATGCCTACATCCAGAAATATTTTACAAAGAAGATTATAGTAAATAGAAAAAGGAAAAAAGATTAGAAATATATAAAACTCAACCACACACACCTTCCTCGTCATTTTATTAGGGAAGGCGGGCGAGCCAGAGTCAAATTCGCCATCTCAGAAAACCTCGTTTTCTTTGTCATGTTTCTGAGATTCCGAGTTTTCAAATCTTCGGTCGCTAATAACGACAACGAGCAAATCAGCACACGTCATTATTGCAAGAAGGATACATCAAGAAACAAACATTAATAAATTAACCTTTCGGGTCCAACTGCATATTTCGTTCCCTCTCCAGTTCGTACTTTCACTTCCACTCGGCGGCCTCGGCTTGAGCAGAAGCCTTACCTTCAGTAACCCTTCGTAGTGCCTTTGCAACAGCTATTTATACACACAACAACACCATTAATTCAATCGAGCAATTAAAATACAAATAAAACCAAGTA
Source organism: Euphrasia confusa (assembly GCA_954870475.1). Taxonomy (NCBI): domain Eukaryota; kingdom Viridiplantae; phylum Streptophyta; class Magnoliopsida; order Lamiales; family Orobanchaceae; genus Euphrasia; species Euphrasia confusa. Next base: position 16,166,828 of record OX940968.1, read on the forward strand.
TAGATCCACTGACTTCTGAGAGCTTCGAAAAACTCGACCAGGTGGTCGTCGATTCCGTGAAGAAGGGACTGCCGGATGATTTCCTCGATCGATTTCTGGGTGTTCGACAGAGAGAAAGAATCGATAAACCCATTCTCTGCTGCCGGTGAAACGCCCCCATTCGCCTATATTATACCCACAGCTTACTCAACCAAATCCAAGTCAACAATTTCTAGAAACAGAGAACCCAATAAATCAACCAAGATTCGAACTTTACAGCAGTAAAAAAAGTAAAAAAAAAAATTAAAAAATAAAAATAAATGGGACATCATCAACCCAATAAATGGGACACGGTTTCCTGTCTATAATCTACAGCATGCCGTGTGTACAATTCCGATTCCCAATATACCGAGGATCTCGACTAATCAATTAGTCTCACTCATTGGCACATCAAAGAACCGAGCATTGGACACACGCACCTATAATTATATAGGGATTAGGAACTCATATATCCGTAATATCTGAGGTCTAGTTCGATTACTCCGATTAGTATAAATCGAACGCCCTCCCGTGGTCCTGCTCAATACACCAAGTGTACAAGTGTAACATGATAGTCAAGACCGACTATCTACCAGTCACACTACGACGTACCGATGGATTGTCTCTGTCCATCTAAGTCGTGAGCTACTGTTCGATAGTATACGAGTAACCGATAGTATGATCTTCCGCGTGTCTCCTCACGCCATACTATCTACAACGTATACATCAAGGACTATTGCATTAAATGCAATCATGTTTGAATTATGTATAGACTAAGGCATAGACAAGGAGTTCCGTATTTCCACTAAACTAGACATTTAGAATACAACTCCGTCAGTTGTGTCACGGTATTTTATATATGACACGCCGTTCATTCTTGACGGAAAAGTGTATCCCGATGAGGGTTGATAATATCATCGAGATGAGTTCATAAGGAAATATTATGTAAACCTCGTGATTGGATATGTTCCGCATAATAATTAAAGTTGAATGATACTATTCTCGGATATAAGAGATGAATAAATTTATTAAGCAATAAATAAATTTTATTCATGGATATTTAAATCTTAAATACACGGAATAAATAATACTACCGGAGATAATATTATTTGATATAATATGGTTTAATATTGGGAATGCAATTATATTTATATAGTGGAAAATAAATATAATTAATAATAGTAAGGATTAATAGATTTGGGCTTGGGCTCAATTTAATCACTATTATTAGAAGCCCAATATTCCACCTCCTTTAGATCTCATACTTAGCCTATAAAAGCACTACATGGCCTTCATAATTATTAAGACAAGAATATCAATACTTGATAGTTTTAAATAGTTGAAGGAGATCCATAGGAGTTCGGAAGATCGTCGCCCACACGACGTTCGAACGTAGTGCAAGGAATACGTGGGAAGATTCAAAGGTCTTCAATTGATTTCGTTTCTCCGAACAACGAATCAAAGGTAAAATCATAAACCCCCTCGATGATTTTATGCGTTAATTATCGTATGACATACATGAACAAAGATCCGGGAAACGACGAACTCCGCAGACGGGGATGGACCGCGAGGTCGACATCCCCGCGGGGATCAAGAAAGGCCTCGGCTGGGGGCCGAGGGTGGCGGTCGGAACCCTAGGGTTCGACCGCCGGCGTGGCTACGGGAAACCTACGGCTGGAGCCGAGGGGTGCGATCGATCCTCGGATCGATCGCGGGTCAGCTGTGGGGCGACTCGCAGCGACCCCGTGCAAGTTACTGGTTTGCCCGTAGCGGTTCGCACTGTTGGAATTTGATATCCCGGGCTATTAAAAATTAAGCGGAAACCAATAACCCGATCAAACCCTTCGCCGGAGATCACACGAACGCCGACGAACGCGCCGGAGTCCAGCCGAGGAGACCACGCACCCGAAGGCACGCAGCCCGCCCCCAGCCGAACCCCCGCGTCGCGGGGTTCGCACGATCGCACGCCGATCGCTCAAAGGCGATCGGCCGGGACTTCCCAGCAGTCCCCCGCGGCGAGTCCGGCGACTCGCCGCCGTCAGGAGGAGCCCCTCCTTCACGGCGGGTGGGGTGCGGCACCAGCCCGCGCCCCCGGGATCGATCCTTGTGATCGATCGCTACCCCTCGGCCCAGCCGAGGGTTTCTTCCTCCGCGCGCCGCCAAACCCTAGCGGGCGATCCCGCGGTCCGGTGGCTTCGCCACCACCACGTGATCGTTCGTCTAATCCGGGTTCGACTTTTGGATCTTTGTTCTACGGTATTCTCAATAAATCGAATCAATTAAATCATAAAGCGCGTTTAGATTTTTACCTTCGGTTCGTTGTTCGGAGAAACGAAATCAAACACCTTTGAATCTTCCCACGTATTCCTTGCACTCCGTTCGAACGTCGGGTGGGCGACGATCTATCGAACTTCTATGGATCTCCTTCAACTCTCTAGAACTTATCAAATAATGATATTCTTGTCTTATGATTTATGAAGGCCATGTAGTGCTTTTATAGGCTACGTAGGGGATCAAAAGGAGGTGGAATATTGGGCTTCTAATATTGAAGATTAAATTGAGCCCAATGCTCAAGTCTATTAATCCTTATCAATATTAATTAATTTATTTTCCACTATATAAATTAATTACACTCCCAATATTAAACCATATTATATCGAATAATATTTCTCCGGTTAGTATTATTTATTCCGTGTATTTAAGATTTAAATATCCATGAATAAAATTTATTTATTGCTTAATAAATTTATTCATCTCTTATATCCGAGAATAGTACCACTCAACCTTATTTATTATGCGGGAACAAATCCACTCGCGAGGTTTACATAATAAATCCTTATGAGCTCATCTCGGGGATATTATCAACCCTTCCGGGATACACTGTCCCTTCAAGAATTCACGGCATGCCATATATAAAATACAGTGACCCAACTTAACCGGTAATTAACCCAATAATTAAATCGATTAATTTCTTTGGAAAATCAAAGTCACTTATATTAAATATACACACCCGCAATTGTTTCAGGGATTAAGAATAAAATACTCCGAGACTTAAATCAATTATCACAGAGCAATCCTAATTGATAAGTCTCAAGCGATCCGCCCAATACACCAAGTGTACAAGTGTGATAAAATAATTAAGACAAATTATTTTCTCTCTCACACAACGACTATACCGATGGATTGGTCCGTGTCCATCTAGGTCGTGAGCAACTGTTCGATTAAATACGAGTAACCGATAGTATGATCTTCTGTGTGACGGCGCACACCATACTAACTACAACGTATATAATCTAGGACTATAATTTGCATATAATTAATTAAAAATTAATTAAAAGCAAATGAATGTTTATTTCAATAGATAAATGATAGTGTACAAGGAGTTCAGAATACTCAAATCTAGACATTAAGTATACTACTCCAACATTCTCCCACTTATACTAAGGTCTAGTCTTATCTTCCAAACTTCTGACTCCCAAACCCTCCAAGTGCTTGTAATATACTTCCTTAGGAAGTATCTTGGTGAAAGGGTCCGCTAGGTTGTCCTCCGAAGCTATCTTGGTGACTACCGCATCGCCCCTCTTGACGATGTCTCGAATCAGGTGGTACTTGCGCTCTATGTGTTTCGTAGCACTATGGGACCGTGGTTCCTTACTGTTTGCCACTGCACCGCTATTATCACAATAAATTGTCATAGCCTTGGGCAAACTCGGAATCACATCTAAGTCCTGGAGGAAATTAAGGAACCATACTGACTCTTTCGCTGCCTCTGAGGCTGCAACATATTCAGCTTCCATGGTAGAGTCTGAAATGCACTTTTGCTTAACACTCTTCCATGATACGGCTCCACCTCCCAAAGTGTACACATAGCCTGATGTCGACTTACGCCGGTCCTTATCAGCTTGGAAATCCGAATCTGTGTAACCCAAAGGAATCAGATTGTCTGCTCCGTATCCCAGAACATAATCCTTAGTATTTCGCAAATACTTGAAAATGCTCTTTGCGGCAGTCCAATGAGCCTTTCCAGGGTTACTCTGATATCTTGTTACTATGCCAACTGCATAACAGATATCAGGCCTCGTGCATAACATTGCATACATCAAGCTTCCCACAGCCGAAGCGTAGGGAACTGCTTTCATTTCATCTTTCTCCTTCTGTGTCTGAGGACACATCTCCTTAGAAAGATAAGTTCCTTTACTGAAGGGCAGATCACCCTTTTTGGAATCTTGCATGTTAAAACGAGCTAGAATCGTGTCTATGTAAGATTGCTGGGAAAGATACAATGTTCTATTCCGGCGATCCCTTATAACTTTGATCCCTAGAACATCTCCAACTTCTCCCATATCTTTCATATCGAATTTTCTAGACAACCATCCCTTTATGTCTGATAACATCTTTACACTGTTGCCAATGAGAAGTATGTCGTCTACATAAAGCACGAGGAACACCACCTTCTTTCCATCACGTTTCCAATACACACACGATTCGTCCATGCTTTGAATGAATCCAAAAGATTGGACTACTTCATCAAACCGCAGGTTCCACGATCTCGAGGCTTGTTTCAATCCATAAATGGATCGATTAAGCTTGCACACTAGATGATCTCGCCCCTTAGCAATGAATCCTTCTGGTTGTTTCATATAAATCGTCTCGTCAATACTTTCATTAAGGAAAGCTGTCTTGACATCCATTTGCCACACCTCATAGTTCATATGAGCTGCTATGGATAAGAGAATCCGGATCGACTTTATCTTGGCTACCGGCGAGAAGGTCTCCTCATAATCGATTCCCTCTTTCTGAGTATATCCTTTCGCAACAAGCCGAGCTTTAAAGGTTTCAACCTTTCCGTCAGATCCTCTCTTTCTCTTGTAGACCCATTTACACCCAATTGGCTTTACGCCGCTTGGTGGTTCTACAAGATCCCAGACTTTATTAGAATCCATAGATTCTATTTCGGATTTCATCGCTTTCTTCCAAGAAGGCGCATCTATATCTTGTACCGCCTCATCATAGGTCCAGGGATCGACTTCATGAACTCCGGGTGCCGAGTCCGAAGACTCGCCCAGTCCAATCCATCTGTCTGGTTGTTTAACAACCCTCCCACTACGACGGCGTTCCGGTGTATCGACAGTGACAGTATTAGGTGCAGGTTCTAGTGGTGTATCTACACTCGGTTCGGCTGTATCTAAGTCTTCTTTGTTACCTCTCAACTCATCAAGCATTATGTCACTTTTGGGCTTGTGGTCCATGACATAGTCTTCCTCTAGAAACCGAGCATTAGTACTTATAACGATCTTCTGGTCCGTAGGACTATAGAACATGCCACCCTTAGTTCCTCTAGGATATCCTATAAACAACCGCACTTCAGTACGAGGTTCTAACTTATCAGCCCCTGTCTTCAACACGTGTGCAGGACACCCCCAGATCCGAACGTGTCTCAGGCTAGGCTTGCGCCCGCTCCAACGTTCCATGGGTGTTGAAGGAACTGTTTTGGATGGAACCAAGTTCAGAATGAGCGCCGTTGTTTCCAAGGCATATCCCCAGAACATAATAGGTAAATCCGAGTAACTCATCATTGAACGCACCATCTCCATAAGAGTCCTATTCCTTCTTTCCGACACACCATTCTGCTGGGGAGTGTATGGTGATGTCATTTGGGAGTCAATCCCATTCTCTGCTAAGTATGCCTTGAATTCTCCAGACAGGTACTCGCCTCCGCGATCAGATCGCAGGCATTTAATGGATTTACTTTGAAGGTTCTCCACAAAAGCCTTGAACTCTTTGAACTTGTCAAAGGATTCGCTCTTGCGGCGCCTCAAGTATACAAACCCATACCTTGAGTAATCATCAGTGAAGGTGATGAAATACTTGTACCCTCCCTTTGCCTGGGTAGACATAGGTCCGCATACATCAGAGTGAATCAAATCCAATACTTGTTCGGATCTCCGTCCTTTACCAGAAAAAGAACGCTTGGTCATTTTACCCTCCAAACAGGATTTGCAGGTTGGAAGGTCCTCTCCTTCTATGCCGCTAATGAGACCATCATCTTTCAACCTTTGAATTCTATTCGAATTAATATGACCTAGCCTTAGATGCCACAAGTATAATTGATTCATTTTAGAAGGTTCCTTTCTCTAATTGGTGCTCGTAGATGTGTTATTACTCTCGGTTAGTTACATCGTGTTAGACTCAGGAATTAGAACATACAAATCGTCTATCAATGTACCAGAACAGACAATCTCACTATTTCTTCTTATGACCACAGAGTGATCAAAAGAAACAAAATATCCATTCAGAATTAACTTAGAAACTGAAATTAAATTCTTTCTAAAATTCGGTACATAAAGAAAATTTTGTAAAACTAAAATCCTATCACTACTAAAGCGTAAGTGAACGTCTCCCACTGCAACAGCCGCCACCTTCGCGGCATTGCCCATGTAGACCACGATCTCTCCCTCTCTAAGTCTCCGGGTTTCCTGGAACCCCTAGAATGAATTGCAGACATGGTCAGTGGCGCCCGTATCTACACACCAGGTGCTGGTAGATATCAACGCTGACAATGTTTCAGTGACTAAGGAAAATTTCGTACCTTTGATGAGAGGACAATCAGACCTCCAGTGCCCAAACTGTTTGCATCGAAAGCATCTGCCTAATGGCTTGCTTCTCCCAATCCGTGGTTCTAAACCACTGGGTCTCTTTGCACGCTTTTCCTTTAGTCTTGCCACAAGAGCTTGTGATGTCCTTAACTTATGCACAAACTCCGCTTTCGCTGAATCCTTTTTAAGAGACTCGTTGAGAGGGAATTCAGTGAGTATTTTAATCACCCCTTGCCCGGCTTCCACGCTATGTCTCAACATCGCCCTGAGGTCATTCTTAATGTCCTCATCAGTTGGGACAACAGTTGATTCGGAAGGCTCAACAGTCTGAACAATATCCAGATTTCATTCCCAACCATTACTATATGGAACCAGTGAGTTTTCATCCTTAAGTAAATCACAAAGTGGGGTCACAGTCATTCTTAACCTATAAGCACATAAATCAAACAAACAATTTAATACCGATATTATCTCCCTCAAATAATATCATTAAATCACTAATTACATCTAAAATCCCATCAGGTAAGGCAAGCCACGATAGTGTGGACGTTTACCCACCCAAACGACTTTGCAATTAGATTTCCTTCGGTCGTACATCATCAATAGCGTTACTTCGATGGGAAGGATACTATGAAGCGTACCTAAGTGTAAACCATTACTCAGTACTAAGAAGTTCGTTTGGGACTCGCACACCACCGCAAGCCACGATAGTGTGGACGTTTACGTTGACACACGGATCCTTCACTCCCTTCTATAACTGTCTACATCAATCGTTCCAAAATCCCATTCAGTGCAGCAAGCCACAATAGTGTGGACGTTTACTACACCAAAAGACTTTTACAATTGACTCCCAATTACTTGATCCATTCAATCTTGTAAATCAAGACGTGGAGAATCATAAGTGAAACTCGAAGTTTCTAACCAGTGATTCACCATGCGAACAACCCTATCTCTCATAAATGAGGGAGCCGAGCAGACAATCGATCCATCTATCAAAGAATGGTACGAAGGTCTCTAATTTGTGTCCTCTACATGACCAAGTGGCTTTGGCTCCATTCCACTCCCCGGGGTGAGAATGAGTCGACTTGAAATCAGCTTTGGAAAGACAAAATAGGCATTGTTTGATAAACTTAATCAATGTTTCTCGTAAGAGGAATTACAAGAACTCTCCTCCAATAACTTATCTATATAAACTTCAAAAGTTTATAAAAGTCACCAAGAGAGCAGCAATGGAGACCATGTGTATGTTTCCATACCCTCTCCCACTTAGCTTTTTACAATAAAGGGATACGCTATCTAGTGCATAAAATAAACACATATAGAATGCATACATGTAATAAAGCACATAGTATTATCACATAATCAAAATAATACTAGAATATTATTTTCCGACTATTATGGCTTTATCACATCTCCGTACGCATCTTCTAGTCTTCAGTCTTCGTTTCTTGAATGCTCCATGTGACGAGAATATTAATCTCCAATATTTAAATCTATTTATTTTCAATTAATCCAAAAGTTACTTAATTCGAAAATTAAGTCAATTGAATATATCAAAAATAAAATTAAATATTATTAATACTTTTATTTATTTTTATTTTCCTTTTCTACACCATTAAATCTCTAGAATAATCTATCCAAGACCCACTTGTAATATTCTAGAAGATATCCATAATGGAATAAGGAAATAAAATAATTTTAGGACTCTTATACTTTCTAAATTTATTTTATTCCTAATCCATGAATATTCCCATGAGTAGGAATAATCAAATAGGAAAAATAAATTTAATACTAAATTAATTCTTTTTCTATTCCATGAATATTCCATAAAAGAAATAATCAAAATAGGAAAACCGAATTAAAATAGGAAAGTAAATTTCCGGTAGGAGTGGCATGGATTGGGAGGCCCCACGCCACCCCCACCTTCGATCGATCGGCCGGCCATGGGGAGGAGCGCCGCCGCCCAGCCGCGCCGGCTAGCCACCGAACCGGCGGTAGCCGCGGCTAGGGCAACCGAGCCCCCGCCCCTTAGCCATCGATCGGGCATCACCATGGGATCGATCCAATCGATCCCAAGCCCTCATCCCTCTCGTCACTTCGTCTTCTCCGGCGGTCTTCGATTCATCGATCCAATCGCAAAATAAATTACAAAATCTAAATTACAATTCCGGTATCGATTCTATACATGAAATCGACCCTATACAATTTCCGAAAAAACGATGAACATAATAATAAATCCTAAATTCGGTCAACCCCCGAATTTTTACTATTACAAGCATTCACCACAAAAAAAACGAATCTCGACATGTCCGAGAGTTTAATAAAACCAACAATCATGACAAAATAAATTAAACGAATAATCATCAAGCCATAATAGTCGGAACCCTGCAAGGTAGAACAATTTTATCGAAAATACCGCGAACGTAAACCACGCTCTGATACCAGTTGTTGGAATTTGATATCCCGGGCTATTAAAAATTAAGCGGAAACCAATAACCCGATCAAACCCTTCGCCGGAGATCACACGAACGCCGACGAACGCGCCGGAGTCCAGCCGAGGAGACCACGCACCCGAAGGCACGCAGCCCGCCCCCAGCCGAACCCCCGCGTCGCGGGGTTCGCACGATCGCACCCGAAGGCACGCTCAAAGGCGATCGGCCGGGACTGCCCAGCAGTCCCCCGCGGCGAGTCCGGCGACTCGCCGCCGTCTGGAGGAGCCCCGCCTTCACGGAGGGTGGGGTGCGGCACCAGCCCGCGCCCCCGCGATCGATCCTTGTGATCGATCGCTACCCCTCGGCCCAGCCGAGGGTTTCTTCCTCCGCGCGCTGCCAAACCCTAGCGGGCGATCCCGCGGTCCGGTGGCTTCGCCACCACCGCGTGATCGTTTGTCTAATCCGGGTTCGACTTTTGGATCTTTGTTCTACGGTATTCTCAATAAATCGAATCAATTAAATCATAAAGCGCGTTTAGATTTTTACCTTCAATTCGTTGTTCGGAGAAACGAAATCAAACACCTTTGAATCTTCCCACGTATTCCTTGCACTCCGTTCGAACGTCGGGTGGGCGACGATCTATCGAACTCCTATGGATCTCCTTCAACTCTCTAGAACTTATCAAATAATGATATTCTTGTCTTATGATTTATGAAGGCCATGTAGTGCTTTTATAGGCTACGTAGGGGATCAAAAGGAGGTGGAATATTGGGCTTTTAATATTGAAGATTAAATTGAGCCCAATGCTCAAGTCCATTAATCCTTATCAATATTAATTAATTTATTTTCCACTATATAAATTAATTGCACTCCCAATATTAAACCATATTATATCGAATAATATTCCTCCGGTTAGTATTATTTATTCCGTGTATTTGTTGGAGTTGTGTACTTAATGTCTAGATTTAAGTATCGGTAAACTCCCGGTCATGGCATTTAACCTATTAAATTAATAAACAATTATTTGCAATTAATTATTATTAATTAATTATGCAAAATATAGTCCTGGATTTTATACGTTGTAGTTAGTATGGTGTGTCGGGCCCACACAGAAGATCATACTATCGGTCACTCGTATTTAATCGAACAGTTGCTCACGACCTAGATGGACACGGACCAATCCATCGGTATAGTCGTTGTGTGAGAGAGAAAATAATTTATCTTAATTATTTTATCACACTTGTACACTTGGTGTATTGGGCGGATCAGCTTGAGATTTATTGATTAGGATTGCCTTGGATAATCAATTTAAATCTCAGAGTATTTTATTCTTAATCCATGATATTATTGCGGGTGTGTATATTTAATATTAGAGACTTTGATTTTCCAAAGGAATTAACCGATTTAATTATTGGGTTAACTACCGGTAAAATTGGGTCGCTATATTTTATATATGACATGCCGTGAATACTTGACGGGAAAGTGTATCCCGGAAGGGTTGATAATATCCCCGAGATGAGTTCATAAGGAATTATTGTGTAAACCTCATGAGTGGATTCGTTCCGCACAATAATAAAGGATGAACGGTACTAGTCTCGGATATAAGAGATGAATATTATTTATTGAGCAATAAATAAATTTATTCATGGATATTTAAATCTTAAATACACGGAATAAATAATACTAATCGGAGAAATATTATTTGATATAATATGGATTAATATTGGGAGTGCAATTTTATTTATATAGTGGAAAATAAATAAAATTTAATATTGATAAGGATTAATGGATTTGGGTTGGACCCAATTTAATCTTCAATATTTAGAAGCCCAATATTTAGTCTCCTTATGATCCCCTACGTAGCCTATATAAGCACTACATGGTCTTCACTTTTCACAACCTAAGATACGCCAATCATAAAGTCTTGAAGAGTGAAGGAGATCCATAGGAATCCGATAGATCGTCGCCCACACGACGTTCGGACGAAGTGCGAGGAATACGAAGGAAGATCGCAAGGTCGTCAACCGATTTCGTTTCTCCGTACAACGAATCGAGGTAATAATCGAGAACCCCCTCTATGATTATTTGTGTTGATTAATCGTGATATATACATGAACGCACGATCCGGGAAAACGACGAACCTCGGGGACGGGGATTCGAGATCCCCGACGAGGATCGAAGGAGGCGGTCGAACCCTAGGGTTCGGACCGCCCCAACGCGCGACGAAGGGCGAGCCCCGGCTGGACGCCGGGGGCACGCGGTCGACTTCGGTCGAACGCCGGGGTGCCACGGGCTGGTGCCGTGGCGGACCCCAGCCGCCGTCGTCGGAGGCGCGCGCCGCGGGAACCCTCGGCTGGAGCCGAGGGGTGCGATCGATCGCGAGGATCGATCGCGAGCTGCTGCGGGGTTACCCGTAGCCGCCTCGCATGAGCTACGGGTTCGCCCGTAGCGGATCATGCGAGGGCGATGCCCTCGCGGGCAGCGAGTCATCGCGACTCGCTGCGGGGCTGCTACGAGCAGCCCCGGGGATGCCTCGCGCATCCCCAGCGATCGTCCGTAGACGATCGCGAGCCCCTCGCGGGGGCTCGGCTGGGCGCACGCGGCCTTCGGGCCTCGCTGGGCGTTCGGTCGGGCCCCGACTCGTGAGGTGGTTCGCGTTCGTGGATTCGACTCGTGGGGGACTTCGGCTGGGGGCGGGCTGCGTGTCTTCGGGCGCGTAGTTTCCAAAGGTCGGACTCCTGCGGATGAGTTGATGTTCCAATCTCCGGTGATCTAGGGTTTTGATCGGGTTATCGGTTCCGCAATTTTTTTGATAGCCCGGGACATCGAATCCCAACAACTGGTATCAGAGCGTTTGGTTTCGTGTTCATGTATATGTTCGATTATTGTTCTACCTTGCAGGATTTCCGGCTATCATGGTTGGATTTAATTAATTATTGTTTTTTAATTAATTATCATGATTATTAAACTCTCGGACATGTCGAGATTCGTTTTGTGTGGTTGAATGTTTGTAATAGTAAAAATTCGGGGGTTGACCGAATTTAGGATTTATTATTACGTTCTTTATTTTCCGGAAAATGTATAGGGTCGATTTCATGTATAGAATCGATACCGGAATTGTAATTTAAATTTTGTAATTTATTTACGTTGGTTCGATGATGAGACGATCGCCGGAAGACGAAGAAGTGACGAAGAGAGTAGGGCTTGGGATCGATCCCATGATGGTGATCGAACCATGGCCTAGCCGGTGTGGCTAGGCGGCGGCGGCGCTCCTCCCCGAGTGGCCGGCCGATCCATCATGTATGGTGGTATGGGGTCTCCCAACCCATGCCACTTCTACCAATATTTACTTTCCTAATTAATTCGGAATTTTCCTATTTGAGTCTTCTCCTTTTGGAAACTCTAATGGATTAGGAAAAGAATTAATTTGAATTAATTTTATTCCTATTGATTTATTTCCTTCATGGAATTATTCAAAGATTAGGAATTTAATTAATTTAGTACTAAATTTATTTTTCCTATTTGATTATTCCTACTCATGGGAATATTCATGGATTAGGAATAAAAATAAATTTGGAAAGTAGAGAGTCCTAATTTATTTTATTTCCTTGTTCTATTATAGATATCTTCTAGAATATTCCAATTTTACTTGGATAGATTATTCTAGAGATTTAATAGAACTAGATAGGAAAATAAATAAATAAAAATATTAATAATATTTAATTTTATTTTTGATATATTCAATTGACTTAATTTTCGAATTAAGTAACTTTTGGATTAATTGAAAATAAATAGATTTAAATATTGGAGATTAATATTCTCGTCACATGGAGCATTCAAGAAACGAAGACTGAAGACTAGAAGATGCATATGAAGATAAAGCCATGATAGTCGGGAAAAATAATTTCTCTAGCATTATTTTGACTATGTGATCTATGTGCTTTATTGTTTACATGCATGCTATATGTGTTTATTTTATGCACTAGATAGCGTATCCCTTTATCGTAAAAAGCTAAGTGGGAGAGGGGATGGAAACATTCCCATGGTCTCCATCACTGTTCTCTTGGTGATTTTTATGGACTTTAGAAGTTCATATAGACAAGTCATTGGAGGAGAATTCTTGTAATTCCTTTTACAAGAAACATTGATCAAGTTTATCAAACAATGCCTAATTTGTCTTTCTGAAACTGACTTCAAGTCGACTCATTCTCACCCCGGGGAGTGGAATGGAGCCAGAGCCACTTGGTCATGTGGATGACACAAATTAGAGACCTTCGTACCATTCTTTGATAGGTGGGTCGATTGTCTGCTCGGCTCCCTCATTTATGAGAGATAGGGTCGTTCGCATGGTGAATCACTGGTTAGAAACTTCGAGTTTCACTTATGATTCTCCGCGTCTTGATTTACAACATCAATGTTGGAGTTGTGTACTTAATGTCTAGATTTAAGTAAAGGAAACTCACGATCCATTGCCATTAATCTATTTAATTAAATAAACAATTATTTGCGTTTAATTATTTATAATTAAATATATGCAAATCATAGTCCTGGATTTTATACGTTGTAGTTAGTATGGTGCAAGCATGGGCGCACAGAAGATCATACTATCGGTTACTCGTATTTAATCGAACAGTTGCTCACGACCTAGATGGACACGGACCAATCCATCGGTATAGTCGTTGTGTGAGAGAGAAAATAATTTATCTTAATTATTTTATCACACTTGTACACTTGGTGTATTGAGCGGATCTGCTTGAGATTTATCGATTAGGATTGCCGGCGATAATCGATTTAAGTCTCAGTGTATTTTATTCTTAATCCCCGATACTATTGCGGGTCTGTATATTTAATATAAGTGACTTTGACTTACCAAAGGAATTAACCAATTTAATTATTGGGTTAATTACCGGTTAAGTTGGGTCACTGTATTTTATATATGACATGCCGTGAATACTTGACGGGAAAGTGTATCCCGTAAGGGTTGATAATATCCCCCAGATGAGTTCATAAGGAATTATTATGTAAACCCTGCAGGTGGATTCGTTCCGCATAATAATTAAGGTTGAATGGTACTAGTCTCGGATATAAGAGATGAATAAATTAATTAGCAATAAATTAATTTTATTCATGGATATTTATATCTTAAATACACGGAATAAATAATACTACCGGAGAAATATTATTTGATATAATATGGTTTAATATTGGGAGTGCAATTAATTTATATAGTGGAAAATAAATTAATTAATATTGATAAGGATTAATGGACTTGAGCATTAGACTCAATTTAATCTTCAATATTAGAAGCCCAATATTCCACCTCCTTAAGATCCCCTACGTAGCCTATAAAAGCACTACATGGTCTTCTCTATTCTCATAACTTGAAGATCACAATTCTAGAGAGAGAAAGTAGAGAGGGAGATCCATGGAGTTCGGAAGATCGTCGCCCACCCGACGTTCGAGCTAGTGCAAGGAATACGTGGGAAGATCTCAAGGTCATCAAATTGAGTTCTTCGTTTTTCCGTACAACGAGAACGAGGTAAATCGTAAAACCCCCTTTATGATTTTATCGTTTAATTATCGTGAAAATACTTTGAACCAAGATCCAAGGAACGGACCCAATAGACGAGGTCGAACCGGGCGGTGGTGGTTGGACCACCGGACCGCCGGCAGTTCGACGGCTCGGCTGGACGAAGATCGCGCGGGGAAAAATCGAGCCTAGGGCTCGATACGCGGATCGGCTGCGGGTTTTCCCGCAGCGATCAGCTGCCTGCTGCGGGTTTTCCCGCAGCGACCTGTAGCGCCCAGCAGCAGCGAGTCAGGCGACTCGCTGCAGGTTGCTGCGAGCTGCTACGGGAGATTCGCTGGGTGCTGCGGGTTTTCCCGCAGCGGACCCGTAGCGACTCAGCAGCGACTCAGCAAGTCCCAGCAGCAGCGAGTCAGGCGACTCGCTGCGGGTTGCTGCGGGCTGCTGCGAGTCACCCCGCGTGGCTGCTGCGAGGTTCGTGGGTTCACGCGAGTTCTCTCGTGTTTTTCCCGCGTAACCCTCGTATAACTTTTTCGTATGGTCATGTACGTGTTCCGGGAGTCGATTGGAGTTGTCGTTCCGCTATTTTGACAATTCCGGATATTCGATCTCCAAAGGATTTCGGTCGGAATTAATTAGATAATTAATTTTAATTAATTTATTAATTCCGGGATATCGATTTCCAACAATTGGTATCAGAGCGTTGGTTTTCGTTCACGGTATTTTTCGATAAATTGTTCTACCTTGCAGGGTTTCCGACTATTATGGCTAGATATAATTGTTCTTAATTATTGTCATAGTATTGTTCTTGATTATTAAACTCTCGGACATGTCGAGATTCGTTTTATGTGTGGTGAATGCTTGTAATAGTAAAAATTCGGAGGTTGACCGAATTTAGGTTTATTATTATTCTATGTTTTTCCGGAAAATGTATAGGGTCGATTTCATGTATAGAATCGATACCGGAATTGTAATTTAAATTATTGTAATTTATTTACGTTGGTTCGATGATGAGACGATCGCCGGAAGACGAAGACGTGTGACGAAGAAGACGAAGAGGACCGGGGATCGATCAACCCCATGATCGATCCCATCGATCGAGTGGGAGGGGGCGTCGCGCCCTCGGCCGTGGGCTGCCGCCGGTGGTGGTGGCTGGCCGGCTGGGGTGGCAGCGGCGGCTCTCCTTGGCCGGTCGGTGGTGGGGGTGGTGCGGGGACTCCCAACCCGCGCTACTCCTACCATAATCCGACTTTCCTATTTTAATTCGGTTTTCCTATTTAATTATTTCTTTTATGGAATATTCATGGAATAGGAAAAGAATTAATTTAGTATTAAATTTATTTCCTTATTGATTATTCCTATTAAGGAATTTTCATGGATTAGGAAGAGAATAAATTTAGAATTAATTTATTTTTCCTATTTTATTATTCCTTTATGGAATTTTAAATGGATTAGGAAAATAGTTAATTTGGAAAGTTTTAATGGTCCTTAATTAATTTTTCCTATTTAATTATTCCTTTATGGAATTTTTAATAGATTAGGAAAGGAATTAATTTGGAAAGGATTAGGAGTCCTAATTTATTTCATTTCCTTATTCTATTATAGAAGTCTTCTAGAATATTCCGAGTTTGACTTGGATGGGATTCTAGAGATTTAATAGAATTAGATAGGAAAATAAAAATAAATAAAAATATTAATAATATTTAATTTTATTTTTGATATATTCGATTGACTTAATTTTCGAATTAAGTAACTTTTGGATTAATTGAAAATAAATAGATTTAAATATTGGGATTTATATTCTCGTCACATGGAGCATTCAAGAACGAAGACTGAAGACTAGAAGATGCGTACGGGGATGCGATAAAGCCATAATAGTCGGAAAATAATATTCTAGTATTATTTTGATTATGTGATAATATTCTATGTGCTTTATTACATGTATGCATGCTTATGTGTATTTAATTATGCATTAGATAGCGTATCCCTTTATTGTAAAAAGCTAAGTGGGAGAGGGTATGGAAACATATCCATGGTCTCCATTGCTGTTCTCTTGGTGACTTTTATGGACTTTTGAAGTTCGTATAGACAAGTCATTGGAGGAGAATTCTTGTAATTCCTTTTACGAGAAACATTGATTAAGTTTATCAAACAATGCCTAATTTGTCTTTCTGAAACTGATTTCAAGTCGACTCATTCTCACCCCGGGGAGTGGAATGGAGCCAAAGCCACTTGGTCATGTCGAGGACACAAATTATAGACCTTCGTACCATCCTTTTGAAGGTGGATCGATTGTCTGCTCGGCTCCCTCATTTATGAGAGATAGGGTCGTTCGCATGGTGAATCACTGGTTAGAAACTTCGAGTTTCACTTATGATTCTCCGCGTCTTGATTTACAAGATTGAATGATTCATGTAATTGGGAGTCAATTGTAAAAGTCTTTTGGTGTAGTAAACGTCCACACTATCGTGGCTTGCTGCATTGAATGGGATTTTGGAACGATTGATGTAGACAGTTATAGAAGGGAGTAAAGGAGCGTATGTTAACGTAAACGTCCACACTATCGTGGCTTGCGGTGAATATGCGTGTCCCAAACAATCTTCTTAGATACTGAGTAATGGTTTACACTTAGGTACGCTTCTTAGTATTCTTCCCATCGAAGTAACGCTAATGATGATGTACGACCGAAGGAAATCTAATTGCTAAATCATTTGGATAGGTAAACGTCCACACTATCGTGGCTTGCCATATCTGATGGGATTTTAGATGCGATTAGTGGTTTAATGATATTATTTGAGGGAGATAATATCGGAGATTAAATCGATTGTTTGTTGTTATATGTGCTCATAGATTAGGATATGGCTTTGAACCCACTTTATGTGATACGTAAGGTTTTTAAACTCATTGGTCCCTGAATGTAATGATTGGAATAGAGATCTAGACATTACCCAAACTGTTGAAGAGTACAAGTTTGTACTCAGTGAGCTTTGTCCTCCCGAGCCTACAAATGTCTTAACTGATGAGGAAAGGACTGATTTTGATATCATGTTCAAACTCAAGGAGATGTTTAGACATGGTGTAGAGGCTAGACAAGAGGCGATGAGGATACTCATAAAGGCCAGTCGATTCGAGGAAACGCTTAAACACGTTTTTGAGATGATCGACCTTTTAGACGAGTTGAGACGGAAATCGCAAGCTCTTGTAGCTAATGCCAAAGGTTTCGAGCCTATGGGCAAAATCGGGGGAAAGGAAAAGCAAGCAAAGAAACCCAGTGGTCCTAAGTTTCTTGGATCACGAGATGGGGCGAGAAAGCCAGTAGGCTAGTGTTCTCGATGCAAACAGTCTAGGTACTGGAAGTCTGATTATCCTCTCAAAGAAAGTACGAAATCTTCTTTAGTCGTAAAACATAGTCAGTGGTATTATCTACCGGAACCTGGTGTGTAGATATGGAACCATTGACGGTATGCGCATTCTAAATGCAAGGGTTCCAGGAAACCCGACGACTTAGAAAAGAAGAAATCGTAGTCTACATGGGCAATGCTGTAGAGGAGGCAGCAGTTGCAGTGGAGGACATTTTATAGGATTTCATTTTGGGCTATTGCTTTTATGTACCTTTCAAATTAGAAAGAACTTTGTTCTGGATTTCTAATAAATGGATATTTTATTTCTTTTAATCATTTGATGGTTATAAGAAGAAATAATGATATTATCCATTTTGGTACATTAGCTAGCAATATATAAATGATGAATTCTGAGTCCACCACGATGCAACGAACCGTAGTATGGAACTCGTTTTACTAATAAGAGATTTCTTTATCAATTATACTTGTGGATTCTTATGCCGAGTCATGTTTATTCAAATAAGAAGTTCAAAGGTCGAAAATTGATATTTGATCAATTAAGTTGAAGGAGTGGACCTTCCGACCTAAGAATCTAATTTGGAAGATAATATGACTAAGCAATCCTTTATGGATATAAGATGTAAGATCCGGACAAGTATAAGAATTAATTGACTCTGATGTATGCAGACCTATGCCTACTCAGAAAATAAGGTACGAGTACTTCATTTGATGATTACTCGAGAAATGGATTAGAATACCTGATGTGCCACAAAAGCAAGTGTTTTGACAAGTCAATGGACACAAAGCTATTGTGGAGAACCATCGAGGTATATCCATTTGTAGCCTGCGATTTGATCGCGGAGGCAAGTACCTGTCTGAGGAATGCATGGCATACTGATCAGAGATTGGGATTTGATCCTAAATGACTTCACCATGCACTGTTGTGTAGAAATGGTGTGTCGTAAACAAGAAATGGAACTCTTATAGAAATAGTAAAAACATGAGTTATATGGAACTACCTATGTTCTATGGATATGTCTGGAAACAACGGCGCAATTCAATGCGGTTGTAGAATATCCTAGAAGAACAAAAAGATGTGTGTTCAATAGTACTATGAACCAGAAGGACGTTATAAGTTCTAACGCCCGGTTCTTAGAGGAAGACTATTAGATGAACCACAAGCCCAAAGTGACGTAATACTTTGAATTGAGAGAGAAAGATTAAGACTTAGAACCAGCCGAACCGAGTAGCGGTACACCACCAACTGCACCTACTGTTATCACTGTTTATACACCGGAATGCCATTGTAGTGGGAGGTTGTGGGACAACCGAAGATATTCATAAGACTAGGAGAGTCTTCGGACTCTGGACCTAGTATACATGAAATCGATCCCTGGATCTACATGAAGGCCGTACTAGATCTAAATGTGCCTTCTTGGAGAGCAATAAGGATTATTGCTAAGAGGCGAGATCATTTAGAGTACAAGCTTAGTTGATCCATTTATGGATTGAAACAAAGCATTGAGTTCGTGGTACTTGCAAATTGATGAGATAGTCCATTTTATGGATTCATCAAAAGCATAGACGAATTGTGTGTATTGGAAACGTGATGGAAAACAAGGTGGTGTTTCTCGGAGGTTTTATGTAGATTACACTCTTATCATTGGCAACAATGTAAAGATGTTATCAGACATAAAATGATGGTTGTCTAGATGAATCATTATGAAAGATAAAGGAAGAAGTTGGACATGTTCTTCAGATCTTGGATCTCTAGAAAGAACATTGTACTTCTCCTGGACATCTTACATAAATGATTATGGTTCGTTTTAACATGCAAGATTCCGAGAAAGGTTCGTTACCTTTCAGAGACGGAATGCATCTATCTAAGGATATGTGTTTTGGAACACAAAAAGGAGATAGAAGCAATTAAAGCAGTTTCCTACACTTTGAGTGTGGAAAGCTTAATAAATGCAATGTTGAAAAACGAGAACCTGATATCGGCTATGCGGTGAGCATAGTGGGAGGATATCAAGGTAATCCTGGAAAGGAATATTCGACTGCTGTAAGAGTACTTTCGAAGTACTGTTCTAGACTACGAAGCAGACGAGTTTTTCCTTTGGATTACATTCTCTTAGATTTCTAATCAAATGAGGACCGGTGTAAGTCGATATCAGGCTATGTGTTTCACTATTGAAGGAGAAGGAGTTTTAACATGGAAGAGTGATAAGCACGATGCTTTTCGGACTCTGCCATGGGTAACCAAATAGCGGCCTCAGAGGCAGCGGAAGTTTTGGTATAACTCCGGGATAATCTCTGGGACTTAGATGTGATTCTTAATTTGCCAAAGGCTATGTAAATAGCGGTGCGATGGCAAATGGTAAGAAATCACGAGTCCATAAGTGTAAGATAACACATAGTGCAAGTACCACCTGATACGAGTCATCATCGAGGGAGACGACGCTGTAGTCACCAAGATAACTTCAGAGCGGCAACCTAGAGTGCTCATTCACATAGTACTTCTTGGAAGTACAACTTAAGCACGTGATGAGTATGGGAGTCGGGAGTTTGGAGGAAATGACTAGACCTTAGTACAAGTGGGAGATTGTTGGAGTTGTGTACTTAATGTCTAGATTTAAGTAAAGGAAACTCACGATCCATTGCCATTAATCTATTTAATTAAATAAACAATTATTTGCGTTTAATTATTTATAATTAAATATATGCAAATCATAGTCCTGGATTTTATACGTTGTAGTTAGTATGGTGCAAGCATGGGCGCACAGAAGATCATACTATCGGTTACTCGTATTTAATCGAACAGTTGCTCACGACCTAGATGGACACGGACCAATCCATCGGTATAGTCGTTGTGTGAGAGAGAAAATAATTTATCTTAATTATTTTATCACACTTGTACACTTGGTGTATTGAGCGGATCTGCTTGAGATTTATCGATTAGGATTGCCGGCGATAATCGATTTAAGTCTCAGTGTATTTTATTCTTAATCCCCGATACTATTGCGGGTGTGTATATTTAATATAAGTGACTTTGATTTACCAAAGGAATTAACCAATTTAATTATTGGGTTAATTACCGGTTAAGTTGGGTCACTGTATTTTATATATGACATGCCGTGAATACTTGACGGGAAAGTGTATCCCGTAAGGGTTGATAATATCCCCGAGATGAGTTCATAAGGAATTATTATGTAAACCCTGCAGGTGGATTCGTTCCGCATAATAATTAAGGTTGAATGGTACTAGTCTCGGATATAAGAGATGAATAAATTAATTAGCAATAAATTAATTTTATTCATGGATATTTATATCTTAAATACACGGAATAAATAATACTACCGGAGAAATATTATTTGATATAATATGGTTTAATATTGGGAGTGCAATTAATTTATATAGTGGAAAATAAATTAATTAATATTGATAAGGATTAATGGACTTGAGCATTGGGCTCAATTTAATCTTCAATATTAGAAGCCCAATATTCCACCTCCTTAAGATCCCCTACGTAGCCTATAAAAGCACTACATGGTCTTCTCTATTCTCATAACTTGAAGATCACAATTCTAGAGAGAGAAAGTAGAGAGGGAGATCCATGGAGTTCGGAAGATCGTCGCCCACCCGACGTTCGAGCTAGTGCAAGGAATACGTGGGAAGATCTCAAGGTCATCAAATTGAGTTCTTCGTTTTTCCGTACAACGAGAACGAGGTAAATCGTAAAACCCCCTTTATGATTTTATCGTTTAATTATCGTGAAAATACTTTGAACCAAGATCCAAGGAACGGACCCAATAGACGAGGTCGAACCGGGCGGTGGTGGTTGGACCACCGGACCGCCGGCAGTTCGACGGCTCGGCTGGACGAAGATCGCGCGGGGAAAAATCGAGCCTAGGGCTCGATACGCGGATCGGCTGCGGGTTTTCCCGCATCGATCAGCTGCCTGCTGCGGGTTTTCCCGCAGCGACCTGTAGCGCCCAGCAGCAGCGAGTCAGGCGACTCGCTGCAGGTTGCTGCGAGCTGCTACGGGAGATTCGCTGGGTGCTGCGGGTTTTCCCGCAGCGGACCCGTAGCGACTCAGCAGCGACTCAGCAAGTCCCAGCAGCAGCGAGTCAGGCGACTCGCTGCGGGTTGCTGCGGGCTGCTGCGAGTCACCCCGCGTGGCTGCTGCGAGGTTCGTGGGTTCACGCGAGTTCTCTCGTGTTTTTCCCGCGTAACCCTCGTATAACATTTTCGTATGGTCATGTACGTGTTCCGGGAGTCGATTGGAGTTGTCGTTCCGCTATTTTGACAATTCCGGATATTCGATCTCCAAAGGATTTCGGTCGGAATTAATTAGATAATTAATTTTAATTAATTTATTAATTCCGGGATATCGATTTCCAACAATCAAATGGATCAAGTAATTGGATTTCAATTATATAAATCTATTTGGTGTAGTAAACGTCCACACGAACGTGGCTTGCTATACTGAAAGGGATTTTAGAATAATTGATGTAGACAGTTATAGGAGATTGTGAGGGATTGCGAGTTATCGTAAACGTCCACACGAACGTGGCTTGCGGTGACATAACAATTCTAAGCGATTCGCCTTAGTACTGAGTGATATTTTACACTTAGGTACGCTTTATAGTATTCTTCCCAACGAAGTAACGCTATAATGATGTACGACCGAAGCAAACCTAATTGCTAAATCATTTGGGTGGGTAAACGTCCATACGAACGTGGCTTGCATTACTTGATGGGATTTTAGACGCAATTAGTAATTTAATGATATTATTTGAGGGAGATAGTATCGGACATTAAATTGATTGTTTGTTTACATGTGCTTATAGGTTTAGAGAATAGCTATGAATCCACTTTCTGTGATACTCAAGGAACATAAACTCACTGGTACCAATTACATTGATTGGAAGAGAAATTTGGACATTGTCCTGACTGCTGAAGAGTACAAGTTTGTACTCTATGAGCAATGCCCTGCTGAACCCACGGCCGCCTCAACTGATGAGGAAAAAGAAGCATATCGGAAGTGGAAAAAGGCTGATGAAATGGCTAGGTGCTATATTTTGGCTTCCATGTCAAATGTACTCCAAACCCAACATGAGCCGATGAACACTGCCGAGGATATATTATTTAACCTCAAGGAGATGTTTGGGCATCATGACCGTGCGGGAAGGCAAGAAGCAATGAGAGTCCTCATGTCGACTACTCAGTCTGAAGGAACGCCCGTTGAGGAGCACGTTCTCAAGATGATGAGTCTGTTGAATGAATTGGAGGTCCTAGGAGCTATGATTGATGGTGAGACGCAAGTCGACATCATACTCCAGTCTCTGACCCCTAGTTTTGAGCAGTTTCGTATGAGCTATAATATGGGTAAACTGTCTTATACTCTTGCGCAACTCCTGACTGAACTGAAGGCGGCAGAGGGGATCTACAAGAAGGGCAAGTCTCAAGCGCTTGTGGCTACCAAGTCCAAAAGCTTGAAAGCTATTGGAGGTAGGGGCAAGAAAAGGAAGCAAGCCATGAAACCCAGTGGTGCCAAGAGGAATGGACCACGAGTGGGGGCTAGTAAGCCAAAGGGCAAGTGCTTCCGATGCAACAAGTCTGGACACTGGAAGTCTGAATGTCCACTCAGAGGTACGAATTTTTCTTTAGTCGTAAAAACATAGTCAGCGGTATTATCTACCAGAATTCTGGTGTGTAGATATGGAACCACTGACGGTATGTGCATTATTTTAAATGCAGGGGTTCCAGAAAACCCGGAGACTTAGAGAAGAAGAGTTCGAGTCTACATGGGCGAAGCTGTTGGGGTAGCAGCGGTTGCAGTGGAAGACATTTATCTGTTTTAGGATTTCATTTTAAATTATTGCTTTATGTACCCCTTTATTTTGAAAAGGAACTTCTGTTCTGGTTTTCTTTATTATTAATGGATATTTTATTTCTTTAATCATTTGATGGTTTGGATAAGAAATAATGGTGATATCTATTCTGGTACATTAGATAGCAATATGTGAATGATGAATCCTTAGTCTACCACGATGCAACAAACCGTTATGTATAACTTGTTTTACTTATTAGATGTATTTCTCTTATTAATCATTATACTTGTGAATTCTTGAACTTGGTAGTATCTATTCAAAAGGGATTCAAAAAGGTCGAAATTGATTTGATCAATTATAGTTGGAGGAATGGACCTCCCGACCTAATAATCGATCTTGAAAGATGATACAACTGAGTTAACCTTTCTGGATAAAGGATGGAATTCGGACAAGTATTAAGAATGATTAACGATTAATGCCATGACATGTGTAATTAGAAAGGTACGGGTCGTTCTTTCAAGAATACTCGAAGATGGATTAGAATACTTGATGTGCCATAAAAGCGGAGTGTTTTCAACACAAAGTCATTATGGGGAACCTTCAAAGTATATCCATTGGAAGCCTGCGACTAGTTCGCGGAGGCTATCACCTATCTAAATAACACATAGCATAAATCAAAGATTAAGATTAAATCTCAAAAGACTACACCATACACTGATGTGTGGACATGGTGTGTCAGAAATAAGAGATAGGATTCTAATAGTAAAAGAACAAGTTTGTTCGGAACTACCTATGTTCTATGGATATTTTCTGGATACAACAGCACATTCTATGTGGTTGTAGAATATCCTAGAAGAACAAGTAATTGTATGTTCAATAGTACTACGAACCAGAAGGGTGTACTCGCCCGGTTCTTAGAGGAAAACTATTAGATGAACTACAATGCCCTAATTGACAAAGTACTTTAAATGAGGAAAGGGAAAGACTGAGAACCAGCCTGACCGAGTAGTAGTACACCACTAACTGCACCTAATGTTATTACTGTTATACACCGGAACGCCATTGCAGTGGGAGGTTGTTGACCAACCAGAGATGTTCATAAGACTGGAGGAGTTTTGAACTCTGGATCTAGTATACATGAAATCGATCCCTAGTTCTGCATAGGAACTTGCGAATTGATAAGATAGTCTATTCTATGGATTCATCAAAAGGCAAGGAGAGGTGTGTTAGAGACGTAATGGAAACAAGGGTGGTGTTTCTCGGAATTTTGTGTAGATAACACTTCATCGTTGGTAACAATGTAAAAGTGTTGTCAGACATAAAATAGAGGTTGTCTAAATAAATCGAGACATAAGGTTAAGATGAAGTTGGATCATGTTCTTAGAAATCTTTCGATCTCTAGATAAGAACATTTGTACTTCTCTTAAGATATCTTATACGATTATGGTTTGTTTTAAACATGCACAATTCTGAGAAAGGTTATTGCCTTTCGGGAACAGAATACATCTATCTAAAGGTATGTGTTTCGAACGCATAAAGGAGATAGATATGAACAAAGCAGTTTCCTACACTTCGAGTGTAGAGAGCTTTGTAGATGCAATGTTGAAAAACAAGGACCTGATATCAACTATGCGGTTAGCGTAGTGGGAGGATATCAAAGTAATCTGGATAAGAAATATTCGAATGCTGTAAAAGTGCTTGGAAGTGCTGGATTACTAGCAAAACGAAATCTTCTTAGATTACAGTTTCTCAGATCCAAAATCAGAGAAAGACCGGTGTAAGTCGATATCAGGCTATGTGTTCACTTTTAGAAGAGGTGGAACCTAAGGATGAAAGAGTGATAAGCGTAATGCTTCTCGGACTCTATCATAAACCGAATAGCAGCCTCAGAGGCAGCGGAAGTTTTGGTTGGGTTCCGGAATGACCTCTGAACTTGGATATGACTATTGGTTCACCAAAGGCTATGTACATAGCGGTGCGTGGAGAACTGGAAGAAGTCATAAGTTCAAAAGGGTGATGATAACACATAGAGCCAGTACCACCTGATACGAGTCATCGTCAGAGAGACGACGCAGTAGTCACCAAGATAACTTCAGAGCGGCAACCTAGATTGCTCATTCACATAATACTTCTGGGAAGTATAACTTAAGCACGTGATGAGCATGGGAGTCGGGAGTTTGGAGGAAATGACTAGACCTTAGTACAAGTGGGAGATTGTTGGAGTTATGTACTTAATGTCTAGATTTAAGTATCGGTAAACTCCCGGTCATGGCATTTAACCTATTAAATTAATAAACAATTATTTGCAATTAATTATTATTAATTAATTATGCAAAATATAGTCCTGGATTTTATACGTTGTAGTTAGTATGGTGTGTCGGGCCCACACAGAAGATCATATTATCGGTCACTCGTATTTAATCGAACAGTTGCTCACGACCTAGATGGACACGGACCAATCCATCGGTATAGTCGTTGTGTGAGAGAGAAAATAATTTATCTTAATTATTTTATCACACTTGTACACTTGGTGTATTGGGCGGATCAGCTTGAGATTTATTGATTAGGATTGCCTTGGATAATCAATTTAAATCTCAGAGTATTTTATTCTTAATCCATGATATTATTGCGGGTGTGTATATTTAATATTAGAGACTTTGATTTTCCAAAGGAATTAACCGATTTAATTATTGGGTTAATTACCGGTAAAATTGGGTCGCTATATTTTATATATGACATGCCGTGAATACTTGACGGGAAAGTGTATCCCGGAAGGGTTGATAATATCCCCGAGATGAGTTCATAAGGAATTATTGTGTAAACCTCATGAGTGGATTCGTTCCGCACAATAATAAAGGATGAACGGTACTAGTCTCGGATATAAGAGATGAATATTATTTATTGAGCAATAAATAAATTTATTCATGGATATTTAAATCTTAAATACACGGAATAAATAATACTAATCGGAGAAATATTATTTGATATAATATGGATTAATATTGGGAGTGCAATTTTATTTATATAGTGGAAAATAAATAAAATTTAATATTGATAAGGATTAATGGATTTGGGTTGGATCCAATTTAATCTTCAATATTTAGAAGCCCAATATTTAGTCTCCTTATGATCCCCTACGTAGCATATATAAGCACTACATGGTCTTCACTTTTCACAACCTAAGATACGCCAATCATAAAGTCTTGAAGAGTGAAGGAGATCCATAGGAATCCGATAGATCGTCGCCCACACGACGTTCGGACGAAGTCCGAGGAATACGAAGGAAGATCGCAAGGTCGTCAACCGATTTCGTTTCTCCGTACAACGAATCGAGGTAATAATCGAGAACCCCCTCTATGATTATTTGTGTTGATTAATCGTGATATATACATGAACGCACGATCCGGGAAAACGACGAACCTCGGGGACGGGGATTCGAGATCCCCGGCGAGGATCGAAGGAGGCGGTCGAACCCTAGGGTTCGGACCGCCCCAACGCGCGACGAAGGGCGAGCCCCGGCTGGACGCCGGGGGCACGCGGTCGACTTCGGTCGAACGCCGGGGTGCCACGGGCTGGTGCCTTGGCGGACCCCAGCCGCCGTCGTCGGAGGCGCGCGCCGCGGGAACCCTCGGCTGGAGCCGAGGGGTGCGATCGATCGCGAGGATCGATCGCGAGCTGTTGCGGGGTTACCCGTAGCCGCCTCGCATGAGCTACGGGTTCGCCCGTAGCGGATCATGCGAGGGCGATGCCCTCGCGGGCAGCGAGTTATCGCGACTCGCTGCGGGGCTGCTACGAGCAGCCCCGGGGATGCCTCGCGCATCCCCAGCGATCGTCCGTAGACGATCGCGAGCCCCTCGCGGGGGCTCGGCTGGGCGCACGCGGCCTTCGGGCCTCGCTGGGCGTTCGGTCGGGCCCCGGCTCGTGAGGTGGTTCGCGTTCGTGGATTCGACTCGTGGGGGACTTCGGCTGGGGGCGGGCTGCGTGTCTTCGGGCGCGTAGTCTCCAAAGGTCGGACTCCTGCGGATGAGTTGATGTTCCAATCTCCGGTGATCTAGGGTTTTGATCGGGTTATCGGTTCCGCAATTTTTTTGATAGCCCGGGACATCGAATCCCAACAGTATTTAAGATTTAAATATCCATGAATAAAATTTATTTATTGCTTAATAAATTTATTCATCTCTTATATCCGAGAATAGTACCACTCAACCTTATTTATTATGCGGGAACAAATCCACTCGCGAGGTTTACATAATAAATCCTTATGAGCTCATCTCGGGGATATTATCAACCCTTCCGGGATACACTGTCCCTTCAAGAATTCACGGCATGCCATATATAAAATACAATGACCCAACTTAACCGGTAATTAACCCAATAATTAAATCGGTTAATTCCTTTGGAAAATCAAAGTCACTTATATTAAATATACACACCCGCAATTGTTTCAGGGATTAAGAATAAAATACTCCGAGACTTAAATCAATTATCACAGAGCAATCCTAATTGATAAGTCTCAAGCGATCCGCCCAATACACCAAGTGTACAAGTATGATAAAATAATCAAGACCAATTATTTTCTCACTCATACAACGACTATACCGATGGATTGGTCCTTGTCCATCTAGGTCGTGAGCAACTGTTCGATTATATACGAGTAACCGATAGTATGATCTTCCGTGTGACGACGCACACCATACTAACTACAACGTGTATAATCTAGGACTATAATTTGCATATATTTAATTATAATAATTAAAAGCAAATAATTGTTTATTTAATTAAATAAATTAGTGGCAATGGATCGGGAGTTAATATCACTTAAATCTAGACATTAAGTATACAACTCCATCAACACAGGTACTATACTTATTATAAAACTTTTTTATATTTATGGTTGATTGTCGTGCTTCAATTGTGTATTAGGAAAAATGAATGAACAAACATTGGGCTTTTGCGATATTTTCTTACACGTAAGTTCACAGTTCACACATGTGTAATAGTTCTATTATTTATGTTTTTGATATGTTGAGGTTTAGGAGTCTTATGCTGCAGTTTTGTGGTGAAGGTCAGTTCATACATTTTTTGGCGAACTTTATTAGGCTTTTTTAGTTTTGTTGTTTCTGTGTTGGTGTCTACTGTCGGCATTATGAGACTGTATTTTGTCTAATTCCCTAATACAATTTGTTACAATTTGTAGGACAATGAGTTTGCTATCCCATATTCAAATAAGTTCATTGATCATTGGGATGACATTTATTCCTTGTTTGGGCCTGATCGAGCTCTTTTTGATGAGGTCGAAAGCCATCAAGAGGGCGTTGCTAGGATGGAGGAGGAGGCAATGGATGTTGGGGGTTCAAGTGCCGACACCTCTTCAAATAGTTCTCGTAAGAAGCAAAAAGCGTGATCAAGTGGCTGAAGGCATCTCATGTTTTGCCGACTCATTTAAGAGGTTTGTAGACGCTAAGATGCAAGTCGTATCAACCTTGAGCGGAAAAGAGGTGTATGATGAAGTTTCCATGGTTTTTGATCTCCTTGATGATCATGTGTTTAGAGCAGTGAAGATACTTATGGACTCTCCACGAGCCTTCCAGTTGCTCAAGGATCTCCCTAAAGAAAAGAAATTAGGATGGGTTTTAGTTTGTCTCGGTAGTGATTAGAAATTGGGATGAATTTTAGTTATGAACCTTATAGTAGACTTGCATTGGATTTGTATTTGAAATGAAATCCATGTATTATCCAAACAACTATTTGGATTTGAATTTCTGAATTTGAAATACTTAATTATTTCCAAACATTAGTTTTGGATTTTTAATACTTATGGAGTTTCCATGTTTTTGATCTCCTTGATGATCAAGTGTTTAGAGCAGTGAAGATACTTATGGACTCTCCACGAGTCTTTCAGTTGCTCAAGGATCTCCCTAAAGAAAAGAAATTAGGATGGGTTTTAGTTTGTCTCGGTAGTGATTAGAAATTGGGATGAATTTTAGTTATGAACCTTATAGATATAGTAGACTTGCATTGGATTTGTATTTGAAATGAAATCCATGTATTATCCAAACAACTATTTGGATTTGAATTTCTGAATTTGAAATACTTAATTATTTCCAAACATTAGTTTTGGATTTTTAATACGAATTTGATTTTTTTTTTTCATTTTACTTTCAAAATCTTAATTCTAAATTAAGTATTTAAAATGAATTGTTGGTTCCTAAACGCAATCTAAAATTATTTAAATTCAGCTCAACTCAATTTTTAATGGTCCACTCTATACTACCATGACTAATTATATACAAAACTATCCCAAAACTATATTAATAATAATAGTGTAAATGTTAAAATTATACAAAATGGTATAAGACAAGTGCTTGTTTAAACACCCATTTAAAAAATATTAGTTTTTACACTAAATTACTAATGTGCCCTTAATTTTTAGTAGGCAATCTGTATATATATATAATTAAGAAAAAAAAATCAGTTCTGTAACGCTATTCTTTCTCTTTCTAAAATTTTCAGCCGAGCCTCCATCCCACCACCGGATGCCAGCATACCTATGTCCTCGCCGACGATAGTCATCGACGACCGATTTCAATGACAACGAAAAGAAGTTTCTGCTTACGAAATTTGATAGATCTGACGAGGTCTCTTTTTCTTTTTCAGATCCATGGTGTTTGTGTTTCAGATCTACCGAACGATAATGCTCGGGTGCGATCCTTTTCTCTTTCAGCAGCTACTCGAAGGACGATGGCGGTGAGATGACCATAGATCTGGTCGATAGGACATTTTTTTAATTCTTTATGTACATATGATATAGATATGAGATGTATAAGAATGTTGCCGTGAGCGGGTTGAAATAGCTCGGGTGGTGGCTCTCGATTCTCTTGTCGAATTTGTTATTTGTTGAATATTTTTTTGTGAAATTTTATTTGTTGAATGTTTTGTCGAATGTTGTTAGTTTTTCTTGAAGTTTTTTCTCAAAATATTTTTGTAGAATCCGTTAATTGAAGTTTTGGGTGCATAGAATAAAAATTTTAATTAAAAAAATGAATCCAAAAAAAGTTCAATAAAAAAATTAATGCAGCAAAAGTTTTTTGTGTTCATTATGTAAAAGTTAAGATTAAAAAATGAATGAAAAAAATAATTAAAAAAAATTAAATAAGCCGTTGTCGTGTCGAATGTGATATTCGACGTGTCGAATGTGATATTCGACGTGTCGAATGTGATATTCGTCGTGTCGAATGTGATATTCGTCGTATCGAATGTGATTCGACATGTCGAATGTGTGTCGAATGTGAATGTATGTCGAATGTGTGTGTCGAATGCGATGCGATATGTCGAATGTGTGTCGAATCATATGTCGAATATATGTGTCGAATGTGATTCGACTTGTTGAATGTATGTCGAATGCGATTGGACATGTCAAATGTGTGTGTCGAATGTGGATTCAACATGTCGAATGTAACGGAGGATATTTTCGGATGTTCACCGCTTTTGTGTGCAAATAACCGATTTTTTTATCTATTAATATAAATAACATGTATCATTATATCATATAGTGTACTTTTAATTTTTCCTCTTAATAATATTTATTTTTAAAATTTAATAAAATAAAAATAATTAAAAATAATAAATAACTCCAACTCACCCGGCCCGCCCCGCAACTCTCACAATTTGTCCGGGCCAGTCTCGGGCTGAGCCAATCTCGGCCTGACACAATCAAAACCTGCAGCCCGGCCCGCCTAGCCCGCTCAGTTGCGGGCGGAAGTACAAATCCAATTTTTCTAGCTCATAGCCCGCCGAACCCGGCCCGGCCCGCCTGTTTTGCAGGTCTAATGAATAGGTCATTAAATAACAAAATCAAAATGTATATAGAACGTAATATTGAATTCTTATATTAACAAAATATTATGGATTCTAAACCAACGATTAATTTATGAATCCTACGTGAAAAGACGAAAGCGCCCCTACGGAAACTCGGTCCATGCAGGACCACACACTAGTACCACCACCCACCTAAAAAAAAGCAAAGTCAGAAAGAAGGGCAATA
This sequence comes from Euphrasia confusa, assembly GCA_954870475.1. Lineage (NCBI taxonomy): Eukaryota > Viridiplantae > Streptophyta > Magnoliopsida > Lamiales > Orobanchaceae > Euphrasia > Euphrasia confusa. Next base: position 16,198,620 of record OX940968.1, read on the forward strand.
ATGCCATTTCACTCGCCATTCAACAAAAGCCTCCTTCCTCTCTATATGCATTAATCCATTTCATTTTTCCCATAAAATCCGCACCCACATTTATGCTCAAATTCATTTCTCTCCATTTTTCGATCCATTCGAAGTATACGAATTTCAGCAACATCAACACATCAAAAAAAAAATGGCGCAAAAGAGAGAGAAAGAAGTAACCGAGCTGAAGGTCCCCGAGAGCTTACCGATGCGCATCCCGACGATCTCATCCCCGCAGCAGATTTCGGTCGCGAGGCCGCCGGAGATCTCAGATCCGAATGCGTCGGGCGCGTGCGATCGGAGAGCCAGCTCCGCCGATTCGCAACCCGATCCGTTAATTACGGAGGAGAAGCAGAGGAATTCGAAGCGGCCGAGGGAGGCGACGCGGTGCTCCGGGTCGGATTGCCGGAAACGGGTCGGGCTGACGGGTTTCCGATGCAGGTGCGGAGACGTGTTCTGTTCGCAGCACAGGTACTCGGATCGGCACGACTGCAGCTACGATTATAAGACGGCGGGCCGAGAGGCGATCGCGAGGCAGAACCCGGTGGTGAGAGCGGCCAAGCTCGTCAAGGTTTGACCACGAAGAATCGATGAAGGAATTAGGGATCTAAGGTTTCTGTTTACAAGAGATGTGTTTTAATTGAGTTTATTTTATCACAAAAAAAAAAAAAAGTGTGGGGGTTCGTGTCTGTGTTTCCAGTGGGGGAGACGGAGGGCGGCGGGTGTGTTTTTCAATGTAAATTCGATGAAAGGTAGGGGTGATATTGTCATTTCACGTTAACATTATTTTTATTTTTATTTTTATTTTTATCATCACCATAAAGTATTTTTTGTCTTTGTTTTCCATTTATTTATTATTATTAGTAGTATGTTATGTACAAGAAAAAGGGACGTCTGAATGATGGTAGGTTGACAATAATTATATGGTTGTTGTATGTGGTAATGTATTTCATTTTTCAACATTTGATGATTGAGTTCACCTTATAATCTTGATTCATATTCTATTAAATATTAATTGAAGTGATGTGCAACGTGTTTCATTTTTTCTTTTAAATGAGTTTTATATGATGCATGGCAACTATATAATGCCCCTATTTTAAATATATGATGATTATACTTGAAATTGTACATGCAACATATTTTTTTATGTGTGTTATTTTAAGAATTATTTAGCGTTTTTTATTAATAAAAGTAATTTAAAATTATAATTATAAAAGAGTGTAATAACTGTCTACCTAATATAATAAATATTAATTAATAACTGGTGTAAATTAACAAAATTAAAATAAAATTATATAATTTGCTTTTATTAATAATTAAAGATCCTTTAATTTTTAAGAAACTTTAAGAACTCCCATTTATACAAAATCACCTTTATTTTAATTTACTATGTAACATACAGTTCATAGTAAACAACATTCAGTAATTAGTGATGAAAACTTCAACTAATTGAAGAGTTTACTCTCCTTTGCAAAAAAATTGGATCAAAAGAAAATGCCAATTTGAAATTTTATCAACAATTTGATTGTGTGTGTGGAGATTCCATATTTTTTGAATCCTCTACAAAATACGTTCTTTCAACAAAAATGTGAATTAGGAAAGATTGGGCTGAAAAATATGAACCAAAAACTGAACCTTATATTATATCCCTTAAAAATATGTGTGTTTTACATTTTGGATGTTCGGCGTCCCCCCTCGCCGGCAGGGTAAACAGATTGGAAGGCATGTACGATTGTTGTTATACTACACGTATACAATAATCATCATATGTTACAAATTAATTTATCAAATATCAATTATACCAAAATAACTATATTTTATCTCAGTTAACATTCATGTCAATTAAAATACGTATACAATCCTTAAAAGTTACAAGGTTAATAATGGAATATTGGCATGTGAAAGTACTCCCATATAATTTTTGTACCATTCCTTTATAATAAAAAAAATGCAGTGCATACATAAGTATAGGAGTACAAATTATTTTTCTTGGCAAAATCAACTGCACCAATTTTAATATATTATCTTGGTTACATCACAAAAAATACTACAAAACATTATGGTTCACGTATTGTATTGATCTTGTAGCACACTGATTAAGGTGCTCACAAGTAGGACAACAAAGCCATATTTGAGAAATCTTATTCTCTCGACACCTCGACACGTTGATGCACGCACCATGAACACCCTAAAACTTTAAGAGCAACACCTTTGATTCATATTTATCCTAGAAATTAACCAGTACAGAAATTTGTAAATCAATGCATACAACTGATGTTAATTGTAAGTAGCACAGTAGTGTGTTCATCATACTTCACATTGATCTTGATCAATCTTTACCTTCTATAATTATAATTTGACAGCATATAAATGACGAACATAAAAAGGTAAAATCAGAGATTAAAAAACAAAAGGCTCATCTACGAACATAAAAAGGTAGAATCAGAAATTAAAAAACAAATGGCTCATCTCGCAAAACAAATAATTCTGCAACATTTATAGAGAATAATATCAATAACAATAATTCATAAGCAACAGTGACATATCTATGATCAAAAGTAGTACAAGGTCATAACTCATCCTTAGTTTCTTCTCTTCTTGCTTCTCTGTCTATCATCACTTTCGGACTCGCTCTCGCTGGAACTTGACGACCCAGATCCAGATTCAGATCCATCGGAGCTAGAACTATCGGATTCGGAACCAGACTCAGGTACTGCCTTCTGCTGTTGCATGATGAGCCTGGGCATGTTCTTGAGATACTCACGCAAGTTCTCTGTGATCCCACCAAGCCCTATTGATGTAAAAAAGTTGATCGCAAACCGGGTGTTTTTGGGATTGTCCTTCGGGAAAATGTAGTCGAAAGATTCTTGCATGGCGGGGTCACTTAGACGTTCGTTTAGCAAGCGAATTCCCAGGTGCTCGGATAATTCCTGAAATAGGAGAGCATGATTATAAGGTTTTAGCGAAATATGTTATATGAGAATAAGATAAACCCAGAGGAAATATCAAGCTAATTACAACTGACAGTAAAAAATCAACAAAAAACATAATTAAAAAAACTGTTGTCCTTGTTCTGCTGGTTTCTTTTAATTAGTGAATTCTCCTATATTTCTTTTTGTCGGAGAATTTTATTCAATCTATGAGAACTACAAGATTAAATTGGCCAACTACTAATTTGAGGACGAATGGAGAACACACAAAAGCATACACCCACTGTATGAATTTTGTGACATACTAGTACAAAAAGGGAATTGCAAGAGAGGTGTACACTTGGGTTTTGACCTAGTTAAAAACATACCATTGGCTAGGTTCTTTTGTACTTAGGTCAAAACTCAAAGGGTACTTTCATAATTATCCCTAACAAAATTACACGAAGTTTAGCTCAGTTAGAAAAAATACAAATTATCCTTTTAAACTTACAATGACCCCATCAAGGGTTTGCGTATCCACTTAACAAATAATGCATATTGGGGGTACAATACATAAAATAGATTCAACAAACATCAAGGGGGTATTGCGATTCAAAATATTGCATTTTTCTGGGTAATTATGACCATCGGTATTATTGTAATCATTTCTATACCATGGACAAAAACTATATTTAAAAGCACAAAATTTAGACAAGAGACTGCACTTTGGGGTCTACTAAGCTAACATTAATTAACGAAATATGGAGACAAATTATTAGAAAATTTAATACGCACCTGGAAAAGAATCTTAATGAAAATACGGGAAGAAGAGGTTGTATCCTCTTCGGTTAACCGTATATACGACAGAGCATGCCAAGGCAAAGCGTCTGTGCCAAGTAAATGGGCAAAGAATTTTGCCACATTCCGAAGCTTATTGGTCTCCAATCTGTGGATCATGGAGTACTGCTGGACAAAGCACTTCTCAAAGTTATCCTGGTGAATCTTGTTTATTAGGCAAAAACGCTGCCCAAGAAGCCCATAGTAACGAAGATAGGTTCTCTCCTGACTGCAACACTCCAAAAGCATAATGCACAATTCCATCTGCACAGAAAAACAGGAATGAAAAGATTTTTACATGTATAAGATACAAATATATTAAAGGAAAACTAAAACACAAAAAAAAGTAAAAAGTGGAGAAAACAAAATCTGAATCATTAAGATTTCAAGAATCTATTTGTTCATGTTTCAATATCCCGAAGAAAACAAACCAGGGCAGCTAGGAAATAATCAGATCTACAACTGTAATCTGAGCACACTAATAATTAAGAATATATATACATTATTAACTCAAAATTAAGGCAAAACAAACAAGTCACCACAAATGACCTACAAAGAAGAAAGTGTTTCCCATGCCATGCTAAATATAATACTGGAAACTGAAAGTAACAGACTGCTTTTTGTTGCAAACTTTATGAAAATGATCAAGACATGAGATAGCGGAATACCTAGCAAACAGACTCCAAGTATCATTCAAGGAAGGAAAAAAACTATGTTACCCGGACTCGCCGGTTACCGGCGCCACACCCGTGTCGACACGACACGACACGGACACGGGTGTGGGATACGTGTCAGATCCGGTCAAACTGACCGGACACGTTGACCGGAAATTAAGAAAGAAAAAAACTGAACACAAGGAAGAAAGAAAGGTATCGATTCTAGATTTCTCGCCCAAAATGCGTGATTTAGTTGGCCCAAAAACTGAATAGAGAACAGGGAGGAAGACAAAGAACGAAGAAGAAGACATTGTTTTTTCTCTCCGAGGGCGGCGGTTTACTTTAGGGTTTTATTTTAAAATTACAGAGATCGAGAATTATTTAGAATATATAAATAAACCCAAATAAAAATACATTAAATATTTTAAATAGTGCATTATATTTCACACATAATTGTTTTTTTTTAATTCTAAGTCTATTAGTACATTATTTTCTATACTTCAAATAATCTATACTCCTGTAAAATTGTAACATATATATTTTAATTTATGAAATTAGTTTTTATTCGCGGTATCCCCGTACCCGTGTCCATATTTGGGTACGGATCCTCGAATCCTTAGTTTATAATTTTCAAGTACCCGACACTCGGATACGTATCCATATCCGACACCCGTACCCGCGTCCAGGTATCATAGGAAAAAAATAAGAGGAAACGCAAAAGCGATTTTCAAAACCTTACAAACAGTTTTATTTCCTATAGACAACTAAAATACTTTGAATGCAGGAATGGGATAAATGAAACAATGGCCACAAAAAAAATATAAAAAATTCAAAGGTGTTTATGTTTCCCCTTTATAAATTTTGAGAAAGAGAGAGATCATCCAGCAATTTAACACAAAACTAGCGGTCATGCTCTCCTTTTATCATTGCTGTACTGTGCCATACATAAAAAACGGCCAAATCAGAACTGGCACATGCATAGTTGTTACGTCGCCAAGTCGAGATAAGTCGAGTGACTACCGTGGAATAGATTAGTCGATTAGTCGCTCTGCCTAATCGTAGTTAGTCGACACTACATTTATATGTTAAAATTTTAAATTTAATATATAATATGTATAAAATTATTTAGTAACTTCTCTAATAATATTAATTTCCTACCTCTTAATAGATAAAACAAAATCTTAATAAATAACTAATAATATTTCTTAAATATAAAAATATTTAGTCACTTCCTATAATCTCTAATTTAGTTTGTTTGTTTTTTTAAGTATAATTTTTTTATATAAGTGAGTGGTCAATATTTATTAAGTTATACTACTACGTATTTTATTTACGCCACTAATAATAAAAGTTCTTGACTTCTTGTAACCCTACTATCCTACTTCACCCTTTCATCCGCCGCTTTTTTTTCTTTTTCTTTCTGCCTTTCTTTTTTTTTCTTTTTCCATTCCCTCTTTGGCCGCCGCTTCTTGAGGTTAGGATTTGGGAAGTAAGCGTTGCGCACAGAATACTCTCTCCCTCTCTCTCTATATATATATTTATAAGGTTTGGGTTGGGTTCTGGATCGGATCTAGATCCGGCAAAGATAACTTATCTCAGGAATATCATAAGTCGTTCAACCGTGGAATCTCAAAAAAACGACTTATAGATTAGTCGTCGGTTAGTCGTCGATTAGTCGTCGACGTAACAACTATGGGCACATGTTGCATACTGCATTATTACAAGCTTCCACATGTAGAGACTAGAGACTCAAAATCTTCATAGATTTATACACAGCAGGCTCTTCATAAATCATACTCCCTCCATCCCACAAAGATAGGCGCATTATATTTTGGGTGCCCATTTAGTATAATTGTGGAGTTAATTTTCATTTCCATGTATAACCCTATTCAACTATTTGAACACTCTACTCTTTTACCTAGGCCTTTATTAATAGGATGGAGGTATTACTGTAATAAATATTAAGCAGATTGAAAAATTTTATGATCAAGAAAATCATAATAGCTACCTCCTGACCCGGCTCCAGTTTGATTTTCAACAGCTTGTGTCCAGCTTCTTCAAAATCTACACTTGACATAATCGTCAAGTAGATAGTTCTCCGGAGATTGATCAAGTTTGTCTCTGTTTCATCTCTTATCCGCATCTGTTCTTCATCCTCTTCCTCAGATTCATCATCATCCGAATCTTCTTCATCCGCATCTTCATCCTCGTCCACATCTTCAGCCTCTGATTCTTCACCAAGTATTTGCTTTTTCAGTTCTTCATATTTCTTCTCATTCTCAGAGAACTGGGGATCCGGTTTGAAGAAATCTGCACAGAGGGGAAAGGACTATGTAAAAGAGTTTTGTATAAGGAAAATATATTGTATCCACAAATGGAGAGCATTAAAACCAGTGAAAAAATATATTAGTGACATTAGTCATCCACTCCACAAAAATAAACTGGAAGTAAATAAGAAAATGAACATGTAAGCAGAGTGCATATATGCTTTATTTAATAAGAGAAAAGGATAACCAGTTATTTGAGTTTAGGAATGGACGAGTCAATCATACACTCCACTAAAAAAAATTAATTATTCAACAACAATAGCATGTAGGAGTGTTACTGAAGATAAAAGTGGTTGATAACAATGTTTTGCCCTAGCCAAGTTACCTAAATTATTTTCCGGATTTATCTCATCCTCAAGAGATACTTCGTGAGTCAGTTGGTCTTCCTGATCTACTAGATCCAATTCAGGACGGACTGCAGGGTGACCCTGCATAAGAAGGGTTTGTGGCACAGTTAAAATTAAACATCAAACTTAACATGTAAAAAGGAATGCAGATATAATTTCAATTAATAACATATTAAGTGAAGGCTCACCTGAAACTTTGCTTTTCGCAAAGCAAAAAGACCTTCGATTAAGAACTGCACACGTTTATCTATTTGCCCTTCATGAAGGATTCCACGAAACCGCTCAAAGATACCTTTAGAATAAGAAACCCAAAGTGTCATACAAACATAGAAATTCTTCAATTCACAAACAAATCAGTTCATCTTATTTCATTATGACTAGTTCCTGGAATTAAGGAATTGAGCCAACTTATACATTAAATAGCATGAATAAGCATCTCATCGGACTTTCTAATGAAAATTAATATCTTTCTACAATTAGCGCTCCAACAAGAGAGATCTAAAAATGGGAATCAAAATACTAATAAGTATGGGCAATCAGCAATCAATTACCAAGTGAAATAACAATATTCAATATAAAACAAAGTACCAACTAAAATTAGAGTTCCCAGTTTAGTTTTGACATGTTCAAGGAAGACTAAATGAATATAAAGGACATAGAAATATAACGTGAATATATTAGTACAAAACAGGATAAAACATAAATGAAAGTTAGATGAGGCCATATTGCAAAACCTGATCCAGCTAATCCTAGCCCAGTTTAACACATCAAATTAATAAGACGCCAAACTAAAACCCCACATGGAATCAATGCTAGGATCTTCAAAAGCAACATGCTAAGAAGAAAGATCATCCAGAAGATATCAAAGACCAACGAGCCAGTATGCTTTTTTAAATTTAAAATGTGTAGAATATAAGTGAATAAATGTATTAGCATAAAAGCTTTTTTTATGACTTAAAAAATATTAAAATCAGTACAAAAATATTATTCTGGCAGTGTGCCTACTGCGCACGCATCATCAAATTTATTATTTATCTGATCAGAATCAGCATAAAATGTAATAGTATAAAAAACAAATGACCATCACTGTTACTAACCATGCAATGCTCGAGCAGAAAGGTCCTGGAGCAATGATCCACATTCTGTAACGAAGCCAACTGCCACTTCAACACTATCATCAGTTGGATTTTCCAGAAGCAATGTCAACAGTTCAAGAGCAATAAGCTCATGAACAACCTGCTGGTTAACCAGGTGCGCAATAAACTTGACCACCGCAAGTAATTGGGGCTGGCACAAATTTCATCAATATAAAATAGGGTCAAACACATTGCAATCACATTGTAGTGTAGTAATAGATCATATGAAAAATATAATGGAATCAAATATAGAAACCTTAAGATTTTGCTTGAAAGCCCTTTTTAGCTGTGATATTATTCTCCGCAGCAAGAGGTCGCCGACTTCAGGGAACTTAGTGTTCACCACAGCAACCAAAGCTGCAAAGACATCCGTGAAACCCGAAGAAGCCATTTGAGACTTCATGCACGACCGGCAAAATAGACCCCTCCCACGTATCAGGTTCTCAGCAAACAGCTCAGGAACAATATTCTTAATGTTTGCCGCGTTGACTTTGTTAACCAACCCATTAATACTTTTCTTCAAAGCATCCCATGACATTTTCTGATATTCGATGCTGCTTTTGTCTTCAATATCTTGCATCATCCTGGCCAACATAAACCGCGGAACATAGACACCCCCAGTCTTACCGATATTCGCAACCTCATCAATTCCCACATTTCCTTTTGGTTTTTGCACTTTTGAGGCATCATTTTCATTGTATTTCCTTTTTCTTTCCAATCCCACATTCTCATCCTTCTTACTTCTACTCTTATCTTTGTCACCATTCTCGGATCTCCTATCTCTATCTCTATCTCTATCCCTTCCTTGCTCTTTCCTACTGTCCTCCCTGTAATCATACTCACGGCCTCTGTACTCCCGTACCTCTTCACCATCATCACGCACACGTGCACTTCTTCGGCCTCTGTACTCCCCTTTCTCTTCATCATCATCACGACCACGTTCACTTCTCCGGACTCTGTGCTCCCCTTTCTCTTCATAATCATCACGCCCATGTTCACTTCTTTGGCCTCTGTACTCACCTTCCTCTACATCATCTTCTCGACCACGTTCACTTCTTCGGCCTTGGCTTCTATACTCACCTTCCTCTTCATCATCCTCACGACCACGTTCACTTCTTCGGCCTCTATACTCTCCTTCCTCTTCATCATCCCCATGGCACCGTTCACTTCTTCGACTTCTATCCCATCTATCACTCCCTAGATCCCGAACCCTGTCCTTCTCCCTGTGGCCAAATTTATCACCTCTTCTATAATCTTGATTATCAGCCTCATCATGCCGCGATTTTCTCTCCATGTCCCTATCCTCTTCCACGGTTCCCTCTTTCCTATATCTCTGTGTCTTGTCATCTTTACCAGAATCCCGGGCCATGTTCGAATCTCTGGTTCCAATGTTCCCTCTTTCCTCTCTTCCTCTACTGGATTTTTCACGGATTTCATCCTTGCTTTTCTCTCTCCCACGTATGACTTCCTTGTCAGATTCGCTCTCTGAATTTCGATCGGTATCCTTCCTCTTTCGATTGACTTCATCGGAACTGCTGCCCCTACGCCGATTCCTAATTCCTCGTTTCTCATCTTCGCTGCTGCTGGAATCCGTGGCGTGCCTTCGAGCCATTCTTTCGCTGTAATTGAACTCACTACAACCTTAACGATTAACGATACGATAAAATTCAGAGGGATATCGACTGAGAAATCAGCAAAACGACGGAGTAGTCAGACGAAGATGGCAACGGCAGCGCCCGCGATCCAGTGAGGAATCGAGATTCGAAGGACCGCGCAAGGTAGAAAAGGGAAATTAGGGCAAATTGCCAGTAAGCGTTTATGTGTGGAAAAATAAGATGAATATCATACTTTATACCCTGATTCGGCAACTCGTTAATATATAGAAACACTCTATATAACAGTATAGGAATAAACTTCTATACTAAAATAAAAAAAGTCCAAACTTGGGACCAATTCAAGTCCCAATTTGGAATCAATAAAAAACTCCACATTTTCTATACATTTTTTTACCAGAATTTATACCTCTATATAAGAATAAATGATTAATATATAATAAAAATATTTATTAATAATATTTTTATTTATTAGAATCAATAACTGTTTAAGATAACTTAAAATATTTATGAAAATCAATAACATATAGTATATGATCAAAGTTTATAGTCATTACATTCATTAATATTTTATTCAATTTGTATGTTAAACACAATTTTTACACATATATGGTCAAAATTTATTATTCAAAACTGTTAAATTGATTTTGTGAATTTAAAGATAAATAATATTGTGTGTATATTATTTTTATATTTATATTATTTTTTATAGAAAAAATTATTTTTATTTTATAAAACTTTATATAAGATAGGGGTGTCAATGAGTCGTGTTGGGTCGGGTTCGTGTCGTGTCAAAAATATTCGCGGGTGACAAAACATAAACCCAAACCCAACCCATTTAATAATCGTGTCGAAAAATTAAACTCAAACTCAACCTATTTATAAACGGGTTACCCACTTATAACCCGTTTTCAACCCATTTAATTTTAAAATTAAAACTTTATATTTTTTTATATACAAAAATATTATAGAATAATTTAATTTATAAAATAATGACATATATAATGTAAACGCGTAATTAAATTTTATACGCTTGTGACTTATATAGTGATAGTTATTTAAATAGTTATTCGGTTAAATACAATAAACTTCAAATTATCACAAATCACATAAATTAAAGAAATTAAAATATTATGATAACTCTAATTGTAAGAGAATATGAATGTTATTGTAAACCTAATTGTAAGAAAAATAGAATTAATCGATCTTTCTAAACAAATAATATATTAATATTATTTATTTAATGAATAATGTATTATTATAATATAATAATTAAAATTAATTTAATTAATGGGTTAAACGGGTTAATTTCGAGTTCGCAGGTCGACTAGCGGTTGACCCATTTAATAAATGGGTCATGGCGGGTTGACCCGCCGTTGACCCGCTTTTTAATCGTGCGGGTTCAACCCGCTTTATTTCGTGCGGGTTTCGAGTCGTGTTATTGGGTCGTGTCCAAATTGACAGGCCTATATAAGAATAACTCTCTATAGTAATATTTTTTTTCGGTCTCAATATAACTGTACGGAGTTTCTACTGTACTTAAATTTTAACCGATTAGTCAAAACTCAAAACCATCTACTATTGTAAGTTGTACAATAATCTATTAATATATAAATCCTGAATCACTTAATTTCAATTAGCCAATCAAAACAGTCAATTTTGCCAGCTAGACTAAATTGAATTCTATTGACCAATAGGAATGCTCTATTTCCCCTATAGCCAAACATTTTTCCTTTCAATTGAAAATCTATTAGCCAATAGAAATGCTCAATTTCAATCTATTGAAATTGATTTCTCAATTTATTAATTTAATCAAATTAAAAATTTAATTAAAACATAAATTATGTATTAATTCTCCATATTATTACGCTTTTCATTCTCATCTTCCAAATCTGCCTTTTTCATTTTCCGATTTCAATCTCATCTTCTTCTTCTTTCCTCCCTACTTCGATAAAGCAGGGTTTTTCATCCCTGATTGCGAATCAAATTTTATGTATCTTCTTATGTATATATTGGGCTTTTTCAATTTCAATTTGAAGGTATTTATAATTCTAAATCTGCAAATTTGATTTATGCTTTTGTTCATTATATTTTTTGCAGTATCCTTTCAACATAACCTACTGTGATCGATAGATTCTCATCTCCGAATTTTCATGTTTACCGGCATCACAATTTTTTCTTCAAATCTCCCATTCTTCTGCCTTCCTTCCGTGCGTGTAGTTTTATTTTCTCCCTTTTTTCATGTTATATTTTTTCGTTCATGTTTTTTTGTAGGCATGACGCTTGAGTGGGACGACTAGATGTGGGACTGGTTCGGATATCATCGTCGCCGCACCCCTTCACCGGCATCCGCTGCTCTTCCAGATTTTTGGTTTCGATCAAGCAAGTTTTACCCATCTCTACTCTATCATAATTTACGCTTTTATCGAATTTTTTATGCAGAATCTAAAAGTGTAATTTAGATTTCTTCCTTTCTTTTATTCTTTTGCAGGATCCGTTCTCATCGGTGCAGAATGAGTTGACATCGATACTCTTCTCCGAATTTAAGGTATGTACATTAACCTTTTTTATCTGTTGATTCCTTCTAAATTTCAGTTGGTAATTTTCTTGAATTTTCAATTTCCTTGAATTTTCAATTTTCAATTACATTAACACTGTTCGAATTCTCCTTCTCTAGGCATCTTGCGACTGTTTGAAACTGCAGAAATTCACCGACTCTGATTCGGGCAATTGTTAATTTTTACTGATTTCCCCACCCCCCTTTTTTTATAGTTTCGCCAATTCCGAATTCATCATGTTTTTAGCTTGAATTTGATTGTTGATGAAAGTTTTTGGGTGCATTTTGCTTCTACATCAATGCCATAAATTGCAAATTTTTTGAGTTTGACTTCGATGAGATAGAATTCTATTTATCGATATGTTCTTAGAATGTGTATTTGATTTTGTTATTATCTAGAATTCCCTTTTCAGTGTAAGATGCCGTATTTTGATATTAAGCAGAATGAGTTCGTGAAATATCAGTTTCAAGTATACGTGCTACGAGTTTGAAATACTGTGCCTTAGTGGGAATATCAGAATTGCGAATTATTCATGTAGTCCAAGAAGCCAATTCAATTGAAAAAAGAAAATAAACTAAAGAAAATAATCAATGAGACATTGAACATAGGTAAATGTTGTCTGTGTTCATGGTTCCAACATTTCTCTCTGGCTACTTCTCCTTAGTTTTACACAGTACTGTGGTTAGGTTAGGTTTATTTTATTGGCGTGCTTCTTTTGTGGAACTTCCTCATATTGATGTATGTTATTGATAGAGAGCGAGAGTTGGAGTATTTAATTGAGCAAGAGTATTTTAATTATATCTTTTTAATTATTTATGGGCTTTAGAGTTGTTAGGTTTGGGCTTTATGGTTAGGTTTATTTCTTATTTCTGCTCTTCTTATTTAAAGTGTCACGTAGGTTGATTAAGGGTATCGAATTATTGAATTGAATTGGAGCCTGGAGGCTATTGGGCAAACCGAACTGGTGTTCGTGTTTGATTTTTCTCTTTCTCGATTTCTTTGTTTCTATCAAATTGGTCCGACCTGCCGGATCTCAACTTCTCCCCTTCTTCTTCCCAAATTTTTTTTCCCTTTTTGAACCAGCGTTATGCCGACTCGTACTACTGCCGAAAGACTCGAGAACCTTGAACGCGAGCAGGTTAATGTGATGAACAAGCTGGCTGCACATTCCACACAACTCACCGAGATGCAATCGGGCTTGACGGAGATTTCTACCACCTTGGCTGCGCTCTCCCGCGCAATTTTGAAGCCCAGAGACGGGTCGATTCTGATATCAGATTCGCACGAGGAGGGTTTTGAGGCGCACAATATTTCGCACACCGTGAAGGAACAACACGCTACACCGGTGCTAGTGCAGTTACCAACTTTCGAGGGCGTGGACCCGATCGCTTGGTTGGCTCGAGCCAACCAACAATTCGCACTCCATGGCACGCCAGATGGTTTGAAGGTTACAGCCGCTGTGGTTGCAATGGATGGCTTAGCGCTGCATTGGATAATCTGGTTTCGAGGCCGGAGGCCCAATGTGACCTGGACCGAGTTTGCATAACGCTGGTTCAAAAAGGGAAAAAAAATTTGGGAAGAAGAAGGGGAGAAGTTGAGATCCGGCAGGTCGGACCAATTTGATAGAAACAAAGAAATCGAGAAAGAGAAAAATCAAACACGAACACCAGTTCGGTTTGCCCAATAGCCTCCAGGCTCCAATTCAATTCAATAAATCGATACCCTTAATCAACCTACGTGACACTTTAAATAAGAAGAGCAGAAATAAGAAATAAACCTAACCCTAAAGCCCAAACCTAACAACTCTAAAGCCCATAAATAATTAAAAAGACATAATTAAAATACTCTTGCTCAATTAAATACTCCAGCTCTCGCTCTCTATCAATAGCATACATCAATATGAGGAAGTTCCACAAAAGAAGCACGCCAATAAAATAAACCTAACCTAACCACAGTACTGTGTAAAACTAAGGAGAAGTAGCCAGAGAGAAATGTTGGAACCATGAACACATACAACATTTACCTATGTTCAATGTCTCATTGATTATTTTCTTTAGTTTATTTTCTTTTTTCAATTGAATTGGCTTCTTGGACTACATGAATAATTCGCAATTCTGATATTCCCACTAAGGCACAGTATTTCAAACTCGTAGCACGTATACTTGAAACTGATATTTCACGAACTCATTCTCCTTAATATCAAAATACGGCATCTTACACTGAAAAGGGAATTCTAGATAATAACAAAATCAAATACACATTCTAAGAACATATCGATAAATAGAATTCTATCTCATCGAAGTCAAACTCAAAAAATTTGCAATTTATGGCATTGATGTAGAAGCAAAATGCACCCAAAAACTTTCATCAACAATCAAATTCAAGCTAAAAACATGATGAATTCGGAATTGGCGAAACTATAAAAAAAGGGGGGTGGGGAAATCAGTAAAAATTAACAATTGCCCGAATCAGAGTCGGTGAATTTCTGCAGTTTCAAACAGTCGCAAGATGCCTAGAGAAGGAGAATTCGAACAGTGTTAATGTAATTGAAAATTGAAAATTCAAGGAAATTGAAAATTCAAGAAAATTACCAACTGAAATTTAGAAGGAATCAACAGATAAAAAAGGTTAATGTACATAACTTAAATTCGGAGAAGAGTATCGATGTCAACTCATTCTGCACCGATGAGAACGGATCCTGCAAAAGAATAAAAGAAAGGAAGAAATCTAAATTACACTTTTAGATTCTGCATAAAAAATTCGATAAAAGCGTAAATTATGATAGAGTAGAGATGGGTAAAACTTGCTTGATCGAAACCAAAAATCTGGAAGAGCAGCGGATGCCGGTGAAGGGGTGCGGCGACGATGATATCCGAACCAGTCCCACATCTAGTCGTCCCACTCAAGCGTCATGCCTACAAAAAAACATGAACGAAAAAATATAACATGAAAAAAGGGAGAAAATAAAACTACACGCACGGAAGGAAGGCAGAAGAATTGGAGATTTGAAGAAAAAATTGTGATGCCGGTAAACATGAAAATTCGGAGATGAGAATCTATCGATCACAGTAGGTTATGTTGAAAGGATACTGCAAAAAATATAATGAACAAAAGTATAAATCAAATTTGCAGATTTAAAATTATAAATACCTTCAAATTGAAATTGAAAAAGCCCAATATATACATAAGAAGATACATAAAATTTGATTCGCAATCATGGATGAAAAACCCTGCTTTATCGAAGTAGGGAGGAAAGAAGAAGAAGATGAGATTGAAATCGGAAAATGAAAAGGCAGATTTGGAAGATGAGAATGAAAAGCGTAATAATATGGAGAATTAATACATAATTTATGTTTTAATTAAAATTTTAATTTGATTAAATTAATAAATTGAGAAATCAATTTCAATAGATTGAAATTGAGCATTTCTATTGGCTAATAGATTTTCAATTGAAAGGAAAAATGTTTGGCTATAGGGGAAATAGAGCATTCCTATTGGTCAATAGAATTCAATTTAGTCTAGCTGGCAAAATTGACTGTTTTGATTGGCTAATTGGAATTAAGTGATTCAGGATTTATATATTAACTACTGCCGAAAGACTCGAGAACCTTGAACGCGAGCAGGTTAATGTGATGAACAAGCTGGCTGCACATTCCACACAACTCACCGAGATGCAATCGGGCTTGACGGAGATTTCTACCACCTTGGCTGCGCTCTCCCGCGCAATTTTGAAGCCCAGAGACGGGTCGATTCTGATATCAGATTCGCACGAGGAGGGTTTTGAGGCGCACAATATTTTGCACACCGTGAAGGAACAACACGCTACACCGGTGCTAGTGCAGTTACCAACTTTCGAGGGCGTGGACCCGATCGCTTGGTTGGCTCGAGCCAACCAACAATTCGCACTCCATGGCACGCCAGATGGTTTGAAGGTTACAGCCGCTGTGGTTGCAATGGATGGCTCAGCGCTGCATTGGATAATCTGGTTTCGAGGCCGGAGGCCCAATGTGACCTGGACCGAGTTTGCGGAAGCTTTGGTAGCGAGGTTTGATTCTCGGTTCAAAGGGAGCCCGTACGAAAAATTGGCGAGGGTTCGACAAATAGGAACAGCGGAGGAATATGTAAACGTGTTTGTACAACACGCCGGGCAGGTCCCTGGGCTGACGGACGACCACTATTTGGGTTACTTCATGTCCGGACTGAAAACTCCAATTAGCAACTCGTTGCGTCTGCTTCGGCCAGCGGACTTAGAGACTGCAATGGAGCTATCGAGGGATATAGAGGAAAATTTGTCTTGGCCAGAGGATGATAGACAGTTGAGGGAATCAGATAATTCAGGGCATCACTTTCCTAGCTTTTCGCGTCCGTTTGGTGTGCAAGCTAGCACCGTCACAGGCCCAGCGGGAGGTGTTTCTACCCGTCAAATGACTTTGTCGGTCCACCACTCAAGGGCTGATACTTTAGCAGCCTCGGAGGAGTCTACTACGCGCTCGAGTTTCTCTCGTCTCACATCGAACGAGCTGGCAGACTTGCGAGCTAAGGGATTGTGCTTCAAGTGTCGCAAAACTTACACACCGGGCCACGGAAAAGTCTGTCATCTTCGGGAGCTACGAGTGTTGCTCGTGGAGCCGAATGCCGAAGTAAACCTACACAATCATGAATATTACGACCCCACCAGCCAAGAGGAAGTAACGAATAAGGATGACGTTTTTCAACCTTGGGGACAAGGTTAATTTGCAGAGGGATGGAATTGATAGAGAGCGAGAGCTGGAGTATTTAATTGAGCAAGAGTATTTTAATTATGTCTTTTTAATTATTTATGGGCTTTAGAGTTGTTAGGTTTGGGCTTTAGGGTTAGGTTTATTTCTTATTTCTGCTCTTCTTATTTAAAGTGTCACGTAGGTTGATTAAGGGTATCGAATTATTGAATTGAATTGGAGCCTGGAGGCTATTGGGCAAACCGAACTGGTGTTCGTGTTTGATTTTTCTCTTTCTCGATTTCTTTGTTTCTATCAGCTATATAGGCCCCTCTCTGAATTTACTAAGTTACTCTCAATTTATGAAATCGTAAATTTTTCGATATGAAATTATCAGTGTAAAGTGCACCTGTTGGAACTTTTGTATGCTATGTCTATTATCTGACTTCCTGTCCTGCAAGTGGTTAATTTTGGGGTAAATAGAACTGCTGGATTATATATATGAATCATGAGAAAGGAAACCCAATATGAACTGTTCTCATACCACGTCTAAGAATGAGATACAATGGTGCATCTTAAATGGATAAAGTCAATGTCCCGAGCATATATTGCTGTTTTCACGAGCTGCAGCAATCTTTCGTGTAAGCTCTTACTTCCTGCTGTTCACATGGTAGTCATTTTTTATTTTATTTTTTATAAAAAAAATCAAAAAAATCTAAGACTTAATTAAGTGCTGCATGTTTTTATTATGTTTTTTTACTAATTTTTCTAACTCTGCATTGGTGTTGTGTGGGAGTTCATTTTAACAAAAAAAAAAAAATACTATAACATTTTACTATAGCTTTGAGAGGTATATTAATAAAGGTTTTTATATGTAGGCTATCGTATGAACAGTTACCATCTAAATTGTTGTTATTACCCACCTTTGGAGAATAATTGACTTATTAACTTTATTGTCTTGTCTATGTAGGAATGCTTTGACCCTATTGTTGTCAAGTCTGGTCATGATCTTATCTCAGTTATGGTGTATGGGTGAGTAATTTAACCTTCCTTTGTTATGTACGAGTTATGGCTGATAAGTTACTTATCAGAAATGTGGTGGTTGTCAAACAAGCTTAAACAATTGGTTTTGATGATTTCATTCTTTTGACCTATGTTGCAATCTCATCCGTAGTTTTTTTTTTACTATAGTTTTTGCAGAAGGAACATATCCGGACAAGAATATAGTGGAATGTATTGTGTGGTTTTGATTGTACAGTAAGTCTCTAAAACTTCTCTCCAACTATTTATTAATTTCTTCAATTTCTTATTATCTAATAACTAAAATTTTAAATTTTGTGGTTTGCAGGTCAGTTGTTGTATCAGCTGCTCTTCTCAGGATATTCGGAAGAGATGTTGCTGAACTTCCTTTAGTGGCTACGGCTAGAGAAAATCAAGGAAAGGTTATAAGAGCTGATGACTTGAAATGAGATTTTCTTGGGTTGATTATAGACTCAAATAACCTTCTCTACTAAAATAAATGGGTATTTGTACTTCATTATTAACTTTATATATTGTGAAAGCGATTTCAGGTTGTTAGTGGATTTGGTGCATAAGTTTATTTACTTTATTATTAATTTATAATTACTAACTGCTGCGTTTGTATAGGGCTATTTTCAAGCTCTGTTTATGTGCATAGAGAGACTTTTGTCATCTATGAGTGTGAAACACCTGGTACTTTCTGCGGCCGAGGAAGCTGAGCCTATATGGAAAAATAAGCTAGGTTTTCAGTAAGACAAGCAATGAACAAGTAAGTACTGCAATTTGACTTTATTTTTTAATTCTTTAGTTGAAATTATCAATTTGGAGTAAAGTATGTTGACACATGCTAATGTGGCTGCAAATAGCGAAAGTAGACTGCATATATAATAGGAAATAAGTGGGCATCATTTGCGAATATGTTTTTAGGTATAAGGTGTTAGGGTGTTTATGAGATGTGGTCATTGGGAGTTTCTACTTTCCTCCTACATTCATGATTTTATGTTTCCACTTTCGATGTGGCAATGACTTTGTTGATAAGGTGAATTCATTTTTTCTTTCTTGGTGATCACAAAGTTAATTATATATGAGTTGATATGTTGTTTCTTTGTTTGTATGTGTGTAGCTTTCTTTAGGTTGTGAAAATCACTCCAAAATGAGATCATATATATTAGATGAGATTCACTTTTCACTCATCTTCGATTAACAATTAAATCATTTGTAGATAGAGTTTAATATTTTTCTTTTGTATATCTATGAGTAAATTTTTATACTTTTATAATAAAAAGTATTTTGTTGCTTATTTGTTTTGTATTGATCACAAGAGATATGTCATACAATGTTGGTATTTAATTTTAACACTTTAAAGATTTTTTGAAATGTATAGTAATTGTACGAAAAAAGAATGTTGAAGCTTATCCATATGATGACCGTGAAGTGAGTGTAATTATTCTGAAAATTGTTCTTAAAAGTTTGGAATGTCTTATGTTTTGTAACATAAATTTAATTTATTATGATAAATTTTGTTAAGAGATGTCAAGATTGAATACCACGTGTATTTCAAGAATAGTTAGTTTAGATTTTGTTTTAGTTGATCGATGATGAAGCACAATGTAAATTATTTTGTTTATGTAATAAAGAAGTTTCATTTTATTTGTTTGATAAATTTTATTTTCATTGTTTTGGTTTTATTTATAATGGTATAACTTTGTTTCAATATTTGATACGAAATACAGAGACTAATAAATAAATTAATAAAGAAGTTTAATTTTATTTGTTTGATAAATTTTATTTTCATTGTTTTGGTTTTATTTATAATGGTATAACTTTGTTTCAATATTTGATACGGAGACTAATAAATAAATAAATAATGAGATCTTGCAAAATGAAAGAACATATTTTGAGACAAAAATACTTGACATTAGAGAGAAAAACAAATTTGATTCAAAAAATTATTAGTCAATAGATCCTGAATATTTTATCTATTCAATATTTAATTTGCATCTTCTTCTAGCATAGTGTAGATTTTTTATTAATAATTTAACTATTTCACAATAATAATTTACAAGATTATATATTTAAGAAGACTAATTAATTAATTAAATCAAAATTAATTAAAGAAAACGTGTAATATATTTTCTAATTAATAACCACAATAGATTTTCGAAAAAAATTTTGAAAATTAATGTGGACGACTTACATTACTTTAACTAATAATATTTATATTTAATTAATAATATTTATGTAAATCTATGTATAGTTAGTTACACACTTCATACTTTTTTTTATTTACTATAAAATATATAAAAAAAATTGATATCCAATTGAATATATTAATAAAATAAATTAATATATAAAATTTATACTTTTTTATTTACCTATTAAATTTATACTTTTTCTCTCTCATTTAAATCAATCATATTAAACTAAAATAAAATAAATAATACTTTATGAATAAAAATATATATACCTTCAATTTTTTTATATTTATTTATCATTATTAATACAAGTAAATTATAAAATAAATTAAAAATGAGAGATAAGTAGATTATTAATGTTGTTACGATATATCAATCATACCGCCGAATTATTTATTAGGCGTCGTGCAGCGTTGACGAGTTCATCATTTATTTCATTTTTTCTGTACAAAAGCAACATATTCACTATTTATCAGTTGCATTGAGTGGATCTTCTACATCCCAAAAAATTAATAAAGTGGATTGTTATATCAACAACTTTAGTTCCAATTACTCCAGATTTTTTCCGAATCCTAACTATATCTCAAGTTCGATTAATAACATCCCAATCATGTGCATAACAGCAGGAGTCATTCAGTTTTACCTTCACCCTCAGCGTCTGCCGTTAGTCCATGCTTGAAATTTGATTACAAGAAGGTGATTAGTAATTTCATAATGCCGACGATATTGGTATTCAACAATTACAATTTACAGTCAAGATATGATGAATAATTGGTTTTGCAGGTTTTGAGTATTTTCGTATATTACTTATTTTTGTCTATGACATATGCGCATTTACTGCAAAATATTTTAAAGTTTTCATCTCTTCGTATTCTAAGGTTCTTTATTTCTAATTTCTTGATCTAACGCAAGTTTGTATCTACGGCTACTCGGCGTATTCAACCAGTTAATTTGGTCAAAGTGTTTAACAAAATCACTCCAAAAGGAGATCATATCAGAGGACATTCACTTTTCGCTCATCTTCCCTCCGCCTGATACCGAGACTTTTGATTTTCTGGAAGGTAAAAGATCTCTATTCGATTGTTTCATAATTCTACTAAATTATTTAATTTTCGATTAACAATTAAATTATTTGTAGATAGAGTTTAATATTTTTCTTTTACATATCTATGAGTAAGTTTTTATTGTTTTATAATAAAAAGTATTTTGTTGCTTATTTGTTTTGTATTGATCACAAGGGATATGTCATACAATGTTGATATTTAATTTTAACACTTTAAAGATCTTTTGAAATGTACAGTCATTGTACCGAAAAAAAATGTGGAAGTTTATCCATATGATGACCGTGATGTGGGTGTAATTATTCTGAAAATTGTTCTTAAAAGTTTTGAATGTTTTATGTTTTGTAACATGAATTTAATTTATTGTGACAAATTTTGCTAAGAGATGTCAAGATTGAATAACCCATGTATTTCAATAATAGTTAGTTTAGATTTTGTTTTAGTTGATCGATGATGATGCTTACATTATTTTGTTTATGTAATAAATAAGTTTCATTTTATTTCTTTGATGATAAATTTTATTTTATTTATTTTTTATTTGATTTATAATGTTTGTTTCAATATTTAATATAAAATACAGAAACTAATAAATAAATTTAAAATGAGATCTTGCAAAATGAAACAATATACTTTGAGACAAAATACATTAGAGAGAAAAACAAATTTGATTCAAAAATTTATTAGTCAATATATCCTGATTATTTTATCTATTCAATATTTAATTTGCATTTTCTACCAGCATAATATAGATCTTTTTATTAATTATTTAACTATTTCACAATAATAATTTATAAGATTATATGTTTAAGAAGACTAATTAAACATTTAGGATTTCTAACGCCATACGCTAAAGTGCATGAATTGATAACCATATTGCTACACGAGCCTACCCATGTATGTTGTTACACGAGGCTTATGCCAAATGGCATCCTCTATGATTTTTTTTCCAAAATTAATTAAAGAAAACATGTTATATATTTTTTAATTAAGAACAACAATGGATTTTTCGAACAAAAAAATGATAATTAATGAGAAAGATCTACATTACTTTAATTAATAATATTTATGCAAAATCTATTTATAGTTAGTTATACACTTCATACTTTTTTTATTTACTATAAAAATATAAAAAAAATTGATATCCAATTGAAAATATTAATAAAATAAATTAATATATAAAATTCATACTTTTTTTATTTACTATTAAATTTATACATTCTCTCTCTCTCATTTAAATCATTCATATTAAACTAAACTAAAATAAATACTACTTTATGAATAAAAATATATATAATTTCAATTTTTTATATTTATTTATCATTATTATTACATGTAAATTATAAAATGAATTAAGAATGAGAGATCAAGTAAATTATTAATGTTGATAAGATATATCGATTATACCGCCGGATTATGTATTAGGCGCAACGTGGACGAGTCCATAATTTATTCTATTTAATTCTGTACAAAAGCAACATATTCACTATTTATCAGTTGCATTGGGTGGATCTTCTACATCTCAAAAAATTAATAAAGTAGGTTATCGTATCAACAACTTTAGTTCCAATTATTCCAGATTTTTTCTGATGCCTAACATTATCTCAGTTTCGATTAATAGACATCCAAACCATGCACATAACAGCAGGAGTCATTCTGTTTTACCCTCACCCCCAGCGTCTGTCGTTAGTCCATGTTTGAAATTTTATCACAAGAAGGTGATTAGTAATTTCATAATGCCGACGATATTGGTATTCAACAATTACAATTTACAGTTAAGATATGATGAATAATTGGTTTTTAAGGTTCTAACTATTTTCGGATCTTACTTATTTTTTCCTATGAAATATGCACATTTACTGCATAATATTTTCAAGTTTTCATCTCTTCGCATTCATTTTTGTTTTGGTAAGAGATATCTAAGCTTCTTTATTTCTAATTCTTTGATCTAACGCAGATTTGTATCTACGGTTACTCAACGTAATAAACCATTTAGTTTGGTTAAAGTAGCTTACCAAAATCACTCCAAAAGGAGATCATATCAGATGACATTCACTTTTCGCTCATCTTCCCTCCGACCGATACCGAGACTCTTGGTTTTCTGGAAGGTAAAAGATATCTATTCGATTCTTACATAATTCTACTAAATTTTTTAATTTTCGATTAACAATTAAATCATTTGTATATAGAGTTTAATATTTTTCTTTTGCATATTTATGAGTAAGTTTTTATTGTTTTATAATAAAAAGTATTTTGTTGATTATTGGTTTTGTATTGCTCACAAGGGACATGTCAATTCAATGTTGGTATTTAATTTTAACACTTTAAAAATCTTTTGAAATATACATTAATTGTATGAAAAAATAATCTTGAAGCTTATCCATATGATGACCGTGTGGGTGTAATTATTCTGAAAATTGTTGTTAAAGTTTTGGAATGTTTTATGTTTTGTAACATGAGTTTAATTTATTCTGACAAATTTTGCTAAGAGATGTCAAGATTGAATACAACATGTTTTTCAAAAATATTTAGTTTAGAATTTATTTTAGTTGATCGATGATGATGCGCCAATGTAAATTATTTTGTTTATGTAAAAAAGAATTTTCATTTTATTTCTTTGATGATAAATTTTATTTTCATTTGTTTTGGTTTGATTTATAATGGTATAACTTTGTTTCAATATTTAATATGAAATACAAAAACTAATAAAAAAAAATAAAAAATGAGATCTTGCAAAATGAAAGAACATACTTTGAGACAAAAATACTTGACATTAGAGAGAAATAAAAATTTGATTAAAAAATTTATTAGCCAATAGATCCTGAATATTTTATCTATTCAATATTTAATTTGTATCTTCTTCCCGTATAGTGTAGATCCTTTAATTAATTATTTAACTATTTCACAATAATAATTTACAAGATTATATGTATAAGAAGACTAATTAAACCATTTACGATTTCTAACGCCATACGCTGAAGTGCATCAATTGTTAACCATATTGCTACACGTGGCTACCCATGTATGTTGTTACACGAGACTTATACCAAATGACACCCTCTATGATTTTTTTTCCAAAATCAATCAAAGAAAACGTGTAATATATTTTCTAATTAAGCACAACAATGGATTTTCGAACAAAAAATTGAAATTAATGAGAACGGTCTACATTACTTTAATTAATAATATTTATGCAAATCTATTTATAATTAGTTATACACTTTATACTTTTTTTATTTACTATAAAAAAAAAATTGATATCCAATTGAATAATATTAATAAAATAAATTAATATATAAAATTTATACTTTTTTTATTTACTAATAAATTTATACTTTCTCGCTTTTATTTAAATCAATCATATTAAACTAAAATAAAATAAATGTTAGTTTATGAATAAAAATATATATACTTTCAATATTTTTTTATTATATTTATTTATCATTATTAATACAAGTAAATTATAAAATGAATTAAGAATGAGAGATAAGTAGATTATTAATGTTGTTACGATCATACCGCCGGATTATGTATTAGGCGCAGCGTTGACGAGTTCATCATTTATTCCATTTATTTCTGTACAAAAGCAACATATTCTCAGTTGTATTAGGTGGATCGTCTATATCCCAAAAAATTAATAAAGTGGGTTGTTATATCAACAACCTTAGTTCCAATTACTCCAATTTTTTTTCTGATGTCTAACTATATCTCAGGTTCGATTAATAGACATCACAACCATGCGCATAACAGCAGGAGTCATTCAGTTTTACCCTCACCCTCAGCGTCTGCCGTTAGTTCATGTTTGAAATTTGATCACAAGAAGGTGATTAGTAATTGTTGGAAATCGATATCCCGGAATTAATAAATTTAAATAAATAAATTATCTAATTAATTCCGACCGAAATCCTTCGGAGATCGAATATCCGAAGTTGTCAAAATTGCGGAACGACAACTCCAAACGAAATCCCGGTTGCCGGAAACCCGCCACGAACCTCCACGGGAATAGCCCAACCAAACAAACCCTAACCGGATCTTGGTTCGCGGTATTTTCACGATAATTAAATTGTAAAATCATCGAGGGGGTTTTCACGATTTTACCTTTGTTCTCGTTGTACGGAAAAACGAGATCTATGAAGACCTTGAGACCTTCCCACGTATTCCTTGCACTAGCTCGAACGTCGGGTGGGCGACGATCTTCCGAACTCCATGGATCTCCCTCTCTACTTTCTCTCTCTAGAATTGTGATCTTCAAGTTATGAGAATAGAGAAGACCATGTAGTGCTTTTATAGGCTACGTAGAGGATCTTAAGGAGGTGGAATATTGGGCTTCCAATATTAATGATTAAATTGAGCTCAAGCCCAAATCTA
Organism: Euphrasia confusa; assembly: GCA_954870475.1. Lineage (NCBI taxonomy): Eukaryota > Viridiplantae > Streptophyta > Magnoliopsida > Lamiales > Orobanchaceae > Euphrasia > Euphrasia confusa. Next base: position 16,224,362 of record OX940968.1, read on the forward strand.
TTAATCCATTAATATTAATTAATTCTATTTTCCACTATATAAAATTAATTGCACTCTCAATATTAAACCATATTATATCAAATAATATTTCTCCGGTAGTATTATTTATTCCGTGTATTTAAGATATAAATATCCATGAATAAAATTAATTTATTGATAATTAATTTATTCATCTCTTATATCCGAGACTAGTACCATTCAACCTTAATTATTATGCGGAACAAATCCACCTGCAGGGTTTACATAATAATTCCTTATGAACTCATCTCGAGGATATTATCAACCCTTACGGGATACACTTTCCCGTCAAGTATTCACGGCATGTCATATATAAAATATAGTGACCCAACTTAACCGGTAATTGACCCAATAATTAAATCGGTCAATTCCTTTGGAAAATCAAAGTCACTTATATTAAATATACACAACCGCAATAGTATCGGGGATTAAGAATAAAATACACTGAGATTTAAATCGATTATCCAAGGCAATCCTAATCGATAAATCTCAAACGATCCGCTCAATACACCAAGTGTACAAGTGTGATAAAATAATTAAGACAAATTATTTTCTCTCTCACACAACGACTATACCGATGGATTGGTCCGTGTCCATCTAGGTCGTGAGCAACTGTTCGATTAAATACGAGTAACCGATAGTATGATCTTCTGTGTGGGCCCGACACACCATACTAACTACAACGTATAGAATCCAGGACTATAATTTGCATATATTTAATTATAAATAATTAAACGCAAATAATTGTTTATTTAATTAAATAGATTAATGGCAATGGATCGGGAATTTCCGTTATTTAAATCTATACATTAAGTACACAGCTCCAACAATCTCCCACTTGTACTAAGGTCTAGTCATTTCCTCCAAACTCCCGACTCCCATACTCATCATGTGCTTGAACTGTACTTCCAAGAAGTACCATGTGAATGAGCAATCTAGGTTGCCGCTCTGAAGTTATCTTGGTGACTACAGCGTCGTCTCTCTCGACGATGACTCGTATCAGGTGGTACTTGCTCTATGTGTTATCTTACACTTATGGACTTGTGATTTCTTACCATTTGCCATCGCACCGCTATTCACATAGCCTTTGGCAAATTAAGAATTACCTCTAAGTCCCAGAGATTATCCCGGAGATATACCAAAACTTCCGCTGCCTCTGAGGCCGCTTTTTGGTTACCCATGGCAGAGTCCGAAAAGCATCGTGCTTATCACTCTTCCTTGTTAAAAACTCCTTCTCCTTCAATAGTGAAACACATAGCCTGATATCGACTTACACCGGTCCTTATTTGATTAGAAATCTAAGAGAGTGTAATCCAAAGGAAATGCTCGTCTACTCCGTAATCCAGAACATAGTTTCCAGTACTTCGAAAGTACTTAAAATGTTCATTACAGCAGTCGAGTATTTCTTTCCAGGATTACCTTGATATCCTCCCACTATACTAGCCGTATAGCAGATATCAGGTTCTCGTTTTTAACATCGCATTTATTAAGCTTTCCACACTCCAAGTGTAGGAAACCGCTTTCATTGCTTCTATCTCCTTTTGTGTTTCAAAAACACATATCCTTAGATAGATGCATTTCGTATCTGAAAAAGGTAACAAACCTATATCGGAATCTTGCATGTTAAAACGAACCATAATCATATCTATGTAAGATGTCCAGGAGAAGTACAATGTTCTCTCCTAGAGATCCAAGATCTCAAGAACATGTCCAACTTCTTCCTATATCTTTCATAATGATTTATCCAGACAACCATCATTTCATGTCTGATTACATCTTTACATTGTTGCCAATGATAAAATGTTATCTACATAAAACCCGAGAAACACCACCTTGTTTCCATCACGTTTCCAATACACACTATTCGTCTATGCTTTGATGAATCCATAAAATGGACTATCTCATCAATTTGCAAGTACCACGAATTCAATGCTTTGTTTCAATCCATAAATGGATCAACTAAGATTGTACTCTAAATGGTCTTGCCTCTTAGCAATAATCCTTATTGCTTTCCAAGAAGGCACATTTAGATCTAGTACTGCCTTCATGTAGATCCAGGGATCGATTTCATGTATACTAGGTCCAGAGTCCGAAAAACTCTCCTAGCCTTATGAACATCTCCGGTTGTCACACAACCTCCCACTACAACGGCATTCCGGTGTATTAACAGTAATAACAGTAGGTGCAGTTAGTGGTGTACTGCTACTCAGTTCGGCTGGTTCTAAGTCTTAATCTTTCTCTCTCATTTCAAAATACTACGTCACATTGGGCTTGTGGTTCATCTAATAGTCTTCCTCTAAGAACCGGGCGTTAGAACTTATAACGTCCTTTTGGTTCATAGTACTATTGAACACACATCTTTTGTTCTTCTAGGATATTCTACAACCGCATTTGAATGCGCAGTTGTTTCCAGACATATCCATAGAACACAGGTAGTTCCGTATAACTCATGCTTTTACTATTTCTATAAGATTTCCCTTATTTCTGACACACCATTTCTACACAAGAGTGTATGGTGTAGTCATTTGGGAACAAATCCCAATCTCTGATCAGTATGCCATGCATTCCTCAGACAGGCACTTGCCTCCGCGATCAAATCGCAGGCTACAAATGGATATACCTTGAAGGTTCTCCACAATAGCTTTGTGTCCATTGACTTGTCAAAACACTTTGCTTTTGTGGCACATCAGGTATGCTAGTCCATTTTTCGAGTAATCATAAAATGAAGTACTCGCATCTTATTGTCTGAGTAGACAAAGGTCTGCATACATCAGAGTTAATCAATTCCAATACTTGTCCGGATCTTATATCCTTTCTACAGGATTGCTTAGTTACGTTACCTTCCAAATTAGATTCTTGGGTCGGAAGGTCCACTCCTTCAACTTAATTGATCAAAATATCAATTTTCGACCTTTGAACTTCTTATTTGAATAAACATTACTTAGCATAAGAATCCGCAAGTATAAATGATTCATTACAGAAATATCTCTTAAAAGTAAAACGAGTTATATACTACGGTTCGTTGCATCGTGGTGGACTTAGGATTCATCATTTATATATTGCTAGCTAATGTACCAGAATAGATAATATCCTTATTTCTTCTTATAACCATCAAATGATTAAAAGAAATAAAATATCCATTCATTAGAAATCCAGAACAAAGTTCTTTCTAAAATGAAAGGTACATAAAAGCAATAACTCAAAATGAAATCCTATATAATTGTCCTCCACTGCAACAACTGCCTCCTCAACAGCATTGCCCATGTAGACTACGATTTCTTCTTTTCCAAGTCGTCGGGTTTCCTGGAACCCTTGCATTTAGAATGCGCATACCGTCAATGTTGGAAATCGATATCCCGGGCTATTAAAATTTGCGGAAAATAATAACCCGAACGAAATCCTTCATCGCCGGAATAATCGGATCCCCGACTCATCCGCAGGAGTCCGACCTTTGGAGACTACGCGCCCGAAGACACGCAGCCCGCCCCCAGCCAAAGTCCCCCACGAGTCGGATCCACGAACGCGAACCACCGTACGAGCCGGGGCCCGACCGAACACCCAGCGAGGCCCGAGGGCCGCGAGCGTCCAGCCGAGCCCCCGCACGGGGCTCGCGATCATCTTCGCGATGATCGCTGGGGATGCGCGAGGCATCCCCGGGGCTGCTCGTAGCAGCCCCGCAGCGAGTCCATGACTCGCTGCTCGCGGCGGGGTTCAACCCCGTACGCCCGCTACGGGCGAACTCGTAGCGCATACAGGGCAGCTACGGGTGACCCCGTAGCATACCCGCGATCGAGCTCACGGGCTCGATCGCCCCTCGGCTCCAGCCGAGGGCTCCTCCGCGCGACGCCGCCGGTCAAGGGGCTGGGGTTCACCCGCCGTGGCACCAGCCCACGGCGAACCCCGGTGGTCGACCCGAAGTCGACCCCACGCTCCGGCGTCCAGCCGGGGCTCATCCCTTGTCCGCGCGCCGGCGGTCGAACCCTAGGGTTCGGCCGCCACCCTCGATCCCGTCGAGGGTTTTCTCGACCTTCGCCGGGGATCTCGAATCCCCGTCCCCGAAGTTCGTACGTTTATCCGGATCGTGTGTTCATGCATATACTACGATTAATCACACAAAATCATAAAAGAGGGTTTATGATTTATTACCTTCGATTCGTTGTACGGAGAAACGAATTAACGCGTTGATGACCTTGCGATCTTCCCACGTATTCCTTGCACCTCGTTCGAACGTCGTGTGGGCGACGATCTATCGAACTCCTATGGATCTTCCTCACTCTCAAAACTTTATGATTGGCGTAACTTAGGTTGTGAAAAGTGAAGACCATGTAGTGCTTATATAGGCTACGTAGGGGATCATAAGGAGAATAAATATTGGGCTTCTAAATATTGAAGATTAAATTGGGTCCAACCCAAATCCATTAATCCTTATCAATATTAAATTTTATTTATTTTCCACTATATAAATAAAATTGCACTCCCAATATTAATCCATATTATATCAAATAATATTTCTCCGGTTAGTATTATATATTCCGTGTATTTAAGATTTAAATATCCATGAATAAATTTATTTATTGCTCAATAAATATTATTCATCTCTTATATCCGAGAATAGTACCGTTCAACTTTAATTATTATGCGGATTAAATCCACCTGCAGGGTTTACATAATAATTCCTTATGAACTCATCTCGGGGATATTATCAACCCTTACGGGATACACTTTCCCGTCAAATATTCACGGCATGTCGTATATAAAATATAGTGACCCAACTTTAACCGGTAATTAACCCAATAATTAAATCGGTTAATTCCTTTGGAAAATCAAAGTCACTTATATTAAATATACACACCCGCAATAATATCGGGGATTAAGAATAAAATACTCTGAGATTTAAATTGATTATCCAAGGCAATCCTAATCAATAAATCTCAAGCGATCCGCCCAATACACCAAGTGTACAAGTGTGATAAAATAATTAAGATAAATTATTTTCTCTCTCACACAACGACTATACCGATGGATTGGTCCGTGTCCATCTAGGTCGTGAGCAACTGTTCGATTAAATACGAGTAACCGATAGTATGATCTTCTGTGCGCCCATGCACACCATACTAACTACAACGTAAAAAATCCAGGACTATATTTTTGCATAATTAATTAATGCAAATAATTGTTTATTAATTAAATAGGTTAAATGCTATGACCGAGAGTTTACCGGTACTTAAATCTAGACATTAAGTACACAACTCCAACAATCTCCCACTTGTACTAAGGTCTAGTCATTTCCTCCAAACTCCCGACTTCCATACTCATCACGTGCTTAAGTTACACTTCCCAGAAGTATTATGTGAATGAGCAATCTAGGTCGCCGATCTGAAGTTATCTTGGTGACTACTGCGTCGTCTCTCTGACGATGATTCGTATCAGGTGGTACTGGCTCTATGTGTTATCATCACCTTTTGAACTTATGACTTCTTCCAGTTCTCCATGCACCGCTATATACATAGCCTTTGGTGAACCAAGAATCATATCCAAGTTCAGAGGTCATTCCGGAACCTCACCAAAACTTCCGCTGCCTCTGAGGCTGCTATTCGGTTTATGATAGAGTCCGAGAAGCTTCACGCTTATCACTCTTTCTTCCTTAGGTTCCACCTCTTCTAAAAGTGAACACATAGCCTGATATCGACTTACACTGGTCCTTCTTTTTTTTTTTTTTTTTTATCTTAGAAACTGTAATCTAAGAAGACTTCGTTTTGCTAGTAATCCAGTACTTCCGAGTACTTTTACAGCATTCGAATATCTCTTATCCAGATTACTTTGATATCCTCCCACTACGCAAACCGCATAGTTGATATCAGGTTCTTGTTTTATAACACCGCATTTACAAAACCCTTTACACTCGAAGTGTAAGAATCTGCTTTGTTTATATCTATCTCCTTCATGTGTTCAAAACACATACCTTAGATAGATGCATTCTGTTCTGAAAGGCAATAACCTTTCTCAGAATTGTGCATGTTTAAAACAAACCATAATCGTATAAGATATCTAAAGAGAAGTACAAACGTTCTTATCTAGAGATCGAAAGATTTCTAAGAACATGATCCAACTTCATCTTAATCTTATTTCTCGATTTATTTAGACAACCTCTATTTTATGTCTGACAACGCTTTACATTGTTGCCAATGATGAAGTGTTATCTACACAAAATTCCGAGAAACACCACTTTGTTTCCATTACGTCTCCAATACACCAAACTTGTCTTTGTCTTTTGATGAATCCATATAATGGACTATCTCATCAATTCGCAAGTTCCACAAGTTTCAGCTTTGTGATAATCCATAAATGGATTTACTAAGCTTGTACCTCTAAATGATATCGCCCCTTTAACAATAATTAATTATTGCTATCCAAGTAGGCACATTTAGATTAGTACTGCCTCCTATGCAGAACTAGGGATTGATTTCATGTCTACTAGATCCAGAGTTTAAAACTCCTCCAGTCTTATGAATATCTCCGGTCGCTTAACAACCTCCCACTGCAATGGCGTTCCGGTGTATAACAGTAATAACATTAGGTGCAGTTAGTGGTGTACTACTACTCGGTTAGGCTGGTTCTCAGTCTTCTCTTTCCTCATTATAAAGTACTTTGTCAGTTAGGGCATTGTAGTTCATCCAATAGTCTTCCTCTAAGAACCGGGCGATGACACCCTTCTGGTTCGTAGTACTATTGAACATACAATTACTTGTTCTTCTAGGATGTTCTACAACTACATCGAATGTGTCGTTGTATCCAGAAATATCCATAGAACATAGGTGGTTCCGAATAAACTTGTCCTTTCACTATTAGAATTCCTTATTCCTGACACACCATGTCTACACATCAGTGTATGGTGCAGTCGTTTGAGACTCAATCTCAATCCTTGATGTATGCTATGTGCTCTTTAGATAGGTAGCGGCCTCCGCGAACAAGTCGCAGGCTTCCAACGGATATACTTTGAAGGTTCCCCATAATAGCTTTGTGTCAAACACTTCGCTTTTATGGCACATCAAGCATTCTAATCCATCTTCAAGTATTCCTTAAAGGAAACTACTTACACCTTTCTAATTACACATATGTCTGCATATATCATCTTTGATCATTCTCAATACTTGTCCGAACTCCATCCTTTATCCAGAAAGGTTAACTTAGTTGTATCTTCTTCCAAAATTTAATTCTTAGGTCGGGAGGTCCATTCCTCCAACTATAATTGAATAAATCAATTTCGACCTTTTGAATCCCCTTTTTGAATAAATACTACTAAGTTTAAGAATTCACAAGTATAATGATTGATAAAGAAATACATCTAATAAGTAAAACAAGTTTATAACGGTTTGTTGCATTGTGGTAGACTAAGGATTCATCATTCATATATTGCTATCTAATGTACCAGAATAGATATCGCCATTATTTCTTATCTAAACCATCAAATGATTAAAGAAATAAAATATCCATTAATAATAGAAATCCAGAACAAAAGTTCTTTCTAAAATAAAAGGTACAAAGCAATAAACTGAAATGAAATCCTATAACTATCAAACAGATAGATAAATGTCTCCCACTGCAACCGCTGCTTCCTCAACAGCTTTGCCCATGTGGACTCGAACTTTTCTTCTCTAAGTCGCTGGGTTTTCTAGAACCCCTGCATTTAGAATGCACATACCGTCAGTGGTTCCATATCTACACACCAGAATTCTGGTAGATAATACCGCTGACTATGTTTTACGACTAAAGAAAAATTCGTACCTTTGAGAGGACAAGATGTAGACCCCCAGTACTCAGACTGCTTCCCTTGGGGATATTTGCCAGAAGACTTCTTTATCCCACCCTTTGGTCCAAGTCCCTTAGGACCACCGGACCCCCTTGTCTTCTTCTCCTTTCCCTTGCCTTTAGGTCCGAAACCTTTGGCTTTGGCTATAAGAGCTTGCGATTGTTTCAACTCGTCTAAAAGATCCATCATCTCAAAAACATGATCAAGTGTTTCATCGAAGTAACAGATCTTTATGAGTATCCTCATCGCCTCTTTTCTAGCCTCCCCATCATGTCCAAACAACAACTTGAGTTTAAGCATGACATCATGATTAATGGCTAATGAACGAGCACTACCCCATTTTTCAAAGTCAAAAATCTCATTCTCAGTCGAGTTAATGGTGAGTCCAGGAGGACAAGTTTCACTGAGTACGTCTTTGTACTCCTTTGCAGTCTGAGCAATGTCTAACTCTTCTTTCCATTCAACACAGTATGGAACCAGTGCGTCAAATTCCTCAAGTATCATCTCAAGTGGATTCATAGTAATTTTCTAAACCTATAAGCACATTTAAACAAACAATTAATTTAATATCCGACGTTATCTCCCTGGAATAACATCATTAAATCACTAATCACGTCTAAAATCCCATCAGGTAAGGCAAGCCACGTGGTGTGGACGTTTACCCACCCAAATGATTTAGTAATTAGATTTTCTTTGGTCATACATCAATTATAGCGTAACTTCGTGGGGAAGAATACTATAACGCGTATCTAAGTGTAAACCATTACTCAGCACTAAAGTAAATCGTTTGGAATTGCTACATCACCGCAAGCCACGTGGTGTGGACGTTTACGATAATTTCACGACTCTTCACAATCACTTATAACTGTCTACATCAATTAATCCAAAATCCGTTAGCATAGCAAGCCACGTGGTGTGGACGTTTACTACACTAAGAGACTTTTATAATTGACTCCCAATTACAAGATCCATTGGATTTTGTAAATCAAGACTTGGAGAATCATAAGTGAAACTCGAAGTTTCTAACCAGTGATTCGCCATGCGAGCGACCCTATCTCTCATAAATGAGGGAGCCGAGCAGACAATCGACCCACCTATCAAAGAATGGTACGAAGGTCTCTAATTTGTGTCATCCACATGACCAAGTGGCTTTGGCTCCATTCCACTCCCCGGGGTGAGAATGAGTCGACTTGAAGTCAGTTTCAGAAAGACAAATTAGGCATTGTTTGATAAACTCGATCAATGTTTCTTGTAAAAGGAATTACAAGAATTCTCCTCCAATGACTCGTCTATACGAACTTCGAAAGTCCATAAGAGTCACCAAGAGAACAGTAATGGAGACCATGGGAATGTTTCCATCCCCTCTCCCACTTAGCTTTTTATAATAAAGGGATACGCTATCTAGTGCATAAAATAAACACATATAGCATGCATACAAGCAATAAAGCACATAGTATCACATAGTCAAAATAATGCTAGAAAATTATTTTCCGACTATCATGGCTTTGTCGCATCTCCGTACGCATCTTCTAGTCTTCAGTCTTCGTTCTTGAATGCTCCATGTGACGAGAATATTAATCTCTAATATTTAAGTCTATCTATTTTTAATTAATCCAAAAGTTACTTAATTCGAAAATTAAGTCAATTGAATATATCAAAAATAAAATCAAATATTATTAATATTTTTATTTATTTAATTTCCCATCTAATTCTATTAAATCTTTAGAATAATCTATCCAAGTCAAACTCGGAATATTCTAGAAGACTTCTATAATAGAATAAGGAAATGAAATAAATTTAGGACTCTTCTACTTTCCATTATCAATTAATTTCCATCTAATGAAAATTCCCAAGAGTAGGAATAATCAAATAGGAAATAAATTAATACTAAATTAATTAAATTCCTAATCCATGAATATCTCCATAAAGGAAATAAAACAAATAGGAATAAAATTAATTCAATTAATTCTTTTCCTAATCCATGAGAATTTCCTAAAAGGAAGATACTCAAATAGGAAAGTCGAATTAATTTAGGAAAGTCGGATTATGGTAGGAGTAGCACGGGTTGGGAGTCCCCGCACCACCCCCACCGTCGACCACCGCCCGGGAGGAGCACCGCCGCCGCCCCCAGCCCACGCGCCACCACCACCGATGGCCGGCGTGGCCGGGAGCTCCCACGGACAGCCCCCACGCCGGCGATCGATCCATGGGGTCGATCATGGGGATGATCGGCCCCTTCGTCCATCGTCTTCTTCGTCACACCTTCTTCGTCTTCCGGCGATCGTCTTAACATCGAACCAACGTAATTAAAATTACAAGAATTAAATTACAATATCCGGTATCGATTCTATACATGAAATCGACCCTATACATTTTCCGGAAAAAAAAAGTGCGTAATAATAAATCCTAAATTCGGTCAACCCCCGAATTTTTACTATTACAAACATTCAACCACATAAAAAACGAATCTCGACATGTCCGAGAGTTTAATAATCATGATAATTAATTAAAAAAAATTAATTAAATCCAACCATGATAGCCGGAAATCCTGCAAGGTAGAACAATAATCGAGCATATACATGAACACGAAACCAAACGCTCTGATACCAATTGTTGGAAATCGATATCCCGGGCTATTAAAATTTGCGGAAAATAATAACCCGAACGAAATCCTTCATCGCCGGAATAATCGGATCCCCGACTCATCCGCAGGAGTCCGACCTTTGGAGACTACGCGCCCGAAGACACGCATCCCGCCCCCAGCCGAAGTCCCCCACGAGTCGGATCCACGAACGCGAACCACCGTACGAGCCGGGGCCCGACCGAACACCCAGCGAGGCCCGAGGGCCGCGAGCGTCCAGCCGAGCCCCCGCACGGGGCTCGCGATCATCTACGCGATGATCGCTGGGGATGCGCGAGGCATCCCCGGGGCTGCTCGTAGCAGCCCCGCAGCGAGTTCATGACTCGCTGCTCGCGGCGGGGTTCAACCCCGTACCCCCGCTACGGGCGAACCCGTAGCGCATACAGGGCAGCTACGGGTGACCCCGTAGCATACCCGCGATCGAGCTCACGGGCTCGATCGCCCCTCGGCTCCAGCCGAGGGCTCCTCCGCGCGACGCCGCCGGTCAAGGGGCTGGGGTTCACCCGCCGTGGCACCAGCCCACGGCGAACCCCGGTGGTCGACCCGAAGTCGACCCCATGCTCCGGCGTCCAGCCGGGGCTCATCCCTTGTCCGCGCGCCGGCGGTCGAACCCTAGGGTTCGGCCGCCACCCTCGATCCCGTCGAGGGTTTTCTCGACCTTCGCCGGGGATCTCGAATCCCCGTCCCCGAAGTTCGTACGTTTATCCGGATCGTGTGTTCATGCATATACTACGATTAATCACACAAAATCATAAAAGAGGGTTTATGATTTATTACCTTCGATTCGTTGTACGGAGAAACGAATTAACGCGTTGATGACCTTGCGATCTTCCCACGTATTCCTTGCACCTCGTTCGAACGTCGTGTGGGCGACGATCTATCGAACTCCTATGGATCTTCCTCACTCTCAAAACTTTATGATTGGCGTAACTTAGGTTGTGAAAAGTGAAGACCATGTAGTGCTTATATAGGCTACGTAGGGGATCATAAGGAGAATAAATATTGGGCTTCTAAATATTGAAGATTAAATTCGGTCCAACCCAAATCCATTAATCCTTATCAATATTAAATTTTATTTATTTTTCACTATATAAATAAAATTGCACTCCCAATATTAATCCATATTATATCAAATAATATTTCTCCGGTTAGTATTATATATTCCGTGTATTTAAGATTTAAATATCTATGAATAAATTTATTTATTGCTCAATAAATATTATTCATCTCTTATATCCGAGAATAGTACCGTTCAACTTTAATTATTATGCGGATTAAATCCACCTGCAGGGTTTACATAATAATTCCTTATGAACTCATCTCGGGGATATTATCAACCCTTACGGGATACACTTTCCCGTCAAATATTCACGGCATGTCGTATATAAAATATAGTGACCCAACTTTAACCGGTAATTAACCCAATAATTAAATCGGTTAATTCCTTTGGAAAATCAAAGTCACTTATATTAAATATACACACCCGCAATAATATCGGGGATTAAGAATAAAATACTCTGAGATTTAAATTGATTATCCAAGGCAATCCTAATCAATAAATCTCAAGCGATCCGCCCAATACACCAAGTGTACAAGTGTGATAAAATAATTAAGATAAATTATTTTCTCTCTCACACAACGACTATACCGATGGATTGGTCCGTGTCCATCTAGGTCGTGAGCAACTGTTCGATTAAATACGAGTAACAGATAGTATGATCTTCTGTGCGCCCATGCACACCATACTAACTACAACGTAAAAAATCCAGGACTATATTTTTGCATAATTAATTAATGCAAATAATTGTTTATTAATTAAATAGGTTAAATGCTATGACCGGGAGTTTACCGGTACTTAAATCTAGACATTAAGTACACAACTCCAACAGTCAATGGTTCCATATCTACACACCAGGTTCCGGTAGATAATACCACTAACTATGTTTTACTACTAAAGAAAATTTCGTACTTTCTTTGAGAGGATAATCAGACTTCCAGTACCCAGACTGTTTGCATCGAGAACACTAGCCTATTGGCTTTCTCGTCCCATCTCGTGGTTCAAGTAACTTAGAACCACTAGGTTTCTTTGCTTAGCTTTTCCTTTCCCCCGGTTTTTGCCCTTAGGTTCGCAACCTTTGGCATTGACTACAAGAGCTTGCGATTTCCGTCTCAACACGTCTAAAAGGTTCATTATCTCGAAAACGTGTTTAAGCGTTTCCTTGAATGAATGACCTTTATGAGTATCCTCATCGCCTCTTGTCTATCCACTATGTCATGTCTAAACATCTCCTTGAGTTTGAACATGATATTAAAATCAGTCCCTTCCTCATCAGTTAAGACATTGGTAGGCTCGGGAGAACAAAGCTCACTTGAGTACAATCTTGTACTCTTTAACAGTCTGGGCAATGTCCAGATCTCTATTCCAATCAATACATTCAGGGACCAATGAGTTAAATTCCTTAAGTATCACAGAAAGTGGGTTCAAAGCCATATCCTAATCTATGAGCACATATAACAACAAACAATTTATTTAATCTCCGATATTATCTCCCTCAAATAATATCATTAAACCACTAATCACATCTAAAATCCCATCAGATATGGCAAGCCACGTGGTGTGGACGTTTACCTACCCAAACGATTTAGCAATTAGATTTGCTTCGGTCATACATCACTTATAGCGTAACTTCGTGGGGAAGAATACTATAATGCGTATCTAAGTGTAAACCATTACTCAGTACTAAAGTAAATCGTTTGGAACTGCTACATCACCGCAAGCCACGTGGTGTGGACGTTTACGATGATTTCACAATTCTTCACAATTCCTTATAACTGTCTACATCAATTAATCCAAAATCCGTTAGTATAGCAAGCCACGTGGTGTGGACGTTTACTACACCAAGAGACTTTTATAATTGACTCCCAATTACTTGATCCATTCGATTTTTGTAAATCAGGACGCGGAGAATCATAAGTGAAACTCGAAGTTTCTAACCAGTGATTCACCATGCGAACAACCCTATCTCTCATTAGATGAGGGAGCCGAGCAGACAATCGATCCATCTATAAAAGAATGGTACGAAGGTCTCTAATTTGTGTCATCTACATGACCAAGTGGCTTTGGCTCCATTCCACTCCCCGGGGTGAGAATGAGTCGACTTGAAATCAGCTTTGGAAAGACAAATTAGGCATTGTTTGATAAACTTAATCAATGTTTCTTGTAAGAGGAATTACAAGAACTCTCCTCCAATAACTTATCTATATAAACTTCAAAAGTTTATAAAAGTCACCAAGAGAGCAGCAATGGAGACCATGGGTATGTTTCCATACCCTCTCCCACTTAGCTTTTTACAATAAAGGGATACGCTATCTAATGCATAATTAAATACACATAAGCATGCATACATGAAATAAATCACTTAGAATATTATCACATAATCAAAATAATACTAGAATATTATTTTCCGACTATTATGGCTTTATCGCATCTCCGTACGCATCTTCTAGTCTTCAGTCTTCATTCTTGAATGCTCCATGTGACGGGAATATTAATTCCAATATTTAAATCTATTTATTTTCAATTAATCCAAAAGTTACTAACTTCGAAAATTAAGTCAATCGAATATATCAAAAATAAAATTAAATATTATTAATATTTTTATTATTTTTTATTTTCCTTTTCTACTCCATTAAATCTCTAGAATCTTATCCAATACCCACTTGGAATATTCTAGAAGATTTCTATAATGGAATAAGGAAATAAAATAATTTAGGACTCCTAGTCCTTCCAAATTAATTCATTTCCTAATCCATTAAAAATTCCATAAAGGAATAATTAAATAAGGAAAAATTAATTTAGTACTCTTAAAACTTTCCAAATCAATTATTTTCCTAATCCATTTAAAATTCCATAAAGAAATAATAAAATAGGAAAAATAAATTAATTCTAAATTTATTCCTTTCCTATTCCATGAAAATTCCCAAGAATAGGAATAATCAATGAGGAAAAATAAATTTATTCTAAATTTATTCTTTTCCTATTCCATGAGAATTCCCAAGAATAGGAATACTCAAAATAGGAAAACCGAATAATTTAGGAAAGTTAGATCTCGGCGGGAGAGCACGGGTTGGGAGTCCCCGCGCCCTACCACCATCGATCGCCGCTCGGAGGAGCACGTCGCCGCCGCCCAGCCCACGCGCCACCACCACCGGTGGCCGGCGTGGCCGAGAGGTCCCGGGCAGCCCCTCCCCTCGATCGAACACCATGGGATCGATCATGGGGATGATCGATCCCGAGCCCTTCTCTTCTTCGTCACGTGTCTTCTCCGGTAGTCGTTTCGGCATCGATCCAACGTAAATAAATTACAAAATTAATTTACAATTATCCGGTATCGATTCTATACATGAAATCGACCCTATACATTTTCCGGAAAAATAGAACGTAATAATAAATCCTAAATTCGGTCAACCCCCGAATTTTTACTATTACAATCATTCACCACACATAAAACGAATCTCGACATGTTCGAGAGTTTAATAAAAATTATGACAATAATTAACGAAGAATTATATCTAGCCATAATAGTCGGAAACCCTGCAAGGTAGAACAATTTATCGAAAAATACCGTGATAGAAAACCAACGCTCTGATACCAATTGTTGGAAATCGATATCCCGAAATTAATAAATTTAAATAAATAAATTATCTAATTAATTCCGACCGAAATCCTTCGGAGATCGAATATCCGAAGTTGTCAAAATTGCGGAACGACAACTCCAAACGAAATCCCGGTTGCCGGAAACCCGCCACGAACCTCCACGGGGATAGCCCAACCAAACAAACCCTAACCGGACGAACATGGGCTGTTCGGTCGAGCCCCCGCATGGGGCTCGCGGCTGTTCGTGGCAGCCGCCTAGGGCTGCCCATGGCAGCCCGCCGGGCATACTTGAACCCCCGCGGATCAGCCCCCTCATCGAACCCTCGCCACGGCCAAGCCGCGGCTGCCCGATGGAGGCGTGCGCTCGCATCATGCGAGCGCTAGGGTTCAGCCCTTAGCAGCCCGCTGGGCTTGCCCAGCCATGTCCCGCTGATCGCCCCCAAGCCACGGTCGAACCGTGGCTAGCGATCAGCCCGCAGCCACCGCCGCGCGAGCGGCGGTCCAGCTGTGCGAGCAGCTGCTCCAGGAGCCCGCTGGACAAGCATGGGCGATCGAGCTCATGCTCGACCAAGTCTCGGCCCCCAGCCGAGGCTCTCGCCCCTCGACCCCTCCAGCCCGAGCCGTTGAGCCTCCGGCGGTCCGGTGATCTTCGATCACCACCGCCCGGTTCAACCTCGACATGGGTCGCGTTCTCGGATCTTGGTTCGCGGTATTTTCACGATAATTAAATTGTAAAATCATCGAGGGGGTTTTCACGATTTTACCTTTGTTTTCGTTGTACGGAGAAACGAGATCTATGTAGACCTTGAGACATTCCCACGTATTCCTTGCACTAGCTCGAACGTCGGGTGGGCGACGATCTTCCGAACTCCATGGATCTCCCTCTCTACTTTCTCTCTCTAGAATTGTGATCTTCAAGTTATGAGAATAGAGAAGACCATGTAGTGCTTTTATAGGCTACGTAGGGGATCTTAAGGAGGTAGAATATTGGGCTTCCAATATTAATGATTAAATTGAGCCCAAGCCCAAATCTATTAATCCATTAATATTAATTAATTCTATTTTCCACTATATAAAATTAATTGCACTCCCAATATTAAACAATATTATATCAAATAATATTTCTTCGGTAGTATTATTTATTCCGTGTATTTAAGATATAAATATCCATGAATAAAATTAATTTATTCATCTCTTATATCCGAGACTAGTACCATTCAACCTTAATTATTATGCGGAACAAATCCACCTGCAGGGTTTACATAATAATTCCTTATGAACTCATCTCGGGGATATTATCAACCCTTACGGGATACACTTTCCCGTCAAGTATTCACGGCATGTCATATATAAAATATAGTGACCCAACTTAACAGGTAATTGACCCAATAATAAAATCGGTCAATTCCTTTGAAAAATCAAAGTCCCTTATATTAAATATACACACCCGCAATAGTATCGGGGATTAAGAATAAAATACACTGAGATTTAAATCGATTATCCAAGGCAATCCTAATCGATAAATCTCAAACGATCCGCTCAATACACCAAGTGTACAAGTGTGATAAAATAATTAAGACAAATTATTTTCTCTCTCACACAACGACTATACCGATGGATTGGTCCGTGTCCATCTAGGTCGTGAGCAACTGTTCGATTAAATACGAGTAACCGATAGTATGATCTTCTGTGTGGGCCCGACACACCATACTAACTACAACGTATAGAATCCAGGACTATAATTTGCATATATTTAATTATAAATAATTAAACGCAAATAATTGTTTATTTAATTAAATAGATTAATGGCAATGGATCGGGAGTTTCCGTTACTTAAATCTAGACATTAAGTACACAGCTCCAACAGTAATTTCATAATGCCGACGATATTGGTATTCAACAATTACAATTTACAGTCAAGATATGATGAATAATTGGTTTTGCAGGTTCTGACTATTTTCGGATCTTACTTATTTTTGTCTATGAAATATGCGCATTTGTTGCAAAATATTTTCAAGTTTTCATATCTTCGTATTCATTTTTTTTTGTAAGAGATATCTAAGGTTCTTTATTTCTAATTTCTTGACCTAACGCAGGTTTGTATCTACAGCTACTCGGCGTATTCAACCAGTTAGTTTGGTGAAAGAGCTTACCAAAATCACTCCAAAAGGAGATCATATCAGATGACATTCTCTTTTCGCTTATCTTCCCTCTGACCGATATGAGACTCTTGATTTTCTCATTATGTTATAATGAATTATCGCTCATTTATAAGTTTATTTTTATCTAACAAATACTATTTTGTTGTGCATGTCCTTAATGTACTCATGTACACGATGAGAAAATTTTCTGCTCCGACAATCTTGCAATTTTGCAGCAGCATCAACAGCAATAGATGACCCATATTTACCTTACAATTTCAAGTTTCTAATTATTTTTCCTATAATTATTAATACAAATAACTTAATAACAAAAATTGAAAAGTGATCGTTGATCGTTGATGCCATTTTTCGATCGTTGAGGCCATTTTTCCTGATTTTCAGCAGCATATTGGAGACCTCTCTTTCTTGCATGGTCGCGCTATTTTAGCTCCTACATTAGAAGAAGTCGAAGCAATTAATGAGTGTTTTGGGTCGTTTTTGTCGGGGATTATTATATATTATACGCGCTTGGTAGGGTTTGGAGACGACACAAAAAACAGGGATATTTATATGTAGAAGGGAACTGAAATGAAATCACACCGAGACTAGGCTTGAATGCCCGAGATTAATATCTCTATTTATTTACTGGTATTTTATCTTATTCTTCCTCGAGAACTATTACAGTGGGTTTCTTAGTAGGTGGGTTCCTCCTCTCCGTTGTCTCGGATCGTCCCTATTTATAGGAGAATTAAGTAGGATACACCTGTTCATTATCGACACGTAACCTACGCATGCAAAGATAAGAACGTATTCTATTTGTCCACTTCTAGCCGGTGTAGGTCTTATCTGCGTGTTGCCCGGGGTACGGTCCCGGAGCCCGGGGCCCATCATCCTCATCTTTGTGCACGGCGGGTTGTCGGCACCCGTGCATGGTGCTCGGGTGCGGTTCTGGGTCTCGTACTCCCGTCGTCCCGCATGTGTAGTCTTCGTCGCCCGTGGCGGGTGCTCGGGCGCGGTAATGGGTCTCGGTGCCCCGTCGTCCCGCATGTAGCTCAGGTGCGGTCTTGGGTCTCGAGGCCCCTTCGTCCCGTATGTAAGCTCGAGTGCGGTCTTGGGTCTCGAAGCTCCTTTGTCCCGTATGTAAGCTCGGGGGCAGTCTTGGGTCTCGAAGCC
The DNA here is from genome assembly GCA_954870475.1 of Euphrasia confusa. Classification (NCBI taxonomy): domain Eukaryota; kingdom Viridiplantae; phylum Streptophyta; class Magnoliopsida; order Lamiales; family Orobanchaceae; genus Euphrasia; species Euphrasia confusa. The sequence continues at coordinate 16,242,802 of OX940968.1, forward strand.
CCTTCGTCCCGTATGTAAGCTCGGGTGCGGTCTTGGGTCTCGAAGCCCCTTCGTCCCGTATGTAAGCTCGGGTGCGGTCTTGGGTCTCGGACTCCCGTCGTCCCGCATGTATAGTCTTCATTTGTCGTGCTTGGTGCTCGGGGGGCTCGAAGCTCGTCGTCCCGCCGTCCCGCATGTACGGTTGTGGTCGCCCATGCCGGGTGCTCGCGGCGCGGTCCTTGTGTATGCTGGGTTGTCATTCTCCTTGCTCGGTACTCGGGCGTGGTCCGGAGTACGGTCCCGGGACCCGCATGTATGGTCGTCTTTGCCCGTGCTTGATGCACGTGGTGAGGTCCGGGGTGCGGTCCTGAGTCTCGTTATTCTATGTGTCTGGCCCCGGGTCTGGTAGAAGTCTTCTACGAATATTCTCTTCCAGCGCGGGCTGCACCTATGCTCCGTGAAGGGTGGCCGTTACGCTCGACCCGACTTCTCGTAGAAGTGAGCTGGTAGGTGGGCCCATGACACGTGTCTGTGGGAGATTTTTGTGCCTCAACATTGGCCCCCAGAGATGTCCGTGGAGGTACTCCGCTGATTTCTCTGTAAGTTGAGTTAGCTCTGGTCTTTGGTTCATGGACTTGTCGCTTGCTTTCTTTAATGGAATGGTTGGGTCTAACTAAGTGTTGCCTTTTGTCGACGATCGTATCAGCAGCTCAGGGGTGCGTGTCTCGCGGATGATCGTTGTCGGCTCGCCACGGCTCATATAGACAACAGTTTGTTTGCTCCGGCTAGGTTCAACTCCTCGTCCTCTCGGCAGCGGGCTGCAACTCGTCCACACGACTGAGGTATCAATGGCTTGGCAGCGGTGGTACCGGCGTTGCAGCGGAGGTGGTAAGGTCTAGTACGGGCAGCAGCGCTGCTCGTAGCGGTGGATGGACGTTTCATGGCTCGATCGAGCTTCGTCTCGTTCTGCTCTTCGTTTGCCGTATACCTGGCTATAATATATATACTGTATATATATACATTGATGAAAATAATTTATTTATTTTGTTTTTCTCTCACCGACTCCCGGCACTCGGCTCCGAGTATAATTCCTACAGACCCATTTTGTTTTTATTTTTCCCGGGCCCCGAGCTCAAGTATATACATACTATAATACATGTAATTCCTTTATGTTTTTTCTCTTCCCGGGCCACGGGTTAAACTTCTTACACCAAAGTACATGTGCATACGGCTCCAACACCTTTCCACTTATATTTAATAGAAATATAGTAAGTAATCTATATACGCATTAATATACTACTAGTATTTATATACTACACATATAAATCACACAATCTATTCTATTTTCTTCTGTTGGGCCCTAGGTGTAATTCTAGGAAATAAATTTTCTCCTCCTTTCTTCCTTCCTGGGGCCGGGTAAAAATTTTCAAAAACAATATGGAGTAACATAGCATGTATACCATATATTTTACACATGCAAAACATATTAAGGCATCGTGAGTCACCACTTTCATCTTCATGGAGTATATATATGTATGTATACATATATATATATATATATTTTTAAAAGGATATTAATTTCCGTTGCTTTGTTTCTCTCACCGTCTCGGCCCCGACACCGTGTCACGGGTAATATTTTTATTTTGCCGACTCGGGCTCCGGCCCCAAGCTTTTTGTTACCGGAGTGCGTGGTCTGGGATCTGGGTTTGCCGAGCTCTGAGTAAGTTTCACAAAGGGAGACGCATGTCATCGTCGTTTTTCTCGAGGTGCTCGCGTTGGCCCGAGGAAACTACCGTTGGTGTTGCCTGCTTGTTTAGCTCGCACGTCGGCTAAATCGAGGTGGGTTAATATCTGCGAGACGGGGCGTGGGCCCCTGTCGGGACCGCGGCCACCCTCAGGTCGTGCAGCATGATAAATAAATCTGCGAGGCTGGGCGCGGGCTCCTTTCGGAACCACGAAAGCCTATAAGTCATTCGTTACGGCGAGACCGAGCCCGGGATCCTTTCGGAGCCGCGAAAGCCTACAAGTCGTTCGTTACGGCGAGACCGAGCCCGGGATCCTTTCGGAGCCGCGAAAGCCACGGTTCGTTTCTCACGGCGAGACCGGGCCCGGGATCCTTTCGGAGCCGCGAAAGCCTACGAGTCTTTTCTTACGGCAAGACCGGGCCCGGGATCCTTTCGGAGCCGCGAAAGCCTACGGGTCTTTTCTTACGGCGAGACCGGGCCCGGGATCCTTTCGGAGCCGCGAAAGCCTACGGGTCTTTTCTTACGGCGAGACCGGGCCCGGGATCCTTTCGGAGCCGCGAAAGCCTACGGGTCTTTTCTTACGGCGAGACCGGGCCCAGGATCCTTTCGGAGCCGCGAAAGCCTACGAGTCTTTTCTTATGGCGAGACCGGGCCCGGGATCCTTTCGGAGCCGCGAAAGCCTACGGGTCTTTTCTTACGGCGAGACCGGGCCCGGGATCCTTTCGGAGCCGTGAAAGCCTACGGGTCTTTTCTTACGGCGAGACCGGGCCCGGGATCCTTTCGGAGCCGCGAAAGCCTACGGGTCTTTTCTTACGGCGAGACCGGGCCCGGGATCTCTTCGGAGCCGCGAAAGCTACGATTCGCTTCTTTGTGCTTCCCCAGTTTAGTTGATATTGAGCTTACGGGGTCTGCAAAAACATTTTCAACATAGGAGGACAAGTATGACAAAATACTGATTAGTCTCTTATTGGTTTCCCCTAACCGTGCACCGTGCGTCGGTAGGGGTTAGAGATTTTAATACAGTGGCCCGGGGTGGCCGAAGCTAACTAACCCGGTCCCCGGGATGGGTTATTAGGCCCCGTAGCTCTCCTTCTTCGGGGCATGCGAGGAGGGCTCTGCTGGGATTCGATGTCCCGGGCTATCAAAAAAAATTGCGGAACCGATAACCCGACCGAAAACCCGTCGCCGGAGATCGCACGAACACCAACTCATCCGCAGGAGTCCGAACTTTGGAGACTACGCGCCCGAAGACACGCAGCCCGCCCCCAGTCGAAGTCCCCCGCGAGTCGGAAATCACGAACGCGAACCACACGCGAAGAACCGGGCTCGACGAGAGCATCGCCGCGGGATGAACCCGCGGCTAAACCCTAGCCGAACCCCATCGCGGATGGGGTTCGCGATCGCCGTGCATGGCGATCGCTGGGGCTGCTCCGGCAGCCCCCGGGTGGCGGTGAGTCCGGCGACTTCACCGCCATCGCCACCAGGAGGGGGGACCACCAGTCGCGGCGCGAAGCCGCGACGGTCCCCGGCGATCGAGCTAGGGCTCGATCGCCCCAGCCGCGGCGTCCAGCCGCGGCCTTCTCCCCTTGCGCGCACCACCGGCGGAGGGAGGCCGGGGGGTTCGATCCGCCGTGGCACCAGCCCACGGCCGAACCCCCAGCGATCGACTTCACGTCGATCGCTCGCCCCGGCGTCCAGCCGGGGCTCCCCTCACGCCCGCGCGCCGGCGGTCGAACCCTAGGGTTCGGCCGCCCCTTCTTCGATCCCGACGGGGATCGCGAGATCCCCGTATCCCGGTCTCGACGTTCCCGGATCGTCTTGTTCATGTATACATCACAATCAACAATCACAAATAATCATAGAAGGGGTTTCTCGATTATACCTTCGATTCGTTGTACGGAGAAACGAAATCGGTTGACGACCTTGCGATCTTCCTACGTATTCCTCGCACTTCGTCCGAACGTCGTGTGGGCGACGATCTATCGGATTCCTATGGATCTTCCTCACTCTCAAGACTTTATGATTGGCGTAACTTAGGTTGTGAAAAGTGAAGACCATGTAGTGCTTATATAGGCTACGTAGGGGATCATAAGGAGAATAAATATTGGGCTTCTAAATATTGAAGATTAAATTGGGTCCAACCCAAATCCATTAATCCTTATCAATATTAAATTTTATTTATTTTCCACTATATAAATAAAATTGCACTCCCAATATTAATCCATATTATATCAAATAATATTTCTCCGATTAGTATTATTTATTCCGTGTATTTAAGATTTAAATATCCATGAATAAATTTATTTATTGCTCAATAAATAATATTCATATCTTATATCCGAGACTAGTACCGTTCAACCTTTATTATTGTGCGGAACGAATCCACTCATGAGGTTTACACAATAATTCCTTATGAACTCATCTCGGGGATATTATCAACCCTTCCGGGATACACTTTCCCATCAAGTATTCACGGCATGTCATATATAAAATATAGCGACCCAATTTTACCGGTAATTAACCCAATAATTAAATCGGTTAATTCCTTTGGAAAATCAAAGTCTCTAATATTAAATATACACACCCGCAATAATATCGGGGATTAAGAATAAAATACTCTGAGATTTAAATTGATTATCCAAGGCAATCCTAATCAATAAATCTCAAGCTGATCCGCCCAATACACCAAGTGTACAAGTGTGATAAAATAATTAAGATAAATTATTTTCTCTCTCACACAACGACTATACCGATGGATTGGTCCGTGTCCATCTAGGTCGTGAGCAACTGTTCGATTAAATACGAGTAACCGATAGTATGATCTTCTGTGCGCCCATGCACACCATACTAACTACAACGTATAAAATCCAGGACTATATTTTTGCATAATTAATTAACAATAATTAATTGCAAATAATTGTTTATTAATTAAATAGGTTAAATGCTATGACCGGGAGTTTACCGATACTTAAATCTAGACATTAAGTACACAACTCCAACAATCTCCCACTTGTACTAAGGTCTAGTCATTTCCTCCAAACTCCCGACTCCCATACTCATCACGTGCTTAAGTTATACTTTTCCAGAAGTATTATGTGAACGAGCAATCTAGGTCGCCGATCTGAAGTTATCTTGGTGACTACTGCGTCGTCTCTCTGACGATGATTCGTATCAGGTGGTACTGGCTCTATGTGTTATCATCACCTTTTGAACTTATGACTTCTTCCAGTTCTCCATGCACCGCTATGTACATAGCCTTTGGTGAACCAAGAGTCATATCCAAGTTCAGAGGTCATTCCGGAACCTAACCAAAACTTCCGCTGCCTCTGAGGCTGCTATTCGGTTTATGATAGAGTCCGAGAAGCATCACGCTTATCACTCTTTCATCCTTAGGTTCCACCTCTTCTAAAAGTGAACACATAGCCTGATATCGACTTACACTGGTCTTTCTCTGATTTTGGATCTGAGAAACTGTAATCTAAGAAGATTTCGTATTGCCAGTAATCCAGCACTTCCAAGTACTTTACAGCATTCGAATATTTCTTATCCAGATTACTTTGATACCCTCCCACTACGCTAACCGCATAGTTGATATCAGGTACTTGTTTTTCAACATTGCATCTACAAAGCTCTCCACACTTGAAGTGTAGGTAACTGCTTTGTCTATATCTATCTCCTTCATGTGTTCAAGACACATACCTTAGATAGATGCATTCTGTTCTCGAAAAGCAATAACCTTTCTCAGAATTGTGCATGTTTAAAACAAACCATAATCGTATAAGATATCTTAAGAGAAGTACAAATGTTCTTATCCAGAGATCGAAAGATTTCTAAGAACATGATCCAACTTCATCTTAATCTTATATCTCGATTTATTTTAGACAACCTCTATTTTATGTCTGACAACACTTTTACATTGTTGCCAACGATGAAGTGTTATCTACACAAAATTCCGAGAAACACCACCCTTGTTTCCATTACGTCTCTAACACACCTCTCCTTGCCTTTTGATGAATCCATAGAATGGACTATCTCATCAATTCGCAAGTTCCTATGCAGAACTAGGGATCGATTTCATGTATACTAGATCCAGAGTTCAAAACTCCTCCAGTCTTATGAACATCTCTGGTTGTTTAACAACCTCCCACTGCAATGGCGTTCCGGTGTATAACAGTAATAACATTAGGTGCAGTTAGTGGTGTACTACTACTCGGTTAGGCTGGTTCTCAGTCTTTCCTTTCCCCATTTTAAAATACTTTGTCAGTTAGGGCATTGTAGTTCATCTAATAGTTTTCCTCTAAGAACCGGGCGAGGACACCCTTCTGGTTCGTAGTACTATTGAACCTACAATTACTTGTTCTTCCAGGATATTCTACAACCACATTGAATGTGCCTGTTGTATCCAGAAATATCCATAGAACATAGGTAGTTCCGAACAAACTTGTTCTTTTACCATTAGAATTCCATTTCTTATTCCTGACACACCATGTCTACACTTCAGTGTATGGTGTTGTCGTTTGAGACTTAATCTCAATCTTTGATTTATGCTATGTGTTATTTAGATAGGTGATAGCCTCCGCGAATAAGTCGCAGGCTTTCAATGGATATACTTTGATGGTTCCCCATAATGGCTTTGTGTTGAAAACACTCCGCTTTTATGGCACAGCAAGTAGTCTAATCCATCTTCGAGTATTCTTGAAAGAATGACTCGTACCTTCTCTAATTACACATACCGCATTAATCATCAATCATTTTCTATACCTGTCCGAATTCCATCCTTTATCCAGAAAGGTTGACTTAGTTGTATCATCTTTCTAGATCGATTCTTAGGTCGGGAGGTCCATTCCTCCAACTATAATTGATCAAATCAATTTCGACCTTTTGAATCCCTTTTGAATAGATACTACCAAGTTCAAGAATTCACAAGTATAATGATTAATAAGAGAAATACATCTAATAAGTAAAACAAGTTATACATAACGGTTTGTTGCATCGTGGTAGACTAAGGATTCATCATTCACATATTGCTATCTAATGTACCAGAATAGATATCACCATTATTTCTTATCCAAACCATCAAATGATTAAAGAAATAAAATATCCATTAATAAGAAAACCAGAACAAAAAGTTCTTTTTCAAAATAAGGGGTACATAAAGCAATAACTGAAATGAAAACTTAAAACAGATAAATGTCTTCCACTGCAACCGCTGCTACCCCAACAGCTTCGCCCATGTAGACTCGAACTCTTCTTCTCTAAGTCGCCGAGTTTTCTGGAACCCCTGCATTTAAAGAAATGCACATACCGTCAGTGGTTCCATATCTACACACCAGAATTCTGGTAGATAATACCGCTGACTATGTTTTTACGACTAAAGAAAAATTCGTACCTCTGAGAGGACATTCAGACTTCCAGTGTCCAGACTTGTTGCATCGGAAGCACTTGCCCCTTGGCTTACTAGCCCCCACTCGTGGTCCATTCCTCTTGGCACCACTGGGTTTTATGGCTTGCTTCCTTTTCTTTCCCCTACCTCCAATAGCTTTCAAGCTTTTGGACTTGGTAGCCACAAGCGCTTGAGACTTGCCCTTCTTGTAGATCCCCTCTGCCGCCTTCAGTTCAGTCAGGAGTTGCGCAAGAGTATAAGATAGTTTACCCATATTATAGCTCATACGAAACTGCTCAAAACTAGGGGTCAGAGACTGGAGTATGATGTCGACTTGCGTCTCACCATCAATCATAGCTCCTAGGACCTCCAATTCATTCAACAGACTCATCATCTTGAGAACGTGCTCCTCGACAGGCGTTCCTTCAGACTGAGTAGTCGACATGAGGACTCTCATTGCTTCTTGCCTACCCGCACGGTCATGATGCCCAAACATCTCCTTGAGGTTAAATAACATATCCTCGGCAGTGTTCATCGGCTCATGTTGGGTTTGGAGTACATTTGACATGGAAGCCAAAATATAGCACCTAGCCATTTCATCAGCCTTTTTCCACTTCCGATATGCTTCTTTTTCCTCATCAGTTGAGGCGGCCGTGGGTTCAGCAGGGCATTGCTCATAGAGTACAAATTTGTACTCTTCAGCAGTCAGGACAATGTCCAAATTTCTCTTCCAATCAATGTAATTGGGACCAGTGAGTTTATGTTCCTTGAGTATTACAGAAAGTGGATTCATAGCTATTCTCTAAACCTATAAGCACATGTAAACAAACAATCAATTTAATGTCCGATATTATCTCCCTCAAATAATATCATTAAATTACTAATTGCGTCGAAAATCCCATCAGGTAAGGCAAGCCACGTGGTGTGGACGTTTACCCACCCAAATGATTTAGCAATTAGATTTTCTTTGGTCATACATCAATCATAGCGTAACTTCGTGGGGAAGAATACTATTGCTGGGATTCGATGTCCCGGGGTATCAAAAATTGCGGAACCGATAACCCCGACCGAAATCCCGTCGCCGGAAACCGATCACGAGCTCCACGGAGAACCGGGCTCGACAAAAGCATCGCCGCGGGATGAACCCGCGGCTAAACCCTAGCCGAACCCCACCGTGGGGTTCGCGATCGATGATGATCGCGTGGGGCTGCCTAGCAGCCCCCGGCGGTGAGTCCGGCGACTCACCGCCACCACCGACCGGGGAGGGAGCGCCCAGCCGCGGCGCGAAGCCGCGGCAACCCCCAGCGATCGACCTAGGGTCGATCGCTCGCCCCGGCATCCAGTCGGGGCTCCCCTCGTGCGATCGCTGCCGGCGGTCGAAGCCCTAGGCTCGACCGCCACCCCCTCGGCTCCCAGCCGAGGGTTTCTCTCGATCCCGGCGGGGATCGCTAGACCGCCGGCGGTCCGGTGGTCTTCGACCACCACCGCTCGGTCTATCCCCGTCCCCGGGTTCGTTGTTTTTCCGGATCTTGTGTTCATGTACGTATCACAATTTAATTCACATAAAATCACACGAAGGAGTTTATGATTGTACCTTTTGATTCGTTGTGCGGAGAAACGAAATCAAGTTGAAGACCTTTTGGATCTTCCCACGTATTCCTTGCACTTCGTTCGAACGTCGGGTGGGCGACGATCTATCGAACTCCTATGGATCTCCTTCAACTCTCTAGAATATCAAGTATGATAATCTTGTCTTATGATTTATGAAGGCCATGTAGTGCTTTTATAGGCTACGTAGGGGATCTAAAGGAGGTGGAATATTGGGCTTCCAATATTGAAGATTAAATTGAGCCCACTGCCCAAGTCCATTAATCCTTATCAATATTAATTAATTTATTTTCCACTATATAAATTAATTGCACTCCCAATATTAAACCATATTATATCAAATAATATTTCTCCGGTAGTATTATTTATTCCGTGTATTTAAGATTTAAATATCCATGAATAAAATTAATTTATTGCTAATTAATTTATTCATCTCTTTAATCCGAGACTAGTACCATTCAACCTTAATTATTGTGCGGAACGAATCCACTCATGAGGTTTACACAATAATTCCTTATGAACTCATCTCGGGGATATTATCAACCCTTACGGGATACACTGTCCGGTCAATTATTCACGGCATGTCATATATGAAATATAGTGACCCAACTTAACCGGAAATTAACCCAATAATTAAATCGGTTAATTCCTTTGGTAAATCAAAGTTACTTATATTAAATATACACACCCGCAATAATATCGGGGATTAAGAATAAAATACACTGAGACTCGAATCGATTATCGCCGGCAATCCTAATCGATGAATCTCAACGATCCGCTCAATACACCAAGTGTACAAGTGTGATAAAATAATTAAGATAAATTATTTTCTCTCTCACACAACGACTATACCGATGGATTGGTCCGTGTCCATCTAGGTCGTGAGCAACTGTTTGATTAAATACGAGTAACCGATAGTATGATCTTCTGTGCGCCCATGCTTGCACCATACTAACTACAACATATAAAATCCAGGACTATAATTTGCATATATTTAATTAATAATAATTAAACGCAAAACAATTGTTCGTTAATTTAATAGATTAAATGCTATGATCGGGAGTTTACAGTTACTTAAATCTAGACATTAAGTACACAACTCCAACAATCTCCCACTTGTACTAAGGTCTAGTCATTTCCTCCAAACTCCCGGTTCCCATACTCATCACGTGCTTAAAGTGTACTTCCGAGAAGTACTATGTGAATGAGCACTCTAGGTTGCCGCTCTGAAGTTATCTTGGTGAATACTACGTCGTCTCCCTTGACGATGACTCGTATCAGGTGGTACTTGCACTATGTGCTATCATCACTTTTAGACTTATGACTTCTTCCAGTTTATCATGCACCGCTATAAAATAGCCTTCGATAAACTAAGAGTCATTTCCAAGTCTTAGAGGTCATCCCGGAACCTAACCAAAACTTCCGCTGCCTCTGAGGCTGCTGTTCGGTTATGAGAGAGTCTGAGAAGCATCCTGCTTATCACTCTTTACATATTAAAGGTTCCACCTTTTCCAAAAGTGAACACATAGCCTGATATCGACTTTCACTGGTCCTTCTCTGATTTGAGATCTGAGAAACTGTAATCTAAGAAAATTTCGTCTTGCTTAGTAATTCAGTACATCCAAGTACTCTTACAGCATTCGAATATTTCTTAACCAGATTACTTTGATATCCTCCCACTACGCTAACCGCATAGTTGATATCAGGTTCTTGTTTTCTAACATTGCATTAAGCTTTCCACACGAGGTGTAGGAAACTGCTTAGTATCATCTATCTGCTTAATGTGTTCAAGACACATAACCTTAGATAGATATATATATTCTGTCTCTGAAGGGCAACGACCTTTCTCAGAATTATGCATGTTAAAACAAACCATAATCGTATAAGATATTCAGGAGAAGTACAATGTTCTTATCCCTAGATCATAAGATCTCAAGAACATGCTCTAACTTCTACTTAATCTTATATCCCGATTCATTTAGACAACCATTATTTTATGCCTGATAACATCTTTACATTGTTGCCAATGATAAAATGTTATCTTCATAAAATTCCGAGAAACACCACCTTGTTCCCATTACATCTCCAATACACCTATCGTCTCTGCCTTTTGATGAATCCATTGAATGGATTATCTCATCAATTCGCAAGTTCCACGATTCATAGCTTTGTAACCATCCATAAATGGATTTACCAAGCTCGTACTCTAAATGATCTAGCCTCTTAACAATAATCCTTATTGTTTTCCAAGCAGGCTCATTTAGATCTAGTACTGCCTTTATGCAGAGCTAGGGATCGATTTCATGTTTACTAGATCCAGAGTCCGAACTCCTCTAGTCTTATGAATATCTCTGGTTGTTCAACAACCTCCCACTGCAATGGCGTCCCGGTGTATAACAGTAATAACAATAGGTGCAGTGTGTGGTGTACTTCTACTCGGTTTGGCTGGTTCCTAGTCTTTTGTCCTTTTCCTCATTCCAAGGTATTAATTCAGTTCAGGCTTTGTGGTTCATCTAATAGTCTTCCTCTATGAACCGAACAAGGTTCTTCTGGCTCATAGTACTATAGAACACACAATACTTCGTGCACCTAGGATATCCTACAATCACACAGAATGTGTTATTGTCTCCAGAAATATCCATAGAACATAGGTAGTTCCGAACAACTCGTTCTCTCTTACTTTTAGATTTCCATTTCTTATTTTCAACGCACCATCTTTACACGTAAGTGTATGGCGCGGCCCTTTGGGATTGAATCCCAATCTTTGATTATGCTATGTGTTATTTAGATAGGTGATGGCCTCCGCGACCGAGTCGCAGGCTTCTAATGGATACACTTTAATGGTTCCCCATAATAGCTTTGCGTCCATTGACTAGTCAAAACACTTTGCTTTTATGGCACATTTAAGTACTCTAATCCATCATTGAGTATTCTTGAAAGAACTACTCGTGCCTTTCTAATTCACACATGTGTCTGCATATCTAATCATTTCCAATACTAGGTCCGAATTCTATCCTTTATGAAGAAAGGTTTGCTTAGATGTATTATCCTCCAAATTCAATTCTCAGGTCGGAAGGTCCATTCCTTCAACTATAATTGATCAAATCAATTTCGACCTTTTGAATCTTATTTGAAAATACTACTAAGTACAAGAATTCACAAGTATAATGATTTAATAAAGAAACATATCTAATCAAGTAAAACAAGTTATAGAACGGTTTGTTGCATCGTGGTAGACTTAGGATCTATCATTCATATATTGCTATCTAATGTACCAGAATAGATAATGCCATCATTTCTTATCAAAATCATCCAATGATTAAAGAAATAAAATATCCATTCATAAATAATAGAAATCCAGAACAAAATGTTCTTTCTAAAATAAAGGGTACATTAAGCAATAAATCTTGAAATGAAATCCTATTTAACTACTAAAGCAGATAAATGTCTTCCACCGCAACAGCTGCCTCCTCTACAGCTTTTGCCCGTGTAGACTCGAACTCTCCTTCTCTAAGTCGCCGGGTTTTCTGGAACCCCTGCATTCAAAATGCACATACCGTCAGTGGTTCCATATCTACACACCAGATTTCTGGTAGATAATACCGCTGACTATGTTTTTACGACTAAAGAAAAATTCGTACCTCTGAGAGGACATTCAGACTTCCAGTGTCCAGACTTGTTGCATCGGAAGCACTTGCCCCTTGGCTTTGCAGCCCCCACTCGTGGCACAGACTTCTTGACACCACTGGGTTTCCCGGCTTGCTTCCTTCTCTTGCCCCTACCTCCACCAGGCTTAAAGCCTTTGGACTTGGTAGCTACAAGCGCTTGAGACTTGCCCTTCTTGTAGATCCCCTCTGCCGCCTTCAGTTCAGTCAGGAGTTGCGCAAGAGTATAAGATAGTTTACCCATATTATAGCTCATACGAAACTGCTCAAAACTTGGGGTCAGAGACTGGAGTATGATGTCGACTTGCGTCTCCCCATCAATAGAAGCTCCTAGGATCTCAAGCTCATTCAACAGACTCATCATCTTAAGAACGTGCTCCCCTACGGGCGTTCCTTCAGACTGAGTAGTTGTCATGAGGACTCTCATGGCTTCTTGCCTTGCCGCACGATCTTGCTCCCCAAACATCTCCTTGAGGTTAAACATCATATCATAGGCAGTGTCCATTGACTCATGTTGGGTTTGGAGTACATTTGACATGGAAGCCAAAATATAACACCTAGCCATTTCATCAGCCTTTTTCCACTTCCGATATTCCAGTTTTTCCTCATCAGTTGAGGCAGCCGTGGGCTCAGCAGGGCATACTTCATGGAGTACAAACTTGTACTCCTCCGAAGTCAGGACAATGTCTAAATTTCTCTTCCAATCAATATAGTTGGGGCCAGTGAGCTTATGCTCCTTGAGTATCATAGAAAGTGGGTTCAAAGCTATTCTCTAAACCTATAAGCACATTTAAACAAACAATTAATTTAATATTCGATATTATCTCCCTCAAATAATATCATTAAATTACTAATCACATCTAAAATCCCATCAGATAAGGCAAGCCACGATAGTGTGGACGTTTACCCATCCAAATGATTTAGCAATTAGATTTGCTTTGGTCGTACATCACTATAGCGTTACTTCGATGGGAAGAATACTATAGAGCGTACCTAAGTGTAAACCATTACTCAGTATCTAAGAAGATTGTTTGGGACTCGCATATCACCGCAAGCCACGATAGTGTGGACGTTTACGTTAACACACGATCCTTCACTTTCTTCTATAACTGTCTACATCAATCGTTCCAAAATCCCATTCAATGCAGCAAGCCATGATAGTGTGGACGTTTACTACACCAAAAGATTTTTACAATTGACATCCAATTACTTGAAGCATTCGATTTCGTAAATCAAGACGCGGGGAATCATAAGTGAAACTCGAAGTTTCTAACCAGTGATTCACCATGCGAACAACCCTATCTCTCATTAGATGAGGGAGCCGAGCAGACAATCGACCCACCTTTAAAAGGATGGTACGAATGTCTCTAATTTGTGTCATCCACATGACCAAGTGGCTCTGGCTCCATTCCACTCCCCGGGGTGAGAATGAGTCGACTTGAAGTCAGTTTCAGAAAGGCAAATTAGGCATTGTTTGATAAACTTAATCAATGTTTCTTATAAAAGGAATTACAAGAATTCTCCTACAATGACACATCTATACGAACTTCAAAAGTCCATAAGAGTCACCAAGAGAACAGTAATGGAGACCATGGGAATGTTTCCATCCCCTCTCCCACTTAGCTTTTTATAACAAAGGGATACGCTATCTAATGCATAATTAAACACATAAGCATGCATACAAGTAATAAAGCACATAACACATAGTCAAAATAATGCTAGAAAAATTATTTTCCGACTATCATGGCTTTATTCCATCTCCGTATGCTTCTTCTAGTCTTCAGTCTTCGTTCTTGAATGCTCCATGTGACGAGAATATTAATCCCAATATTTAAATCTATTTATTTTTAATAAATCCAAAAGATACTCAATTTAAAAAATTAAGTCAATCGAATAAATCAAAAATAAAATTAAATATCATTAATATTTTTATTTATTTATTTTCCTATCTAATTCTATTAAATCTCTAGAATAATCTATCCAAGTAAAACTTGAAATATTCTAGAAGACTTCTATAATAGAATAAGGAAGTAAAATAAATTAGGACTCTTCTACTCTCCAAAATTAATTAATTTCCATTACTATGAAAATTCCCATAAACTAGGAATAATCAATTAGGAAATAAATCAATCCTAAATTAACTATTATTCCTTTCTAATTCCATTAAATCTCTAGGATCCTATTCCAAGTAGAACTCGGAATACTCTAGAAGACTTCCATAATAGAATAAGGAATAAAATTAATTCCAATTAATTCTTTTCCTAATCCATGAGAATTCCCAAAATTAGGAAAAACTCAAATAGGAAAACCGAATTAATTAGGAAAGTGAATTTATGGTAGGAGTAGCACGGGATGGGGATTCCCGCGCCACCCCACCATCATCGGCCGACCACCGGGAGGGAGCACCCGCCGCCGCCACTCCAGCCGGCCAGCCGCCACCGTCGCCGGCGACAGCCCACGGCCGAAGGGGCGCGACGCCCCCTACCCTTGGGTCGATCGATTGGGGTCGATCAAGGGGATTGATCGATCCCCGGTCCTTCGTCCTCTTCGTCTTCTTCGTCACACACGTTTTCCGGCGGTCGTCTCGGCATCGATCCAACGTAAATAAATTACAAGAAATAAATTTACAATTCCGGTATCGATTCTATACATGAAATCGACCCTATACACTTTCCGGAAAAACATAGAACAATAATAATAAATCTAAATTCGGTCAACCCCCGAATTTTTACTATTACAAGCATTCATCCACACAAAACGAATCTCGACATGTCCGAGAGTTTAATAAACGAACAATCATGGTAAATTAAATACCAATTAATTAAACGAATAATTAACAATTAATTAAACCATGATAGTCGGAATCCCTGCAAGGTAGAACACAATTTAATACATACATGAACACGAAACCAAAACGCTCTGATACCAATTGCTGGGATTCGATGTCCCGGGGTATCAAAAATTGCGGAACCGATAACCCCGACCGAAATCCCGTCGCCGGAAACCGATCACGAGCTCCACGGAGAACCGGGCTCGACAAAAGCATCGCCGCGGGATGAACCCGCGGCTAAACCCTAGCCGAACCCCACCGTGGGGTTCGCGATCGATGATGATCGCGTGGGGCTGCCTAGCAGCCCCCGGCGGTGAGTCCGGCGACTCACCGCCACCACCGACCGGGGAGGGAGCGCCCAGCCGCGGCGCGAAGCCGCGGCAACCCCCAGCGATCGACCTAGGGTCGATCGCTCGCCCCGGCATCCAGTCGGGGCTCCCCTCGTGCGATCGCTGCCGGCGGTCGAAGCCCTAGGCTCGACCGCCACCCCCTCGGCTCCCAGCCGAGGGTTTCTCTCGATCCCGGCGGGGATCGCTAGACCGCCGGCGGTCCGGTGGTCTTCGACCACCACCGCTCGGTCTATCCCCGTCCCCGGGTTCGTTGTTTTTCCGGATCTTGTGTTCATGTACGTATCACAATTTAATTCACATAAAATCACACGAAGGAGTTTATGATTGTACCTTTTGATTCGTTGTGCGGAGAAACGAAATCAAGTTGAAGACCTTTTGGATCTTCCCACGTATTCCTTGCACTTCGTTCGAACGTCGGGTGGGCGACGATCTATCGAACTCCTATGGATCTCCTTCAACTCTCTAGAATATCAAGTATGATAATCTTGTCTTATGATTTATGAAGGCCATGTAGTGCTTTTATAGGCTACGTAGGGGATCTAAAGGAGGTGGAATATTGGGCTTCCAATATTGAAGATTAAATTGAGCCCACTGCCCAAGTCCATTAATCCTTATCAATATTAATTAATTTATTTTCCACTATATAAATTAATTGCACTCCCAATATTAAACCATATTATATCAAATAATATTTCTCCGGTAGTATTATTTATTCCGTGTATTTAAGATTTAAATATCCATGAATAAAATTAATTTATTGCTAATTAATTTATTCATCTCTTTAATCCGAGACTAGTACCATTCAACCTTAATTATTGTGCGGAACGAATCCACTCATGAGGTTTACACAATAATTCCTTATGAACTCATCTCGGGGATATTATCAACCCTTACGGGATACACTGTCCGGTCAATTATTCACGGCATGTCATATATGAAATATAGTGACCCAACTTAACCGGAAATTAACCCAATAATTAAATCGGTTAATTCCTTTGGTAAATCAAAGTTACTTATATTAAATATACACACCCGCAATAATATCGGGGATTAAGAATAAAATACACTGAGACTCGAATCGATTATCGCCGGCAATCCTAATCGATGAATCTCAACGATCCGCTCAATACACCAAGTGTACAAGTGTGATAAAATAATTAAGATAAATTATTTTCTCTCTCACACAACGACTATACCGATGGATTGGTCCGTGTCCATCTAGGTCGTGAGCAACTGTTTGATTAAATACGAGTAACCGATAGTATGATCTTCTGTGCGCCCATGCTTGCACCATACTAACTACAACATATAAAATCCAGGACTATAATTTGCATATATTTAATTAATAATAATTAAACGCAAAACAATTGTTCGTTAATTTAATAGATTAAATGCTATGATCGGGAGTTTACAGTTACTTAAATCTAGACATTAAGTACACAACTCCAACAATCTCCCACTTGTACTAAGGTCTAGTCATTTCCTCCAAACTCCCGGTTCCCATACTCATCACGTGCTTAAAGTGTACTTCCGAGAAGTACTATGTGAATGAGCACTCTAGGTTGCCGCTCTGAAGTTATCTTGGTGAATACTAAAATCTAGACATTAAGTACACAACTCCAACAACTATAACGCGTATCTAAGTGTAAACCATCACTCAGCACTAAAGCATATCGCTTGGAATTGCTACGTCACCGCAAGCCACGTGGTATGGACGTTTACGACAATTTCACAACTCTTCACAATCACTTATAACTGTCTACATCAATTAATCCAAAATCCGTCAGCATAGCAAGCCACGTGGTGTGGACGTTTACTACACCAAAAGATTTTTATAATTGACTCCCAATTACAAGATCCATTCGATTTCGTAAATCAAGACTCGGAGAATCATAAGTGAAACTCGAAGTTTCTAACCAGTGATTCACCATGCGAGCGACCCTATCTCTCATAAATGAGGGAGCCGAGCAGACAATCGACCCACCTATCAAAGAATGGTACGAAGGTCTCTAATTTGTGTCATCCACATGACCAAGTGGCTCTGGCTCCATTCCACTCCCCGGGGTGAGAATGAGTCGACTTGAAGTCAGTTTCAGAAAGACAAATTAGGCATTGTTTGATAAACTTGATCAATGTTTCTTGTAAGAGGAATTACAAGAATTCTCCTCTAATGACTTGTCTATATGAACTTCGAAAGTCCATAAAAGTCACCAAGAGAACAGTGATGGAGACCATGGGAATGTTTCCATCCCCTCTCCCACTTAGCTTTTTACGATAAAGGGATACGCTATCTAGTGCATAAAATAAACACATATAGCATGCATGTAAGCAATAAAGCACATAGATCAGATAGTCAAAATAATGCTAGAGAAATTATTTTTCCCGACTATCATGGCTTTATCTTCATATGCATCTTCTAGTCTTCAGTCTTCGTTTCTTGAATGCTCCATGTGACGAGAATATTAATTTCCAATATTTAAATCTATTTATTTTCAATTAATCCAAAAGTTACTTAATTCGAAAATTAAGTCAATTGAATATATCAAAAATAAAATTAAATATTATTAATATTTTTTATTTATTTATTTTCCTATCTAGTTCTATTAAATCTCTAGAATAATCTATCCAAGTAAAACTTGGAATATTTTAGAAGATATCTATAATAGAACAAGGAAATAAAATAAATTAGGACTTACTACTTTCCAAATTTATTTTTATTCCTAATCCATGAATATTCCCATGAGAAGGAATAATCAAATAGGAAAAATAAATTTAGTACTAAATTAATTAAATTCCTAATCCATGAATAATTCCATGAAGGAAATAAATCAATAGGAATAAAATTAATTCCAATTAATTCTTTTCCTATTCCATGAGAGTTTCCTAAAAGGAAAGTACTCAAATAGGAAAACCGAATTAATTTTGGAAAGTGAATATCGGTAGAAGTGGCATGGGTTGGGAGATCCCCGTACCACCACCACCATTGACCGCCGCCACCACGGGAAGAGGGTACGCCGCCGCCACCCCAGCTGGCCGGCCACCACCGCCGGCGGCAGCCCCAGCCGAGGGGCGATCGACCCCTCCCCATGGCTTCGGTCATGGGGTCGATCATGGGGTTGATCGACTCCCCGGTTTTTCGTCCTTTTCGTCTTCGTCATACGTCTTCGTCTTTCGGCGATCGTCTCATCATCGAACCAACGTAATTAAAATTACAAAATTTAAATTACAATTCCGGTATCGATTCTATACATGAAATCGACCCTATACATTTTCCGGAAAATAAAGAGCGTAATAATAAATCCTAAATTCGGTCAACACCCGAATTTTTACTATTACAAACATTCAACCACACAAAACGAATCTCGACATGTCCGAGAGTTTAATAATCATGATAATTAATCAAAAACAATAATTAATTAAATCCAACCATGATAGCCGGAAATCCTGCAAGGTAGAACGATAATCGAACATATACATGAACACGAAACCAAACGCTCTGATACCATTTGCTGGGATTCGATGTCCCGGGCTATCAAAAAAAATTGCGGAACCGATAACCCGACCGAAAACCCGTCGCCGGAGATCGCACGAACACCAACTCATCCGCAGGAGTCCGACCTTTGGAGACTACGCGCCCGAAGACACGCAGCCCGCCCCCAGTCGAAGTCCCCCGCGAGTCGGAAATCACGAACGCGAACCACACGCGAAGAACCGGGCTCGACGAGAGCATCGCCGCGGGATGAACCCGCGGCTAAACCCAAGCCGAACCCCATCGCGGATGGGGTTCGCGATCGCCGTGCATGGCGATCGCTGGGGCTGCTCCGGCAGCCCCCGGGTGGCGGTGAGTCCGGCGACTTCACCGCCATCGCCACCAGGAGGGGGGACCACCAGTCGCGGCGCGAAGCCGCGACGGTCCCCGGCGATCGAGCTAGGGCTCGATCGCCCCAGCCGCGGCGTCCAGCCGCGGCCTTCTCCCCTTGCGCGCACCACCGGCGGAGGGAGGCCGGGGGGTTCAATCCGCCGTGGCACCAGCCCACGGCCGAACCCCCAGCGATCGACTTCACGTCGATCGCTCGCCCCGGCGTCCAGCCGGGGCTCCCCTCACGCCCGCGCGCCGGCGGTCGAACCCTAGGGTTCGGCCGCCCCTTCTTCGATCCCGACGGGGATCGCGAGATCCCCGTATCCCGGTCTCGACGTTCCCGGATCGTCTTGTTCATGTATACATCACAATCAACAATCACAAATAATCATAGAAGGGGTTTCTCGATTATACCTTCGATTCGTTGTACGGAGAAACGAAATCGGTTGACGACCTTGCGATCTTCCTACGTATTCCTCGCACTTCGTCCGAACGTCGTGTGGGCGACGATCTATCGGATTCCTATGGATCTTCCTCACTCTCAAGACTTTATGATTAGCGTAACTTGTTGGGATATGTCCTTCGATCCTACGTGTGCAATCGATAAAGTCATAAGGTCGTCTATGGATGTTAAATGATTAGTCGATAATATTAATTGTTGGGAACAATATAATATTGATCGATAATCAAACCTACAGGGTCACACACGGACTCGATGTTGATATACGTTGCTTGATAATAATATTGATTTAGAATCAATATTTACGTGGAATTATACATGCATGGGATGCATGGCTTGCATGGAATGCATGTCACATAGTGTGACATGGCATGCCACACAAGCAAATGGGACCACATATCATGATTTGGCATGATTAGGTGGAAGTGTCCTTTCATCTCCCCATTAACCACCATTACTTGTGCATTATGATGCACATAATGGGGGGGTTACATGGAGTGGTTAATGGAGATGAATAAAGACATGAAAATCTGATTTTCATGACACTTGAACATCACCCACGAAATTCCACACAAAAAGATAGAGAAAAGAGCTCTTGGAGAGATGTCTTTACAAGCCACAAGCATGTTCATCAACCGGGTTCGTGTGCAACACGTAGAGGCCGGGCCATTTGTGCGGCTTCAACATCCGGGCGATCTAGACAAGAAGAGTGACGAGGTCATTCACAAGGAGAGCATCTAGTGACTGATCCATGAAGGTGGTTCAATCGACTCAACACCACCTTCATCAACATCAACGAGGCACGCTACACCGGTTGTAAGTGTTATCGTTAATTCCTATATATATATATTGGATGTATATATATAAACGTGTCTATACATATAATGTGTGCCTAGATCTTCATGTTGTTCGTGTTCTATTGTTTTACACGCTTCCGCACACACGAACAAGGTAATCGAGCGATTGGATCGGCATCGAAAACCATCAATTGGTATCAGAGCCTAGGGCTCGTGCACATGTTTTGTGTTGGACACAATTTTAAACAACATAATTGCTCTTATGTGCTTCTTTGTTGTGGTGTTGATTGATTGTCATAGATGTAAGGCCAACCACAGATAGTGGTTGGGTGAATGCAATCGTGTTTTTTTTTTACGTACCGAATGGTTTTAGTTTTGAGGCCTGCGTGCCTTGGAATCAGTTGTAATTTGGAGGACTGTGTGCCTTGGAATCATTTGTAATAGATAGGTTTCTTTTACATATGTATTGTACAACTTGTAAGCAGTGGATTTGATCCACGGATCGACTTTGGATCTCGAAGCACCGATGAATACGAAGAGAAACGAAGCAAGAAGAAGCAATTTTTCAGCCACTGGAGCAGGTAGCGGTCGCTACCCTAGGGGAAGCGGTCGCTACCCTGAACGCTGGGCTGATCGCTGCTCGATCGCTACCGGGGCCGAAAAATGGTCTGGACCAAGGTAGCGGTCGCTACCCTAGGGGTAGCGGTCGCTACCCCCTCCAGGATCAGCATTGCGCCATTTCGGTGTACGGGGCGCTACTCATGGAGTTTTGCTTATTTTTCGTTCGTTCTTTTTTCTGTGTGTTGTGAGGTTTAGTGGCCATTCGAGTATGTATTGCTTGCTGTGCTAGTTCTAGGTTTATATATGTTATAAATGTTCAACCAACATACATACAACCTTAAACATGCATGTTCCCAGAATAATGAGTATAATGTCTTGTCCAAAGCATCACACTCATGAAGCCCTCGATCATAAGTTGGTAGGTCCGCCTCAGCGGGGTACTACTTGTTATCTTGGGATAAGTGGGAGTAAAAGGTTAGACCTTTACACGTGAGTTTGGTTTTCTCATCGATAGATCCACTGCAGGCGTGGCTATCGAGACATGAGATGAAAATGGGATTCTCATCGACCGAGAGTGATATTAGATATCATTGACATGGGTATGTCTACCTATCTTGAAATACTTAAGTGCGGACTCAGTCGGCTTAAAGATTTGCAAGATGAGGATCTCGGGATCGTTTTGTTCTAAGGGACAATGATATTGGATATCAATTGAACAAAATGAAATAAATAAGTACAATTGTTAGACAACCTTATTTGTTTACCGCTTTGTGAATGTTTACATACTTTAGTTATCTTTCGTTTGTAGTCTATCATGTTAATTTCAACTCGATTCAAGTTTGGTTCAATTCTTGATTATGAAAAAAAAATTGAACAACATAAATTTTCTTGATTCACAACGTAATTTGAGGATGGTCCTCAAATATGAAGACAAGGAAAATGTGTTAGATAACCACATCCTAAGATATCATTGAACAACTCAATAGCATGTTCGGGGAATATGCTAAGATTGAGCGGTTCGGTATGACCAGGGTCATCGCTTCAGCTAGGCTGGAAAAAGGAAATTTATGGAATCACATGTGCAACAAATGATTGGATTATTTGCTTCAAGTGACCGACTAGATTTTTCCTAAGATGATGAGTTGGCAACCGATTTGATACTTCAATCCTATCATGATGGTTATGATGCCTTTAGGCTAAATTTTCCATATGAATGGTTTGAAGAAATCGCTACTTGAGATCCACGGGATGCTCAAGGTTGTAGAGCCGACGATTGAGAAGGATCCTAAGAGGGAAATTCTTATGATACGGGATGGGTTATACAAAAGAGCATGGGCAAAAAGGATACTCGGGTTCCTAGAGAATCTGAACGCGTCTACTGCAAAAGTGTAGGACACTAATTGCAAACAAGTAGAAGTTCATATTTTATTCAATTTCAAAACAAATGCCTGATTTGTCTTTCATGTGATGGATTCTAAAGTTAGGATTATTTTCACCTCGGGGAGTGATTTAATCCAAAACACTTAGTTCATCAATGACACAAATTAGAGACTTTCGAGCCATTGGATGGCGTGAAACGATTGTCTGGTTGGCTCCCTCATATTATATGAGAGATAGGGCTTCAATTGCATGATAATATCGCTGGTTAGAAAACTTTGATTTTTCACTTACGATTTATCACGTTTTGACATTGTATTAATTTTGAATGGGAAATTTGAATGAGACTCAATTATTGGGAATAATTGAATTTGCCCAAAGTTCAATGAAGATGTGAAGAACGGGGTTGCTTCATCTTCAGGTATTAATGATATAGACATTAAACTTCACAAATTCTACTTCTTGGGTATTGGATGCCAAATGTGGTTCTCACATTTGTATGTGGAGGAACTACATAGAAGTATAAGTTTGGTGAGTAGAGATGTCGATCTACGGGCAAGAAATGGAGCGAAGGTCGCTGCATTAGCCGTATGATCATATGATGTTGTTTTGCCTTAGGGCATTGTTTTAGTATTATAACTATGTATTTTTTCGTACCTTAAATAAACAATGAATATTGGTTCAGTATTGGATACTGATGGATTAGTTTTTCACTATTTAAATAGTTTGATAACTATTTTAATTGTGAACTATTCTTTGTTTTGGTACGATTATTACATTATTTATTTATACTTTAAACTCAACAAATCATATATAACATTAACACCAAAGGCCGAATCGAATAAGTCTCATTGAGACATAACTGTAACATTGTTGATTAGATCAAAATCTAAACATGCAACGAATCTTCTTTTAGAAGGCATTCTAGAATCATTTGACTTGGAGTCATTTGATACATGTGAATGATGTTTGATGGACAAAGATAACAATGTCATCTTTCTTGGAGAAAGGAGAACATGTGAGTGATTAATTTGGGATGATCCATACTGATATATGTGGAACCTATCAATTCACAAGCACATGAAGGTTATGTTTTGGAAAAGAGAAAACAAACTATATTAGATATAGTTCGACCATTCGATGAGAGATCTAAATGAACTACTGGTCTCTTTTGGGAACACACAATTCTTGACTTCAACTTATACACTTAATAGGACGCTGTCAAAAGCTGTTGATAAGACACCATACTAGGTATGGAAAGGGAGGGTCCCTAAATTGTTTTCATCAAGATTTGAGGTTCTAAAAGCTTCTCTGACGAGATTTATCTCTATAGAGCTTGAACTCAAATGGGATAAAAGTTTCTTTATGGTATCTATAAGAAACTCGAGGGTACAACTTCTACGATCTATCTGAGAACAATATTTTGTTGCTCGAGATAGTGATTTTCTTGAAAAGAGTTATCTTTCCTAGAAATTCAGTGGGAGCTCGGTTGTCTTGAACGAGGTTCAAGTGAAACAACCAATGATGAATACTCAAGACTGGGTTGAGAGTATTCTTATGGTTTTGGAAGCCATACCAGCCCTCGTAGGTCCGAAAGGCATAAATCTATCTCTATTATTCAAATACTTAGATATTGTGACCAATGAGAGATATGAATTCATGCTTTTGGAAAGCGATGAACCTTCAACTTAATTCCAAGCTATGACGAGTCCAGCTACTGAAAATTGGCATGGTGCCATGAAATCTGAGATGATATCAATATCTGATAATCAAGTTTGGAACTTGATATATTTGCATCACGGGGTTAGACCCAATGAATGCTAAAAGATCTTTAAGATCTAAACAGACAGATGGAAAACCTAGGGTTTTCAAAGCAAGGTTGATGGTAAAAGTTTTATTCACGAGGTGGATTATGGAAAAACTTTCACCAGTTGCTTTGATTAAATCATTCAGATTATCTTAGCCATTGCTACTCATCTTGATAATGAGTTATGGTAATATTGGATGTTAAAACTAACTTCTTGAATTGGATTCTAGAAGAGAATGTGTTTTGACACAGCCAAATAGTTTTATCGATCCTAATAAGGCTGAGAAATTATGCAATCTTATAATTTCATTTATGGAATAAAGCAAAGCATATCGGAGTAGCAATCTTCAGTTCAATGAATCCATACTGGATTTTGGATTTCAGAGGAACTCGGAAGAGTCTTGTTTTACAAGAAGAACAGTGGGAGTTACGTTGTATACATTGTGTTGTATGTCGATGACATACTCCTTATTGGAAACAATGTTTCTATGCTTAATTCTATTAAAGAATGGCTTGGAAATTGTTTTTCAATAAAGGATCTTGGAGAAGCACAGTACATATTGGGCATCAAGATCTGTCGGAACAGATCGAAAAGGATGTTTGGACTTAGTCAAGCCACCTATATTGATAAGGTGCTTGACAGGTTCAGAATGAAAGACGCCAAAAAGGGTCTCATTCCAATGAGTCATGGCACATCTCTTAGCAAGATGCAAGGCCCTACGGGACTTGATGAGCAAAAGAGGATGGAAAACATTCCTTATGCTTCGGCAATAGGGTCTATAATGTATGCCATGATATGTACACGACCGGACGTATCGTATGCTCTGAGCATGACGAGTCAGTTTCAAGGAAACCCAGGTGAGGCGCATTAGACTGCGGCCAAGAATATTCTTATGTACCTTAGATGGACTAAAGAATATTTTGTTGTCTTTGGAAGACAAAAAGAGTTGATATTAACAAGCTGTTTGAATGCTAACTTCAAAACAGACTAAGATAATTTCCGATTTTAATCTGGTTATATCTTTTGTCTAGTTAGAGGTGAAATTAGCTGGAATAGTTCCATGCAATGCAATATAGCTAATTAAACTACATAAGCTGAGTACAATACTGCATTGGATGCAGTGATGTTGGTAGTTCAGATTTGAAAGTTCTTCAATGAACTAGGTGGCGTAACTAGCTCGGCCCATCCGATAGTTCTCTATTTATAGTAGATCTATCGCGCAAGCCAATGAGCCTAGGGAGCACTACAAATCTAAAGCTGGTGCTCAGGATGTTCCACATTATCTGGGAGATTGTTTTGTGGAGACATCAAGATAATAAAGTTGCAACTTTTGGTAAGGTTGCAAACCCGCTTTCTAAACCTCTCCAGCAGTTTAAGCTTGAGGCTTTCACGACTGCAATAGAGATCAGACATCTTAGAGATGGGTTGTGATTTCTATTACTGTATTAGATACTTTTGGAGATTTGGTAAACATTCACTCATATGTATAATACATATTTCTTCATATAAATATGGTTTAATTTATATGAATTGTCCAAATGATTAAGTGATATCAATTGGGTTATGAGGTCGACTTACCGCATAATGAAGTCCCAATGGTTGAACTGATATACTTGAATCATATAGTTGTTCCTGGTTCGTATAATCGAGTACGGACAAACCGATAATACAATGAACTAGATTGTAATGTGTACTATAGCGCCGCTTCATGGGCTAGTGATGTGGGACATCAAGTACAATTACATAGATATTAGCTGGGAGCTAATGATCGAACAGACCCGACTGGAATAGTATTTGAGATTTCGAGTCATAATACTATTTCATTGACTGTCGAGCAATTTCCTCTGACCTGAGTAGTCCAGAGTGACTCCATTGTGAAATGGTATACTTTGATACAAGTAAACGCCTTTCGTAAAAGGAGGTTATAAAACTTGTTATTGGGTATATCAAGAAGCAAGTGGGAGAGCTTGGATTGACAAGATGGGATTGTCCTCCATTTTTATAATGGGATATATGTCTTACCGGCCACTTGGAGAGTTGAGACTGTGGAAAATACGTGGCCACGTCCAGATTCGTATCATAGTGATAAATCTGGTTTTACAGTCTGTCTCATAGTCCAAGAAAGGTTTGAACCGATTGAGGATGACTCAAGTCTTGCCTCAAGTTCAAACTTAGACATAAAGTGACAACAGGAAATTGGCAGCACACTGGCTCTGAAGGCCAAGTGGGAGATTGTTGGGATATGTCCTTCGATCCTACGTGTGCAATCGATAAAGTCATAAGGTCGTCTATGGATGTTAAATGATTAGTCGATAATATTAATTGTTGGGAACAATATAATATTGATCGATAATCAAACCTACAGGGTCACACACGGACTCGATGTTGATATACGTTGCTTGATAATAATATTGATTTAGAATCAATATTTACGTGGAATTATACATGCATGGGATGCATGGCTTGCATGGAATGCATGTCACATAGTGTGACATGGCATGCCACACAAGCAAATGGGACCACATATCATGATTTGGCATGATTAGGTGGAAGTGTCCTTTCATCTCCCCATTAACCACCATTACTTGTGCATTATGATGCACATAATGGGGGGGTTACATGGAGTGGTTAATGGAGATGAATAAAGACATGAAAATCTGATTTTCATGACACTTGAACATCACCCACGAAATTCCACACAAAAAGATAGAGAAAAGAGCTCTTGGAGAGATGTCTTTACAAGCCACAAGCATGTTCATCAACCGGGTTCGTGTGCAACACGTAGAGGCCGGGCCATTTGTGCGGCTTCAACATCCGGGCGATCTAGACAAGAAGAGTGACGAGGTCATTCACAAGGAGAGCATCTAGTGACTGATCCATGAAGGTGGTTCAATCGACTCAACACCACCTTCATCAACATCAACGAGGCACGCTACACCGGTTGTAAGTGTTATCGTTAATTCCTATATATATATATTGGATGTATATATATAAACGTGTCTATACATATAATGTGTGCCTAGATCTTCATGTTGTTCGTGTTCTATTGTTTTACACGCTTCCGCACACACGAACAAGGTAATCGAGCGATTGGATCGGCATCGAAAACCATCATAACTTAGGTTGTGAAAAGTGAAGACCATGTAGTGCTTATATAGGCTACGTAGGGGATCATAAGGAGAATAAATATTGGGCTTCTAAATATTGAAGATTAAATTGGGTCCAACCCAAATCCATTAATCCTTATCAATATTAAATTTTATTTATTTTGCACTATATAAATAAAATTGCACTCCCAATATTAATCCATATTATATCAAATAATATTTCTCCGATTAGTATTATTTATTCCGTGTATTTAAGATTTAAATATCCATGAATAAATTTATTTATTGCTCAATAAATAATATTCATATCTTATATCCGAGACTAGTACCGTTCAACCTTTATTATTGTGTGGAACGAATCCACTCATGAGGTTTACACAATAATTCCTTATGAACTCATCTCGGGGATATTATCAACCCTTGCGGGATACACTTTCCCGTCAAGTATTCACGGCATGTCATATATAAAATATAGCGACCCAATTTTACCGGTAATTAACCCAATAATTAAATCGGTTAATTCCTTTGGAAAATCAAAATCTCTAATATTAAATATACACACCCGCAATAATATCGGGGATTAAGAATAAAATACTCCGAGATTTAAATTGATTATCCAAGGCAATCCTAATCAATAAATCTCAAGCTGATCCGCCCAATACACCAAGTGTACAAGTGTGATAAAATAATTAAGATAAATTATTTTCTCTCTCACACAACGACTATACCGATGGATTGGTCCGTGTCCATCTAGGTCGTGAGCAACTGTTCGATTAAATACGAGTAACCGATAGTATGATCTTCTGTGCGCCCATGCACACCATACTAACTACAACGTATAAAATCCAGGACTATATTTTTGCATAATTAATTAACAATAATTAATTGCAAATAATTGTTTATTAATTAAATAGGTTAAATGCTATGACCGGGAGTTTACCGATACTTAAATCTAGACATTAAGTACACAACTCCAACAGGCTCATCACTTCTCATAAGGCGTTGGTAACGACATTGAGCCCCGACTTTGACTTCGAAATCTTCGTAGCTTTGGGGACAACTCAGCATAAGGTGTTTGAACAGTTCCGAGTTTCTCTTGAGGCCGGACATCGCGACGTGCAATTTTAATGAGTCGTTGACCTCTTCACCTTCGAGAAAAATATCCCCTACTCGGTCCACGTAGACCTCATCTGTTTCTCCGATCTTTTGTTGGATACCGATCAACCTCTGGCTCTGCTTCAGCTGGTTGATCTTGGACGCAAAGTGTGCAAGGAAACGGTGTACAAGTTCATCAAAATTATGTATGGAATTTGACGATAAACATGTGTACCATTTAAAGGCCATGTCCCCCAGCGTGAGCGGGAAAAGACGGCAACGCGTGGCGTCGGTAGCTCCTCTAGCGGACATGCGCGTTCGGAACCGACTCAAGTGAGTCTCCGGGTCCGTCTTCCCATCGTAAAGAGGGGTCTGGAGTGGGTGGACCTCATCCTGGAAGTATGCCTCTACTATCTCTGGAGCCAAAGGCTCTTTATGGAAATTTGTAAGTGTGGGCTCGACCTGGGTCTCGGCTAGCCTTCGCTCCATCCCCGCTATTCTATTGTACAAGTCTGAGTGACCAGGATCGGGCCCCGGGGTTGGTCGGTGGGGCTCGGGCCCCGGGACCAGTGTGTCTGAGAGACCGGGACCGGGCCCCGGGGATTTTGGGTTTGCCTCCGAGGTCCGGCGTTGCGCACCCGGTCGTGCTTGCATGTAGTACATGTCCACGGGACTGGGACCGGGCTCCAGAACAAGTGGGTTTGCATCTAGGGTCCGGTGTTGAGCCCTCGGTTGCATGTTGTATGTGTTTGCGGGGCCGGGACCTGTTGGAAATCGATATCCCGGAATTAATAAATTTAAATAAATAAATTATCTAATTAATTCCAACTGAAATCCTTTTGAGATCGAATATCCGGAGTTGTCAAATTGCGGAATGACAATTCCAATCGACTCCCGGTTGCCGGAACATCCCTCCACGAACCACCGCGAAGCCGGACTCAACCGAAACCCTAACCGTGGGTGAACCCACGGCTATTCGGTCGAGCCCTCGCATAGGCTCGCGGCTGTCCATGGCAGCCGCCTAGGGCTGCTCGTAGCAGCCCGCTGGACGCGCCGGGAACCCTCGCAACGCCCCGGGCTGACCTAGCCACGCCCCGGTGATCTCGTGTCCGCCACGGTCGAACCATGGCCCGTGATCACCTCCAGCCATCATGCGAGAAGACGCGTCGATCGAACCCTATCCGCAGGAGAACTCCACAAGGTTCGATCGCGTCATCGCACAAGCCCCACGGCTGGTCGCAGCAGCTCGTGCGGGAGAGCCCGTAGCAGTCCCGTGCACGACTCGCGTGGCTCGCGGATCCGCTGCGGGAAAAACCCGCAGCCCGCTGCCTGGGCACACCAGGCGGCCGCTTGACCCCCCCAGGCGGCCGCTTGCCTGGGCAGTCAAACCCTAGGCGCGATTCTTCGCCGTCGGGTCGCTCCAGCCGCGGTGGTCCGGTGATCTTCGATCACCACCACCCAGCTCGACCCCGGTGAGGATCCCGAACTTCGGATCTTACGTTCACGTTATTTTCACGATAATTAAACATTAAAATCATCGAAGGGGGTTCAACGATTTTACCTTTGTTCTCGTTGTACGGAGAAACGAAGAACTCAATTGATGACCTTGAGATCTTCCCACGTATTCCTCGCACTAGCTCGAACGTCGGGTGGGAGACGATCTTCCGAACTCCATGGATCTCCCTCTCTACTTTCTCTCTCTAGAATTGTGATCTTCAAGTTATGAGAATAGAGAAGACCATGTAGTGCTTTTATAGGCTACGTAGGGGATCTTAAGAAGGTGGAATATTGAGCTTCCAATATTAATGATTAAATTGAGCCCAAGCCCAAATCTATTAATCCATTAATATTAATTAATTCTATTTTCCACTATATAAAATTAATTGAACTCCCAATATTAAACCATATTATATCAAATAATATTTCTCCGGTAGTATTATTTATTCCGTGTATTTAAGATATAAATATCCATGAATAAAATTAATTTATTGCTAATTAATTTATTCATCTCTTATATCCGAGACTAGTACCATTCAACCTTAATTATTATGCGGAACAAATCCACCTGCAGGGTTTACATAATAATTCCTTATGAACTCATCTCGGGGATATTATCAACCCTTCTGGGATACACTTTCCCGTCAAGTATTCACGGCATGTCATATATAAAATATAGCGACCCAACTTAACCGGTAATTGACCCAGTAATTAAACCGGTCAATTCCTTTGGAAAATCAAAGTCACTTATATTAAATATACACACCCGCAATAGTATCGGGGATTAAGAATAAAATACACTGAGACTTGAATCAATTATCAAAGGCAATCCTAATTGATAAGTCTCAAGCGATCCGCCCAATACACCAAGTGTACAAGTATGATAAAATAATCAAGACAGATTATTTTCTCCCTCATACAACGACTATACCGATGGATTAGTCCGTGTCCATCTAGGTCGTGAGCAACTGTTCGATTAAATACGAGTAACCGATAGTATGATCTTCTGTGTGGGCCCGACACACCATACTAACTACAACGTATAGAATCCAGGACTATATTTTGCATATATTTAATTATAAATAATTAAACGCAAATAATTGTTTATTTAATTAAATAGATTAATGACAATGGATCGGGAGTTTCCGTTACTTAAATCTAGACATTAAGTACACAACTCCAACAATCTCCCACTTGTACTAAGGTCTAGTCATTTCCTCCAAACTCCCGACTCCCATACTCATCACGTGCTTAAGTTGTACTTCCAAGAAGTACTATGTGAATGAGCACTCTAGGTTGCCGCTCTTAACTTATCTTGGTGACTACAGCGTCGTCTCCCTCGACGATGACTCGTATCAGGTGGTACTTGCTCTATGTGTTATCTTACACTTATGGACTTGTGATTTCTTACCATTTGCCATCGCACCGCAATTCACATAGCCTTTGGCAAATTAAGAATCACCTCCAAGTCCCAGAGATTATCCCGGAGCTATACCAAAACTTCCGCTGCCTCTAAGGCCGCTA
Source organism: Euphrasia confusa (assembly GCA_954870475.1). Taxonomy (NCBI): domain Eukaryota; kingdom Viridiplantae; phylum Streptophyta; class Magnoliopsida; order Lamiales; family Orobanchaceae; genus Euphrasia; species Euphrasia confusa. Next base: position 16,274,447 of record OX940968.1, read on the forward strand.
TTTGGTTACCCATGGCAGAGTCCGAAAAGCATCGCGCTTTTCACTCTTCCATGTTAAAACTCCTTCTCCTTCAATAGTGAAACACATAGCCTGATATCGACTTACACCGGTCCTTATTGGATTAGAAATCTAAGAGAATGTAATCCAAAGGAAATGCTCGTCTGTTCCGTAATCCAGAACATATTTCCAGTACTTCGAAAGTACTTAAAATGTTCATGATAGCAGTCGAGTATTCCTTTCCAGGATTACCTTGATATCCTCCCACTATACTAGCCGCATAGCAGATATTAGGTTCTCGTTTTCAACATCGCATTTATCAAGCTTTCCACACTCGAAGTGTAGGAAATCGCTTTCATTGCTTCTATCTCCTTTTGTGTTCCAAAACACATATTCTTAGATAGATGCATTCCGTATCTGAAAGGTAACATACCTTTCTCGGAATCTTGCATGTTAAAACGAACCATAATCATATCTATGTAAGATGTCCAGGAGAAGTACAATGTTCTCTCCTAGAGATCCAAGATCTCAAGAACATGTCCAACTTCTTCCTTTATCTTTCATAATGATTTATCTAGACAACCATCATTTCATGTCTGATTACATCTTTACATTGTAGCCAATGATAAAATGTTATCTACATAAAACCCGAGAAACACCACCTTGTTTCCAATACACACTATTCGTCTATGCTTTGATGAATCCATAAAATGGACTATCTCATCAATTTGCAAGTACCACGAATTCAATGCTTTGTTTCAATCCATAATTGGATCAACTAAGCTTGTACTCTAAATTATCTTGTCTCTTAGCAATAATCCTTATTGCTTTCCAAGAAGGCACATTTAGATCTAGTACCGCCTTCATGTAGATCCAGGGATTGATTTCATGTATACTTGGTCCAGAGTTCAAAACTCTCCTAGTCTTATGAATATCTCCGGTTGTCAAACAACCTCCCACTACAATGGCATTCCGGTGTATAAACAGTAATAACAGTAGGTGCAGTTAGTGGTGTACCGCTACTCGGTTCGGCTGGTTCTCAGTCCTTATCGTTTTCTCTCATTCAAAGTATTACGTCACTTTGGGCTTGTGGTTCATCTAATAGTCTTCCTCTAAGAACCGGGCATTAGAACTAACGTCCTTCTGGTTCATAGTACTATTGAACACACAACTTTTGTTCTTCCAGGATATTCTACAACCGCATTGAATGCGCCGTTGTTTCCAGGCATACCCATAGAACATAGGTAGTTCCGTATAACTCATGCTTTTACTATTTCTATAAGAGTTCCACTTCTTATTTCCGACACACCATTTCTACACAAGAGTGTATGGTGTAGTCATTTGGGATCAAATCCCAATCTCTGATCAGTATGCCATGCATTCCTCAGACAGGCACTTTCCTCCGCGATTAGATCGCAGGCTTTCAATGGATATACCATGATGGTTCCCCACAATAGCTTTGTGTCCATTGACTTGTCCAAAAACTTTGCTTTTGTGGCACATCAGGTATGCTAATCCATTCTTTCGAGTATTCATAAAATGAAGTACTCGTACCTTATTGTCTGAGTGAACAAAGGTCTGCATACATCAGAGTCAATCAATTCTTATACTTGTCCGGATCTTATTTCTTATATTCATAAAGGATTGCTTAGTCATGTTATCTTCCAAATTAGATTCTTAGGTCGGAAGGTCCACTCCTTCAACTTAATTGATCAAATATCAATTTTCGACCTTTGAACTTCTTATTTGAATAAACATGATTTAGCATAAGAATCCACAAGTATAATCGATTTAATAAAGAAATCTCTTATTAGTAAAATGAGTTTTATACTACGGTTAGTTGCACCGTGGTGGACTCAGGATTCATCATTTATATATTGCTAGCTAATGTACCAGAATAGATACTATCTTTATTTCTTCTTATAACAATCAAATGATTAAAAGAAATAAAATATACATTCATTAGAAATCCAGAACAAAGTTCTTTCTAAAATGAAAGGTACATAAAAGCAATAACTCAAAATGAAATCCTATAATAATGTCCTCCACTGCAACAGCTGCCTCCTCCACAGCATTGCCCATGTAGACTACGATTTCTTCTTTTCCAAGTCGTCGGGTTTCCTGGAACCCTTGCATTTAAAATGCACATACCGTCAGTGGTTCCATATCTACACACCAGGTTCCGGTAGATAATACCACTGACTATGTTTTACGACTAAAGAAGATTTTGTACTTTCTTTGAGAGGATAATCAGACTTCCAGTACCCAGACTGTTTGCATCGAGAACACTTGCCTCATGGCTTTCTCGTCCCATCTCGTGGTCCATGTAACTTATGACCACTGGGTTTCTTTGCTTGCTTTTCCTTTACCCCGATTTTGCCTTTAGGTTCGAAACCTTTGGCATTGGCTACAAGAGCTTGCGATTTCCGTCTCAACTCGTCTAAAAGGTCAATCATCTCAAAAACGTGTTTAAGCGTTTCCTCGAAGCGACTGGCCTTTATGAGTATCCTCATCGCTTCTTGTCTAGCCGCCTATGTCATGTCTAAACATCTCCTTGAGTTTGAAAATGATAAAATCAGTTCTTTCCTCAACAGTCGAGACATTAGTAGGTTCGGGAGAACAAAGCTCACTGAGTACAAACTTGTACTCTTTAACAGTCTAGGCAATGTCTAGATCTCTATCCCAATCAATACATTTAGGGACCAGTGAGTTAAATTCCTCAAGTATCACATAAAGTGGGTTCAAAGCCATATCCTAATCTATGAGCACATATAACAACAAACAATCGATTTAATCTCCGATATTATCTCCCTCAAATAATATCATTAAACCACTAATCACATCTAAAATCCCATCAGGTAAAGCAAGCCACGTTCGTGTGGACGTTTACCCACCCAAATGATTTAGCAATTAGATTTGCTTCGGTCGTACATCATTATAGCGTTACTTCGTTGGGAAGAATACTATAAAGCGTACCTAAGTGTGAACCATTACTCAGTACTAAGAAGATTGTTTGGGATACGTATATTCACTGCAAGCCACGTTCGTGTGGACGTTTACGTTAACATACGCTCCTTCACTCCCTTATATAACTGTCTACATCAATTAATCCAAGATCCCATTCAGTATAGCAAGCCACGTTCGTGTGGACGTTTACTACACCAAAAGATCTTTATAATTGACTCCCAATTACTTGAATCATTCAATCTTGTAAATCAAGACGCGGAGAATCATAAGTAAAACTCGAAGTTTCTTACCAGTGATTCACCATGCGAACAACCCTATCTCTCATAAATGAGGGAGCCGAGCAGACAATCGATCCATCTATCAAAGAATGGTACGAAGGTCTCTAATTTGTGTCCTCTACATGACCAAGTGGCTCTGGCTCCATTCCACTCCCCGGGGTGAGAATGAGTCGACTTGAAATCAGTTTTGGAAAGACAAATTAGGCATTGTTTGATAAACTTAATCAATGTTTCTTGTAAGAGGAATTACAAGAACTCTCCTCCAATAACTTATCTATATAAACTTCAAAAGTTTATAAAAGTCACCAAGAGAGCAGCAATGGAGATCATGGGTATGTTTCCATACCCTCTCCCACTTAGCTTTTTACAATAAAGGGATACGCTATCTAGTGCATAAAGTAAACACATATAGCATGCATACATGTAATAAAGCACATAAATATTATCACATAGTCAAAATAATACTAGAATATTATTTTCCGACTATTATGGCTTTATCGCATCTCCGTACGCATCTTCTAGTCTTCAGTGTTCGTTCTTGAATGCTCCATGTGACAAGAATATTAATTCCAATATTTAAATCTATTTATTTTTAATTAATCCAAAAGTTACTTAATTCGAAAATTAAGTCAATCGAATATATCAAAAATAAAATTAAATATTATTAATATTTCTATTTATTTTTATTTTCCTATCTAATTCTATTAAATCTCTAGAATTCCATCCAAGTCAAACTTGGAATATTCTAGAAGACTTCTATAATAGAATAAGGAAATAAAATAAATTAGGACTCTTCTACTTTCCATAATTAATTAATTTCCATCTATTGAAAATTCCCAAGAATAGGAATAATCAAATAGGAAATAAATTAATTCCAATTTAATTCTTTTCCTATTCCATGAGAGTTCCTAAAAAAATAAGAACACTCAAATAGGAAAACCGAATTAAATAGGAAAGTCGGATCTTGGTAGGAGTAGCACGGGTTGTGAGTCCCCGCGCCACCCCCACCGTCGACCACCATCGCCGGGCACCACTGTCGCCGCCCCCAGCCCACGCGCCACCACCACCGGTGGCCGGCGTGGCCGGAAACCCTAGCGGGCAGCCCAGGGTCGATCGATCCTTCATGGGGATCGATCATGGGGATGATCGACCCCTCGTCCCCTCGTCTTCTTCGTCACATCTTCTTCGTCTTCCGGCGATCGTTTCGGCATCGATCCAACGTAATTAAAATTACAAGAATTAAATTACAATTATCCGGTATCGATTCTATACATGAAATCGACCCTATACATTTTCCGGAAAAAGTAGAACATAATAATAAACCTAAATTCGGTCAACCCCCGAATTTTTACTATTACAAGCATTCACCACACATAAAACGAATCTCGACATGTCCGAGAGTTTAATAATCAAGAACAATATTATGACAATAATTAACGAACAATTATATCTAGCCATAATAGTCGGAAACCCTGCATGGTAGAACAATTTATCGAAAAATACCGTGAACGAAAACCAACGCTCTAATACCAATTGTTGGAAATCGATATCCCGGAATTAATAAATTTAAATAAATAAATTATCTAATTAATTCCAACCGAAATCCTTTTGAGATCGAATATCCGGAGTTGTCAAATTGCGGAATGACAATTCCAATCGACTCCCGGTTGCCGGAACATCCCTCCACGAACCACCGCGAAGCCGGACTCAACCGAAACCCTAACCGTGGGTGAACCCACGGCTATTCGGTCGAGCCCTCGCATAGGCTCGCGGCTGTCCATGGCAGCCGCCTAGGGCTGCTCGTAGCAGCCCGCTGGACGCGCCGGGAACCCTCGCAATGCCCCGGGCTGACCTAGCCACGCCCCGGTGATCTCGTGTCCGCCACGGTCGAACCATGGCCCGTGATCACCTCCAGCCATCATGCGAGAAGACGCGTCGATCGAACCCTATCCGTAGGAGAACTCCACAAGGTTCGATCGCGTCATCGCACAAGCCCCACGGCTGGTCGCAGCAGCTCGTGCGGGAGAGCCCGTAGCAGTCCCGTGCACGACTCGCGTGGCTCGCGGATCCGCTGCGGGAAAAACCCGCAGCCCGCTGCCTGGGCACACCAGGCGGCCGCTTGCCTAGGCAGTCAAACCCTAGGCGCGATTCTTCGTCGTCGGGTCGCTCCAGCCGCGGTGGTCCGGTGATCTTCGATCATCACCACCCAGCTCGACCCCGGTGAGGATCCCGAACTTCGGATCTTACGTTCACGTTATTTTCACGATAATTAAACATTAAAATCATCGAAGGGGGTTCAACGATTTTACCTTTGTTCTCGTTGTACGGAGAAACGAAGAACTCAATTGATGACCTTGAGATCTTCCCACGTATTCCTCGCACTAGCTCGAACGTCGGGTGGGCGACGATCTTCCGAACTCCATGGATCTCCCTCTCTACTTTCTCTCTCTAGAATTGTGATCTTCAAGTTATGAGAATAGAGAAGACCATGTAGTGCTTTTATAGGCTACGTAGGGGATCTTAAGGAGGTGGAATATTGGGCTTCCAATATTAATGATTAAATTGAGCCCAAGCCCAAATCTATTAATCCATTAATATTAATTAATTCTATTTTCCACTATATAAAATTAATTGAACTCCCAATATTAAACCATATTATATCAAATAATATTTCTCCGGTAGTATTATTTATTCCGTGTATTTAAGATATAAATATCCATGAATAAAATTAATTTATTGCTAATTAATTTATTCATCTCTTATATCCGAGACTAGTATCATTCAACCTTAATTATTATGCGGAACAAATCCACCTGCAGGGTTTACATAATAATTCCTTATGAACTCATCTCAGGGATATTATCAACCCTTCTGGGATACACTTTCCCGTCAAGTATTCACGGCATGTCATATATAAAATATAGCGACCCAACTTAACCGGTAATTGACCCAGTAATTAAACCGGTCAATTCCTTTGGAAAATCAAAGTCACTTATATTAAATATACACACCCGCAATAGTATCGGGGATTAAGAATAAAATACACTGATACTTGAATCAATTATCAAAGGCAATCCTAATTGATAAGTCTCAAGCGATCCGCCCAATACACCAAGTGTACAAGTATGATAAAATAATCAAGACAGATTATTTTCTCCCTCATACAACGACTATACCGATGGATTAGTCCGTGTCCATCTAGGTCGTGAGCAACTGTTCGATTAAATACGAGTAACCGATAGTATGATCTTCTGTGTGGGCCCGACACACCATACTAACTACAACGTATAGAATCCAGGACTATATTTTGCATATATTTAATTATAAATAATTAAACGCAAATAATTGTTTATTTAATTAAATAGATTAATGACAATGGATCGGGAGTTTCCGTTACTTAAATCTAGACATTAAGTACACAACTCCAACAGGACCGAGCTCCAGAACAAGTGGGTCAGCACCCGGGTTCCGGTGTCCTACATGATTAAGCGGCGTGGTTAACACGTACCTGCGACGTTAAAGTTTGGTTGCGCACTCGGTCTTCTTCGGAGTACCCAGTATACCAAAGGTACCCGGGTCCGAAGTTAACGGTGGTGGTGGACCTTGCCCCGCACGCGCCAAGCGTTGTCGACAATTGGGCCGTGGGCGGCGCATAACTCGCGCAACCAAGGCATCGTCCCTTCGGTTCTCGGTTGTAAGGTACCCCGTTCGGCCTTCTTCTCGAACATCTTCCTCCATCTCCGGTGGATCTTGCTCTAGATCTGAGACCGGGACGGCGTCTTCATCTTCTCCGGCCAGCATCCTTCCCCGTTCCAGCTTCCGTCTCTCGGGAAACGGTGAGGGTTCTGACGTCGTGGCTCGTCCTTCTTCACTGCTCCACATCTCGTAGCCGGATCTCGGATGGTCAGATTTCTCAGTTCCCTACCTGGCGCGCCAACTGTTTTGGGTCGTTTTTGTCGGGGATTATTATATATTATACGCGCTTGGTAGGGTTTGGAGACGACACAAAAAACAGGGATATTTATATGTAGAAGGGAACTGAAATGAAATCACACCGAGACTAGGCTTGAATGCCCGAGATTAATATCTCTATTTATTTACTGGTATTTTATCTTATTCTTCCTCGAGAACTATTACAGTGGGTTTCTTAGTAGGTGGGTTCCTCCTCTCCGTTGTCTCGGATCGCCCCTATTTATAGGAGAATTAAGTAGGATACACCTGTTCATTATCGACACGTAACCTACGCATGCAAAGATAAGAACGTATTCTATTTGTCCACTTCTAGCCGGTGTAGGTCTTATCTGCGTGTTGCCCGGGGTACGGTCCCGGAGCCCGGGGCCCATCATCCTCATCTTTGTGCACGGCGGGTTGTCGGCACCCGTGCATGGTGCTCGGGTGCGGTTCTGGGTCTCGTACTCCCGTCGTCCCGCATGTGTAGTCTTCGTCGCCCGTGGCGGGTGCTCGGGCGCGGTAATGGGTCTCGGTGCCCCGTCGTCCCGCATGTAGCTCGGGGGCGGTCTTGGGTCTCAAGGCCCCTTCGTCCCGTATGTAAGCTCGAGTGCGGTCTTGGGTCTCGAAGCTCCTTTGTCCCGTATGTAAGCTCGGGGGCAGTCTTGGGTCTCGAAGCCCCTTCGTCCCGTATGTAAGCTCGGGTGCGGTCTTGGGTCTCGAAGCCCCTTCGTCCCGTATGTAAGCTCGGGTGCGGTCTTGGGTCTCGGACTCCCGTCGTCCCGCATGTATAGTCTTCATTTGTCGTGCTTGGTGCTCGGGGGGCTCGAAGCTCGTCGTCCCGCCGTCCCGCATGTACGGTTGTGGTCGCCCGTGCCGGGTGCTCGCGGCGCGGTCCTTGTGTATGCTGGGTTGTCATTCTCCTTGCTCGGTACTCGGGCGTGGTCCGGAGTACGGTCCCGGGACCCGCATGTATGGTCGTCTTTGCCCGTGCTTGATGCCCGTGGTGAGGTCCGGGGTGCGGTCCTGAGTCTCGTTATTCTATGTGTCTGGCCCCGGGTCTGGTAGAAGTCTTCTACGAATATTCTCTTCCAGCGCGGGCTGCACCTATGCTCCGTGAAGGGTGGCCGTTACGCTCGACCCGACTTCTCGTAGAAGTGAGCTGGTAGGTGGGCCCATGACACGTGTCTGTGGGAGATTTTTGTGCCTCAACAATGAGTATATGGTTTCCTTGCATTCAACAGAAGAGAAGGTTTATCTTAGTGCGGATACTATTGATTTAGCGGATAAAGGAACTACGATGTTCGATCAAATGCATTCTCCAGAATATTTAAATTCAATAAAATGTTCTGGATTGTCGAACCATGTTCTTAAGCTAAAAGTTAGTTCTCTATCTATGAAAATTTTTGTTCATTAATTATTCATTATTGTTGTTTAAATAGCATTTAAAGTAAAATTCATTCTTGCTGTATAAATAGAATTGTGGGAATACCGGATTCAGGACCACCTCATAAAATAAATAAATTCTAAAGCCCTGTCCGTAAAAGTAGAAGTTTATTAGGCAATTGGGTTGGAAAAGTCTACACTGCCCTCGCTGTTTAAGAAATGAATATAAATTTAATATGTAATTTAAATAGAATTTCTGTTTTAAAAATTAATAATAAAACTCCAATACAATTTCAGACCATCCACGGTTAAAGTACGCCGTTAGACTATGCACGATAATAAGACACCGTGAGACCATCCACGATAAATGGACACCGTGAGGACATCCACGATAATCGAACACCGTGAGTTCATCCACGATAAAGAGAGACCGTGTGACCATCTACGATAAATGAACACCGTGAGAACATCCACGATAAATGGACACCGTGAGGACATCCACGATAAATAGAGACAGTGTGACTATCCACAATAAATTGACACCGTGAAAACATATAAGATAATTGCACACCGTGAGCTCATCCACGATAGTCGCATGCCGTGAGACAAATCACGATAAATGGACAGCGTGACGCATACACGATAAGTCAACTCCGTTAGACCATCAACGATAATCATACGTCGTGAGACCATCCACGACAGTCATACGCCGTGTGACTAGCCACGATAAATGGGCGTCGTGGCATCGTATACGATAATTAAAAGCGACTGTGATAATTTTGATTGAGAATATGAAATTGGACAAATTTAAAATAAATTTAAATCTTATAATTTAGAACAATTGATGAATCAAAACTCTAAACCCTAAAACTTGAGAACAATTGATGGATCAAAACTCTAAACCCTAAACACCATCGGTCAGCGTAATACAACAAAAGATGAGCAAACAAAAAGAATAACAAAGCACACAGAGAATCTCCTCTTTCGACATTTGGTCAGCAGCACGGATTTTTGAGCCTCAACCAGAAGTGAAACGGCGATGGAAGACCTAACTGGTGATTTCGACGGAGATAAGGAACTCATGTGTTCGCGTATCATTCCACCCGAAACCCCAAAACTGGTGATTTCGACGGAGATAAGGAACTCATGTGCTCCCGTATCATTCCACCCGAAACCCCGAATCATCTCTGGTGGAAGATAATTCAGGGGAATATTGCTTTTATTTTTGGAAACTCGAGTATCTCGATACAGTAATGAAACTATGAAAATCGAAAAAGTGAGGTGATAAGTACTGCTCCATGAAAAAACAAGAACAAAACAGAAAAATGGATTATTAATGGGTATAGAAAAATAGAGTTCTTTCGTTCGTATTTATAGGCTTAATATTCTGATCTAATTTAAGTCATCCAACCACCAGGATTTCAATCGTTCCGCGAAACGATTCAAATGCCATCTACACTTATTAATTACTAGTATTAATAAAATTAAAATTTATAGAAAATCGCCCCATTAAACACGTTATCCATTAATTTGATATGATCATTCAATTCAGGGAATTGATGCATCTCTGTTCTGAGTCATCCCACCGCCGAATTTCAATCGTTGCACGAAACGACTCATCAACTCCCAACAACACCCATTAAACACGTTGCGATTAATTAATTAAGAAAATAAACAAAACCCTAGAACTGTGTCGCCGTGCGGTTACCACGGTGGATTGTAACACCGTGCAACTGTATTCGATAGAAAACCCTAAAACCTAATGTGTCGTCGTGGTTAGATCACGGTGGATTGTAACACCGTCGTATGAAAAAGATATTGCAATTACATAAAACAGTGTCGCCTTGGGTATTTCACGGTGATCTAATAATTACACCGTGAAATAATATTACACCGTGAATTAATATACACCGTGCAATTATTCAAGATGCTATATCATATAACCTTATACCGATGCACGGTTACACACACCCGTATTCAACACGGTAATAGTACACGGTAAAATAAATAGTAAATTGTAATTTTAATTTTAATTAATGAAATCCAGGCGGAGCGCCAACGCGTCTGGCAACTACGGCCGTCTCTTAATAAACGTATACTGATAGATTTAGGGTTTCTATATTAATGAGTAATCGAGTGAATGTTTTAGCAAGATTAATAAATGACGGTGATATTAAAATCTTTTAATGATACATTTAAGGAAAAAGTACAGTAAACAATTGATTGATGGTTCAAAACCCTAAAACCTATTGTGAAAAATTGATGGATCAAAACCCTGAACACTATCTATTGAAAAGTAGATACATCTTGAAAAGCCGCTTGACCCTGTACATGAATAATGGGAAGCTCGGAAGACATAACCGGATCGGAAGAGATCCCGATCTATCCCCATCAAGTTGCAGTCTGACGAGAGTCAAGAAGATGGAGGCCGGTCATGAAAGATAAGAAGATGGTTTTCTTTTGGAAACTCGAGTATCTCGATAAAGTAATGCAACTGTGAAATTCGAAAAAGAGTGGTGATAACTGCTCCATGAATAACAAGAAAAAAACAGAAAAATGGAGTATTAATGGGTATAGAAAAATAGATTTCATTCGTTCGTATTTATAGGCTTATATTCTGATCTAATTTTAAGTCATCCAACAACCAGGGTTTCAATCGTTCCACGAAACGATTCAACTGTCCACGATGCTTATTAATTACTCGTATTAATAAAATTATTATAAAATCACCCCATCCAACGCTCCAAATCCATTAATATGATATGACCACTCAATTCAGGGAATCGATGCGTCTCTGTTCTGAGTCATCCCACCGCCGGATTTCAATCGTTGCACTAAACGACTCAACTCCCAACCACGCCCATTAAACACATTGCGATTAATTAATTAAGAAAATAAATAAAACCCTAGAACTGTGTCGCCGTGGATTCCCTCGGTGGATTGTAACACCGTGCAAAGGTATTAGGTAGGTAGAAAACCCTAAAACCTAATGTATAGCCGTGGTTGGAACACGGTGGATTGTAACACCGTGGAAGGCTCATAAATGAGAAATAAAAAACCAATAGAACAGCGTCGCCGTGGGTTCCCTCGGTGGATTGTAACACCGTGCAACGGTATTAGGTATGTAGAAAACCCAAAAACCTAATGTATCGTCGTGGTTGGAACACGGTGGATTGTAACACCGTGGAAGGCTCATAAATGAGAAATTAAACCAATAGAACAGCGTCGCCGCGGGGTTTCCTCGTTGGATTGTGACACCGTGCTACGGTATTAGGTGTAAAACCCTTAACATAATGTGTCGCTGTGGTTTGAGCACGGTGGATTATAACACCGTGGAAGGCTCATAAATGAGATATAAAACACAGAACAGTGTCGACGTGAGTTCCTCGTTTTAGAATACACCGCGAAATAAAAGAAAATACAGCCGAAGTGTGTTCATTACAATATTAATAATGGGAAACCAAAATGAAAAATTATTAAACAATTTAAACTTAACAAAAGTAGTCTTATTACAATTGATGGATCAAAACCCTATTGAGAATTACAATTGATGGATCAAAACCCTATTGAGAATTACAATTGATGGATCAAAACCCTAAACCCAGAACCATACATGGATGAACAAAGAAAAAAAAAAGACATCACACCCGTCTCAGAATATAATCTCTGGATCCTCGATAGTGAGATGAGTGATGAGATGAAATTCAAAACCTTCTGTTTCTTTTTCCTGAATCATAGCCTGTTTCTAACAAAGATACTCGAGATGTTTTGGAAACTCGAGTACCTCGTCATTGATGATCTAGGAAAAAGAAGGTTTTCTTTTGGAAACTCGAGTATCTCGTTACCGGACTGCAGCTATGAATTTGAAAGATGTGTGGTGAAAAACCGCTCCATAAGAAAAAAAAAACGCAGAAAACATGAGAAAAAATTGGGTATAGAAAAAATAAAAGGTTTTTTCGTTCGTATTTATAGGCTCAATTTTCTGACCTAATAAAGTGATCCCCCCGCCTACTTTCAATCGACTCACGAAACGACTGACCTCTAAACTACGCCCATTAAACACATTGCAATTAATTAATTTATTATTTAAATAAAAACCTAGAACTGTGTCTCCGTGGGTATTTCACGGTGGATTAAATCACCGTGTCGCGGTCACTGTGACTTTGGTAACGTGACTACAACTCTGAATGGGTCGTCGTGATGTTAGCACGGTGCAGTCTAACACCGTGTACGTACATGTTATAGGTGACATTAAAAAAAATCTAATCCTCCGTCATCGTTGGTATCCCACGATGCATAAGCCGTGGTATGTTCATATATGACATAGAAAACTTAACCCCCCATCCACCACGATATCCATTAATTAGATATGACCGTGAAATTCAAAGAATTTATGATGAGTGTCTGTTCTGATCCTCCGCCGGATTTCAATCGTCTCACGACACGACCCAACCCAACTTCCAACTACACTCATTGATGGTCCAGATATGATATGATATGACCATTCAATTCAGGGAATTGATGAGTATCTGTTCTGAGTCACATAGTCGCCGGATTTAAATCGTTTCACGAAATCACTCAATTCCCAACCACCCCCATTAAACACATTGCGCCGTGGGTTTATTACAGTGGATTTCCTCACCGTGTAACGGTTACCGTGACGGTCTATGTGACACTGATAACCCTTGATAAAAACCCTTACCCACCGTCGCCGTTGGTATCTCACGGTGTATTGTGAAACCTTTATTAGTTTATTAACCCCTCAACCACCCACTTTTGGCGTGTATACATAAGCACCGTACCACGCTGAAAACCCTAATTTTTATAAAATCAAATTTCATATTCAATGGCCACCCCAACCCCGATTTGTAGATTCTTCAAAGTTCTGAACACCGTTGATTTCCGCGAAGTTTGTCGTTTACCTTCTGATTTTGCTCATGAACATGAGTATCTGGCAGGCAGGGCTACTTTGCTTGGAGATTGTGAGACACTCGCCTCATTTGCCACCGCTCGTGCCCCGTGGTCCGTGGAAATCTCTTGGGTCAACGGTTACTTGTGCTTTCATCGTGGTTGGACCGATTTCTGCACGGCTCATCATCTTAAATTCGGTTATTTTTTGGTTTTTCACTACGCCGAGAAATTGGGTCCTTTCTTTGTCAATGTCTACAGTAAAGATGGTCTCGAGATTCGTAACTTTTCCGATCCTAATGCCCCTAGAGACCTCCTTCTGCCGACCATATCTAAGGTTGTAGAAGAGATCCTGTTTGAGAAGGTGGTGGAAGTGGTGGAGCTCTCGGACGATGAGGACGATATGGGCGATGAAGCAGACGATAAGGACGAAACGACTGATGAAGGCGATGACGCAGATGGCGAGGATGATGAACCATGAATGCAAAGAATGTTTCTTTCTGCGTTTTGTTTATGAATAGTATGTTTTTATTTTTGCTTTTACAGTATGTTTTTCTGGTTTCGTAGCTACTACACTACGTAATCTACGTTATAATACTGTACTAGTGCTTGTTTTTCTTTGTTAATATATTTCGACCTTCTCCCACCGTGCACGAGTAACCGTGTGACTTTAGCGTTTGAAGATATTACCGTGCGCCAAGGGTCGGGTGATTGAACCGTGGCAAAAGGCAACCGTCCTCTCTTTTTTTTTTTTTTTTTTGGTTTTTGGGAATCCCGGTAATTTAATTTATTAAATATTAAAAGATGAATAAAAAGGTTGAATAAACCTGCGGCTTCAAAAGTTGTTCTGTTCACTGACAAAACCGTGCCACGTAAGTATCTGTTTACATACTTACATTGATTTGACCGTCGCACGGTACTGTATCACGGTGACGTCTCACGACATTACCGTGTGAGCATGAACAATGACGTTTTCACGTGATTCTTGCACAATCGCGATAATCTTTTTGGCAAAATGTTTAATAAAACTTAATTTCCTATGGACATGATTATATTGAACCTAAAAAATTCCACAATAATCCATCTAACGATTAAATTCCACAATACCATGTGCAATATGATCACACTTGAGAGTAAATTGTTACCAATGAACTACACATCTCTTGAATTTGAGACATGCACTAATGCAAATCGCATCGTACGTTTTTAATTTCAAATACCATACGTCTCACTGCCTGAAACATGACCCCGTTGATGGTAACGACGCCTTAAAAGTGTATACAAACGATTGACGATCGTTTTTTTGCGGGTTGAACAAGCCACGGTGTAGATGTATTGATGACCATGTAACGCCGTGCAGATACAACCGTGAAACTAAATGACCGTGCGAAACAAAAGAATAAAGGATGACTATACCGGCCTGCAAAAGCTGTCCTGATAACTGACACCACTAATATTTCGCGTGCATCTGTTATCCCGCTCCAATTTCAAAAATGTTTAAAATTGATTTGATAACCACACGGTGTTGTACCACGGTGACGTCTTGTGAGATCACCGTGTGAGCATGAACACTCACATTTTCGTGTGATTCTTGCACGATCGCAATAATCTTTTTGGCTAAATGCCTAAGCAAAGTTAGTTTCCTATGGAAATGATTATATTGAACCTAAAAAATCCACAATAGTCCATCAAACGATTAAATTTGACATACCATGTGCAATATGATCACACTTGAGAGTAAATTGTTACCAATGAACTACACATCTCTTGAATTTTAGACATGCACTAATGCAAATCGCATCGTACGTCTTTAATTTCAAATACCATACGTCTCACTGCCTGAAACATGACCCCGTTGATGGTAACGACGCCTTAAAAGTGTATCCAAACGATTGACGATCGTTTTTTTGCGGGTTGAACAAGCCACGGTGTAGATGTATTGATGACCATGTGTCACCGTGCACAATATACGTTTTACTGAGCCGTGCGTAAAACGGCTTCCCCCTCTCATTTATTTTCCGATGTTTTAATTTGAATTTTAAATAAAAGAATAAAAGATGAATACCCGCCTGCAAAAGCTGTCCTGATAACTGACACCACTAATATTTAATAAGTACACGTGCATCGGCTTAACCCGCCCCAATCCTAGAAACGAAAATACGCCATCTAAAAAAAGAACTCGTTCAATTTCTAATATTTTTAGAATGGATTTGATAACCACACGGTGTTGTACCACGGTGACGTCTCGTGAGATCACCGTGTGAGAGTGAAGACGTTTTTAAATTCAAATACAATAACTGTCGCCGTTGGTACCTCACGGTTCGTGCTGATACAAGACCGTAAGTGCACACGGTTATCAGTCATTGATAGTTTTGCACACGGCGCTGATCAACCACACGGTGATAAACACACGTTTATACATACAACGGCATACAGTATATGAAAAGTTTACTCTCTTGCAAACCAAAACGAAACCAACTGTTATCCATCCCTTAATCAAAAAGGGAGTTCAATGTCTTTGCAGGACATCCAAAATATCTTCAGGGCTATGTTTTTTCTGACAGCTTTGATATCGATGTCGTCCGCGTTACGATACAATGATGGGTCGGTGAGCAATCGTTCCAAATACATTGTGCAGAAAGGACCGCAAGAGTGGTTGTCATCTTGGGCAAATTGTTCGTCGGCTGGCATGACCTTGAGCTTGAAGTCTTCCGTTTTCACAGGTAATCTTTTTCTTTCCCAGTAACCTGTTTCCTCCAACATTCGAGGTAAGACCTTCAACAAACACTCGAACTCAGGGGCGCGAGGGTTCACACCAGGCTCATAGTTATGAGCTAACGAGTCATACAGCTCGACAGTCCAATCATCAAAACAAATTCGAACTACGACCCAATGTCCCGGAAGATGACAAACCATGACGGCCTTCACATAAAATAAGTAAACGATATCATGAGTGCTTAATTAGTGTTCAGAGTTTGTGATTTAGCGTATATGATTGTAGTACTTACGTGGGAATATCTGAACCATTCGAAATCGTAATATAAACTGACTGGGAGTTTCCAATTTGGATTGTTCAATGAGCTGTAAGCATGTTTGAAGGTCATCTGAAGAAGTGCAACGAAAATATATAAGGTCATAAGTGAGCTAGATTTTATTGAGTTCATACCACGGAGTTTGTGAAAACTTACAAAATAGTTTGGGGGTAAAATTACGAAGGATTCCTTAGGCCACTTTTCCTTTTCCATTTTTAACAACATGTAACTGCAGAAGATAGTTATCACCTGATATAAAAATACTAGTTGGTAAGTATATAAAATTTATTTTTGAATTATACTACTATATACCTTAAATTTGCAATGGTTACCTCTTCGTCGAAGTCCCAATCCACGTTTTCAATGTCAAGAAATGTTTTCCGTTTCACGGTAATTTGCGTGCCACTGAAATTTACACAATCGACAGAACATTTGGTCCGTTTGGATGGTCTCAGAAACGACCGATATGCTTTTACAACGGCTTCAAGTCCTTCACTGGGAGAAAGTGTTGTCTCACCGTGAGTTTGGGGAGCATTTTTCGCCGCTTCAGGCTTACGAGTTCTCAGCCTACGGAGAGAAACAATTGGCCTACCAACATGTTCGCACGCATCTGTGGGATTCACTGTGAGCTGATCGGTGGGATCAGCTGCGTTTGATGAACTGTCGAGATCAACCGCCGCCAAGTGATAAGCTACAGCGGTTGTCGAGGCTACGTCACTGGCCACATCAGCTACCATCCCGGTATCAACTGTTGGCGATAGGTCAATGTTTTCTTGGACTTCTCCGGCAGGGAGTGTCGGTTCTAGGACACTGGCTTCATCTGCTGAAAGTTGTCCAACAATAGACATCACTAAGTCGCTGGGATCTGTGGTTTGGCCGACTTCGACGGTATCAGAAACAGGGACTGTGAATATTTGGCCGACTTCGACGGTATCAGAAACAGGATCTTGCTCCGGTTGAACGTGGTTTTTTTCGACTTCTACGGCAGCAACTGTCTGATTTTGGACGTCGGCTTCTCCGGCAGCCTCACTCGCTGTATTATTGTCTGATGTGATCACCGATACAGGTCGACGCAGATCTCCCGGCGACTCATGCAGAGACGCGCTCTCATGAAGTTGTTGTGGAGTGATGCCTTTAATCCGCTCAAAGATATATCCAGCAAAATCTGCAATCAATCCCTCATCAGACAAAATCCGTTCATGCTCGGCTCTCAATTTGGCCCTCAAAAGCCCAGTCAGTCGTCTGTCCAACTCAGAAGCATCTTCATGCGGGCAACAAAGTGTACGCCAACAACACACAGGCCTACAACACACATGCCCACTTGGACCAGGAGTACTCTGCTCAGATGCACGTTGTCTGCGTGATCTAGAAACGTGCATTTCAATATCCGTGGCTGCAGCACGCTTTTTCGAAGAAGGCTTCTTTGTTTGTGTAATTTGCTTCTCCGGATTTTGTTTGGCTGTGATTGCATTACCACCATTGCGTACTGGGCGATTGTACTCAACATGAAATGGTCTGTCATGTACAGAAAGGTAACACGGCTCATTTTTCTCTTCATCAGTAGGAATCAAGGTTTCATGAACAACTTCAATCTGAAACTTATCAACACAGAGTATTAATATTCCACCGCGTGAAACAAATACTATTACTAGCAAAATATAAGTAGGAGTAGATGGTTACGTACCTCTACTTGGAAGAAAAGATCATCGCAATCAGTCTTTGTTGTAGATGTACTCCACATCAAACAACGTGGCACTTTCATATTCGGATCACGTTGACCACATAACTGACCGATATTCGGAACGGACTCGAACATCCAAATTATAAAAACCCAACTGGGGCCATAGACGTGGTACGAAGTTTTTTCTGCTAATTCAGGGTCCATCGCTGTTGTTTCGAGGTAGTAGCTCAGAGCCTGGTAGGAATAAGCGCCCCATGGAAAACTCTGCCACTTTTCCGGCTCATCCACTAATGCCCATGCCCATTTCTCGACATACATTTCAGTGGATCGACAAAGAAAGAAGGAATAGTAGACGATGAGATTGGCGACTTTAATGTAATCCTCCAACGAGGCAGGTTGTTCGCCATCGAAGAGTTGTTTGTCCGCAAATAACTTGCGTAGATCATTGCTTCTTACACGCTTCCCACCGAATAGCCGCTTATTTAAGCTACCTGGAGCAGACTGGGGTGTGGCATGGATGTCAAATTCATCGTAGTTGCCGAAATTCAGTCCCGTTACAATGGCATAAGCGGCGGGTGTGAGTTTCGCAGTCTTACCACCGACGTAGAACCAATGCTCCTTCTCCGGTATTGACGGACCTGACAACTCTCGACATACGAGGTGGTGCAAAAAATTAGTGCTTGATTTGGCAGTAAATCTTATTCCCAGAACACTTTTCATGTAAGGCAGCGCAAAAAAATCGCGAACTGCGACGGCATCACCCCCGATATCTTTTATTGTCTTCGTGATCAGTTTCGGAACTTCGTAGCGAGTATACAAATTGAGACTTAAAGTGACCGACTGCAGATTGGTTGGTCTCTTCCATTCAAATCCAGACTGAAATATGAAATAAATAAATAAGAATTAAAGGATAAAAAATGAGAAATATAACGACACGGTGAAATTACACCGTAAGAAAAAAAACCATAGAATATCAAGGTGTAAATTCACCGTGAAAATACAAAACGGTGTTTTACCACGGTGCACATTACACACGAACTTGAGCATATGGTGAATATGTTTTTCCACGTAGATCGTGCTCGTACAAGACAGTAAGTACACATACACCGTGAAATAAAACACTGTCGTGGATCGTGCTCGTACAAGACCGTAAGTACACATACACCGTGAAATAAAACACTGTTGTGGATCGTGCACGTACAAGATCGTAAGTACACATACACCGTGAAATAAAACACTGTTGTGGATCGTGCACGTACAAGATCGTAAGTACACATACTGTTGGAATTCGATATCCCGGGTTATTTAAATTTGCGGAAACCAATAACCCGATCAAACCCTTCGCCGGAGATTACACGAACACCACGTACGAGCCGGAGCACGAGCCGAACGCACGACACGGCCGAAGCCGCGCGCACGCCCAGCCCGAGCCCCCGCACGCGGGGCTCCATGCGATCATCGATCGCATCAACCGATCGATTGGGGTGGGGCTGCCCAGCAGCCCCCGCGGTGAGTCCGGCGACTCGCCGCCGCCTGGAGGTCAGCCACCTTCACGGTGGGGAGGGACGGCACCAGCCCGTGCCCTCCGCGATCGATCCGAGTGATCGATCGCGTGCCCTCGGCTCCAGCCGAGGGTCGATCCTCACGCCCCCTTCGAAACCCTAGGCGGGCGATCCCGCGGTCCGGTGGTTTCACCACCACCGCGTGATCGTTCGTCTAATCCGGGGTTCGATCTTTGGATCTTGTTTTTCGATAATTGATTTCAATAAGAATTAAATAGCGGAAATATTTAATTCACCTTTTGATTCGTTGTGCGGAGAAACGAGATCTTATGATGACCTTGAGATCTTCCCACGTATTCCTTGCACTTGTTCGAACGTCGGGTGGGCGACGATCCTCCGAACACTATGGATCTCCTTCTCTCCTTTCTCTCTCTAGAATTGTGATCTTCAAGTTATGAGAATAGAGAAGACCATGTAGTGCTTTTATAGGCTACGTAGGGGATCTTAAGGAGGTGGAATATTGGGCTTCCAATATTGATGATTAAATTGAGCCCAAGCCCAAGTCTATTAATCCTTATCAATATTAATTAATTTATTTTCCACTATATAAATTAATTGCACTCCCAATATTAAACCATATTATATCAAATAATATTTCTCCGGTAGTATTATTTATTCCGTGTATTTAAGATATAAATATCCATGAATAAAATTAATTTATTGCTAATTAATTTATTCATCTCTTATATCCGAGACTAGTACCATTCATCCTTAATTATTATGCGGAATGAATCCACCTGCAGGGTTTACATAATAATTCCTTATGAACTCATCTCGGGGATATTATCAACCCTTCCGGGATACACTGTCCGGTCAATTATTCACGGCATGTCATATATGAAATATAGTGACCCAACTTAATCGGAAATCAACCCAATAATTAAATCGGTTAATTCCTTTGGTAAATTAAAGTCACTTATATTAAATATACACACCCGCAATAATATCGGGGATTAAGAATAAAATACACTGAGACTTAAATCGATTATCGCCGGCAATCCTAATCGATAAATCTCAAGCAGATCCGCTCAATACACCAAGTGTACAAGTGTGATAAAATAATTAAGATAAATTATTTTCTCTCTCACACAACGACTATACCGATGGATTGGTCCGTGTCCATCTAGGTCGTGAGCTACTGTTCGATTAAATACGAGTAACCGATAGTATGATCTTCTGTGCGCCCATGCTTGCACCATACTAACTACAACGTATGAAATCCAGGACTATGATTTGCATATATTTAATTATAAATAATTAAATGCAAATAATTGTTTATTTAATTAAATAGATTAATGGCAATGGATCGTGAGTTTGCGTTACTTAAATCTAGACATTAAGTACACAACTCCAACAATCTCCCACTTGTACTAAGGTTTAGCCATTTCCTCCAAAACTCCCGACTCTCATACTCATCACGTGCTTAAGTTGTACTTCCAAGAAGTACTATGTGAATGAGCACTCTAGGTTGCCGCTCTGAAGTTATCTTGGTGACTACAGCGTCGTCTCCCTCGACGATGATTCGTATCAGGTGGTACTTGCACTATGTGTTATCTTACACTTATGGACTTGTGATTTCTTACCATTTGCCATCGCACCGCTATATACATAGCCTTTTGGCAAATTAAGAATCACCTCTAAGTCCCAGAGATTATCCCGGAGTTATACCAAAACTTCCGCTGCCTCTGAGGCCGCTATTTGGTTACCCATGGCAGAGTCCGAAAAGCATCATGCTTATCACTCTTCCATGTTAAAACTCCTTCTCCTTCAACAGTGAAACACATAGCCTGATATCGACTTACACCGGTCCTCATTTGATTAGAAATCTAAGAGAATGTAATCCAAAGGAAAAACTCGTCTGCTTCGTAGTCTAGAACAGTACTTCGAAAGTACTTTTACGGCAGTCGAATATTCCTTTCCAGGATTACCTTGATATCCTCCCACTATGCTAACCGCATAGCCAATATCAGGTTCTTGTTTTCAACAATGCATTTATCATGCTTTCCACACTCCAAGTGTAGGAAACTGCTTTCACTGCTTCTATCACCTTTATGTGTTCCAAAACACATACCTTAGATAGATGCATTCCGTCTCTGAAAGGTAACGAACCTTTCTCGGAATCTTGCATGTTAAAACGAACCATAATCATATATATGTAAGATGTCCAGGAGAAGTACAATGTTCTTTTTATTGAGATCCCTGATCTTAAGAACATGCTCTAACTTCTTCTTTATCTCATATATCGATTTTTCTAGACAACCATCATTTTATGTCTGACAACATCTTTACATTGTTACCAATGATAAAATGTTATCTACATAAAACCTCCGAGAAACACCACTTTGTTTCCATCACGTTTCCCATACACATGATTCGTCAATGCCTTTTGATGAATCCATCAAATGGACTATCTCATCAATTCGCAAGTACCACGAACTCAATGCTTTGTTTCAATCCATAAATGGATCAACTAAGCTTGTACTCTAAATGATCTCGCCTCTTAGCAATAATCCTTATTGCTCTCCAAGAAGGCACATTTAGATCTAGTACTGCCTTCATGTAGATCTAGGGATCGATTTCACGTATACTAGGTCCAGAGTCCGAAGACTCACCTAGTTTTATGAATATCTCCGGTTGTTATACAACCTCCCACTACAATGGCGTTCCGGTGTATAAACAGTAATAACAGTAGGTGCAGTTAGTGGTGTACCGCTACTCGGTTCGGCTGGTTCTAAGTCTTAATCGTTTTCTCTCTTTTCAGAAGTATCACGTCATTTTGGGCTTGTCGTTCATCTAATAGTCTTCCTCTAAGAACCGGGCGTTAGAACTTATAACGTCCCTCTGGTTCATAGTACTATTGAACACACATCTTTTGTTCTTCTAGGATATTCTACAACCGCATTTGAATGCGCTGTTGTTTCCAAGACATATCCATAGAACATAGGTAGTTCCGTTTAACTCATCTTTTACTATCTCTATAAGAGTTCCATTTCTTATTATCGACACACCAATCCTACAGAAGACTGTATGGTGTAGTCTCTTGGGATCCAATCCCAAGATCTGATCACAAATCAGAGTCAATCAATTCTAATACTTGTCCGGATCTTATATCTTATATCCAAAAGGATTGCTTAGTCGTATTATCTTCCAAATTAGATTCTTAGGTCGGAAGGTCCACTCCTTCAATTTAATTGATCTTACAATCAATTTTCGACCTTTGAACTTCTTATTTGAATAAATATGACTTAGCATAAGAATCCACAAGTATAAATGATTTAATAAAGAAATCTCTTATTAGTAAAACGAGTTATATAAAACGGTTCCTTGCATCGTGGTGGACTCAGGATTCATCATTTATATGTTGCTAGCTAATGTACCAAAATAGATAATATCATTATTTCTTCTTATAACCATCAAATGATTAAAAGAAATAAAATATCCATTTATTAGAAATCCAGAACAAAGTTCTTTTTAATTTGAAAGGTACATAAAAGCAATAACCAAAAAACGAAATCCTATAATGTCCTCCACTGCAACTGCTGCCTCCTCCACAGCATTGCCCATGTAGACTACGATTTCTTCTTTTCTAAGTCGTCGGGTTTCCTGGAACCCTTGCATTTAAAATGCACATACCGTCAGTGGTTCCATATCTACACACCAGGTTCCGGTAGATAATACCACCGACTATGTTTCACGACTAAAGAAGATTTCGTACTTTCTTTGAGAGGATAATCAGACTTCCAGTACCCAGACTGTTTGCATCGAGAACACTTGCCTATTGGCTTTCTCGTCCCATCTCGTGGTCCAAAAGGAACCACTGGGTTTCTTTGCTTTCTTGTCCTTTCCCCCGATTCATGCCTTTAGGTTCGAAACCTTTGGCATTGGCTACAAGAGCTTGCGATTTCCGTCTCAACTCGTCTAAAAGGTCAATCATCTCAAAAACGTTTTTAAGCGTTTCCTCGAAGTGACTGGCCTTTATGAGTATCCTCATCGCTTCTTGTCTAGCCGCCTATGTCAATAGGCTCGGGAGGACAAAGCTCACTGAGTACAACCTTGCACTCTTTAACAGTTTGGGTAATGTCTAGATCTCTATTCCAATCATTACATTTAGGGACCAGTGAGTTAAAATCATTACGTATCACATAAAGTGGGTTCAAGGCCATTTCCTAATCTATGAGCACATATAACAACAAACAATCGATTTAATCTCCGATATTATCTCCCTCAAATAATATCATTAAACCACTAATCACATCTAAAATCCCATCAGGTAAGGCAAGCCACGTTCGTGTGGACGTTTACCCACCCAAATGATTTAGCAATTAGATTTGCTTCGGTCGTACATCATTATAGCGTTACTTCGTTGGGAAGAATACTATAAAGCGTACCTAAGTGTAAACCATTACTCAGTACTAAGGTGAATCGTTTGGAATTGCTACATCACCGCAAGCCACGTTCGTGTGGACGTTTACGATAACTCGCAATCCTTCACAATTCCCTATAACTGTCTACATCAATTATTCCAAAATCCCATTCAGTATAGCAAGCCACGTTCGTGTGGACGTTTACTATACCAAAAGATTTATATAATTGAAACCCAATTACTTGATCCATTCGATCTTGTAAATCAAGACGCGGAGAATCATAAGTGAAACTCGAAGTTTCTAACCAGTGATTCACCATGCGAACGACCCTATCTCTCATAAATGAGGGAGCCGAGCAGACAATCGATCTAGTCATCAAATGACACGAAAGTCTCTAATTTGTGTCCTCGACATGACCAAGTGGCTTTGGCTCCATTCCACTCCCCGGGGTGAGAATGAGTCGACTTGAAATCAGTTTTGGAAAGACAAATTAGGCATTGTTTGATAAACTTAATCAATGTTTCTCGTAAGAGGAATTACAAGAATTCTCCTCCAATGACTTATCTATGCGAACTTCAAAAGTCCATAAAAGTCACCAAGAGAACAGCAATGGAGACCATGGATATGTTTCCATACCCTCTCCCACTTAGCTTTTTACAACAAAGGGATACGCTATCTAATGCATAATTAAATACACATAAGCATAATAACAAACATACATTTCATGCAAGTACGTTCACAAATAATCAAATAATTACTCAAGTAAAATTATTTCTCGACTATTCGTACCTTGATGAACTCCAGCATGCTTGTCTTGAGTCTTCATTCTACGTCTTGAATACTTTGCCGAGCGACGGAAAAATTCTTTGATTCTCATATTTAATTTATTTTAAATAAAATCCAAGATTCCAATTCAAAATAAATTTGAATCAATCTAATGATTTTAAATAAAATACTCCAATTAAATAAAATCAATTCCATTGATTTCCATATTTAATTTTATTCTAAATAAAATCCAAGATTATCCAATCCAAAATAAATTTTGAATTAATCTAATGATTTTAAATAAAATACTTAAATTAAATAAAATCAATATTATTAAAATCCATTGATTTCCATATTTAATTATATTCTAAATAAAATCCAAGATTATCCAATCCAAAATAAATTTTGAATTAATCTAATGATTTTAAATAAAATACTTAAATTAAATAAAATCAATTCCATTGATTTCCATATTTAATTCTATTCTAAATAAAATCCAAGATTATCCAATCCAAAATAAATTTTGAATTAATCTAATGATTTTAAATAAAATACTTAAATTAAATAAAATCAATATTTTAATAATTTCTCAATCCTATTTAAATTAGATCTCAAGAATCCTAATCAAAATCGAATTTTGATTCTTCTTAAGACTTCTAATTCAAGTAGGTATAGGATATCTAGAGAAACTAGGATTTTCTTTCCTAATTTAACTCTCCATCTAATTACATTATTTAATTCCATAATTAAGAAATCTAATCCAAATAGAATTTGAATTAATTCCAAAATTAAATTAAATAAAATTAGAAAGATTAAATTATTTCCGGAAAGATCGGATTACCGGGACGAACCGAAACAAGTTCCGGTCATCCCAAAATCCCAATCGAACCTACTGGACCAACTAAACCAAGAATTAATTTGGTCCCATGCATGTAATAACATGCACACCATTAATTAATTCCAAGTGAATCAACAGCCATGCAAAGCCATGCTTTCATATCGTCCAGTCGTTGCACATGCATCAAAAGTACCCACGCCATGCAATTAGCAACTACAGCAGCGTCCTTTTCAGCGGGGTCGATCGTCTTTGACAAGAAGCCTGTGCACGAGCTTGGTCAATTTCCGGCACGGCGTCTCCCATGACGAACCATGCCATCGACCCGCTGCCGTCATGTGGTCCCACCGCACGAGCAGCCCGCACACAGCCCGCACAGCAGCCCGCTCCGAGTACGCAGCCGAAGCCGCGACCCACGAGCCGCCGCGCGTAGCGGCTGAACCGCTTGGCCTTTGGGCAGCGGTCGACATCCGGCAACTACCACCGCTGGTGGTTGATGCCGTCGACCCCCAGCCGCCATACAGCCCGGTCCCGCTTCCTTCGATGTCCAGCCGCTGCCTTCGATGTTCGAGCGTGAAGCTGTCCGCGAGCACCGAGCACAACCGCCGGCTGCCGGCGAACCACCGCCACTGGTGGCACACGCCGACACGCCCAGCCGTGTTCAGCCCACGTCCAGCAGCCCACGTGCCTCCAGCTACCTTCCGGCAGCCCGCACGGAGCCCACGAACGATCGATCCGGTTCGATTTCCGAAAAATCCTCGAATTTTAATAATTAATTTTTCCGACAAACACAATTCATACGAGAGATAAAACAAGTACGTAGAAAAATATAGCACAATAATTTAACAATTTAAATTAATCTATGGCTATAAACAACGACAATCGATTATCGAAACAATTAACGAAAAACGTAACCGTACGCTCTGATACCAATTGTTGGAATTCGATATCCCGGGTTATTTAAATTTGCGGAAACCAATAACCCGATCAAACCCTTCGCCGGAGATTACACGAACACCACGTACGAGCCGGAGCACGAGCCGAACGCACGACACGGCCGAAGCCGCGCGCACGCCCAGCCCGAGCCCCCGCACGCGGGGCTCCATGCGATCATCGATCGCATCAACCGATCGATTGGGGTGGGGCTGCCCAGCAGCCCCCGCGGCGAGTCCGGCGACTCGCCGCCGCCTGGAGGTCAGCCACCTTCACGGTGGGGAGGGACGGCACCAGCCCGTGCCCTCCGCGATCGATCCGAGTGATCGATCGCGTGCCCTCGGCTCCAGCCGAGGGTCGATCCTCACGCCCCCTTCGAAACCCTAGGCGGGCGATCCCGCGGTCCGGTGGTTTCACCACCACCGCGTGATCGTTCGTCTAATCCGGGGTTCGATCTTTGGATCTTGTTTTTCGATAATTGATTTCAATAAGAATTAAATAGCGGAAATATTTAATTCACCTTTTGATTCGTTGTGCGGAGAAACGAGATCTTATGATGACCTTGAGATCTTCCCACGTATTCCTTGCACTTGTTCGAACGTCGGGTGGGCGACGATCCTCCGAACACTATGGATCTCCTTCTCTCCTTTCTCTCTCTAGAATTGTGATCTTCAAGTTATGAGAATAGAGAAGACCATGTAGTGCTTTTATAGGCTACGTAGGGGATCTTAAGGAGGTGGAATATTGGGCTTCCAATATTGATGATTAAATTGAGCCCAAGCCCAAGTCTATTAATCCTTATCAATATTAATTAATTTATTTTCCACTATATAAATTAATTGCACTCCCAATATTAAACCATATTATATCAAATAATATTTCTCCGGTAGTATTATTTATTCCGTGTATTTAAGATATAAATATCCATGAATAAAATTAATTTATTGCTAATTAATTTATTCATCTCTTATATCCGAGACTAGTACCATTCATCCTTAATTATTATGCGGAATGAATCCACCTGCAGGGTTTACATAATAATTCCTTATGAACTCATCTCGGGGATATTATCAACCCTTCCGGGATACACTGTCCGGTCAATTATTCACGGCATGTCATATATGAAATATAGTGACCCAACTTAACCGGTAATCAACCCAATAATTAAATCGGTTAATTCCTTTGGTAAATTAAAGTCACTTATATTAAATATACACACCCGCAATAATATCGGGGATTAAGAATAAAATACACTGAGACTTAAATCGATTATCGCCGGCAATCCTAATCGATAAATCTCAAGCAGATCCGCTCAATACACCAAGTGTACAAGTGTGATAAAATAATTAAGATAAATTATTTTCTCTCTCACACAACGACTATACCGATGGATTGGTCCGTGTCCATCTAGGTCGTGAGCTACTGTTCGATTAAATACGAGTAACCGATAGTATGATCTTCTGTGCGCCCATGCTTGCACCATACTAACTACAACGTATGAAATCCAGGACTATGATTTGCATATATTTAATTATAAATAATTAAATGCAAATAATTGTTTATTTAATTAAATAGATTAATGGCAATGGATCGTGAGTTTGCGTTACTTAAATCTAGACATTAAGTACACAACTCCAACACATACACCGTGAAATAAAACACTGTCGTGGACCGTGCTCGTACAAGACCGTAAGTACACATACACCGTGAAATAAAACACTGTTGTGGATCGTGCACGTACAAGATCGTAAGTAATAAAACACTGTCGTGGATCGTGCTCGTACAAGACCGTAAGTACACATACACCGTGAAATAAAACACTGTCGTGACCGTGCTCGTACAAGACCGTAAGTACACATACACCGTGAAATAAAACACTGTCGTGGACCGTGTTCGTACAAGACCGTAAGTACACACGGTAAATGTACACCGTTAGATGAATCATAGTCGTAAATCGACAAGACCGTAAGTAGACACGGTGTATGTCACCCGTGAGATATATCACCGTCTTAAACTCTACCGTGATAATACACGGTGATAAAACTCACGGTTGAACCGTCGTCTACTAGAACTGACACACAAACGCATGCGAAAAAATTGCAGAGAGCAATAAACCATTAACCATTTTAAAATGTCGGAAACAAAAACCCTATCTTGAAAGGATATACCAATATCAAATTACAATCGAATGATTTACAAACATCAAAGCTCGAATAATCGAAAGTTCGAAAGCTAGGGTTATGGACTTACCGGAGGTTGAGCGCGATTGTCTGGGTTGTCCATGTTGTCACTGCTTGCCATAATGATGATCGTCGGAGACGGAGTTGAATATTTGATACGATAACGGTCGGGGCTGGTGTTTCACCGTGGCGGCGCTCGTCGTGCGTGTGAATTTCAAACGTTGAAAATTGATTTTGTGGGGCAACTTTATTTTTCTGATATTCTTTTTGTTATTTTGTAATATTCGATTTGTTTTTTGTGAGAAAAGATAACTTTTGATGGCACTTAAGTCTTTTCATTCAAATTTGCCTACTTAACTTACATTTTTATGGACGGGGCTTCAAAACTTGTATACTCTTATGCTTTGGCCTTTAAATGCCTCCGCCCCAATAGAATTTATAAAATTTATCATTCATGTGCATAATATTAAGATCTTCTATGTATATATATATAATTTATACAAATTTACATTGAGCATTTCAAAATTAATATTTAGTATAAAATCTTAATTTTAGAAAATACTTGGAAAATTAAATAACTGCACTTTTTTTATGAATGCTTTCCTTAATTTCAAACAATGTTTTGTAGGTTGGAGTGTCAATTATGTTGTTAAGAAATATCGACCACACCGCCGGATTATGTAACGGGACTCGATTGGTTGTGACCAAGTTGGAAAACTACGTTATTGAAGCAAAGGTTTTAGGAGGGGAACAACAAGACGAAATCGTATACATTCCAAGGATGGCGCTTTCTCCTTCAGATTCAAAATTACCTTTTCGATTTCAACGTCGCCCATTCTCAATTATGATTTCGTATGGTATGACCATAAACAAAAGTCAAGGGCAATCTTTGTCAAAAGTGGGGATTCTATTGAGAAAACCTGTTTTCACACACGGACAATTGTATGTCGCAGTTTCAAGGGTCACTAACAGGGCAGGTTTGAAATTCTTAATATGTGACAAAGATGGAAACTTGACAAATAAAACTAGAAATGTTGTGTACAGGGAGGTTTTTAGAAATTTGCAGTAAATTTAAATTGTACTTATATTTTTTTTTTCTATGTTTTGGAACTCTAAAAGTTTGAGTTTGTTTTTTTTTAAATCAAAATATGTATACAAAAAAATTATTGTACAAAAAATTATGCATACATACTTAAATTAAGATTTAAATAAATTCGATAAAAATTTTGAGTTATAATCCCAGTGCAACGCACGAGCAGAAAAAACTAGTTTGTAATTAAGTACTCAAACAAAATTCACTCTTTTTTTATAATTATAAAATTTCAAAGTTAATTATGAAATAATCTAATTCTCTACCCAAAACATACAGTTTATAAAAAATGGAATTATTATATGTATCCGTACACTAACTAGAATAATAATATGTTGATCTCAACCTATAATTCTCTACTCACAAAATGGAATTATTATATGTATCACTTACACTAACTTAAATATAAAATTTCTTAATTTTCTTCGTTAAAATAAAAATTGAACCAAAAAAATCTTTTAATAAAAAATTAATACAAAATAAAATTTAATATTTTTTTATTATTAATTCTTGTTTAGTAGAATTGTTGTTCTGATCTGATAATCATTCTCCAAATTCGATTTTGTCATCATATATTATTGTAAGAAAATATTTATCGTTATCTTTTTATACTTAGGATTGTTTTATTGTAATCTTTTTATTACTTGTAGATATCTTTTACTTTATTTCTAGCTTGTATTGGCAATAGATATTTTTTACCTTATTTTTAGCTTGTATTGGCATATATATTTTGTATTATTTTTAATGCAATAATCAAGTTGAATACTATTCTCATCTTTACATGGTATCAGACATTCACGATTCCTAAATCTTCATTATTGTACGTAACACCCCGATTTTGAAAACTGTGGTAATATAATAATTTGAAATAGGGAGTATTTTTTTTTCTAAAAATACTACATTATATTTTAGTAGAAAAAATATATAACAATAATAATAGTAAGTAATATGTTTTAGTAAAAATTGAGGTTTTAAATCTTATTAAAATAGGATAATATTTCACAATTTTCGTACTAGACCGGAACAAAACATAATCGGTTCAAGTCATTATAAATATACCGAATATTGATTCATAATATAAATCAATTGATGAAAATGTAATAATTAAACATAATAGTGTGAAAGGTTTATTCCATTGTCTCGTCGTCTCCCCCATGGGCATCCCTTGTTGTACCTAAAAAAATGTATTGAAGAGGTGAGCTCAAAGACTCAGGAGGGAAAAACTTTATCAGGTCTAATGTTCATAAATCAAACAAGTCTAACGTAAATATATTCGTAACGAGAAAGCATTAACGACATTTACTTGAAACTTGGTGCGCATATAAAACACGGCGGAATTCCCCCGATGACGCTTAATTCGATTACTGACCTCTCGAGGGATCACATGTTTTATTAACTTAATATCGTTCAATCACATCACAAATAATTCACGTAAAACATATTTAATTCTAAAACATTAAAAGAGATAAGAAATTCCCTACCTTAATTAGGCGTGCAAAGTTCTTAAACCAAAATCCGTAACGTGCAAGATCCTATGTTCTCGAGTAACTCGTTACCTACACACAATTTTTTTTTATTATTTTTTTATTAAATTTTTATAAATTTAATAAGTTAATATACTCATATATATTAGTACGTATATATATATATTAGTACGTATATTTGACACTCATATGTCCCCCTATATATGTAATATTGTAAGTAGTATACATTGGTTTAATGGGCTTTGGGAGTAAAATGTTTATTGAGGAAAGTGGGCTTGGGAGACTATAAGAGTAAAATGGGTTTGAGGGAAATTGGGCTTAAGAGACTTAGGAGTAAAATGGATTTGACGGAAATTGGGCTTAGGAGTAATACTTGATTTAGCGGCCCATTACTTTTTTGGGGAAAGTGATCGGAAAGAGAAAAATTCCCCAAATTCCAATTTCACTTTTATTTTGTACAGAGAACAAAAGAGGGGAAACGATGGCGATAAAAAGAAAATGGGTTCATGGGTCTCTTCTTCCGTAGGCGAGAGAGTTTTGATGAGGTTGAAAGGTTAACGGGCAAGGGCTTTGAAAGAAGTCGGTAATGGCCACATCGTTGAAGAGGGCGATGGTTACGATCTCGCAACGACAACGCACGCCGGAAAGGATCAGACGATGATGAGTGGTGATAATCGACGATCTGGACAGAGGCTTTGACGTTGTGGAGGAGGATTATTGTTGGTAATTCTGACTATGGAAATCACGGGAGGTCAATCCATGGGTTCAACGGGACGGTGGCGGGTCTCCAACCGGATTCAATGGTTGCAAGGGTTCAGCTACTGGACAACATTTTGGGTGAAGAAATAACGAGTGGAACGATTCGACCTCGACGTGGGGCTGATCGTGTCGGGGCTAATGAATATGTTTCAATTCATGGGGGTCGATAAGTACGGGGTGGTCGAGTGGATTTACGGAAACGATTCAGTCCATATGCGGGCTGATTTGGAGTGACTTATAGGTCAGTTGAGGAGTTCGATAAACGTACTGGGGTCAAGAGTTCAGATGGTGTTCGACTGTGGTGGTTTGGTGGCGGGACAAGATAGAAATGTATAGACTCGCTTTGGGCTTGGCTACAAGGACTATTGGGCTAGGGTGAGGTGAGGAGTAGAGAAAGAGGGGGATAGTAATTACCTCTTTCTTCAGGCTTACTCGAGTGTGTTTGATCAAGTGATATCTCCATGTATTTATAGGCAAAGTTTCTGAGCAGTGATCCGCAAGATCCGAGGCTTCATTATTTCTTACAATAGCCAAATCTATTTTTCGCAAAGAAAAGATTTTGGAGATGATGGACACAAGTGGAGAGGTGGGTTATCCTTGTGAGAAGAGGCACCTAATTACTTAGTTGCAGGTAGTAGCATAACTAATAGCTAATAGCTAATAGCTAATAGGTATTGAGGCATGTAAGGATGCAATTAATGTCATGCTAATAGTAATACCCAATAACTAATTAGGTATTGAGGCATGTAAGGATGCACATGGAAGAGTAACAACTCGTGTGAGATCATGTAATTTATCAGTTGGTTGATAGAGAGTAGTTATGTCAGAGTGTAGAGTTCATCATTTCCTAAAGTGTGATTTTTGGCAAGAAAAAAAAGGTCTTTGCAGATGGAGGTACGTGGGGGAAAAAGGGATAGCATTGTTGGAATGTAGAGTCAAATCGAAGTTAAAAGGAAGTGGAACGAAATCAAACGGAGTAGAATAGTAAAGACGCGCGTAACTTCGAGTTACTGGGTTCGTAACTTGCGTGAATCAATGTTGATCGGAACCCAATTGTTTGAGTCAACAAAGGTGGATGGTGATTGGGCCAAGACCCATTAGCCCTCACGTAAATAAGAATGGCGGTGGCAACAGAAGCAAATATTCACGGCTCGGTGAATTATTTGATTTGCTTCTAAGCGTAAATAATTAATTATCGAATTAATTATGGTATGTTTTGATTTCGAATCCTTTTATAATTTGTACTCTTACCTAATTTATGATTAGAATATTAGGTTTTTACTCTTATAAACAGAGATCCCATCGATGTATTTTATAATCTCCATCATTTCTAAAATACTGAGAGTAGACGAGAGCGAGAATACTGTGATATGTATGTATACGTATGTGTGCGTTTGTAAACTCTCGGAGTCGTTTATTATTATTCTAGTGAAAGATCTGCAGCGGCGAGAGTGGGCGTAGCCCTTGTTAACGGGTGAACCACTATAAATTTTTTGTCGTTTAATTTCTCGTTTATTTTTCGTGGTTCGTATTCGTTTCTTGCAGCGACGGAATTGAGCGCAAATCCCAACACACTCTTCCTTAGTCAAAATCTTATTGCTCATTAGAGAGCCAAACATATTGACATCGACTACCATTGTACGAGAGTTGGCCGTATCTAAGAAGCTACTCACAAAATTTGTTCCTTCTCACCTACAACCTGCAGATATCTTCACCAAGAGTCTCTCCCGACCGCTTTTTGATTTTTTTCGAACAAAGGTACGCGTCGGTCCAAGTCCCACATTCTGCTTTAAGTGGGGTATTAGAAAAGATTTATCCTAATCTTTTTATATTAGAATTGATTTGTTATAATTCCTTTATTATTTGTAGATATCTTTTACCTTATAACTTGTATTGACACTATATATTATGTATTATTTTTGACGCAATAATCAAGTTAATACTATTCTCATCTTTACAATTAGAATCTAAAAAATTAAACTTAAATCTCATACAATACGGTAGAAATATATATGGAGCAAAAAAACACTATTAATTAAAACAATGTTTCATTGTTCATCTTAGAGATTTTGAAGTGGTGTTATGTCACATTTTTATTTTACATCTTTTAATATAATGGTACCCTAATCAAATTTGCTTAATACTATCACATAAATTATTATGATTACTAAGTTTAATATAATTCACATTATTTCAACATCAAATTTGCTTAATACTATCACATAAATTATTATGATTACTTAAGTTCAATTTAATTCACATTATTTCATCTGACAAAAAAAACATATTAGAAGTGAACAACTGTTCAATTATTTAAATTTAAATTATTTTAAGTAAAGTTGATATTAAATTGTGTTGTGCCAGGGAAAACCGTTCATCGACACGTGTCCAAAGTCAACCGCCGCGTCATCATCGAGAAAGTCAACCAAGAAACAGGTCAAAGTACGCTGACGGAGATGCCCAGACCGTCAGAGCCATTTTTATACCGGAAAGAATGCCCAGAGAGTGTAAGTCAAACGGACAGGGAGTATAAGTCAAGCGGCCAGGGAGTCTGAGTCAAACGGCCAGGGAGTATCAGTCAAGCGGCCAGGGAGCACAAGACGATTGCACGGAAGATGATATGAAGACAGAAGAATCGATCCCCAGGCGGCGCCAACAGACCGCCATGAGGAATACTGATTATTAGATAAATAGATATTATATTTTGGTTGGCATGGACCAATGAGAGAGAGTTGCTTGGAAGTGGGTTAATTCCTAGTGGATTGAGCGGTCCAATGCATGTGTGATATGTGTCGCACATGCATAATAGTGGAGTATTTGGTCCAATAATAGGGTGCTAGGTGGCAGTAAAGTAACATGTAATATCCCCTATAAAGGGAAGGGTTTTGAGAAGAAAGAGAGGAGGCAAATTATTGTATGAAAAATACCGATAATAATAGAGAGAGAAAGAGTAAGAAAGTTCTAAACTCCATTTCCAAAACTTCATCTTCTTCATTGAAACAACTCAATCTATTCCCCCTAAAATCATATAAATTATATTGCTTTTGTGTCGTGTATGAGAACTAAACCCCCTGTCCAGCACGTGACTCAACCCCTGTAAAAAACGACCAAAACATTTAGCGCTAGAAGGAGGGGGGTTAAAGCATCGATTTGTTGAAGAAGCTCAAAGAAGATCCATGGCGGACGAGCACGACGGCGGCCATGCAGCTGGGGAACCTACTAGCAGTACAGGAGGAAAACCTGCTTTTGCCGGAGGATCCACATCCAGAGGCTAGGATCCAGCAGATCCAGGAAAATCCAGATCCAGAGGCCAGGATCCAGATCCAAATTCCAAGATCCCTCAGGCACCAGCTCTCCAGGAGAATCCAAATCCAGGCACAGGACAAGGGAAAAGCCACCATGCACCCGTAGATCGAAGAATCGACACTAAGGTAAGACATGCAACCCGTTATCCCCATTTTTTAATGCTTAAATAAGCGTTCTAATGCTTGGCGAGATCCACCGCCGCCGATAACTCCAGTTTTGGTATATTGGAAACGCTGAAGAAAATTAGTGAGGCGATAGTGAAGCTTATACAAAGAAAGTATATTTTAATTATTTGTATGTTACATGCACAAGGCACACAGATGCCGCCCGGGCTATTTCAAAAAAAGTGGTCCGGGGAAGTTGAGCCTGGGGCCCAGATCTGGGCACCAGCGCCGGTATCTGTTCGGCCTGGGTGTAAAAACTCAATGTGTTGCTACCTCGTCGGAGGAACGAAGGCGCGAGCATCGAGATAACATGCAGGGACGACCGGGCGGAAAATTACTGGGAGGAGCTCCCGAAGCCCCTGGACATTACCCAGGGCCTACAGATATGTATCTCCGATCCTTTTATATGGAGAAATGGCTGAACGAGAGTCAGATCTTACTGGCCCCGACGACATATTATAGAGAGCCCCTGGCATCTGTAGTAAGACATGCAAATCCTAGCCCCTGAAGTCAGACATGCAAATAGCATGCATGCACGCCCAGGTGATCCTTTAAAAGAGAGCCCAAGATAATTCAAAAGGAGTCGGGGGCAGTTGAGCCAAAATCCAGTATGAGATCAAACTCCTGGAACAGACTAGGCAAAGTCCAATAACTATTCTGTAGATGGCCAGGGGAAATCTACGGATCAAGCCCGGGCCACTCTTAAAGCCACTGGCCAAAGTAAATGCTGTAATTTAAGGGTTATAACACTCTTTTAAGCAGACCATTCTAAGAAGCCTTTAAGGCGATGACCATGTCTTATTATTCATGTGTCTAGACTCTGACCCCCAGAGCAATATTTGTTGCATTTCTCTCGCGTTGATACACCGAAACTAATACAAATTGAAAAACGTTGAAACAAACATGAAGCTGATCATGCGACTAAACGCCGGACAAACACGATGAAGTCGAATACAAGAGGTACGAGTCATTTAAAGAAACTTTACTAATAAACCCCGAGCTTAGAAGCCCGAATATCGGTGAGCACCCGAATCCCAAGGCGTTTTTCTTAGAATGGATGGGGCGAGTACACAAGAAAGGCCAGGGGCATATACCTCAGAAGGGCTAGGGGGAAGTATTTCCGAGAGGTTAGGGGCGAGATCCCCACAAAGTCCAGGGGCGAGAACCTAAGATGGTTGGGGAAAGTACCTAATAAAGACACAGAGCCAAAGTAAACAGGTCAGGGCAAACCCCGGTGATGAGAATTAATCCCCCGGACAGAAGACTCTATGTAGATACAAATTCTACCGGGCATTTTATATGTAAGGCCCTAGGCGTTCTCTGTGTAAAGCTTCGCAAGCTCTAAGCGCAAAACCCCTGAGCCTTCTATATGCGAAGCCACAGGCTTTCTCTTCTCAAAGAGATATTTACGCCAGAGTTGGAATTATTCCCAAAGTATCTAGTGACTAGGGACCGAATATTTCAATTAGTGCAAAGATTCAATAGAGTTAAATAACTCATAATCGACCTGGAAAAATTATATATGTTGGAAATTGATATCCCGGGTTATCAAAAATTGCGGAAACCGACAACCCGACCGAAATCCCATTGCCGGAGAACCAATCGCGAACCACCGCGTGAGCCGGGGCCCGACCGAACACCCAGCGAGGCCCGAGGGCCGCGAGCATCCAGCCGAGCCCCCACGAGGGGGCTCGCGATCGTCATGCGGACGATCGCTGGGATCGCTCGTAGCGATCCACGGGCTACTCGCAGCAGCCCCGCAGCGGGTACACGAACCGCTACGGGCGAACCCGTAGCATGCACGGGGTCGCTGCGAGTCGCCTCGCAGCTGACCCGCGATCGATCCAAGGATCGATCGCACCCATCGGCTTCAGCCGAGGGCTTCCCGTAGCCGCGCCGGCGGCGAGGGCAGGTGGATCCGCCGCGGCACCAGCCCGCGGCATCCCCGGCGATCGACCGAAGTCGATCGCATGCCCCGGCGTCCAGCCGGGGCTTCCCCTCGTCGCGTGTTCCGGCGGTCGAACCCTAGGGTTCGGCTGCCAACCTCGATCCCATCGAGGGTTTCTCGATCTTCGCCGGGGATCTCGAATCCCCGTCCCCGAAGTTCGTACGTTTCCCGGATCGTGCGTTCATGTATATATCACGATTAAAAACATATAATCATAAGAGGGGGTTTACGATTATACCTACGTCTCGTTGTGCGGAGAAACGAGATAGATTGAAGACCTTCGAATCTTCCCACGTATTCATTGCACTTCGTTCGAACGTCGTGTGGGCGACGATCCTCCGAACTCCTATGGATCTCCTTCACGAACTCTCTAGAATATCAACTATGATAATCTTATGATGTCTTGAATTGTGAAGACCATGTAGTGCTTTTATAGGCTACGTAGGGGATCTAAAGGAGGTGGAATATTGGGCTCCCAATATTAATGATTAAATTGAGCCCAAGCTCAAATCTATTAATTCATTAATATTAATTAATTTGTTTTCCACTATATAAATTAATTGCACTCCCAATATTAAACCATATTATATCAAATAATATTTCTCCGGTAGTATTATTTATTCCGTGTATTTAAGATTTAAATATCCATGAATAATATTTATTTATTGCATAGTAAATTTATTCATCTCTTTTATCCGATAATAGTACCATTCAACTTTAATTATTATGCGGAACAAATTCCACCTGCAGGGTTTACACAATAATTCCTTATGAACTCATCTCGGGGATATTATCAACCCTTCCGGGATACACTTTCCCGTCAAGTATTCACGGCATGTCATATATAAAATATAGTGACCCAACTTTACCGGTAATTGTCCCAATAATTAAACCGGACAATTCCTTTGGAAAATCAAAGCCACTTATACTAAATATACACACCCGCAATAGTATCGGGGATTAAGATTAAAATACTCTGAGACTTAAATCAATTATCACAGGCAATCTTAATTGATAAATCTCAAGCGATCCGCCCAATACACCAAGTGTACAAGTATGATAAAATAATCAAGACCGATTATTTTCTCCCTCATACAACGACTATACCGATGGCTTGGTCCGTGTCCATCTAGGTCGTGAGCAACTGTTCGATTAAATACGAGTAACCGATAGTATGATCTTCCGTGTGACGGCGCACACCATACTAACTACAACGTATATAATCTAGGACTATATTTGCATATATTTAATATTCAAATAATTAAAAGCAAACAATTGTTCATTTAGTAGATTAAATGCTATTATCGGAAGTTACCGTTACTTAAATCTAGACATTAAGTATACAACTCCAACAAAATAGCAATTCCGGGAACATCCCCGAGGTTCAATAGGAAACCAAGGGTCGGACAATTTTTATAAGAAAAACTTTTGAGATAAAAATTGTTACCAAATCAATAAATGAGACACTTGTTGGTTACACATGTCCCAAGTATGAAACTAATTTCAGGAAAGACCTTATTACAGGCATTATATAACCATAGTCCATGAGACGTGTTATAATAAAACGCCCGTAGGCGATTACATTGATTCCGGGGGCATCCTATTTAAGGACCAAGGGAAATTTGAAAATCCCTCACATGGTGAAAATGAGAAAAGGCTGAAAAAATCAATCTTTATTCCCTATGAAGAATAACATAATGTCAAAAGACAACCGATGAATTCTAATTCCAAAAAGGGTTAGGGCATGATAGTAATCCCCCAGACCGAGTTCCAGAAACCGATAAACGCATCGCCTAGCAAAACAAAGATTACGCCCGAGGATGATCAAAATCCCACAAGCCCTAGCCATAGTGTCGACGTAGCCTCGACCAACAAATCTTTTCAGGGGCCGGGGCCTCCTACGGAGGACCCTCTTCCTGATCCAAGGCTCGGGAACTCTAAGAAGGAGATATGATTATGGAAAAGATCCAAAGCTCACGTTAATGAGCGATGGGGCCTAGTTTTAGACCCAAGGCAAAAGTTATTTTGTGCTCCCTTGAGAAAAGTGTTATGTAAGTCATTTCGGCAATCATCAGGTTTATAAGCCACATCAAGGGGCGCCAATGAATTATAAACAAAGCGCAAAGCTTTTGAAGGCGATTAATTAAGCTATGTATGCCCCAAAATATTATTCAGGCATGTCAATCTTACCCTCTTTTACTGTCGCTTAATTAGATTTATTTTCTAGATTAGATTTATTTTCTAGAAGTATTTTAGATTAGAATAGACCAAGTCAACCAAGTCTTAAGAAAAATGGTCGGGGAATCCGTGAGATATCCCTGGAAGTCCCTATAAAGGACAAAGTCCCGGGTTAAACATAACCCCGTGATACTATAAAGTACAAGTACTACAAAGTACAAGGGGCCTGGGCTGTTCATAAGTTGAAGATTCTATAAGTGCCATTAGACTCCTGAAGGCCAGGAAACTCTCTTATGGACTAATTTTCCCACTTGTATCCATAAAAATTCTCTAAATGAATTTAGGGAGAGGAACAAGTTTATAAAACGAATTATGAGCGACAATTGACTTAGTGTCTTAGTATACAAAAGTAAAACCCATCGAATCTAGTGCCAACAGGCCCGAAAGGATGAAAGGGGAAGGTATTTTGTATACGTATACAGGCCAAAACAACAAGTGGAATCATAATTACGCTATAAACAACTATTTCAAGCCGTAAAGGCAAAGCCCTTGTCAAACACGAGAAAAGGTTCCAAAGCCATAAATGGTCAGGCCAATTATTTTAAAGCCCAGAACTGTGTTTGATCGAAAGAGTCAATATTTTGACCATATCCAAGTAGATTATCTCCTCTCCATCCCACCTAAAGACATCAATGATGAAAGACTTCTGCCCTAGCAACTCAAGGAATATGGACCCGCTCCCCAGGACCAGTTTTCAACCATCCCTCTCAATCTCCACCATCCACACTTTTTCAAAGGTATCAACCAGATCGATCTCCTGTCCTTCAAATTCTGAATATTTCCGAGAGAAGACCAATGATAGTCGCATCAACAGAGCACAACCGCCAACAACCAAAGAAGAACGCATTAAAGGAAGCTACATACAGAAGGCCACGTGTACAGATTCACCGTCACAGTTCACATGGGAAACAGTGTTGAAATCCACTCCTTCCCCTGGGGGCCAATGTTGTGCCAGGGAAAACCGTTCATCGACACGTGTCCAAAGTCAACCGCCGCGTCATCATCGAGAAAGTCAACCAAGAAACAGGTCAAAGTACGCTGACGGAGATGCCCAGACCGTCATAGCCATTTTTATACCGGAAAGAATGCCCAGGGAGTGTAAGTCAAACGGCCAGGGAGTATAAGTCAAGCGGCCAGGGAGTCTGAGTCAAACGGCCAGGGAGTATCAGTCAAGCGGTCAGGGAGCACAAGACGATTGCACGGAAGATGATATGAAGACAGAAGAATCGATCCCCAGGCGGCGCCAACAGACCGCCAGGAGGAATACTGATTATTAGATAAATAGATATTATATTTTGGTTGACAGAAAATTGCTTGGGAGTGGGTTAATTCCTAGTGGATTGAGCGGTCCAATGCATGTGTGATATGTGTCGCACATGCATAATAGTGGAGTATTTTGTCCAATAATAGTGTGCTAGGTGGCAGTAAAGTAACATGTAATATCCCCTATAAAGGGAAGGGTTTTGAGAGGAAAGAGAGGAGGCAAATTATTGTATGAAAAATACCGATAATAATAGAGAGAGAAAGAGCAAGGAAGCTCTAAACTCCATTTCCAAAACTTCATCTTCTTCATCGAAACAACTCGATCTATTCCCCCTAAAATCATATAAATTATATTGCTTTTGTGTCGTGTATGAGAACTAAACCCCCTGTCCAGCACGTGACTCACCCCCTGTAGAAAACGACCAAAACAAATTGTAATCATATAAAACTAAAATGTTGATTTTTTTTTTTTTCTACTTTTGCAATTTATGGATTTATTTGTAAATGAGGTTATCTTGATTTATCAACAACGTTAAAATATAACAACAGTATTTTTGTAAATAACTTGGAAAAAACAACAACTCTAAATTAATTAATCCAGACAACATTCTAAATTGATTCTTTAAACACAATCCAAATAAAATTAATCTGATTGATTCTTTAAACACAATCAAAATAAAATGAATTTGAATCATAAATATTCATAATTTAATTAAGCCAGACAACATTCTAAATTGATTCTTTAAACACAATCGAAATAAAATGAATCTGAATCATAAATATTTGTTAGAGCATCTTCAATGGTGTACCTCATGTTGAGGTACAATTTAGTTGACACATCACAAAATAATTATACCTATCAATTTGTACCTCACCATCCCAATGGTTTGAGGTACAATTTTTCACTTTTTATGCATGTGGGACTCATAGTATAAGACACAAAACCAATTTGTACCTAGTATCCAATATTAGATACTCAATTTTCTCTTTCCTAATTTGTACCTCCTTCCCCAATGGTATACCTAGGTACAAATTTTGGCCACATAGGATTTGTACCTACAATTGGGGATGCTCTTAGAGCATCTCCAATGGTGTACCTCATGTTGAGGTACAATTTAGTTGACACATCACAAAATAATTATATCTATCAATTTGTACATCACCACCCCAATGGTTTGAAGTACAAATTTTCACTTTTTATGCATGTGGGACCCATAGTATAAGACACAAAACCAATTTGTACCTAGTATCCAATATTAGATACTCAATTTTCTCTTTCCTAATTTGTACCTCCTTCCCCAATGGTATACCTAGGTACAAATTTTGGCCACATAGAATTTGTACCTACCATTGGGGATGCTCTTACGATCGACGATTCCAATGTTGCCAAGCAACCAAGCACTTGCGGCATTGTACCTACCATTGGGGATGCTCTTACGATCGACGATTCCAATGTTGCCAAGCAACCAAGCACTTGCGGCATCTGATTGGCTACAGTATTGAGAGCACGAATCAATGAATATAACAACAGTATTATTTTTGTAAATAAATTGAAAAAAACAACAACTCTAAATTAATTAATCCACAACATTCTAAATTGATTCTTTAAACACAATCTAAATTAATTAATCCACAACATTCTAAATTGATTCTTTAAACACAATAGAAACAAAATGAATCTGAATCATAAATATTTTTTTTTATTTTTTTTATAAGGAGGAGAGACGAGAAACTCCACCCAACCCGATCTTCTTCTTTTTTTATAAGGAGGAGAGACGAGAAACACCACCCCAACCCGATCGGAGGTAGGCCAACAGGTCGAACCCCAAGACAAACCTTCATAATATTTCAATGAAAATTTGTCCCACTCGAGATTCGAATCCTGCATCGCCGGGAAATTACACCCACATGCCTTACCACTCGGCTATGCTCATGGGGACAATCTGAATCATAAATATTCGTAATGATCACGGTAATGTTGCCAAGCAACCAAGCACTTGCGGCATCTGATTGGCTACAGTATTGAGAGCACGGATCGATGAACTGTCAAACTTGTAGCTTCCTCAACCCTCGATTTCCCGTCCAATCAACGGTCGAAACAACTTCTCCGTCTCCCAAATGAAAAATTGAAATCCCCAAATTTTCACTGAATCCCGCTCACTCAGATTTTTCAAACCCTATATAGTCTCCCACTCAAATCCCCAATTTCGAAATCATCAATTCAGCATAACCGATCAGAAATTGACCGATCAAATGGCCCGCACGAAGCAGACGGCGAGGAAGTCCACCGGAGGGAAGGCCCCACGCAAGCAGCTCGCGACAAAGGCGGCGAGGAAATCTGCTCCGGCGACCGGAGGCGTCAAGAAGCCCCACCGCTTCCGTCCAGGCACTGTGGCCCTTCGCGAGATCCGAAAGTACCAGAAGAGCACCGAGCTTCTGATCCGGAAGCTTCCGTTTCAGAGGTTGGTGAGAGAGATCGCTCAAGACTTCAAGACCGATCTCCGCTTCCAGAGCTCCGCCGTTTCGGCTCTGCAGGAGGCGGCTGAGGCGTACCTGGTCGGCCTGTTCGAGGACACGAATCTGTGCGCAATTCACGCCAAGAGGGTTACGATTATGCCCAAGGATATCCAGCTTGCTAGGAGGATCAGAGGCGAGAGGGCTTGAGGTTTGCATCATCGATTTTGAATTTTCAATTTAGGAATTAGGGTTACTCAATTGTGAAATTGGGATTTTGTCGTTGAATGTATGTTGTTTTTGTTGAATGGTTAATATAAAAAAATGACCTTTTTGATGCAAATAAAAAAAAATTGCTTGATATGATAAGGAACATTGTTGAAACTTCATAAAGATAGTTAAGTACTCCAAAAGCAAAGCTCGGGTACACGAATTATAACACATAATGATGTGTTTTCAAAACTAACAATGTAGTTAATGATTGTGATCATCTCATGGTCTAGTGAGAGATGTTTCTATAATGATGTGATGAGGAAACCCACAGACAAAAATAAAATGAAAAAGATTGAAAGAGAACAGGATCAGAGACAGACAAAATGTTGAGCCATGATAGAGTTTTAACTAAAATTTAATCCTATAATGCCACAAGGAATCCTCCATGTTTGCCTGATCCTCAACCATGTCCATGCTAAAAAGTGACCTGTCCTGATGAGATTGTGTATCCCTTGAAGAAGGGGACGCGTTTTCTGATGAGTTGTTCATTGGAGAGTATTGAGTATTGACGCATGCGCATGTGAACAATCTCGGCTTGT
This sequence comes from Euphrasia confusa, assembly GCA_954870475.1. NCBI lineage: Eukaryota > Viridiplantae > Streptophyta > Magnoliopsida > Lamiales > Orobanchaceae > Euphrasia > Euphrasia confusa. Next base: position 16,318,801 of record OX940968.1, read on the forward strand.
GCAAGTGCTAGCTGAGCTTGGAGTGCATCTACCTGCTGTTGCAGAGATGAGATTGCTCTAACACATCCGTAGATGGGATCTCTTACTCTTGCGTTTGCTTCGTAAACCATGGAACTAACCTCATCGTCTCTTTGGTGCTCGGGCAATTCCTGCAAAAAAAAAAAAGTTATTTTTAAGTGTGGATAACGGTGATGTCATCTTATACATGTGACAGCCGTGAGCCGTCAAAGTAGAACATAACAAAAAGGGCTTGAGCATGATCAGTTAATGCTGTAATTCCCCATGGCCTTCGAAAACGCCTCACTAACAACACCCCTAGCCTCTCACCCACTCCTCCACCCTCTCCCCCCAAACAAGCACGACCCCATCATTGCCATCTCCCGAATAATTCCCAAATCGAGAATGCCAATTTTCACCTTCGCGATGGTTGATGGTGTCAAAATCGACAGGAAGCTTCGACCTCGTTTCGCTCTATTGCAAAATACCTAACTTCGCCTTCCGGGCTTCCGGCCGTACGGCTCCATCAACGGCGAGTGGGAACAGAGTGTTTCGGTGTCAAGAAAATTCGTCCAGTCGGCGACGACCGATGACCGAATACAAACACGAGTCACGACTACATTTGCGCGTGTTATTTCTTGAACAATTCCGGCGACTACATTTTTGATTGAGATAACGGTGAGCTGTTGAAATTAAATTTTTATTGTTAGAATAATAGTATATATTTATTTACAAGTTTTATAAAAGCGGTGATTTAGACTTTTTATAATATTATTTAAAAATGAAAAAATTATGTGTGGTTTGCAAAGTAATGTTTGAGATGTAAACATCATGAGTCTTTAATTTATCCAATATTCCGTCACAATCCATTTAATTTAGCCCAAATTTAAGAAGCCTAAAGACTCTAGCCCAAAAAATCCTAACTCAAACCCATTTAAATTAAACCTAATATTCTTTTTTTTTTAAATAAAATTACAATTATTAAAATAAAAAATAAAAAATATATATATAATATATTACTGGGCGAGCCTGGGTTGAGTTTTTTCAACCCGTGACCTAGCCCGGGCCGGGCTACGAGTTCATCTTTTTTGACCCATGGCTCGCTGGGTCCGACCCAGCCCGCACAAACCCGGCTCGTGTGCAGCTCTAAATGTGGGTGCTCTTAGAAGTGATCCGTCTATATATAATCAATGGATTTTATTTTGAATTTAATTTTAATTTATTTTAGTTTAATTAAGTTCAAACTCATTTAATTTAGCTTGAATAAGTTCGTTTTAAAATTATATAAAACAAAATAAATAAAAAATAATTTCAATTAATAATTTCAATTATATAATCTGTTTAATACTAGAATATTATTAATGTTTTTAAAAAAATATTTCGTAATTTATAAAAAATATTAGTATTATTTTTATAAAAAAAATTAAATTAGTTCAATTTAGTTAATTTCAATTAAAAAAAAACTAATTAAAAGTGAAAATCAATGTTGAATTATTTAAATTCTAACTATTTTAAGTGAGGTTGATATTATAATTGTAATTTGTAACATATATAATTGAAATTTTAAGTGAGGTTGAAATTTTAAGTGAGGTTAATATTATAATTGAAATTGAGTTTTTAAACAAAAATGAATCTGAATGATAAATATTTTAAAAAAACTTAATAACATTTGAATGATAAATATTTTAAAAAAACTTAATAACATTCTAATTCTAAATTGAGTCTTAAAAAAATGAAATTATTCTAATTCTAAATTAAGTCTTAAAAAAAATGAAATTGAGTCTTTAAACAAAAATGAATGTGAATGATAAATATTTAAAAAAAATAAAAGTGAGTCTTTAAAAATGAAATTGAGTCTTTAAAAAAAAAGAACGTGAATGATAAATATTTGGTTCCAATTTTGCTTCCTCCGATCTTACTCTCCAATTGAATTCCCTAATTAATTTTTATATCTTATAGGAAAAATAAAGTAACTCATCTATATATATAGTTAAATTTAATACTAACACTATGAAGATTAAAGAAATTAATGGAAATTCTCTCCTGCAATATTTAATCGAATGAACACAAGAAGATTATAGTAATTAATGGAAATTGTCTCATGCAATATTTAAACACTAGAAGACTATAGAAATTAATGGAAATTCTCAATATTTAATCAATCTGAATGAATACTAGAAGATTATAGAAATTCAATATTCAATTTTCGATTTAGGAATTAGGGTTACTCAATTGTGAAATTGGGATATTGTCGTTGAATGTATGTTGTTTTTGTTGAATGATTACTATAGAGAAACGACCTTTTCGATGCAAATGGAAAAAACAACTGCTTGATATGATAAGGAACATTGTTGAAACTTCATAAAGATAGTTAAGTACTCCAAAAGCAAAGCTCGGGTACACGAATTATAACACATAATGATGTGTTTTCAAAACTAACAATATAGTTAATGATTGTGATCATCTCATGGTCTAGTGAGAGATGTTTCTATAATGATGTGATGAGGAAACCCACAGACAAAAAAAATCGAAACAGAACAAGATAAGAGACAGACAAAAAGTTAAGCCATGATATTGTTGTAACTAAAAGTGATTCCTTCAATGCCACAAGGAATCCTCCATGTTGGCCTGATCCTCAACCATGTCCATGCTAAAAAGTGACCTGTCCTGATGAGATTGCGTATCCCTTGAAGAAGGGGACGCGTTTTCTGATGAGTTGTTCATTGGAGAGTATTGACGCATGCGCATGTGGACAATCTCGGCTTGCGCAAGTGCAAGCTGAGCTTGGAGTGCATCTACTTGTTGTTGCAGAGATGAGATGGCTGCAACACATCCGTAGATGGGATCTCTTACTCTTGCGTTTGCTTCGTAAACCATGGAACTAACCGCATCATCTCTTTGGTGCTCAGGCAATTCCTGAAAAAAAAAATATCGTTTTTTTTTTCAATGTGCGGATAATGGTGATGTCATCTTATACATGTGACAGCCGTCAAAGTAGAACATAACACAAAGGGCTTGAGCATGATCAGTTAACATCGGTTATGCAATTGATGTCGTGCTTGACCGGCCTTAATGATTGTACTCGGACCAAATGAATGCTCCGCGTGCTTTTAGATGGAGGGTTTTTTGATTTACATGTAGCATGGAACAAGAACAAAGAATTGTTTGACCAAAAAGCTTTCAAATGTGATGAATGAAAGTGGAAAAAGAGAGGAATGTGGAGATTGTGTACTACTTTTGGAAAAGGGGTGTATTTGGACCATTGGTTGCGGTCTAAAGAAGTTTCTTTTTTGTCATGAATTGTTTGCACTGTCCCCTCTTCACTCTCTACCACTTTAGTACTAGTTGGTAAGAAAACCATTTTACTACTTGATTTATAATTACTAATTGTTGACCATATGAATTATGTATTGTAATTTGGATAAGTTGTTTTATTTGAAAGTCAAATAAGAAAATAAAAAAAAAATGTAAATCAACAAATAGAATCTCACATTGTCAAACACTAAAATGTCCCTTTTACCCATTCAAACATAACTAACTACTCTGATATGATATGATATGATATGATTGCATTTTTTAAATTAAAAATACGTTCATTTGTCTTTCAAAAGTTTATCTATGAGAAAATAACACAAATTTTAAGAAAAATGATTTTTGTGTTTTAAATAATATTAAATAAATAAAGAGGTTAGTTGAAAAAATAATAATATATGTTTAAATAAACGTGCATGGTTAATATAAAGTTGCATTTTTTTTCTAAGTTGTGCAAACTTTTAAGAAATGACAAAAAATAATGTTCAAACATTTTAAATATGCGGAAGAATATTTCAATTAAAATGATATTAATGGAAAAACAATTAAAAAATGTGACTACTAACAAAACAAAATGTTTGCACCATCCACTTAGAGTTTTATCTATGCTACTTCAGGTGGAGTACGTCATGTACATTTTAACCGTAGATTTAATATTATTATATTAAATACACACGCAATCATCCACACCCGACATGTATGGTGTATGTTAAAATCCCATCAGGAGTAATGCTTCAGGAGTAGCATCTCATAGACCTCCACCTAGTAATGTTTTTTTAATAATGCAAGTTCTTAGATTAGTTTCTCAAAAATATCTACTAGGAAGAAATGATTATCTATATATGAAGAAAATCATACCCATAGTAACATCCAAGTCCTTCAGATCTTACTTCCTTTTATGTTTTTAAGATAAAAAAGGGCTATTTAAAAAAAAATCTTCAATTTAGTCTTATTACAAAAGAGACGAAATTTTTTATTTCCAAATTACAATTGAGTCCCCGCATTTGTCCTTTTTGCGAATTCAATGTATAGAATTAAGAAACATGCTGAGAGAGAGAGAGAGAGAGAGAGAGAGAGAGAGAGAGAGAGAGAGAGAGAGAGAGAGAGAGAGAGAGAGAGAGAGAGAGAGAGAGAGAGAGAGAGAGAGAGAGAGAGAGAGAGAGAGATGACCTGGAGCATCTTGTTAACATTGCTGGCACCAAAGACTCTGTGGACACTGGCAAACTTATGAGGCTCCTCGGCTGGAAAATAAGGCGCAAACACACAATCCGGTGCGCATCTCCGCCGCAGAAGCTTGCACGCCGCGCACGGGGATGCCGTGCCTTGTTTCCTACTAACATCCTTCATTTATCCTAGCTATAATTATTATAAATAGTAATTGATTCACTATTGTTAATTATGAGTATATAATATGTAGCACTATTTTACTTTTTTTTTTTTTGTGGTGCTTGTTCTTATGTATATCTTCTTGTATTTGATATATTTGACATGCAATGGGAGTGAAGTAGAAGACGGGGTTGAATGTGTTACTGTGTTATATACATAGAAAGAGACATTTAGTTGATGTAAAAAACTTTGGTGGGTCCTACCATGGAACAACCTTTAGATTATGGTGGAGAAAAAGTGTTATTTTCCTTGCTTAAATAAATGATAATGTTACAAATATTTGAGTTGCTAAAAAAAAAAACTTTATATGGCTAATTGATACTGTAAAATATTTTTTCCTTAAAATGTTTAACAAATAGTTGTCATAATTCAAAAAAAGAAATACATATTTTAATTTTTTCATTTTACAATATTTTTATTTTATTGATTACTTTTAAAATTTTACTCACAACTATTTTATTTCTTTTTAACTTAAAATATTTCTTTTGTTCGAAAGAACAAAAATTTTAAAAAATTCTTAATATTTGTGAAAAAAATTATTACTCTAGAATTATGCACATTTTTTTTTTATTTCTCAACTAATTATACGCACCTAAAAAAATTATTTTATTTTTTAACTTTAAAATATAATTTACTCTTATTTTTTCTACCATTTTTTTTAAATTTTACTCACGACTAATTTAATTTTTAACTTGAAAATATATTTTCACTCTTAACTTTTTGATCAATAAAATCAAAAAAATTATGTTTATGTTCCATTCATAATTATTTATGATGTAGAAAGTAATTTTTGAGTAATACTTCTTCCATTCCGTAAAAATAAAATAATGACATTTTTATATTTCAAATGAAATGTTTCTATTACTATGAGATATTAGTACTCTAAAAACAAAGAGAGTATATTTATTGTATTATAGTCTCTTTGTTTCAATTCAATAGTAATACTTTCTTCACAAATAACAAAAGAAGTATAACTATTAAAATTGAACAGAGATAGTAATAGTTTATATGATTAAACTAACAAATGTAGTTATGTGCATTGCAAAAAATAATATTTTACTAATATATTAATATTTTAAAATATATCAATTATACAAAAATTGGATGATAATAATAACTTGTATAATTGCTTTACCTTTTTTAAAAATTAATTAATTTTATATTTCTTAATGGTTTAATAATATTAAATGCGTGATTATTCATGATTGCATGTCTTAAATTAAAGCATACAATGACAACATTCCTAATTTGCGTATATTTTTAAAATAATATTTATATAATTAATTTAATTTTGGTATTGTTGATTTAATGACTTATAATTATAGCATTAACTAATCATTTTGAAAACGTACTTTTTAATTAATTAATTCTTCATTTCATTAGTAGAAAAATTAGTTAAATATTAATTGTAAATAAAAATAATTAAAACACCCTAAAATAATTAGTACTTACTCCAATTCAAAATATAAGTCATTATAATTTATAAGTTCATGTACACATATTAAGAAAAATATTGCCTGTCTATTAAGCCATTAGTTAGTTATTTTGAAATTTTAAATTAAACATTAAACAAATTCATATTTAAATAATTTCAATTAATATTAAGGGCAATTTGATAAAAAAAACACATTTACATTAAAAAATCCCAAAACGACATTTAAATTGAAAAAAAATTTAAAAGTCGAAACTGAAAAAGAGGTCGACTCGCAGTTGACGTACTGTAACAGAATAGTCAGTCACTGTATTGAGTTTAAGTTCTGCAACAACAGATTGAGTACTGTTGTCACAGAATAACAGATTCAGTTATGCAGCGAAAATAGTAAAAAGTACAGCAACTGAAAAACGTAAAGAATAAAGATATAATCTCCGTAAGTTGTATTAATCAATACAACTTACAAAGCTGCTTCAAAAACAATAAACTTTCACTATAAATCGTAAATACAAAATAATCCGAGAAAAACAATAAAAGACTAAACAGCCACGAAACTGAATAGTTAATACTCGGATAAATATGTAAAAAAGAAAAATAAATATGTAAAAAAGAAAAATGTGTGCTGGAAATTTTCCTCTCTGTCGCTCAGCTTATCTTCTTCAATCCACGTGAGTTTGTATTTATAAGTAACAAGTCTTTTCCTCCAAGTAATTAGTCTTCTATATGGTAAAAATATTTCTTCCATAACTAGAAGATCTTGTACATTATATTGTTGATCTTAATATCTTTTCTGTCTTTAACTTAGCTTGAATTCCCTTCCCAATAATAAATATTTCCAAAATAAATATTTCATCAAAGAAAGTCAAAATTAGTCAAAGTCAAATTAATTAAATAAATTAATTTGACTCCAATAGAAACGAAATTTAATAAAAATTGAAGGAGTATAATTCTTTTACTTTAAAATACAATTTCATATCTTACATTATTGACTTATGTTTTAAACTTTACTTACAATTTATATAGTTTTTAACTTAAAAATACATTTTCACCGTTTACATTTCGATTAAAACATCAAAAAAAAAAATTAAAAATTTTCGCACCAAAAAAATGATGAATTTAAAAACAAATCTAATCCCAAGAAAAAAATTGAAAATTAAAATTTAGAATTAAATTTTATAATATTACCGTTTTATGTACTATAGTTAAATTGATTTTTTAATTTAAAATTATATTGTTAATACAATATTTTTTATTTACCCAATTTTTTAATGTTTAGTACTCAAATACGATATAAAACCCTAAATATTCCATACTTAATAGTTACTTCTAATGGATGGTCTATTAGATGCTACACTTGTAACAATATTTTTTGTCAAGACAATTTTTAAAAAATGTCTAAAAAGGTAAATTTTATAAAGAAAAAATAATCATACTTTTAATTTTTTATACAATTTTATCAGCACCGACAAATATAATATGTATATATACACACGCGTCACGTTATACGTGATATTTATTTTTAATTTGTACGTCAGAGAAATTATGAAGACATTCGTAATGAGAAAAGTCGAGCTCCCGTTGACGTTTAAGCGACAATCGGGGTGTGGCCTAAGAGGATAGCCTTCGACCTTCGCTTAAACGACCTACATTTTATTGATATAAACAAGATAAGTTTGTTATTTCATTTTTAAGAAATATGATACAAAAGTACAATATCTAATACAAGTAGAAGATCCCCAATAATCACATTATGGATAATATTCTGTAATGTGATAAGCTACGTACATTTGAACGAGTCTCCGTAACATATTTACCAACCTTTTTGTACTAATTAATTCAAAGAATATGCGACTTCAAGAAACACTTTGATTGTACATGTGAAAAGATTTTTATTTTTACAAGAAAATAATAAGATGGAGTTTGAATTATTACCTTAATTATTTAGAATATATAAAGTTATTGTCTACTAATTACATATCAGGTGCCGGATTTGGTTTGCATTTGTCAATTTTCACCATTTATTTTTCAATCATTGTAATTAGTATACTAAGAAAAATTGGCAATTCAAACACTTATGACTTGTTATTTTCAATTTATGTTCAGTTTGTTTCAGTTTATTTAGTACAATTGCATTCAACGAAATTCAATTTAATTCAATAAAAAATTAAAAAAATTAAGACAATAATTATATATATATATATATATATATATATATATATATATATATATATATATATATATATATATATAATCTAGTTCATTGTATAATATTATTCATAATTTTTTTAATTAAAATATTATTAATATTTTAAATAATTCAGTTGAATTCAATTTAATTGAACTTTAATCAGTCCAAAAGAACAAGTATTGTGCATGACAAGAACAAGTATTGTGCACGACAGTCGACAAAGTTTATAAACATTTTATAAAAGCTTATAATTCATAAAATTTGTTAGTAAATAATTTTTTTAAAATCTTATAAAATGTAACAATAAGACCTTTAATGGTTAAATGCATACACAATACATGAAAGCCTGATTGAATTCGTGTACTTTTATATTAATTTATTTTAAATTTTTCAGTAATTAAGTGGATTAATTATTATATAATTGGGGGATGTATTCAATTAAGACTCTATAGGATTTTAATGGACTTTTAAAGTCTAGGTGTATTCAATCCAGATTTTTAAAAGTCCATTAAAATCCGGAGGTATTCAATTAGTATTTTAAAAAATCTTAAAAAATCTGTAGGTATTCAAAAGTCTATAGATTATAATGGATTTTAAAAGTTTATGGATTTTGATGGATTCTATTTACAAAATATAACTAAATTTGACTTTTTGAAATCTCTCATAATTAAGAGAGATTTCAATGGACTTCTCTCCAACACTAAAAACTCAAATACGAAAAATAAAATAAAACAATTGTTAATTATTTAACAATACTACACCAATCACTCTATTAAAATTTTTATTTGAGAATATTGATCTTATTATATTTTCTTTAAAAATAATTATTTATACATGATATTAATAATAAATTATTTTGTGATAAAAATAAAAATTAGAATAATTTGAATAATAATGTTTTTGTTTTTTGTTTTTTAAAAAATATGATTTTTTTATATTAAAGTATGTTTATATACATTTGGATATGGTTGATATTTATGAAAGTTCACGTAAATCATATATATTTTATAATTCTTTAAAATCTATGAAAATCAATATAAAATCAATAATAAAATCGGCCGAACTCTTCATAAAATCTATAGATTTTCAAAATAAAAAAATCCTATAAAATCCTAATCAATTACACTCTCCTAATTCATGGAGATTGAAGAGCGAGTATTGCTAATGCTACGTGGGAAATGAGGCTCATGCATTACAATAATATAAATGAAGATGAAATAATAATAATGAATAATAATATTTATTTATTTTTGAACAAATTCATTTTTTTTATGAATAATAATATTTATTTATTTTTGAACAATTGGATTTTTTAAATAATTAAATTTTTTTTATATATAAAAGTTTATAGAAATTCAAGTAAAACAATTAAAAAAATTATATTGAAGTTTATGAAAATCTATCAAAATCAATAGAAAAAAGTCAGTCAAACTCTACGTAGACTCCGTGGATTTAAAAAATCCATAAAAATCCACCGACTTTTAAAAGTCCAAAAAAATCCGTCAAAATCCCATTTGAATACACCCCATAGTGTAGCATAGATAAAATTGCTTTTAAATTATTAAAAAAGGAAGAAATACTTTTTTTGAACTTTATACTCTAATAATTTGAACGATAAAATACATAAATATTTCTAATATTATTAGTACCTTTTATATATACAATACATGGAATATATTGCATACTCTATCGTCCCCGTCGTGAGACACTTTTGAAAATGTAAACATTTTTGAACATCCTTTGAGCTTACATGTAAACATTTTTTCTGTCGCCATGTGTTTCATAAGTAAAATTGGGAATTTGGGCTCGACTGTCCCGACCAATGGATCGAATTGGGCCAGAAAATATAGCCCTAAACAATTTACAAGAAATAAAACATGCTCTAAATTTTTCATATATAATTTTTATAAGACATAATATTTTATAAACGGGCTCTAACTTCTCCTTATAAGCTATTAAAGAGTTCTTAAATTTCATTTATTCTAATAAATTTTCTTAGTACTATGTCCAAACTTTCTTAGTAATATGTCCAACTCCCATTTCATGAATGTAATGCAAACTTTTTTTGATATGATATGTAATTATTTTCGACGTTTGTGGTTGCAGGGTTGATGTTGCAATTTTTGTCGTATGGGAACTTGTGATTTTGGCGCTCCTCGTTTTCTGAGGAGTGTCGTTGTATTTTGGACATGGATAGGGCCTTGGGCTTGAGCTCAATTTAATTATGGAAGAGGTTCATCGAGGAGCTCTGATAGCTGTTAAAATTGGAGCTATTCGAATTGGAAGTGAATGAGGATGATGCTCTATGTGACGGTGAAAAACGAGATCAGCGCCGGGGGCCTAACGCCTAGACAATACTTATATCATGCAGCTAAATGTATGATCTATTGTGCACCTAATCCAAATATTCATTATAAATATACAAAAACATCATTGAAAATAAATAAATCATCATTAAAAACATTTCAAGAAAATATTCACTAATAACACTAAAACACTAAAAGGAAGGGGAGACAGTATAAAAATTACATTTTCCCACATCGAAAATGAATAAGTATGAAGTGAAGGGGAGGCAGTATAAAAAGGAGAGGGCTGTTTAGATATACTTGTATCGGATGAAAAGAATAAAGTGAAGCGAAACAGTATAACATGCATAGAGAACCCTTTTCTATAGAGAAGTATGCAATTCACAAAAGATGATGCACGTACGATTGTTGTTCAGTTCTATCTACGATTGTTGTTGTTCAGTTCTATCTACGATTGTTGTTCAGTTCTATCTTTTTTTTTTCCCTATTAATCGTTATCTTTCTTTTCTATGCGTTTTATCATACCAGATAGAGAACCCTTCTACTATCAGGGTAATGAACCATCAACCCGCGAGTTTTATTTATATGTCACAACCGGGAGAATTTATCTTGAAAGCGCGGAAGAATTGCTGAAACTACGTGAAACCATCACAAGGGTTTATGTACAAAGAATAAACAAACTTTTAAGCGACGTATTTATGTCAGCAACAGAAGCCAAAACTTATGAAATTATTGATCTTGTCGCATAATCTTAGAGCAAGTTTCTCTCAGGGGAGCAGGACAAAAAAGAAAAGACCATTCGAATAGCCTATGTCTACAGCAGGAGCTACATAATTTTTCTGAAGACATCCTCCTCTTAGGACCGGAATACATTCTTTATTTTTTTATCTTTTACATTTTCTTTAGTAACAAACTAATCCTAATTGTATTGTCATTTTTAAAAATTGGGTTAATCACATTAATTTGAAAATCGGGTTTACAGGAGTCAAAGTGGAAGTCTTGGTGCTTCCAACTATGAAAACCAAATCCAATCTCGAGAGTTCAAAAGATGGAAATAAAGATGAGAAATAAAGGAAAGAAATAGCTTTGTGCATCATTATTTTTCTCATGCTTTATGTTGGTGTAAGCAGGGATGGGCTTTCGAACCTTGTAGCACAACTAGTAGTTTGCTTTGAATCCTCCCATAGAATTTCGTGAACAATCTTGAACATGCCTCGAAGCAGATGCCTAAGGTTTCCACATGGAATCGGATCCCCCCTTGTGTCAAGTAGGTTAGAACCCGAGCAAGTTAGTGGTGCGCTCGAGATGAAGTCTTGGCATGTCAAGAGCCCTTTCATGTCTCTTTCTTGCCTAAGTCTTTCTTCTTGAACGATGGAAGTGACTACTTGACTTTCATATACTAACTATTTAAAGATCGAACTTATCCTTAAGTCTTGATCTATACGAAAGGCACTGGTTTTTTGTCTTTCTTTCGGTCTCATTGATATAGCAAGTGTCCTAGATCGAGAAAAGAACGATCGTGAGACCATACGCGGAAGCCTCACTGGCCTTTTTCTAAGCATTGTAGCCATCACAGTTCAAGCTACGTATGGCTGGCGCTTCGTGATGCATGCTAAAGCCCTTGCGGTTTTACGCCATCAGCCCTAAGGCATATATAGGCAAGTCCAAGACCCAAAAGATTCAAGAAAAGCCGATTGGCTGCATCAGACTATTCAGTGACAACTTCTGATGCGAAAAAGCCTTTCAGTGACAGCTTCTGATGCAAAAAAACTTAATTATTGATAGGCCGGGTCTTCAAAAGACTTGTGCCATCTTAATCTTCTAGTGACTTTTTATTTTTATTTTTTCTACGTATTATTTTTCATGACAGAATCGGCAAAACTTACAAAAAAAATCATACATAACTTGAGTTTCATTTTTTCAAAGATATTTTCATTGCTTTATCAAATTTCTCCAAATATAAAATTTTTCTGAATGCAGAATTAACTTCTTCAAATTTCTCCAATATAGATTTTTTCTGCAGTGAAATTAAGAAGGGATGACATTATATATTTTGTTCATTGTATTTTTCAACATGCTCCGATTACCCGTTTGTAGTATTTTGTAAAAACACATTAAAAATGGAGTAGAACATTAAGTCAGCATGTATTCACTTTTTTAAATTCATGAATTCAAAGAGAATTATAGATCGATTACCTTTACCCTTACACAGCCTTTCTTGCTCTATCTCCACTAAGCGGCGGTAAGCGCAGTATGTTCACAACTCTTTGATAACCTGATTTACCTAACTTACTGGAGTTATACACCCCTCTTTAAGCTTATACACCTACTTGAGGTTCCCATCGATTAAACACTAATTGCTTCCGTCCTAACTTCGATACGGAACTACCATTTACAGCTCTTTGATCATTCACTTCTACAGTTCTACATTCATGCATGCAAATTTAATTTGGTTTTCCAACATTTATATTTTTGAACGTACAGAATCACACATTCAACGTAGGACACATTCAACGTGAGTGAGAGAATATGATATTAATGACAAACAATGCTACGTAATTCAATAGTCGACCAGAAATTGTAAAATCAAACAATGTCAATGTACACAAATTACAACAATAGCACTAAGGTTTGGAGTGTTTATAATTATATCTTCAACTTTTCTAAATATCACAAAATGTCGGGTCAACTTGTAATATTTCATAAAAATTGGGATATGCAACTGCAAAATATTCAAAATCTAAGAAAATTGATAAAGGTTTAGGGGGCAGCCATTGCACAAAGACTGCCAGCTACTCCAATTAAGCTTAGCTAACAACTCCATAATTACGAATTCAATTCACAACTTTCCATTATTTACGAATTAAGTTCACAAGGGAAATATTTCTTTCAAAGACTAACACAATGTCATGACTTACCGAAGCCATGATTCACGAGGCAAAGTACTTCATCAACTCAGCAAAGTTATTGTCATCAACAGCATTATCATCAACATCAAAGTCGAATTCTCCAGTATCCAAAAAGCTTGTCCCGTCAAACTGGAGGCTAAGCGGGCCGTACCCAGGTATATCTGGTGACAAGGCATTGAGAGGAGACGGGAACTGATTCTCGACAGCAACAACCCTTTCAGGCACATGCGGGAATTGATCTTTCAGTAAATGTGGGAAATTCCCATGTGAAATATCATTCTCGGACGCAGGCAATACAGGCTGATGGAAGCTCGAATCTTCAAGGAACGGGCCCTCAGATTGTGAAGGCACTTGAAGCCTTGGTCCGCTCAGGGCCGTCGAATCATAATAATGATGGTTATAATTCAATCCATGATGGAGCTCAGGATTCGGGCCTGCCCCCTGCCATACATGAAGCTCGTGAGGCAAACGAGAGTCTTGAGAAGCGTGGATCGCATAAGGCAAGCGTTCATTATCCAAGGGCACATTCGTATTCAGGATGGCATCTGCTGAAGGCAAGGGGCAAATCTCGAGGTTCGAAATATTTTCTGTATCCGGCTGTGCTGCATTTACCCCCGTCATGTCCATTACCATTTGGTTTAATCTCGCAGGTTTCTTTTTCCTCAGCCGCCCTCGTTCCTGTTTTTTGTCTTTATCCAATTTACTAGGCTCAACTCTCCTATCATCTCTAGACGAAACGGAATCCACCCCGTTTTCAATACCATTGACATCGTAATCACTATCGCTATCAACCGACGCTCTCTTCTTCTTATTCAAACGGCCTTTCGAAGGAGCCTCACTAATGCTAGACGAGCCGTTATCACTGCTCGGCTGCCTAATCGACCCCTCCTCCCGACTAAGAACACCCAACCAAATCAAGCTCTCCTTAGCAGTCATCTTATCCTGCAAACACTTCGACTGCCTAACTAACCTCCGTATTTTCGCAACGTCAGGGGACATGTGCTTGATCACAGCAGTCAAAACCCCAACCTTCCACATTTTCTTGAGATCGTGAGGCTTTTTATACGGAGGGGTTTGACCCTTTTGCAGGCCCGATTTCGTCCACCACTCCTCGTTCCCCGTGGGCCACCACGGGGGCGGGAACCCCTTCTCGAGCGGATACTTTCGCTGAGGAGGATCGCAGTGTTGCATCAGGGACGACAAGAGCGAGCCCAGAGTCGCGTCCTGTAGGTCCTGAAGGACGCTTTGGGAATTTCCTCCGTTGTTGTTGTTGTTTCCTTCAGCGTTGGTTTTCGAGAGGCAATCGGCTTCGTACTTGGAGATGGCCGCGGGCCCGTTTTTGTCGAATTTGACTTTCTCCTTCCACCAGGCCCGTAGGTTGTCGGAGGCGCCGCTTACGGGCTTTCCTTTCTCGGGGATTATGCCGTAGATGAACCCGCGGGCCTTGCAGACCTCCATGAGCTTGAGCATGTACTTGAGGATGCCGTCCTGGGCCCGGGCCATCTTCTTGCGGCGGGCCTGGTCGGAGGTGGATTTTCCCCTCTGCCTCTCGGCGGCTTGCTGGAGGGCGGCGAGTTTTTGCCTTTCCTTGATCCGCTTCAGCTTCACGCGGTCCTTCCACATCCGCTTCTCCAGTTCTTCCGGTTCGATTTCTTCGTCGCTAACGTCTTTGTCCTCCGCGTTATCGTCGAGGCCTCTGATCTCGTCTGCTTCGAAATCCAAGCTGTCAAATGGAAAATTTCCAGAATTATTAAATCAAATCCTGGCCGAAATCGAACGAGACAAATCGAAAACCCTAAATCCCCAAAAAGCTTGAATAAAGAAGAAAGTCCGATTCGATTCGGAAAATCGAGTGTGGTGGTAATCAAACCTGATATCATCGATTGAAGCCATGCCGGATCGGTTGTCGAAAATTCAGGTTATAATGATATGGAGATTAAATTAGGGAAAAGTTAATACGACAAAATTGATTCAGAAATGTGTTGGTTCGTGTCTCCAATTCATAGCTGAAATCACCATGTATGGTGGGACTGTGATCTGTGATTGAGGGGGGAGGGGTATAATTGTCTATTCGTATCGAATTCGACGGCGCCCGTTTGCAGGGTGGAAGGGTCATATACGGAACTTCATGTCATGAGCGGCTAATGAAATCATTATATCTGGATTTATGTTTGTTTAATTAAAAAAAAAAGTCGAAGGAAGAAGAGTCAAAATTTGGCTCTTGTAATTTTGGTGGAGACATTATAAATTATGTTTCATTGATATGTGTGCCTGCATAAATATGAAATAAACGAGAAATAGAGTAAAAATGTACGTGTAACTATGTACTTCCTATATTAACCAAAAATACATAAAACAATACACTTTGCTATATTTAATTGTCTGTGCAATTATATACCCATAATGCATGCCATTTCATTTTTATTTTTTTTTGATATCTCGACTAATTATACATACCCATAAAAAGAAAATAAATATATTAATTTTTTATTTTAAAAGACAATTTTACTCTTAATTCTTCCAATTACTGTTTAAACTTACTTACAATTATTTTATTTTTTTAATTTTAAAATATATTTTTATTCCTAACTTTTTAATCAAAAAGTAAAAAAAAAAACATTTCTTAATTAAAAATATATATTTATCCCTTATTTTTTAATCAAAACGATAAAAAAAAAAACATTTTTCTTAATTTACATGGCGATCAATCAATGCATATAAACTTGGGACGAATATAGTATTAAAGAACATATTTTTTTTACTTTTTAAAAATAAAAAGTAAAAAATATACTATTTCAGTCTAAAAAACTATAATAGTAATAATTTAAAGTAAAATAATTTTGAAAAAAATATAGAAAGTAAGTACAAAAAATTATGAATAAATTATATTTAAAATAATCGAAAATTTTAATCGACAATTCAAATTAACTTATTCTCTCCATCTCCATGTATACTTAAATATGTTCAAAGTCTAATGAGTTCAAAGTCTAATGAAATAGATGTATTATAATATAATTAAAGTTTAATACACTATTAGTGGTAATGGTGCGCGTTTGAGCTCGAAAATCCGAGCTCGGATCGAAAACCCGTCAAAAAAGCTCGTCACGAGCCGATTCCAATTTTTTAATGGACCGACCCGTCATAGGACCGACTCGTGAATTGTATATGCGGTCCGAGCTCAAGCCCAAAAATATTTGGGACCGAAAGCTCGGCTCGGACCGTCAATTTCATTATATATATATATATATATATATATATATATATATATATATATATATATATATATATATAAAGTAAAAAAAATGAATTATTGTACATCATTACATCATTATTACTACTATTAAGATTTTCACTTCAAAATTTTCACATTACCCTCTTTTTTCGTTCCGAGTTAACAATTCACAGTGCACGTCATTGTAAAAAAAAATAAAAAAAATAAAAATAAACAACACCTTAAATAAAAAGAAGACAATAATTAAAAGTATACTTGATTTTTCTAGTGCTATTGTGGTGTATATATTTTTTTGTAAATCATTTATGAATTAGTGGTGCTAATTAATTGTTGCTCTTATATTTCTTTTGACTAATTGCAAGATTGATTTTTGTTTTTATTTTTGCATTTTTATTTGGGCAAACAACTAAGAAAATCATGTTTTGTTTTTATTTTTAAACTTTCAAATAATATCGTTTGATTCAAATGTTTGAAATTTTAATTGAATTATAAATTACATGAAATTTGTAATAGAAACTCTATAAAATTTGGGACCGAAAACCCGAAAACCCCGCTCGGGCTCGTCATGCTCGGTCCCGAGCCGGGCCCCAACCTCAGATAAACCCGGCTCGGCTCGGACCGTAGAGGTCGGGTTTTGAGCCGGGTTTTGATATTTTTGAGCTCGGCTCCACTACCTTGCACTCAATCCTCCTAAAAAGAACCCGCGCCCACCCCTAATTAGTGGAGTATTCTGTTTTAAAAAAGTCTAATGAAATAGTTGTATAATAATACTATAATAGACTGTCTGTTTTGAAATTGTTTTAACACATTTTTTTAGATAGTGTGGAAACATTTAAATTTTTAGTTTTTTACTTTAAAAATTGACAACTCACCCAAATACCTTCTACATTAATATATAAATTGAATATCCATTTTTTTATTTGGTTTATAAACTATTCATCTAAGTAAAATCACATGGTCGATTATAATTAGCTTCTAGACGAACTCCTACTTCGTTTGGATTGAACGTATTTGTTGTCTCGTTCAAAAATTGCCATTGTGCAAAGTGTTGTCAATTCATTATTAGACGAATACTATTTTGAACAAAATACACAAATTAGTGGAAGCTAAATAAAATTCATTTTTTTATTCGTCCAACTTGCCAAGTCATAAAAAAAACCAAATAATTCGCTCTACTTAATCATTTAAAAAGAAAATCTAAAATCTTCACACAAGAGTCTTTAGAGGTGGACACTGCATGATTTAGATTTACTTAGGATGACTTCTGAGTTCTGATTTTAGGTAGTAGAACAATTTAGAGTGTTGATTTAGATTTTACGAATGATTTTTTATTTAAGGCAGTAGAAGTAGGACAACTAGTATTAGAGTGAATGAGGGCACATGATAAATGGATAAGTTTTAAGTGTTATTGTATATAAAATAAACTATCATACGAGATACTCAAAATTGACAGTAAAAAGGGAAAAAAAAAATGCTATTTTATGTACACAATAATACAACCTCAAAGAGTAATTTGATATCTATTTGCATATCAAGAAGAACAAGAAAGCATGCAGACTCCTGGACGGTAAGCCCAAGCCGGGGGCAATCGTGCATATTTCTCCATCCCAGGTTGATCATCATATGGCTTTCCTATAACCTTCAGCAGCCGGCGAACCTCTTCGAAATCGCCTTGTTCGGCTGCATCAATAGCACTTTGGCACAAATAGTTTCTGAGTATGTACTTCGGATTTACCGAGTCCATCGATTTTTTCCTCTCCTCATCGGAGATGCCACTGGCAGAAAGCTGTAATAATTCATTGGTATATATATAAGTAACAGTTCAACGTTAACAGACTCTCATACAAAAACTTATAATGATTAAAAGTACTGCAGCATAATTGAATTGGAGATGGGAGAAAGTAACAGCGAATTACAACACACCCATGGGCCATGAGGTTCACCTTAATTACGAAAAAAAAACCTCAAAGTTCATCACTGTGTTAACTTGACCCCATTCATAAGTAAAAATATTTCAATCACCACCCTTACATTTTCCAAAATATTAAAACTTCTCCTTACATCAGATAATCAGATCTTAGGGATAGCTATTGTGACTTTGCAACTCCTTTGTTTTTTTTAAGTATCCCAACCTCAGTGAATAGTTTTTGTAATTCACCCCTAAATAAAAAGATCTCGGACATCATGCAAAAACCAAAGCCAACTGTACTTTTAATCCCTCTGCACTACCTCAGCTATATTCTATTCAATATGGAGTATTTTTATGTTGAAAACATCATAAAAATGATATTTAAATATATAAATAAAACCAAATTAATAAAGTGTGTAGCATACCTCTTGAATATAGGATTTCACCCAGCTAGTCCAAGAATCTTTTCGCTCCTTGCCAATATCCAACAAAACAGCCTTAAGGGGGATCAATAGTTTCCCTTCTTTAATCGTGGAGTCAGCTTTAATATTCGAAAGCAACCGAAAGAAGTTCGTGTAGTCAACTTTATCAACAGCCATGTTTTTCAGAAGATCATTGATCAACTGCTTATTGTACTTGGGCAGGCCAAGTTTTTTTGTCATTATAGCTTGATACTCGTCCATAAACTTTGTTCCATATCTAACAAGTCAATAAAATGTGCATGGAAAATTTTCAAACTGGTGAAGTAACAAAATGAAAAGGGTTGATTACAAAAATTATTCCCTAGGTTTAGCCTAATTACAAATAGAACATGGCCTGGTAATCCTAAATTGCAAAGGGAAGATTAATAAAATCGTCAAGGAGGTGTCTGTAAATTGTAATATTGGAACATAACTCAAACATCAGTAATAATATTGAAAATAAGGCGTAGGTTTTGTAAGCATCCTAAAAAGGGCCATTAAGAATATACCTATCCGTGGCATAGTTTGACTCCTTCTCATTTATTAAATGGGCAGCCGAGAGAGTCTTGGAGAACTGCACAATATTCCATAAACCAATATCCGGTTGATTTGCAAAGCAGTACCTTCTGCCAGGAAGATCAGTAGTGTTTGGTGTGAAACTGGGATCAAATGCATCCAAGAAACCGAAAGGGCCCTAATCTATGGAGAGCCCCAGCACACTCATGTTATCTGTGTTCATCACTCCATGGGTAAATCCAACACCCTGCCACTTGGCAATTAAGGAGGCCGTGCGCTCGACAACTTCGACTGTCCAAGCTGGTAGTTATCATCATTGCAAAATTATTAACAAATATAAAATCAATTGTTCCAAATCATAGCAAATATGCATGGCATCTTTGTAAACTTGAGGTTTGAGAATAAACAAAAAACAAAAAACAAAAAAGAGGGAAAAGAGTGATTTGAAAAGCAAAACTAGAGCAAGAAAACAAAATAGAAATTTGGTAGCTATCGCATTCAAACTCAATACCTGCCCCACCATCTCTAAAATCATTATGATTATTATTACTCTATTTATTATTAGTATTAGTATATAATTTGAAGACATGTTATAAGTAGTTCATCTCTTTTTATTTATAGCAAACCTTTTATGAGGCAAAAACAACATAAAAGCAGTTGAGCTCCTCCCGTAGAACAAATATACACAGCATGAACCAAAAACCAGACAAAGCTTCATTGGAATAACTAAGTTGAACACAGAATATCATCACATTAAGGTTATATTTACTGTGAATCAATACCCTACAGATCCAAAACTCCTCCAAATTCATTTGAAAGTAAGTAAAAACATCCAAGAAATTAACAAATAAGGTTCACAACCCCCTGTCGCTTAATCACTTTCAAAGATACCAAGCAACAAATAAATTAAGAGGCAACTAAAAAGATGGCTATATCAAGCATGCATTATTGATTTAGTGTATTATGATTTTTTAGCACTGAGTCGCCTGCTTAGACATCAGTGAGATCCAGAAAGTTATGACTTCAGCTCAAAAGGGATTTACAAATTTAATAGGCAAGACTAAACTCATTTCAATCGCTTAGTGTAAAATAATACTACCTATGGAACAGAGGTTAGTATATACATAAGAAAAAAATCTAACTCATGAATTCCAATAAAGGCTTATGATATAATACAAGTGAAATCAACTCGTCAAATCGAAAATAATACCTGCGTATTTATTTGAAGTTAAGTCCACAACTGAATTATCTCCTTCACCAGTGTTAAAACATAAGCTGTCGCTTTTGCTAAGATTCTCCAAATGGGGAAAGTGATATCTGATGGCATAGTCGGCCAACGTGCGAACAAGGCCAAGATCATCCTTCTCTCTTGAAGCGTGAATTTGGTACGAACCAAAACGGAGAAAGGATTGAGCAACTCTGCAGACAATTGCACCAGGCTCATCTTTTGGATTGCCACTGCATGGAAATGGCTGTTGTCAAGAGTGGAAACATATTTAGGTGATGTAGGGAATTGTTTCCATTCCACCTCATTTCTAGTGGGGAAGTGATAAATGAGAAGGCATTAATTTTTGCGCGAATCGTGATAAATGAATATGTTTGGTAAGTTGTCTGGGCCATCGATTTGTGTGATCTTAATGGAAAGTTATTTGGTAAGAAGTCCGAATAGTTAGATCAAAGTAAAAATAAAAATAAGAACACCCACTAAACAAAAGAAGAACATAAAATAGAAATAAAATAATACGGAGTATGATTTATTTTTTAAGAAGAAAAAATAGGAAAGGTTGCAGGATCATTGATTCACTGTCCCCAATGGATTATTAAAATAAACATGCAGTAAAAACTCTATCATCATCATTCTAACCATAATCAACATACTACTGAATGAAAAATGAAGCACCTGCAATATAAAATAATTATTAGAAAAAGGATTAGAAAGGCATACTCGTAGAACATGTCTCTAGGAACATATTTCCCAGTCATCACTAGACATAAAGCACGCGTTGTTGGGATTCCCAGGCTGTGTATTGCCTCACTGCAGAGGAATTCTCGGATACTACTGCGTAAGACAGCAAGACCATCCGCAAACCGACTGTATGGAGTCTTTCCAGCACCCTTAAGCTGCAATTCCCACCTCTGAGACTTGGAATTAAGAACCTCACCCAGAGTGATTGCCCTACCATCACCCAGTTGTCCAGCCCAAGTGCCAAACTGATGTCCTCCATAACATTGAGCATAAGGCATCCTATATTAAAATTAGGCAGGATGGTAAATAAAAATAAAATCCCTCTCAAAATATATTTATTTTACATATATATATATATATATAGTTAAGTAAACGGGTATTGTGCCAAAATCTAAGAATTTTTATTTTTAATACTGGTAGCATTAAGCAATTATAGCTCTGTTTGAAGAGGCTTTTTTACGTGGATGCTCATGACAATATGCTCTAAACGCCAATATGTGGTTTTTTTTTTATAATTATAGCAATAAATTATCCATCCAGTTAGGGTGTTCGATCGGGTACCATGCCCAAATTTAATTTTCCATATCCATCGAATTAGGGTGTTCGATCGGGTACTCTATATGGTATACCAGTTTCACTGCCAAACCTTGCCACCACACATCACAAAAAAAGGTAAGAAAAATGGGTAAGAGAAAGGTAAAACAAAGGATGAAATACAAAGAAGTGGAAGATATAAAACTCACGTTCCAACTAAAGGTGATGCCCCAGAGAGAAACTTCGGAAAATCAGGCCTTTCAAATCTGAGATTTGAAATGTAATTAGACGAGAAATGCCAGGTCAAGAAATACATAGCTTTTATAAGTAAGAAATCTGATAATCAATGATGTCAGACATCAGTACATGTAATCGGTATCTTACTCTTTATGATCCAAATCAAGCAACTCCGCAACTGACTCTGACCACGCAACAAGTTGAGGATTGTCGACCTCAGCCGATGGAGATACTTTTGTGTAACACGAATGCAAAACCTGCATATAATGGCATAAATGTCACATGAACACATTATATAGCATATTTCCCATTCAGAAAGTTTGAACGAACTACATCGATAAACGGAATAAAACCCTTCACATATCAATCATAATTGCATCATCTCCAAAATTAAAATGTGTTTTAAGTGATAACATCGGATAAATCCAGTTTCGAACATATCAATCTTCAAAAGAACACACCTTGCTAAAAAAAACAGTCAGTATTCTAAATACCCAAAATTATTCAATTGAAAGGGATTATACTTCTAATACACGACATCAAATTTCATTTCAGATCTCAAATCGTAAATATTCTCAATATCCAAAAATGAGAGCATTAAATATTCAAATGAATCAAACCTCTCGGGGCATTAATTCAGTTATCGGATCACCGGGAAGCTCGCGAACAAAGGAATGGTCCCACTTCAGTTCCTCCAGCTTTAACTTAGCCCTGCTTTGAAAAACGTTTTCAGTATCCATTCCATTGTTAACACCATCGACACCATAATTATCGGTAGTAGAGTGGAAGGGGGCGGCGGCGGGAGTAGATGTTCCGTCCATCGAAACGACGCCGGATAAGCCGGATAAGCCGGATAAGAGACGGATAAATCTGGAATTTCGGTTCAGTAAACAGGCAGAAGGATACGGTGGCGATGAGAGGAGAAGTTGAGAGAAAATGATGCCCGCGACAATTTGTCCAAAAATACGTGAATTTCACAATACAGTATAATTATACAGTACTTATTATTTTTTATTTTTTTTATTTTAAAATATAATTAATTATACAGTATTTTATTTACTGTATTTTACTTTTGCTTACAAAGCTAAGCTCGGAGTCAGGGGCGGATTTATTCAAGGGCAGCACTAGGGGTGGGCATGGGTCGGGATGGGACGGGATTTGGGTGATCCCGGTCTCGTCCCATAAATTTTTTTACGGGACGGGATGGGACGGGATCACACTTTTTGAAAATTGATCCCGTGAACTCGGAATCCCATATGAAAGTGGGACGGGATCGGGATTGAAACGGGATCCCGTTATTTAATTAATTTTAATAAAAAAATATTATTTATTTTTAATAATATTTTTATATACTTAATTTAATTATTTATTATAAAATATATTATTATTTTTCTTATAAAATCATATATTTGTTTGATTTAGTTTATAATATAGTATTAAAAAGTTTGTTTTTAACAAATTATATTAAATTAAATACATTAATATATTATAAATAATTTAAAATTATATTTTTTAATATATATAAATACATAACGGGACGGGACGGGATATTACGGGATTTATTTAGTTCATTCCGCTCCCATCCCATTATTTTAATACGGGATTGGGACGGGACGGGGTTAACATTTTTTATATTTCAAACCCGTCTCGTCCCGTCCCATTTTACCACGGGACAGGGACGAAATCGGGATTTCGGGACCAAACGCCCACCCCTAGGCAGCACTGGGCTCCAGCCCAGTGCAAATTTTTTTTAATCTCTATTATATATATATATATATATATATATATATATATATATATATATATATATATTTTAGGTACATATGCTATTTTATGAAGTACTCCGTATTTCTTTTGAACTTTTGTTATTCATTACTCCGTAATTGTTAGTACTGTAGTACTTTTAGTTGTTGGGCCCAAGTCCAATTATATTTCGTATTAATAAAAAAATATTTTTGTTAATTAGAGAATGGTTTGAGAGGAGAGAACCGAGCACAAGCACATAAGTTTATCATTTTTATTTATACTTTTTTTCATATTTCTAAAAATTCACTTTTTATTTACATTTTTTCAAGATAATAAACCCTAAATTTACATTTATTTACATTTTCTCTTCTCATATATTAAATAATTTGTAATTTCATAAACTCTAAAAATAAAATTTAGGAAATTGGAATTAAATTTTGAATTAAAAATATATAAAGCTATTGTCCTTCGACATTCCTGCTTGTGAATTTTGGTGGTCTCCAAACGTGGTGTTGTCGTCTTCGTAATTCGCCTAATTAACAAGATTGATCCATCTAATCTTGACATTACCCGTTTTACTGCAACAACTGAACGTGAAAATTTTTTAATGCTTTATATTGAAATAAATTTTGTTAAAAATGTAGAGATAAATTTAGTTATTGATAAGTTTTATTTTTTGAAGTTTCGTAAGGCACAACTTTTTTTTTTGTCTATGTCAATTGCAATGTATTGGGATTCGAACCAAAAACCTCAAGTCTCCAATTCAAGTGTTCAACCAACTGAACTAACAACCCTTGACCGTAAGACACAACTTATTTGAACATCAAAAATATTTTAATATTTTATTATTATTTATAAAATTATTGTGACTATTGACGATTTTTTTTTCAGCCCACCCCTTCATTAAAACTTGCATCCGCCCCTGCTCGGAGTACAGTACATAGGAAAAATATGAATAGTAAGATGTACTTAGACATCTATATATAGAGTAAGCATATTGATGGGTCTCATCTCCGGGACAGAGAGGTGACTAGGCAATTTGGCTTTTCCGTTTATGAGCTTGGCCTTCGAAGCCTTTGTCACTTGTCCATGAAGAACCCGACTTGACTTTTATCATTCGATAGCAGCCGTTTGAGAGCAAGGCCGCCCTTCGTAATGTTAGCTCATTGTTTGTCTCTTAGAGACAGATAAAGAGTAATTTTATTGGTGAGAATTTCATTGTTTTGTCTCCAGTCTTCGTTTGGCTCCGGAGGTTTATGAGTTGACTGCTGCACCAATCTTCGTTTATGAGTTAGTGCAGCTTCGCGTAGAGTAGATCGACCTTTACTCGAGTTGTTTGCTGCGTTGGTCTTGATGGATGAATCGAGAGGTTCTTAGCCTTCCTCGACTCAGGGTTTAGTTTAGTTGATCTAATAAAAAAATTTATGAGGTTCTTAGCCTTCCTCGACTCAGGGTTTAGTTTAGTTGATCTAATAAAAAAATTTATGATCATGAGGTCATTTGTAAGCTATTTGAATAACAGCTTTGTGAAGATTTTCACAGACTTTTTTTACTCCGTGTTATCGCTTCAATCCATGGACAACCGTCGTGTCAAAATTCAAACAAAATCAATAAATTCTTTATAAATACCTCAAAATGTATGCAAAAAAGATTAGAAAACATCACAAAATCCATGACATTGATGTATAGAAGGACTAAAACCTATCAGAAAGTCGAATTTAGGAATATCTATCAATTAGCCCTAGGAGCAGCCCATTCAACTCCAAGGATGAGACTGTCGTACCCATACCCATTCAGCTTCTTGATAGCTCTCTCGCCATCTTCTCTGCTAACAAAGTTGACGAAACCAAAGCCTCTGCTGGTCCCAGTCTTCTGATCCATGGCAACATAAACACGACTCACGGCACCAAAAGGACTGAACAGCTCGTGCAAGTCAGGTTCCCTCGTGTCTTCTGAAAGGTTAGTTACCCTGACTGAATTCTCTTCGTTCCTACGCCTCATGTCAGAACCAACCCTCTCGGTGTGACCTCCTCTCATGCTAGGAGGCACATAAGCTCCCTTTGCAGCACTGCTATCAGTAGCTGGCTTATCAACGAAGCTCTCGATCTGTTGAGAGAGATCCTTGTTTGGGCACTTTATGGTCCAGTGTTCACCCTTGCAATTCCTGCACTGCATCAGCTTAGCTCCTCCTTCACCGATTTGAGCCTCACTTTTTTCCTCTGGCTTGGAGCCTTCAACCAATAACAACAATAGCGGAATCAATATCGTATAGACTAATAATGATACTGATACAACTTTAGCCCCAAAAATCTATACACAAACAAATAACTTAAGGAGGATCTGAGCTTAACGAATCAAAATAAAACCTTTACAGAAAAAGGTACACACGAATCGTTTACCAGGGGCGCGTGGGCGTTCGAGGAGGATCTCCTCGGTGGATATCATTGTGAGGCGGCTGCCGACATCCACGTTTACCGCGTCGCCAAACTTCGGCCACGAACGGCGGTCGACGGCGTGTTTGGAGAGTCGGGCGTTGGCCAGCTTGCGGACGCGCGTGGTGGTGGTGATCTTTACCTTGTTGCCGTCGTCGTTGAACTTGTACTCGACCACCTTCTTGATCCCGTTGTGATTGGGGCCAATCACCTGTTTTGGCGGCAGAAGAAAACCTAGATCTTCTCCGTCGTCCTCCTCCTCGAGCTCTCCCCACCTTACCTTCTGCTTCATCGTCTCAACCACCATTATCTCTAAGAAAAATCAAAATTTCACAATGTAAATTAGGGTTTCTGTTAGTGCCAGGATTAAATAACCTCTCTAGACGATTTTTTTTTCTCTTTTCCATAAATAACCGACCAGATAGGAATAGGAAAGAGGTTTTTTTTTGTCATAATTTTATTATACAATAATAATTTTAATTTTTCCATTTTTTTATACATTTACTCAATTATTGTTAATTGTTATTTTTATTCATTATTGTAGAGATAAAAATGAAAAAAATTGGGAGTATATTTGATTAACTATCACTAATGTTAATGTAAATGTTAATTTTATACATTTACTCAATTAATGTTTATTTTTAATTTTATTTATTATTGTAGAGATAAAAATGAAAAAATATGAAAATTGATAAAATGTGACATTTGTTAAAAGACAGAAGGACTTCCACTAAAATAATATTTAACTATTATAAAAAAATAATTAAAATAAAATTTAACTATTAATTTTTTTAATTAATTTTTTCATAATTTTTGTTTATACTCAAACTCATGCAATTTGTCAAATTGACCCCAGATCTATTTCCCTTTATACAATCAAGTCCAAAATACTCCGGAGTAGTATTATCTATTGTTTCCGAAATGCGACTGTCTTAGACCTCCGGTTAGTCTGCAGAATTAGATTAGGGCTCCGATTAGAATTTACAGAGAAGCGACATTCTAATTCGATGAACTTCAAACCTCCACCGAAAAGGAAAAGAGTCGACCCCACCGCAGCTTCTTCCAGGTAAAATTATCTCGCCCTCTAATTACCGTGTTCACGCCGCCGTATGATGATTATTTTTAGTTTCGTTATGTTGTCGGATCTGAACTATTTCTGGTTCTTTTGAGATTTTTCTGGCCACGGATAAATGCTTGTTATATCTCGTCTCCGATTTGTTGTACATTGCAAATGTTTTCACGCTAACAAAAAACAAATGATTGTGTTTGTGTGATGTTGTTGTGATCAGCCCGTCCACCCATTGTACGCTTGCTGTGAACATACCTTCCGAAACGATCCCTATGGGGAAAGCAATGGTATGTAGTGTTCTCTGATGTTTTTCATTTGTAGTTCAGTACTTCAGTGTTATTTGTAATACATGAGGAGTGTTGTGCTGTGCTGGTCCAGGTTCAACAGAAACGGGATAACGCCGTGGCTCAGGCACAGCAAGATGGTTGCACAGCCAATTTTAGAATAATTGAGTCTGCATTCGGGAATTATCTTGTCCCGGTGATACCAACTCGTTCAGAACTCGGTGGATGATTCTGTGCTGTCTTTTTCCATTGGATATGCACACAACACTCACATGATTGAGGTTTGTCTGTTCTGAAGTTGTCTAACATTTGCATGCTCACATTTGCACGTTCTCAAGAGACCGTTAAGAAACAAAGATGGAGAGTAGTTTACAATATCAAATGGTGGATTCATAGTTTAAAATCTGTATAATAACAACAAAGAGAATAATCTCCGTAGAAGCAAATGGTAGTGAATTTCATGTCCCAGAAAATGATTGTTGTGTAAAACTTCATGTCTTTGGGTAATTTTGTCATTACTTGAGATTAACAGTTACAATTTAACTTAACTCGGTTTCTGACAAGACAATAAGCTGAAAAAATATATATACTCGGAACGTTGCAGATTACACTGTTTATTTTCTCGCTACATAACTGGTTATGGTTCTTTTAAGAACCCAAAAGTGAAGATTGTGCACCCTTTGTGCATTTTATTGAAACATATAGCGCAAACTACGAAAGTAGCTATCAGATTAGCCATCGGCCATTGAGTTCTGAAGAAGAGGGGCAACATCGTATTCGTTTCTGATTGTCTTCATGACAGGTGGCAGCCTCTGGCTACATCGAAGCAATATTTGCAACACGTCGTTCATGGGAGGCCTGTTTGAAGGGACTGTGCTGGTACATATCAATCCTAGCTTCAAAACGGTGTTTATATCTTCCAAGTAACGGTTCTCCTTTATATCCTCATCCAATGCATCGATCATCGGCTTCCCTTCCTGAAAGTGACGCCATGTCCACTGAGCAATGGATGATGTCTCATCTCCGTCATGAGCCTCCCTTCCGGTTACCAATTCAAGAAGAACCACTCCAAAACTGTACACGTCTATCTTCTCGTTCACTCTTCTTGTCTGAGCATACTCTGAAAATTTATCGGTAAACAACTTCGAATCATAAGTTATTGAGCGGATAATTTTGTGTTCTTGTTCTTAATTTTGTAGGTTTTAGAATTTATTTGCTATATTACCGTGACATAAGGGAAAGTAGAAAGCATACCAGGAGCCATATAACCGAAAGATCCAGCCACAGCTGACATGGTATTGGGTTCTCCGCGCTTGACCAGAATCCTAGCTAGGCCAAAATCCGCAATCTTTGCATTGAACTCAGAATCTAAAAGGATATTGCTTGATTTTACATCCCGGTGGATAATCGGTGGCGAGCAGTGATGGTGCATATAGCAAAGCCCATGAGCAGCTCCAATCGCGATTCGCAGTCTCTTGGGCCAATCCAAGACCACATTATAATGGTTGACTGTACACGGCATGCTTTGCGGTATCCGTTTCCCATGAAGCCATCTGTCCAGACTATGATTTCCCATATACTCATAGACAAGAAGCTTAGAACTCTCGCTTGAGATGCAGCAGAGTAGTTTCACTATGTTAGAGTGCCGAATAGTGCCCAGTATCCGAACTTCTGCCAGGAATTCTTTCTCCAGTTTTCGATCAAATTTCGTGTTGTCCCATATACTCTTAACAGCAACAAATTTTCCCGACCAATGGTTTATGGGGACACGATAAACTCTTCCGGCCCCTCCACTTCCGATTTGGTTGGCATCTATCAAACTTGACAATATGTTAGTTTCCGTGAAATCCAGTCTCTGGAATGAAGTGAGCTTCCAAGTTGAGTCAGAAACGAGATTACTCTTTCTGTAACTTCTGCGCACGTAGATCGCGTATAGAAAGGCCACTAGAAAAGCCACTGCAAATAAACTTGAGACTGCAGCAATGAAATGAGAAGAAAGCCTTTTTGACTTCCTAGTTGTATTGGCACGACAATTGCTGAGGCCTAATGATGCGATATCGGAACAGAGTCCTGGATTGTTCAAGAAGCTCCTGTTGAATGCTGCATTTTCATACTCGCCTGGTATTCTCCCAGAGAGCCTGTTGGACGAGAGGTTGAGTGAAGGTAGCCTCAAAAGGCTGATTGTAGGTGGAATTCGGCCTGAAAATGCATTTCCTGACAAGTCCAAATACACGAGGTCAGGCAAAAGGCCCAATGTAGATGGAATTTCACCACTGAGATGATTTCTACTGAGATCGAGTTTTGCCAGAGATGTCCATGAGATTATATCTGACGGGAGGTAGCCGGAGAGCCGATTCCCATCTAGATAAACAGTAGTTACTAATGGAAGATCCGTCAGTTCTTGAGGTATGGCACCACTTAATGAGTTGTTACTCGCCTTAAACGCTGTCAAACTTTTCCAAGACGATATCCCAGCTGGAATAGGACCTGAGAACTGGTTGTTCATCAGCTCGACCACTGATAAACTAGGTCCCACCTTCTCCGGAAGCTGGCCAGTAAACGCGTTCCCACTCAGCATCAACCTAGTTAAATTGACAGACGTCCATAGACCATCAGGTACTTGACCAGAAAGCTGGTTGTCATGAACTCGAACGATCGCCAAACTTCTGCAATCACCGAGAGATTCCGGCAATTCCCCTGTCAGCTTGTTTTGAAAAGCGACCACACCTATCAACACCTTATTCTCACACAGATGCTTCGGGAGTTCACCTACGAATTGGTTTTCAGAAACTTGGAATGTTACCAAGGGTGAGTATCGCCCAAAATCCTGAGGCAACTCACCCGATAGGTTGTTGGTGAACACCCCGAACTTCGCAAGCTCCGGCAATCTGCTTATGCTTACCGGTACCTCACCTGACAGTTGATTGAAAAACAGAGCCAAATCTGTCAGGCTTGTCAGGTTTCCAAAATCCTCCGGGATCGTTCCGGTCAAGGTATTATTGGAAAGATCTAGAACCTGCAACTTCAAGGATTCAACTCTCTGAGGAATGAAACCGGACAACATGTTGCTGTAAAGATACAGGGAAGTTAGGTTCTCCAGAAGAAAGAGGCCGTCCGGAATAGTTCCACTCAATCTGTTTTCGGACAAGTCGAGAGACTCGAGCGCCGACATGTTCCCGATACCGTCGGGAATTTCCCCGATCAAATTCGCTCCGGCCAGCCACAGAGTCTTGAGCTTCTTCAGCTTTGTGAAACTGGACGGGATCGATTGAGGCCTGAACACGTTGCCGCTCAGAATCAACTCCTCGAGATTCGAGAGATTGCCGATTTCTGGCGGGAAGGATCCGTCGAACAATCTCCCTTCCAGGTGGAGGCTCACGAGGCTCGACAAGCTCCCGATGGCTGGAGGGATGTCGCCTGTTAAGTTATTGGCGGACAAGTTCAAGGTTTGAAGGCGAGTCGAGAGAAGGTTCACGTCTTCAGGGATTGTGCCGACGAGGCAGTTGTTGGAGAGGTCCAGGTACTCGAGCTTGGTGCAGTTGTAGAGGATCGTGGGGAAGGGTCCAGGGATGTAGTTCCATTGGAGATCGATGCGAGTGAGGTTGGTGAGGTTGCATATGGATGGTGGGATCGTTCGAGTGATGTTTCCGTCGATGATCGTGAGTCCGATGATCGAGCCTTCGTCTGAGCAGGTGATCTCGGGCCACGTGCAGTGGTCGGAAGAGAGGGTCCAGTGGGCGAGGGAGGAAGGGTTGGACCAGTGGTGTTTGAGGGTGAGGAGAGTGGTTTGTTCTTGATTAGTGGTTGGTTGTTGTTGTGTGTTGCCATGGAAGAAATGGAGGATGAGGATGATGGTGGGGAAGAGGAGGGATGAGGATGGGGTGTTTTTGGTCATTTCGAGTTTACTGGTGAGTCCAGTTATGTCGAGAATGGGAAACTGAAGACAGAGATGAAGAAGAACAACGGAGAATAGATTCCATCAGTTTTGACTCTGAAGTATTCAACGTTGGTGTTCTAGCTATTTTTGGATTGTGGGCCTTTTTTATTTTATTTTTTTGTTGTTTTTCAACAAAATAGAAAAATAAAATTTGAGATATTTGTAATCTAATAAAAATGTTGAATATAATTAGTTGATAATATAAATTGTCACATTACTGAATTTTTTTTCTAAGTTGTTTCTTATAAATAGTAACTCGTGAAATAATTATTAATAGTAACTTCATTTAATAGTAACTTATTTAATGAAATAATTATTCTTATTTTTTTATTTAAAAAATTTATATATATTTTTATTTTTTTTCATTTACTTTTTTTTTAAAACTATTTTCAACTATTTAAATTATTAATTTAAAAATATATTTTTATTTTCAAATTTTTGATCAAAAAGTTAATAATATTTGTCACAAAGAGGGGATGTTTTGTGAAATGTCGTAGGGCATGTATATCGGTTACTCAATTCATACCAATTGACTATTTTTAATTTTTTTTAATCAATTTAATCAATAATTGAATTGAAATGTTTATCATTCGCATGGGTTGATTTTTTCGTTTGAACTTATTTTATGGACTCACTATTTTTTAATATTAATAATAAATATTGCAACTTTAATTAAAGTTTTTGATGCATGTGAAAGCGTAAACACACAATTAAATCAAGTTGATTCCGAAAAATGCCGAGATTAACCGATCAAATATCGTTGATTCTTTCGAATACCGATAATCGATAAAACAAAGAGAAACTCTTTTATTCAATGTAAAAAACAACTCTTTAACTTAAAGAAAGGAGAACATATAAATACTACTAAAACCCTAATAAAATAAATTAAAAATAAATAAAATAATAATTGATAGCTTGGGGAACAAGACACAATCTTAATTTTCTTTAATTAATATCTGGATCATTCTCGCCGGGGTCAAAAAGATTCGTCCTCGAATCGAACAGCCTGAGTGGAAGAATATCATCTATACCACCTCCCATCGTTGGTTGAACATCAAGAACAATTTTACAAGAAATGACTTTTCCTCCATGATGTGCAATGTAGACAATCAATTTGGCTCTTCTCAGTGGGAGCTTGCTAGGAATTGTTGGTCCTCCTTTGATTGTAAGCAACAATGATTGGAAAGGGGGAAAGAAATAAGCATCAGGAGTCAATACTAAGGCAACGGCTAGAGGCAGTGGCGTTGGGGCACCGGTCTGAGTCAACGGCTCGTCCTCCCAGATTGGTTCGACATCCCAGATCGGCTCGTCGTCTCAGATCGACTCGGTGGGTTCGGCGTCCCAGATTGGCTCGGTGGGTTCGGCGTCCCCGATTGGCTCGGCGGGCTCGGCATCCTAGATTGATTCGTCATCCCAAATCGGATCGTCATCCCATATCGGCTTGTCGTCCCATAACGGTTCATCATCACAAAGGACAAATGGATCGTCAAGATTCAACGGTGCCACGGGGATGGATCGGTGCCCCACGAGGATAGATTTCGTTAGACCATTGGTGATAGTAAGGCAGAGTTCTTCGATTTCGACGGCAAGGGCTGCGATCTGGCGGCTTAAGGCAGCGACGTCGGCATCGCGACGGGCTGCGGCCTTAACGGCGGATTCGCGAGCATACTGACGATGGGGAGGCATCGTTTCGGCTCTGATACCAAACTGATGCAGGTTAAAGCGTAAACACACAATTAAATCTCGTTGATTCCGAAGAATGCCGAGATTAACCGATCAAATATCGTTGATTCTTTCGAATACCGATAATCGATAAAACAAAGAGAAACTCTTTTATTCAATGTAAAAAACAACTTTTTAACTTAACGAAAGGAGAACATATAAATACTACTAAAACCCTAATATTAAAAATAAATAAAATAATAATTGATAGCTTGGGGAACAAGTCACAATCTTAATCTTCTTTAATTAATATCTGCATCAATTTTACTTGACAACATGGAGAGTGTGATACATTTTCTTGTGGCAAACCAATTAACCAAGGACACTTGTCAATGTTTCTAAAAAAAAGTTGAGCTCATACATTTGAATTCGCTTTATTTAAGAATTTGCAGTAAAGTGGGCATATGAGTAAATTAAAGTGAACTCACTCTTGCAATTGTCACAGTTTAATTAAACAGTGAGCTATATGAGTAAATTAAAGAACTCACTCTTGCAATTGTCACAGTTTAATTAAACGAGTTTGAACCCAAATAATTTTGTACCGATGCACATTATGCTTATCAAATGGAGTTTCTTAATAAATTAAATAATACTGTACTGTTTATTTTGAACATGAGATTTGAGTTGCTATCAACTAAACACACTATAATCAACTTTTTTGCAAATGATATTTTTACATTTTTGTGGAATTAGAAATTACATTTGTTAATATTTAGAGAACTACACACAACAAAATATACAATTGTAAACATTTTAGCTAATTAAAAATTAAAAAATTCATTGGTGCAGAACATATAAAACCACGAAGTAAGCAAGAAGGTTCAAAACGTAACGCCAAATACATTTCTTCTAACTTGGAAAGTAACCGCCTTTGTTGAATGCGTGTGGACTTTGAATATACTTATTAATTAATTATTCAACTTATTAATCATTACGTCCCATCCATTTTCACTCTATTTCATAAACACGTTCTTTTTTGTTTTAGTCATAATTTCACATACATATATATATAATCAAATCTCATAACAATAGTTTTAATTTTTTATGTTATCACACATTCACGGGGTATAAAAGACCAAATTATCCTTAAAATTTTTACCTTTTATATATATACAAAAATTCCAAATTTATTATTTAGTTAATATAATTTTTTTTTATTTTTTTTTTCATATATAACAATTTATTTTTTGTAATTTTAACTATATAAAATCTTAAATTGTCAAACAAATTAACATCTTATAAGTTTATATACCTATTTTATCCAAACCGTTTAACAACTTATTTATTAAATAAGACATAACAGCTTATCAGCTCTTGAAACAACTTAAAAGACGTAACATCTTATAAGCTATTTTAAATAAGCTAATCCAAACGGGGTCTAAGGGACCCTCCTTTACCATACCTAGTATGGTGTCTTATCAACTTACGTTGACGGTGTCCTATTCAGTGTATAAGTTGAAGTCAAGAATTGTGTGTTCCCAAAAGAGATCAGTAGTTCACTTAGACCCTTCATCGATCGAACTATATCTAATAGAGTTCGTTTTCTCTTTTCGAAACATAACCTTCATGTTCTTGTGAACTCATAAATATCACATACACCAGTATGGACAGTGACGGAGCCAAGAAACTGGGTCAGGGAGCCCATTTTTAATAATATCGACAAAAATATTTTTTAGGTATTACAAAGTCTTAAAGGTAATTAAGAAAAAAACCAAAATTTCATTATAAAAAATAATTTTTAAAATTTAATACATTAAAAAAATTGAAATTTTTTAATATAATATTTTAATAAATAAATTAGATTAAATTTACAAAACTTTAAACATTTTTTATCATAAATATCATCGTATTGTATTTAATATAAAAAAATGAAATTAAAGTATTAATAAAATATAAATTTTATTCTTAAAACTATAATTATTAAAATTTTGATATATATAATATAAATGTACTATACATATGCAGTATTATATGCAGACAGCATACACAATTATAAGAATATACATATAGCAGAACTGATCCCCTCCACGCGTCGGGATTTTTAATATCACCGTCAATCCACGTGTAGGCTAAATTATAGGTACAGTCATTCACAATATTATAATATTTTAACTTTCACGTATTTAATGCTCCCTCTTCTTCTCTCTCCTCTCTCCTCCCACGTCTTTTCTCTCTTATACTATTCTCTCTTAATCCGTCAACACAAAACATAAATTATAATAATTATTTTTTATTTATATTTTTATTGTCAACTAATTTCTTTTCGTAGACACGCTACCCTAAGCAACAACAATCGTATCAGACGCCACCAATACCCAATACCATCGTCTTCAGGTAATTCATAGTAAATTTTGTTTTTTTTCTAATTACTTGTTATATACAGTTTGAGATTATTTCAAATTAACTAGTAGTATAATTTTAATATGAAACAGTAATACTCAGATTAACGAATAGCTACTGTATTATCAAATTAATTTCAGATTAACGAATAGCTACTGTATTATCAAATTAATTTATAGGACGATCGTAATATTTATATTTTACATGTTTTTATTTTTTTGATCAATATAGTGATGGAAGATGAACCAGAAAACTCAAATTTTGTTCCACAAGTTATCATGGGTGTTATTCCTGAAGTTGGTCAAGAATTTCATTCAACTGAAGAAGCACAAGAATTTTATAATCAATATGCAAGACAAGCAGGATTCAGTACAAGAATCAATAATAGCAAGAAGAATAAAGAAACTGGAGAAGTCGTTTGGAAATTATTTGTATGTTCTAAAGAAGGGCAAACCGATGAAACATGGCAAAAGAAATTGAAAAATAGTGTACCTCGTTCAGGAGAAAGGAATCGCGGACATACACGATGTGGGTGCGAAGCAAGAATGACTATTGTGAAGTCAAAAAATAAAGATATGTGGACTGTTAGCCACTTCGTTGAAAATCATAACCACATCCTCACTACTCCGAGTAAGGTTCACTTACTAAAGTCACATCGAAAAGTCTCAACAACGAAGAAGGCTCTTGTGCAACAATTAACAGAAGCAAATATTCCTACTTGTCAGCAGGTGAGATTGTTAGAGATAAATGCAGGAGGTCCATCATCGGTTGGTTGTTTAGAAAAGGACATTCGAAACCATGAAAGAGACGTTCGAGGTGAGTTATTTGGACATGATGCCGAAACATTGATCCAACATTTTGAAATGGAAAAAGAGCGAAATGCAAACTTTTACTTCTCTTACGAGGTCGATGACAATGGTGTTTTTCTTAGATGTTTTTGGGCTGATTGTGCTTCTAAATCTTCATATGCACATTTTGGTGATGTAGCGGTGTTTGACACGACCTACAACACAAATAAGTACGGTATGGTGTTCGCCCCATTTGTTGGAGTTAACCACCATCGCCAGACTACATTTTTTGGGTGTGGATTATTAAGCGACGAGAAGGCAGAGTCTTTTATCTGGTTATTTCAGGAGTTTCTTGAAGCAATGCCAAATCATGCGTCTCCGAAAGTGATAATTACTGATCAAGATGCTGCCATTTCACGAGCAGTCTCAGTGGTATTTCCTGATATATTGCATCGATTTTGTTTATGGCATATACTTAATAAGTTCTCTGAGAAGTTGAGTATCGTATTGTACAAAGAGCAATATCGCAGTTTATCAAATATTATTAAAGAGTCAGAGTCAGTTGAGGAGTTTGAGCATCGATGGACAGAGTTGATGAGTACTACCGAGTTGGGGAAGAATGAGTGGTTAATCAATATGTATGAAATACGTCATCGTTGGGTGCCAGCGTATGTTAGACATGTGTTTGCTGCAGGGATGTCGAGTAGCTAGAGAGTCGAGAGTAATCATTCTTTCTTTAAGAGGTATGTGAATCGCAATAATTCTTTAACAGATTTCATTACACGCTTCAATAGGGCCCTTGTGCACCAAAGACATCTTGAGTTAGAGGCAAATCATATTGATCTTAGTCAAGAACCAAGAATGGTCACAAGTTTTTTGATGGAACAACAAATGGTTAAAGTTTATACAAAGACAATATTTCTATTATTTCAGAAAGAGTTGCAGCAGAGTATGTCATACATATGCACAATGATTTCGAACACAGATGACACTTCTGTCTATGTTGTGAAGCGATTTGAGACGGGAAAAACATTTGATCGACAACGAGAGTTAACATATCACTCTTCTTCTGATTCATTATCTTGTAGTTGTCTCATGTTTGAATTCGAAGGATATTTATGTCGTCATATGTTATGTTGGATGAAAGTCCAACAAGTGATGTTGCTACCAGATAAATACATCAACCAAAGATGGACAAAGAATGCAAGAGTTGGTGAGTCTATGCGAGACTATGAAGGTCAATCTTTAATTTCAAGGCGCGGACTATTAGCTCATGTAGCAATGGAGTTGGTTGACGATTGTTCGTTAACTGAGGCACGCAGTAATTTTTTGATGGCCGAATTAACGAAGTTAAAGAAAGCAGCGAATGAGATTGATGATGGCGGCAACATAGGTAAACAAGTGAACAAGATTAAAAGTCGCAGTTTCGTAGAGGTTGTTCAAGATCCAGAGCAAGTAAATTCTAAAGGAAAACGAATAAGATCTTCTAAGGATAAGGCGATGTCGCAAAGTACCAGAACTTGCAGTGTGTGTGGTCAATGCGGACATGACAGACGAACATGTCCCGATGTTCATTTTACGTATGGTAACTTATGAGATTATTTTTATTACTTTTTATTTTGTATAACAATAATATTAATTTTTATTATTTTTCGCAGTTCACAATCGATCGATGAGACGAACTGATCGATGAGACAAACAGCACAAGTCCTTCCCCAAACCAAACAATATTATGAAATTATTGATTAAATGTTTTTTTTTTCATATTCTTTTTAGCAATATTATGGATTTATTGAATTTTTAAGTTTATTAGTAATATTTTATGCTTCTATTAATTAGATACTGAGTATATCAAGCAATTTGTTTTTTAATATTAGTTCATGTGGCCTTTAATTTGTGATAAAAGAGCCAGAAGCACTCTGATCGTTCTCTCGTAAAAAACTTGTGAAAATTTTGATTACTGTAAATTAAAAAAATGTATACGATGAAGTTTTTAAACTAATTATTTTAGAGATCCACTTTTCAAAAAAGAATGAGTGGACAATAAAAAAAATTGAGTTTCAATTTTTGTGTTGACGGATTAAGAGAGAGAATAGTATAAGAGAGAGAAGATGTGGGAGGAGAGAGGAGAGAGAAGAAGAGGGAGCATTAAATACGTGAAAGTTAATATATTATAATATTGTGAATGATTGTACCTATAATTTAGCCTACACGTGGATTGACGGTGATATTAAAAATCCCGACGCGTGGAGGGGATCAGTTCTGATACATATAGTATTAGTATTATACTATTATATATATGGAATTTGAAAAAAACTCAGGGGGCCCAGTGCTCCCTTGAGACTCCCTGCCTCCGTCCCTGAGTATGGATTAACCCCAATAAATCATTCACACGTTCTTCTTTATCCAGGGACGGACTCAGGAATTCAGATGAGTGGTGGGTCTAATTTTTTTTTCACATATACTAATATTGTCAAAAAAAATTTAACACACTTCATTTTTAATCAAAAAAAAAATCTTCAAAATTTTAAATTTTACTTAATGTATCTAAACATAAAAACTCATTAATTTAAAAGTCTTGCTAATTTTGATTTAATTAAAAAATCAAAGAAAAAAAAATTATATACTATTTTATAGATATTTTTTATATTTTTATTTATAAATTACAAAGATAAGCATATTTTTATGATAAAAACTGAAAGAGTACTATATTAACAATATTTTTTCTACTTAAATAAATTTACATTTTATATTTAATTCAATTTAATAGAGTACTATTTTCAACAATATATTTTTACCTTAAATAAAGATTACATTCAATATATAATTCTACATATTTTTAACAATTATATATACTGTACAAAACTTTTTTAAGAAAACTCAGTGGGGGCCGGTGGTGGGGCCGTGATATGAAGCAACAAATGGAATGACTAAATATACATATACATGCATTTTTTTTAAAATCTCAGTGTGGGCCGAGGCCCACCCTCGGCTCTACGTGGTTCCGCCGCTGCCTTTATCTAATAAAGATGACATTGTTATTTTGTCCATCAAACATCATTCACATTTATCAAATGACTCCAAGTCAAATGATTCTAGAATGCCTTTTAAAAGAAGCTTCGTTACGTGTTTTGATTTTGATTTGATCTAATAAAAAATGTTACAGTTATGTCTCATTGAAACTTATTCAATTTGGATTTTGATGTTAATAGTTACCAAACAATTTAATAGTGAAAAAGTAATCTCTCAGTATCCAATACTGAACCAACATTCATTGTTTATTGAAGGTACAATAATACATAGTTTTAATACTTAAAATAAGGCCCTGAGGCAAAACAACATCATATGATCCTACGACTAATGTAGTGACCTTCGCTCCATTTCCAGCCCGTAGATCGACATTTCTACTTTCCAAACTTCTACTTCTGCGTAGTTCCTTCACATACAATTGTGAGAACCACATATGGCATCAAATACCCAAAAAGTAAAATTTGTGAAGTTAATGTCTATAACATTAAATCTTGAAGATGAAGCAACATTGTTCTTCACATCTTCTTTGAACTTTGGACAAGTACAATTATTCCCAATAATTGATCTATATTCGACTTCCCATTCATAATTATCCTAATATATAAACATGATTTCTCTTTGAACTTTGGACAAGTTCAATTATTCCCAATAATTGATCTATATTCGACTTCCCATTCATAATTATCCTAATATATAAACACGATAAATCGTAAGTGAAAATTCGAAGTTTTCTAACCAGCGATATTATCATACAATTGAAGCTCTATATCTCATAAAATATGAGGGAGCCAACCAGACATTCGAATCACGCCATCCCATGGCTCGAAAGTCTCTAATTTGTGTCATTGATGAACTAAGTGTTTTAGATTAAATCACTCCCCAAGGTGTAAATAATCCTAACTTTAGAATCCATCACATGAAAGACAAAGTAGGCATTTGTTTTGAAATTGAATAAAATATGAACTTCAACATGTTTGCAAGTATTGTCCGACACCTTTGCAGTAGACGCATTCAGATTCCTTAGGAACCCTAGTAGCCTTATTTCCCATGCTCTTTTGAATACCCCACCCCATATCATAAGAATTTCCCTTTTAGGGTCCTTATCTATCACCGACTCATCATCATAGAAAAAATATAGGCAATCATTTGAAACAAATAATCCAATCATTTGCTGCACATGTGGTCCCATAGGTTTCCCCTTTTTCCAGCCTAGCTGAAGCGATGACCCTGGTCATACAGAACCGCTCAGTCATAGTATGTTCCCCGAACATGCTATTGAGTTGTTCAATGATATCATAGGATGTGGTTATCTAACACATTTTCCTTGTCTTCGTATATGAGGATCATCCTCAAATTACGTTGTCAGTCAAGAAAATTTGTGTTGTTTAATTTTTCATAATCAAGAATTAAACCAAACTTTAATCGAGTTGATATTAACATGATAAACTAAAAATGAAAGATAAATAAAGTATGTAAACATTCACAAAGTGGTAAACAAATAAGGTTGTCTAACAAACTACTTATTTATTCCATTTTGTTCAATCGATATCTAATATCGTTGTTCCCTTGAACAAAACGATCCCAGGACCCTCATTGATTGCTCAAAAACTAATTTATAAAACCGAAAGATTTACTACGTAAATCCCCCGAGTCGATCTCTCGAGGAGCAATGCTATCGCCACGTGAAAAGCGTTTTGTATATGCTAAATACGAGTCTCAAAACGGGAAAGTAAATCATTAACGTCTAAGGGGGGGGGGGGGGGGGGGTTGCAATGAGTGTTTGATTATCAACTAAGAACGAGTAATTAAAAGCAAGTAATTAAAGAGCGAGTTGTAACAAAGGTTTTGGAAACGCAAGAGTGTTCCAATTACTCTTCCCATCGAGCTAGAGTTGAATAAGATTTGCAAATGATCAATTAACTATTAATCGAACTAGAGATCAAGGTGTTGTCACGATATCCCTCACCAATGATCGTCTAAACTCAATCACGACAAACACAAGAGCTTCACCCCTCGAGGTCCTCTACTCGGCGTGCCGGTATTTCGAGTTTCGACATTACACAATCAACCGCATGGTCCACTAGTGATATACACGGGTGTTGTTCAACACGAGACCACGAATTGAGAAGTGCAATTATCCAATTAATAGTAATTAATCTACTTTAGGAAATCAACTCTAACTCATTGAGAAATTTCATCAAACACCCTTACAAAAGGTTTAGCTAGTCATGATCAAGCACTCAATACATAAATCCGTAGACAAATACTCCATAATCGAGAAGACGATAGAAATCTCACCACGGGAATCGAGGAATCGATGGATGAACGAGGCAATCGAAAAGAGCTTCCAAAATCGGGACCGAGCTTCAACTTGTCACACGAAGAAACTAATCCGATGAAAACGTCCGTCTCGATGAGGTGAATAACGTTTGTGAATGAGATTTTATCGAAATCCAAACGTATGAAAAGTAGATCTAGAATTTTTGATTGAATTGAATAAAGAAAAATGTAGCTTGGAGAGAAAGCTAGAGATGGAATGTGTAAAGTTGGGGAATGAAATTTATGAGTGGTGTTAGTTACAAGTCTCAAGCCAAAAGACTATTTATACCCTTCAAAAGAGGGGTCAAACAAAGTCAAACAATTTATTCTTCTCAATTTTGCCCCAAGGAAAGTGTTGGTGCGTTAGTCGATCCTTATTTGGGGACGATCCAACGGCTGAATTGTCGGGGATGACGATTCTCCTACGACTGCGCAAAGCTGGAATCGACATGAACCTCTTTGTGTATTTCTTCTCGTTTTCGCTCGATTCTCGTCCAAACTCTACCAAACCAAAACCATGACAACATAAACACATAATCACATTAATAGGATGAATATGAGCACTAAAACAATACAAGAAAGTCACACAAAACAATAGAAAATATCGCACAAAAACGTGCGAAACAACTCCCCCACACTTAACCATTGCTCGTCCTCGAGCAAACAAAAGAACACAAAGAACAACGAAAACAAGGCAAGTTATCCACAAAAGAGTTTAGAAGTAAATTCCGGCTATCGATCAAAAGCAAGTACTACCGAATAAAGTTCAAATACCACAAAGATCACATCGAGTGAGTTCATAAGCAATCGGGTTACCTCAACAAACCGTCTTTTTCCTCACAAAGGGATGCACTCGTTTCTTATAACTCTTTAAGAAAGGGTCCACTCAAAACATGCTATGCAAGCGAATAGAGGCAAATCAAGAGATACTTGCATATAAGAATAACCGGGAACAAAGAGTGTATGATCAAGGAAAGACATCATGTAATAACCAAAATGCGCAAAGGATAACAACCATAGGCAAGCATACACGGAAGACTCCACTCGTCAAGTTTATCAATCTCAAGAATCAAGGAACTCTAATCAACACAAGGTTGTAATGGGGCTAGGCTAAGGGAGATTCGGGAAATTTTTAGGAATAGTAACTCATTGGCCATTGTGGCCCCATCCTTATTTCTCCTTTCCTCACCCTCATCACCACACTCAACTCTCAATAGAACACTCAAGAATCACTTTTATGCAATGAAACACTTAACCCATTTTTTTGGGGTCATCAAGGAATAATGGTAATCAAGTACTAACGCTTTAAGATTAAGCTTCGGCTCACTTATCAACACAACACTCTCTCTTATATAGTGGATGGTTCTTCACTTTCTCTTTTTTTTATATAGAGAGGCAATAATAGCATGGAGCAATATATGGGAGTACATGTGGTTAAACGCCCACGTAATAATGAATCAATCAAAGCAAAGGTGGCTACTAGCAAACACCTCGAGGTACGAAACCCTCCTCACTCAACACGGAGTTTATCTCACACATTTATCATAATACACACACTCCAACATCGGCTTAAGGGTGATGAACAAAAGGGTAAAACGTAGTCTCAAAAGGGTTTTCTAAGGTGTCCCTCGACGGGCTCGGGGTTATGAAAATCTCCTTGAAATGGTTAGATCCTAAGTGATTAGTTCCCGTCATTTTCAAGATCATGAAATTTATGGTAAAGAGCTTTGAAAACCGAAGTACACGAGTTCTAGTTATCTCATATCCTCAAAACACACCGAGTTATAGAACAAGGAAGCATGAGTCTCAAGAAGCAACGAGATTTTTAGAATTTTCGCTCAAGAAAGAAGTTAATCAAGGCTCAAACCTCACAATTGGGTTTTGAAAAATTCGAATTTGTTTAAAGCAACCAAATTACTTACTCACTCACACAACATTCAACTTTGAAATATTCGCCCATTTCTCAAAATTTTTTGGTTATACCGGAAAGAACTTCAATTTTCGATCATTTCAAACTCACCGAGGTTTCGGAAAATCCTCCCACACTTACAAACATCACACAAAAAGTAAACAATCCAAGGTAAAATATCCACCAAAATAAAATCGGAACATCCCTACAAACCACATAAACATAAAACAAAACACAAGACGGATTCCACAAAACCTCCCCCACACTTAAAATAAAAGCATGTCCTCATGCGAAAAATAAAGGGAAAAAAGACGAAAGGATAACGGAACTTCCCTAGAATGGCGAGAACCGGACATGGCGAATCAAAGAGTAATCA
Source organism: Euphrasia confusa (assembly GCA_954870475.1). Taxonomy (NCBI): domain Eukaryota; kingdom Viridiplantae; phylum Streptophyta; class Magnoliopsida; order Lamiales; family Orobanchaceae; genus Euphrasia; species Euphrasia confusa. The sequence goes on from OX940968.1 coordinate 16,363,138, forward strand.
TTGGGGCGGTAATGGACATCCATCCTCAAACACAAAATATCAATCCTATCATGGAGCTCGGTCATGGAATGGTAGAAGTAGCCGAGAAGAGATAATCATCGCATCGAAGGTCTTGGGCATCGGGTCACGGGGCATCCACACACTCTCCTACAAAAATAAGAACAAACATAAAGGATAACGCCTTGGGTTGCCTCCCAAGAAGCGATTTTTTTTCGTCTTTAGCTCGACGTCCGTAGGCTTGCCCCCACGTGGCACTCGGTTTATGGCTCCGAGCTCTACCGTGTCAAGGCTAAAAATATCGAACTATACTTTCTCAAGAAAACTAACTCGGCTAAGGGAGCACGGTCCTCGAGAGTAAAGAGCACTAGAGCACGTATGGTGAGATATCGAATAGAAGTGCATGAAATACCGATCTCCCCCACACTTGCATCTAGATGTAGAAAGTAGACATCCTCCATCTCGACCGCTAAAAATATCGAGCTATACTTCCTCAAGTAAAGCATTTCGGTTGAAGGAACTCGATCCTCCAAATTGAAAGAAGTGAAGGCTCGCCATAGATCGGGAAACGGGTCCATCGACCCAAAGTCATACCTCTCATCCACCGGACCCTCTAAAAATATCGAACTATATTTCCGGAGGAATAACATCTCGGGCAATGGCTCACGAGCATCAATATAGAATTCATCCCCCGACCGAACATCATCACATCCACCCTCGGTTCTCAACTCAAATATATCTAATAAACTCTCACCCAAACCGCAAATAATGTCAATAACTTTATTACCCGGATTAGGCGGCTTAGGCGGGTCGAGATCACCATCATCGTACCTTTGAGTCTCAATAGACGAGGGAGGGAGCATATAATGAGTGGAGAATCTAATATCAACTCCCAAGTCCTCCAAACCATAGATTCTCCGACCGAAACCCCATGATTTTCTCTTCTCTTGAATATTCGACACCGGAGAAGGATTATAAATCTCAACCACGAAATTAAAATACACATACTCTTCCAAAACCTTCTCCTCCTCTCTACTCAACACTCAAACAAAGGGGTTACACGCACCGAGTGTAAAATACAACGATAACACGAGAAAGGACTAAAAGAAACAAAAGAAAAATAAACAAAGAAACAAGAACTTAACTAGCACAAAAATTAATTCACGTTGCCTAAATTGCTCCCCGGCAACGGCGCCATTTTGATTGCTCAAAAACTAATTTATAAAACCGAAAGATTTACTACGTAAATCCCCCGAGTCGATCTCTCGAGGAGCAATGCTATCGCCACGTGAAAAGCGTTTTGTATATGCTAAATACGAGTCTCAAAACGGGAAAGTAAATCATTAACGTCTAAGGGGGGGGGGGGTTGCAATGAGTGTTTGATTATCAACTAAGAACGAGTAATTAAAAGCAAGTAATTAAAGAGCGAGTTGTAACAAAAGTTTTGGAAACGCAAGGGTGTTCCGATTACTCTTCCCATCGAGCTAGAGTTGAATAAGATTTGCAAATGATCAATTAACTATTAATCGAACTAGAGATCAAGGTGTTGTCACGATATCCCTCACCAATGATCGTCTAAACTCAATCACGACAAACACAAGAGCTTCACCCCTCGAGGTCCTCTACTCGGCGTGCCGGTATTTCGAGTTTCGACATTACACAATCAACCGCATGGTCCACTAGTGATATACACGGGTGTTGTTCAACACGAGACCACGAATTGAGAAGTGCAATTATCCAATTAATAGTAATCAATCTACTTTAGGAAATCAACTCTAACTCATTGAGGAATTTCATCAAACACCCTTACAAAAGGTTTAGCTAGTCATGATCAAACACTCAATACATAAATCCGTAGACGAATACTCCATAATCGAGAAGACGATAGAAATCTCACCACGGGAATCGAGGAATCGATGGATGAACGAGGCAATCGAAAAGAGCTTCCAAAATCGGGACCGAGCTTCAACTTGTCACACGAAAAAACTAATCCGATGAAAACATCCGCCTCGATGAGGTGAACAACGTTTGTGAATGAGATTTTATCGAAATCCAAACGTATGAAAAGTAGATTTAGAATTTTTGATTGAATTGAATGAAGAAAAATGTAGCTTGGAGAGAAAGCTAGAGATGGAATGTGTAAAGTTGGGGAATGAAAGTTATGAGTGGTGTTAGTTACAAGTCTCAAGCCAAAAGACTATTTATACCCTTCAAAAGAGGGGTCAAACAAAGTCAAACAATTTATTCTTCTCAATTTTGCCCCAAGAAAAGTGCTGGTGCGTTAGTCGATCCTTATCTTCTATATCGAACATTTAAACACAATCTTGACCTTTGATCTTGTATAGGTTGCAGTTAGGAACCCACAGTTAAATTTTCAGGCTGATCCGACGGTTAACGAAGCCGGAAACACATTTTTCCCGAAGTCGCGCAGTGCTGGCCGCCGGTCAACACGTTTAATTGCTTGTTGTCGTCCGACGGCGTTTTTCTGTCGCCCGACAAGCTCCATGTCGGCCGACGTCTTTGAGATGTCGTCCGACATCTTCACGTCGCTCGCGGTAAATCCGCGTCGCTCGTAGGCTAGGTGCATTGGACCACGCGTCGCTTCAGCTCGAATCGCGTCGCTCGCGGTGATTTTGTCGTCCGACAGCTTTGGGTGTCGTCCGACAGCTGGGTGTCGGCCGATGGAAAAGTGTTGTCATCCGACATGATGATGTGGTCCGACGGGTCTCAGCTGTCGGCCGACGTCTTCACGATTTCACTCCTTTAAAAATCTGGGTTCTTACTCCGACTTCTATGGTTCTTATCTTTGTCCTCGGATCTCATCTCACCAAAGTGACAGTTGAAATTGTAGCTCTAGAAGTCTTCTACATGCTGTAGAAATTTGGGGACGATCCAACGGCTGAATTGTCGGGGATGACGATTCTCCTACGACTGCGCAAAGCTGGAATCGACATGAACCTCTTTGTGTATTTATTTCTTCTCGTTTTCGCTCGATTATCGTCCAAACTCTACCAAACCAAAACCATGACAACATAAACACATAATCACATTAATAGGATGAATATGAGCACTAAAACAATACAAGAAAGTTACACAAAACAATAGAAAACATCGCACAAAAACGTGCGAAACACTCATCTTGCGAATCCTTAAGCCGACTGAGTTCGCACTTAAGAACACCAAGATAGGTAGACATCCCATTTCAGTGACATGTAATGTCACTCTCGGTCGACAAGAATCCTATTCTCATCTCATGTCTCAATAGCCACGTCTGCAGTGGATCTATCGATGAGGAAACCAAACTCACGTGTAAGGGCCTTTCACCACCTTTACCCGCACTTATACCAAGATAGAAAGTGGCACCCCGCTGAGGCGGACCCACCAACTCACGATCGAGGGCTTCATGGGTGTGAAGCTTTGGACAAGACATAACCTCATTATTTTGGGAACATGCATGCATAGGTGTTATTTGTAGGTTGGGCATTTATAACATAAAACAACCTATAACTAGCAAAGCAAACAATACGTATTGAAAGGCCACTAGAACCTCACAACACTCAAAAGAAACGAAATAAAGCATCTAAAAACGTCTTGAACATCTTCTGGACTGGTCCGCGCCCGCCGATTTTGGTCAAACTGAGTCCGTACCCAAAAAACCACGAACAGCGCCCGCCGTTTGCCCAACAACGGTCGCCGAACACCACCTGCGGTCGCCGTTTCCAAAACAGCGGCCGCGGAAAGGGTACAAATCGCGCTGACCCAAAATCAGCCCAATCGGCGGTCGCAGCCCTCCAAATTACATGTTGAACAATACACTTGAAATAGAAAAAACCTATCTATTACAAAAGATTCCAAAGTACGCAACCCTCCAAATTACAGACGATTCCAAGGGACGCAACCCTCAAAATTAAGCCTTTCAACACGTAAAAAACACGATTCATCCACCCGGCCACTATCAGTGGTCGACCTTACATCTAATCACATAAATACATATAAACAATTAAGCCAATTATGTGATTTAAACCATTGTTTCCAACACAAAAGTGTGCACGAGCCCTAGGCCCTGATACCATTATGTATATTATACATGTCTCACTAGTACTCATACCTTGTTTTTTTTCTTCTTTGCTTTAGGCTCCAATAATATTTTACGTGTTAAACATGTCTAGCTGCTATTGCTTGCTTCAGAAATCACCAGATGTGTGGCGTGGCTGATCCTCGTCCTCTTGTGTATGCCCGACGGAAAGGCAGTGCAGCGCAACAACGTTACATTGTCGAACTTTTTTTTTGCGAACAACTTAAATTACGTCGTGTGATTTGGAAATTGCTAATTGTGATTGTTGTGCGTTGTATACTAATGCCCAGACTAATTGAGATTGTTGTGTTTAAAAATTGATGATTTTCCCTAGAATATATAACATTTGAAATTGTTTGGGTTTAAAAATTGATGTTTTTTAGTAAAATAATAACATTGTGATCTAAACGCTCAAACTAGTCTACTTAAACATTATAAACAATCCAAAGAACTATAGTTTAAGTTAAAAACATATTTAACCAATAATTATATAGAAAACTTGAAAGAATAAAAGTACACAAGTGAGTAACTATTCAAGTAAAACTAAGAAAAAAACTAGTATAAGGAAATTAGCAAATAAGATGAAAAATTAAAAGTAGAAGAGTAACTATCAAAGTAAAATGAGGAACAAAATTAGAAGAACAAAACTATCAAAAAATTAAAAAATTGGTAATTATATTACACAAAACTAGAAAAGAAACTTGTAAAAAATTAGAAACGAAACTATCAAAAAAATTAAAAAGTGTATTGAACAAAACTAAGAACAAAATTAAGAAAAAATTAATAATTATATTATACAAAATTAGAAACGAAATTAATAGAAAACTAGTAATTGTATTACACAACATTAGGAATGAACTAACAAAAAAATTAGTAATGTGTGTCGATTAATTCATATTTAACTTTGGAAAATTATACAGATTCACATGCACGTGATGGAAACAAGACTTCCCAACTTTGAGTATTCAGAATCTATTGAACAATGAGCAATTGCTGGTAACATTGGAATTGCCCACAAAACACATTACACCGCCCTCTATTTGAAAATCCGAAAAATCAATTAAAACTACACACAAAACACATGACACCACCTTTAGTTTGGTAATCATACGATTAATTTATAAGGCACTCCCGATTGGCCGACAATTACAACGATTCGTCTCTCGAATTCCAATGAATTTGGAAGATCCTCGAGAACTCGGATCTCGGCAGTGACAACTACGTCCTAGAAGCGATGCATTTCGTCCCATCGAAGCCGTCTGACGTAGGCGGAAACGTAAAACTCACGATTAACACTCGTTGATTCCGAAGAATGCCGAGAATTAATCGAATCAAAGATCGTTGATTCTAAGAATACCGAACTTTGATAAACGGTTCGAGAAATCCTTGATACTACGTATACTAGGTATTTCAACGAAAGAACTTTATTCAATAAAAAACAACTGTCGAAATAGTTGAAACAACGAAATATAAATAGCTAGCACTAGAAACCCTAATACTTATGGGCTTTAATAAAAGAAGGAAATAACAAACTAAATAACTATTATTTCTTTGGCTTGAAGAGCGATCGTGGGCCTCCAAATATGATAACGAGGTCGTTGCCACATCATTCTCCCCCACCAGAAGAAGGTTCGACCGCGAACCAGAAACACCCTTATCGACGGCCTCATCGTTATCACCCGTATAAGGAATCAAATGCTTGATATTAAACACATTAGATGTACGCATGTGGGACGGTAGACGAAGACGATAGGCATTAGAATTGATCTTGGCGAGAACCTCGAGCGGACCGACTTTACGGGAAGCGAGTTTGTTGTATTCATGGGCGGGATAGCGATCGCGCGTGAGCACAGCCCAAACAAAGTCGCCAGGTTCGAACTCCAGGAGACGACGTCCCTGATCAGCGGCTGCTTTGTAAGAAGCAGAGGCGGCTACGAGCTGGTCATGGGTGACACGGTGCGTGCTACGCAGGGCCTCGATCATATCCAAGGCGCGACTGTCAGCGCGAACAGGTGAGGGCAGAGACATTAAATCTGTTGGGCCACGGGGAGTAGAAGCATACACCACCTGAAAGGGGGCAAGACCAGTGCTACGATTCACAACCGAGTTATGTGCGAATTCGCCTTGACTAAGACGGACATCCCAAGAACGGAGATGGTCTCCGACCAAACAACGCAAGAGGTTACCAACGGAACGATTGACGACCTCCGTTTGGCCATCGGTTTGAGGGTGATACGAGCTACTAAAATCGAGTCGTGTGTTAGCCATACGCCATAGGCTCTTCCAGAAGAAGCTTAGAAACCGGGTGTCGCGATCAGATACAATTGATGACGGAAGTCCATGTAGACGATAAACCTCCCGAATAAATAATTGGGCGACATGCACATCATTAGAAGATTTCTTGCAGGGGATGAAGTGAGCCATTTTTGAAAAACGATCGACGACAACGAAAATGGAATCAAAACCACGCTGGGTACGTGGGAGGCCCAAAATAAAGTCCATGCTAATAGCACTCCAGGGGACATGAGGGGACATGCGGGATGGGCAATGGGAGATAGAGTCCAGCATTAGTAGCTGTTCCTTTCGATACCTGACAAGTGCGACAATGTGATACATACCGGTCGACATCTCGGCGGAGGGTCGGCCAAAAATATGAGCGCTGGACCAGTTCAAGAGTGCGATCACGTCCGACGTGCCCCGTGCCATGGAGTTCGGAGACGAGGGAGAGGCGAAGGCTGGTGTCGGGAATGCAAAGTCGAGTACCTTTAAAAAGAAAACCGTCTACAAGAGAAAAATCTGATGGTTCCCCAGCTACCACACGAGCTAGGACGATGCCAAAAAATTTATCAGACGCATATTCTGTGGGTAAGAGTTCCAGGCCGGGAACCGAAATTCGAAGGTCTGAGATAATTAAATTGCGACGACTTAATGCATCGGCTACCCGATTAGAAGCTCCAGACCGATGTTTCAACACGAAGGTTATTTTGTTGAAGGTATGCTACCCAAGAGGCGTGACGTGTCGATAGATTGTCTTGGGTGGCCAAGTGGCGAAGGGCATCATGGTCAGAAAACAACACAAACTCCCGCTGAAATAGATAATGTCGCCAGTGCCGAACAGCGCGCACAACCGCGTAAAATTCGACGTCATAGGTGCTGTAACGCGCACGAGGACCAGCCAATTTTTCACTAAAAAAGGCTATTGGGCGTCCACCCTGACTCAAGACCGCACCGATGCCGGATTTGGAGGCGTCGCAAGAAAGTTCAAACGGTTGGTCGAAGTCCGGTAATAAGAGGACAGGGGCTGAGATGAGGCGTTCTTTGATGCGACGAAACGCATTTTCGGCCTCGATCGTCCACACAAAGGGTTTGACGGCAATGCAATCCGTGATCGGAGCGAGGATGGCGCTGAAATGTGCAATGAAGAGGCGATAAAACGACGCTAACCCGTGAAAGCTGCGTGCTTCGGTAATCGTAGTCGGAGATGGCCAATCTCGAATAGCAGCGATCTTAGATTCATCCACTCGAAGTCCCGTGTCGGAGATGATGTACCCGAGAAATGGAACCGAAGAAACGCCGAAGATACAATTGTTGGGAGCGGCGAAAAACTGCTCCTGGCGGAGGATTGTCAACACAACACGCAAATGATCCACATGAGCCGGTAGCGATCGACTATAAATCAGAATGTCGTCAAAGTAGACAACGACACAAGTCCCGATCAGTGGTCGCAAGGTTTGGTTCATGATGCGCATGAAGGTACTAGGAGCATTCGAGAGACCAAACGGCATGACGAGCCACTCGAAGAGACCCTCGCGTGTTTTGAACGCGGTCTTCCATTCATCACCCGGACGGATACGGATTTGGTGATAGCCGCTACGCAATTCCAATTTGCTGAATATACACGCACCACTCAGCTGGTCGAGTAAGTCGTCTAAACGCGGGATAGGAAAGCGATAGCGGACAGTAATCCGATTAATGGCGCGACTATCAACGCATATGCGCCATGATTTATCCTTCTTGGGAATAAGTAGGTCTGGGACTGTTGGAATTCGATATCCCGGGCTATTAAAATTTGCGGAAAACAATAACCCGAACGAAAACCTTCGCCGGAGATCACACGAACCACCGCCATGCGAACCGGAGCACGACCGAGGACACGACGCACCCGAAGGCATGCCGCTGCCCCAGCTGAGCCCCCGCGAGCGGGGCTCCATGCGATCGATGATCGCGCCATCCGCGCGATCGGGTGGGGCTGCCCAGCAGCCCCCGCAGCGAATCCGGCGACTCGCCGCCACTTGGGGAGATCGGCCCGCCACCAGCAGGCCGCCGCGGGCCACAGCCCGCGGCCAGCGATCGATCACCATGGATCGATCGAACCCCCGGCGTCCAGCCGGGGTTCGCCCCCCATGCGCACGCCGAAACCCTAGGTGGGTCGACCGCCGCGATGCCGTGGTCTTCGACCACCATCGCCGGTTGTTCCTCTCGGGGTTTCGTACCTCGGATCTTGCGTTCTACGGTATTCTCAATAATTATCGATTAAAATCATAAAGGGTGTTTACGATTTTATACCTTCGATTCGTTGTTCGTAGAAACGAGATCAAACGATGACCTTTGAATCTTCCCACGTATTCCTTGCACTCGTTCGAACGTCGGGTGGACGACGATCCTCCGAACTCTATGGATCTCCTTCATGAACTCTCTAGAATATCAAGTATGATAATCTTATCTTGTAGGATATGAATTGTGAAGACCATGTAGTGCTTTTACAGGCTACGTAGGGGATCTAAAGGAGGTGGAATATTGGGCTTCCAATATTAATGATTTAATTGAGCCCAAGCCAAAATCTATTAATCCATTAATATTAATTAATTTATTTTCCACTATATAAATTAATTGCACTCCCAATATTAAACCATATTATATCCAATAATATTTCTCCGGTAGTATTATTTATTCCGTGTATTTAAGATTTAAATATCCATGAATAAAATTTATTTATTGCATAATAAATTTATTCATCTCTTATATCCGAAAATAGTACCACTCAACTTTATTATTATGCGGAAACAAATCCACTCGCGAGGTTTACATAATAAATCCTTATGAGCTCATCTCGGGGATATTATCAACCCTTACTGTTGGAGTTGTGTACTTAATATCTAGATTTAAGTAACGGAAACTCCTGATCCATTGCCATTAATCTATTTAATTAAATAAACAATTATTTGCGTTTAATAGTTGCTCACGACCTAGATGGACACGGACCAATCCATCGGTATAATCGTTGTATGAGGGAGAAAATAATTTGTTTTGATTATTTTATCATACTTGTACACTTGGTGTATTGGGCGGATCGCTTGAGATTTATCGATTAGGATTGCCTTGGATAATCGATTTAAATCTCAGTGTATTTTATTCTTAATCCCCGATACTATTGCGGGTGTGTATATTTAATATAAGTGACTTTGATTTTCCAAAGGAATTGACCGGTTTAATTATTGGGTCAATTACCGGTTAAGTTGGGTCGCTATATTTTATATATGACATGCCGTGAATACTTGACGGAAAAGTGTATCCCGTAAGGGTTGATAATATCCCCCGAGATGAGTTCATAAAGAATTATTATGTAAACCCTGCAGGTGGATTTATTCCGCATAATAATTAAGGTTGAATGGTACTATTCTCGGATATAAGAGATGAATAAATTAATTAGCAATAAATTAATTTTATTCATGAATATTTATATCTTAAATACACGGAATAAATAATACTACCGGAGAAATATTATTTGATATAATATCGTTTAATATTGGGAGTGCAATTAATTTATATAGTGGAAAATAAATAAATTAATATTAATGGGATTAATAGATTTGGGTTTGAGCTCAATTTAATCATTAATATTGGAAGCCCAATATTCCACCTCCTTAAGATCCTCTACGTAGCCTATAAAAGCACTACATGGCCTTCTCTATTCTCATAACTTGAAGATCACAATTCTAGAGAGAGAAAGTAGAGAGGGAGATCCATGGAGTTCGGAAGATCGTCGCCCACACGACGTTCGAGCTAGTGCAAGGAATACGTGGGAAGATTTCAAGGTCTTCAAATTGAGTTCTTCGTTTTTCCGAACAACGAGAACGAGGTAAATCGTAAAACCCTCTTTATGATTTTAATCGTTAATTATCGTGAAAATACCTTGAACCAAGATCCGAGGGACGAACCCCATAAGTGAGATTGAACCGGGCGGTGGTGGTCGAACCACCGGACCGCCGGTGGCTCATGGATTCTCGCCTAAGGGAGCTGCCGGGCGTGAGCCTCGGCTGGAGCCGAGGGCTCGATCGAGCTGGGCTCGATCTCCCCAGACGGCATCGCCGCGAGCTGCGGGAGTTCCCGCAGTGGGCACGCGGGCGATGCGGATCGCATCAGGGGCGTGCCTAGCGGGCTGCTGGGAGCAGCCCGTGCGTTCGTACGGGGACCCCATCCCCGTGAGCAGCGAGTCGAGGACTCGCTGCGGGGCTGCTACGAGCAGCCCCAGCGGTTGCTACGAGTAACCGCGAGCCCCACGCGGGGGCTCGGTTGGACGCACGCGGGGTTTCCCGCGTGTGGTGTTCGGTCGTGCCCCGGGTCACGTGGTGTGTTCGTGTTTTCTCCGGCGATCGGGATTTCGATTGGGTTGTCGGTTCCGCAATTTTGACAATCCGGATATTCGATCTCCAAAGGATTTCGGTCGGAATTAATTTGATAATTTATTTAATTAATTTTATTTAAATTTATTAATTCCGGGATACGTTTTCCAACAATTGGTATCAGAGCGTTGGTTTTCGTTCACGGTATTTTTTGATAAATTGTTCTACCTTGCAGGGTTTCCGACTATTATGGCTAGATATAATTGTTCGTTAATTATTGTCATAATTTTTATTAAACTCTCGGACATGTCGAGATTCGTTTTATGTGTGGTGAATGCTTGTAATAGTAAAAATTCGGGGGTTGACCGAATTTAGGATTTATTATTACGTTCTATTTTTCCGGAAATTGTATAGGGTCGATTTCATGTATAGAATCGATACCGGAAAATTGTAAATTAATTTTATAATTTATTTACGTTGGATCGATGCCGAATCGACCGCCGAAAGAAGACGATGTGACGAGGGAGACGATGGGACGAGATATCGATCATCATGATCGACCCCATGAAGGATCGATCGAGTCCTAGGCGAGGGGGCTGCCCGCGGGACTCCTCGACCACGCCGGCCACCAATGGTGGTGGCGCGTGGGCTGGGGTGGCGGCGGCATGCTCCTCCGAAGGGGGTCGATGGTGGTAGGGCGCGGGGACTCCCAACCCGTGCTCTCCCGCCAAGATCCAACTTTCCTAAATTATTCGGTTTTCCTATTTTGAGTATTCCTAATTTTGGGAATTCTCATCGAATAGGAAAAGAATAAATTTAGAATAAATTTATTTTTCCTTATTGATTATTCCTATTCTTGAGAATTTTCATGGAATAGGAAAAGGAATAAATTTAGAATTAATTTATTTTTCCTATTTAATTATTCCTTTATGGAATTTTTAATGGATTAGGAAAATAATTAATTTGGAAAGTTTTAATAGTCCTTAATTAATTTTTCTTTATTTAATTATTCCTTTATGGAATTTTTAATAGAGAAGGAAAGGAATTAATTTGGAAGGATTAGGAATCCTAATTTATTTTATTTCCTTATTCCATTATGGAAATCTTCTAGAATATTCCAAGTGGGTCTTGGATAGGATTCTAGAGATTTAATGGAGTAGAAAAAGGAAAATAAAAATAATAAAAATATTAATAATATTTAATTTTATTTTTGATATATTCGATTGACTTAATTTTCGAATTAAGTAACTTTTTGATTAATTGAAAATAAATAGATTTAAATATTGGAATTAATATTCCCGTCACATGGAGCATTCAAGAACGAAGACTGAAGACTAGAAGATGCGTACGGAGATGCGATAAAGCCATAATAGTCGGAAAATAATATTCTAGTATTATTTTGATTATGTGATAATAGTATGTGTTTTATTTCATGTATGCATGCTTATGTGTATTTATTTATGAATTAGATAGCGTATCCCTTTGTTATAAAAAGCTAAGTGGGAGAGGGATTGGAAACAATCCCATGGTCTCCATTGTTGTTCTCTTGGTGACTTTTATGAGCTTTCGAAGTTCGTATAGACAATTCATTGGAGGAGAATTCTTGTAATTCCTTTTACGAGAAACATTGGTTGAGTTTATCAAATAATGCCTAATTTGTCTTTCTGAAACTGATTTCAAGTCGACTCATTCTCACCCCGGGGAGTGGAATGGAGCCAAAGCCACTTGGTCATGTGGATGATACAAATTAGAGACCTTCGTACCATTTCTTGAAATGGATCGATTGTCTGCTCGTCTCCCTCATTTATGAGAGATAGGGTTGTTCGCATGGTGAATCACTGGTAAGAAACTTCGAGTTTCACTTATGATTCTCCGCGTCCTGATTTACAAAAATCGAATGAATCAAGTAATTGGGAGTCAATTATAAAAGTCTCTTGGTGTAGTAAACGTCCACACCACGTGGCTTGCTATACTAACGGATTTTGGATTAATTGATGTAGACAGTTATAAGGAATTGTGAAGAATTGTGAAATCATCCTAAACGTCCACACCACGTGGCTTGCGGTGATGTAGCGGTTCCAAACGATTTACTTTAGTACTGAGTAATGGTTTACACTTAGATACGCATTATAGTATTCTTCCCCACGAAGTTACGCTATAAGTGATGTATGACCGAAGCAAATCTAATTGCTAAATCATTTGGGTAGGTAAACGTCCACACCACGTGGCTTGCCATATCTGATGGGATTTTAGATGTGATTAGTGATTTAATGATATTATTTGAGGGAGATAATATCGGAGATTAAATCAATTATTTGTTGTTATATGTGCTCATAGATTAGGATATGGCTTTGAACCCACTTTCTGTGATACTTAAGGATTTTAACTCACTGGTCCCTGAATGTATTGATTGGAATAGAGATCTAGACATTTCCCAAACTGTTAAAGAGTACAAGTTTGTACTCAGTGAGCTTTGTTCTCCCGAGCCTACTAATGTCTCAACTGATGAGGAAAGAACTGATTTTAAGAAGTGGGAAAATGCTTTTTCAATAACCACTAATTATAATATCATGTTCAAACTCAAGAAGATGTTTAGACATGATGTAGAGGCTAGACAAGAGGCGATGAGGATACTCATAAAGGGCAGTCGATTCGAGGAAACGCTTAAACACGTTTTTGAGATGATTGACCTTTTGGACGAGTTGAGACGGAAATCGCAAGCTCTTGTAGCCAATGCCAAAGGTTTCGAACCTAAAGGCAAAACCGGGGGAAAGGAAAGGCTAAGCAAAGAAACCCAGTGGTCCTAAGATACTTGGACCACGAGATGGGGCGAGAAAGCCAATAGGCTAGTATTCTCGATGCAAACAGTCTGGGTACTGGAAGTCTGATTATCCTCTCAAATGTACGAAATCTTTCTTTAGTCGTAAAAACATAGTCGGTGGTATTATCTACCAGAACCTGGTGTGTAGATATGGAACCACTGACGGTATGTGCATTTTAAATGCAAGGGTTCCAGGAAACCCGACGACTTGTAAAAGAAGAAATCGTAGTCTACATGGGCAATGCTGTGGAGGAGGCAGCTGTTGCAGTGGAGGACATTTTATAGGATTTCATTTTGAGTTATTGCTTTTGTGTACCTTTCATTTTAGAACGAACTTTGTTCTGGATTTCTAATGAATAGATATTTTATTTCTTTTAATCATTTGATGGTTATAAGAAGAAATAATGATATTATCTATTCTGGTACATTAGTTAGCAATATATAAATGATGAATCCTAAGTCCACCACGATGCAACGAACCGTTTTATATAACTCATTTTACTTTTAAGAGATATTTCTATAAAGAATCATTTATACTTGTGGATTCTTATGCTAAGTCGTGTTTATTCAAATAAGAAGTTCAAAGGTCGAAAATTGATATTTTGATCAATTAAGTTGAAGGAGTGGACCTTCCGACCTAAGAATCTGATTTGGAAGATAACATGACTAAGCAATCCTTTATGGATATAAGGTATAAGATCCGGAAAAGTATTAGAATTGATTAACTCTGATGTATGCAGACCTTTGTCTACTCAGACAATAAGGTACGAGTACTTCATTTTATGATTACTCGAAAAATGGATTAGCATGCCTGATGTGCCACAAAAGCAAAGTGTTTTGAAAAGTCAATGGACACAAAGCTATTGTGGGGAACCATCATGGTATATCCATTGAAAGCCTGCGATTTGATCGCGGAGGCAAGTGCCTGTCTGAGGAATGCATGGCATACTGATCAGAGATTGGGATTTGATCCCAAATGACTACACCATACACTCTTGTGTAGAAATGGTGTGTCGGAAATTAAGAAATGGAACTCTTATAGAGATAGTAAAAGCATGAGTTATACGGAACTACCTATGTTCTATGGATATGTCTGGAAACAACGGCGCATTCAATGCGGTTGTAGAATATCCTAGAAGAACAAAAGATGTGTGTTCAATAGTACTATGGACCAGAAGGACGTTATAAGTTCTAACGCCCGGTTCTTAGAGAAAGACTATATGATGAACCACAAGCCCAAAGTGACATGATACTTTGAAATGAGAGAGAACGAAGAAGACTGGAAACCAGCTAAACCGAGTAGCAATACACCACTAACTGCACCTACTGTTATTACTGTTTATACACCGGAATGCCGTTGTAGTGGGAGGTTGTGGATCAACCGAATATGTTCATAAGGCTAGGAGAGTTTTCGCACTCTGGACCTAGTATACATGAAATAAGGACCGGTGTAAGTCGATATCAGGCTATGTGTTTCACTATTGAAGGAGAAGGAGTTTTAACATGGAAGAGTGAAAAGCACGATGTTTTTCAGACTCTGCCATGAGTAACCAAATAGCGGCCTCAGAGGCAGCGGAAGTTTTGGTATAGCTCCGGGATAATCTCTGGGACTTAGATGTGATTCTTAATTTGCCAAAGGCTATGTAAATAGCGGTGCGATGGCAAATGGTAAGAAATCACAAGTCCATAAGTGTAAGATAACACATAGAGCAAGTACCACCTGATACGAATCATCGTCAGGGAAGACGACGCTGTAGTCACCAAGATAACTTCAGAGCGGCAACCTAGATTGCTCATTCACATGGTACTTCTTGGAAGTACAGTTTAAGCACGTGATGAGTATGGGAGTCGGGAGTTTGGAGGAAATGACTAGACCTTAGTACAAGTGGGAGATTGTTGGAGTTGTGTACTTAATGTCTAGATTTAAGTAACGTAAACTCCCGATCCATTGGCATTAATCTATTTAATTAAATAAACAATTATTTACGTTTAATTATTTATAATTAAATATATGCAAATTATAGTCCTAGATTATATACGTTGTAGTTAGTATGGTGTGCGGGCCCACACGGAAGATCATACTATCGGTTACTCGTATATAATCGAACAGTTTCTCACGACCTAGATGGACACGGACCAATCCATCGGTATAATCGTTGTATGAGGGAGAAAATAATCTGTCTTGATTATTTTATCATACTTGTACACTTTGCGTATTGGGCGGATCGCTTGAGATTTATCGATTAGGATTGCCTTGGATAATCGATTTAAATCTCAGTGTATTTTATTCTTAATCCCCGATACTATTGCGGGTGTGTATATTTAATATAAGTGACTTTGATTTTCCAAAGGAATTGACCGGTTTAATTATTGGGTCAATTACCGGTTAAGTTGGGTCGCTATATTTTATATATGACATGCCGTGAATACTTGACGGGAAAGTGTATCCAGTAAGGGTTGATAATATCCCCGAGATGAGTTCATAAAGAATTATTATGTAAACCCTGCAGGTGGATTTATTCAGCATAATAATTAAGGTTGAATGGTATTATTCTCGTTTATAAGAGATGAATAAATTAATTAGCAATAAATTAATTTTATTCATGGATATTTATATCTTAAATACACGGAATAAATAATACTACCGGAGAAATATTATTTGATATAATATGGTTTAATATTGGGAGTGCAATTAATTTATATAGTGGAAAATAAATTAGTTAATATTAATGGGATTAATAGATTTGGGCTTGGGCTCAATTTAATCATTAATATTGGAAGCCCAATATTCCACCTCCGTAAGATCCCCTACGTAGCCTATAAAAGCACTACATGGTCTTCTCTATTCTCATAACTTGAAGATCACAATTCTAGAGAGAGAAAGTAGAGAGGAAGATCCATGGAGTTCGGAAGATCGTCGCCCACACGACGTTCGAGCTAGTGCTAGGAATACGTGGGAAGATTTCAAGGTCTTCAAATTAAGTTCTTCGCTTTTCCGAACAACGAGAACGAGGTAAATCGTAAAAACCTCTTTATGATTTTAATCGTTAATTATCGTGAAAATACCTTGAACTAAGATCCGAGGGACGATTCCCATAAGTGAGATTGAACCGGGCGGTGGTGGTCGAACCATCGGACCGCCGGCGGCTCATGGATTCTCGCCTAAGGGAGCTGCCGGGCGTGAACCTCGGCTGGAGCCGAGGGCTCGATCGAGCTGGGCTCGATCTCCCCGGACGACATCGCCGCGAGCTGCGGGAGTTCCCGCAGCGGGCACACGGGCGATGCGGATCGCATCCAGGGCGTGCCTAGCGGGCTGCTGGGAGCAGCATGTGCGTTCGTACGGGGACCCCATCCCCGTGAGCAGCGAGTCGAGGACTCGCTGCGGGGCTGCTACGAGCAGCCCCAGCGTTTGCTACGAGTAACCGCGAGCCCCACGCGGGGGCTCGGCTGGACGCACGCGGGGTTTCCCGCGTGTGGTGTTCGGTTGTGCCCCGGGTCACGTGGTGTGTTCGTGTTTTCTCCGGCAATCGGGATTTCGATTGGGTTGTCGGTTCCGCAATTTTGACAATCCGAATATTCGATCTCCAAAGGATTTCGGTCGGAATTAATTCGATAATTTATTTAATTAATTTTATTTAAATTTATTAATTCCGGGATATCGTTTTCCAACACTTACGGGATACACTTTCCCGTCAAGAATTCACGGCATGTCATATATAAAATATGGTGACCCAACTTTACCGGTAATGACCCAATATTCCAATCGGTCAATTCCTTTGGAAAATCAAAGTCACTTATATTAAATATACACACCCGCAATTGTATCGGGGATTAAGAATAAAATACTCTGAGATTTAAATCAATTATCAAAGGCAATCCTAATTGATAAATCTCAAGCGATCCGCCCAATACACCAAGTGTACAAGTATGATAAAATAATCAAGACCAGTTATTTTCTCCCTCATACAACGACTGTACCGATGGCTTGGTCCGTGTCCATCTAGGTCGTGAGCAACTGTTTGATTAAATACGAGTAACCGATAGTATGATCTTCCGTGTGACGACGCACACCATACTAACTACAACGTATATAATCTAGGACTATAATTTGCATATATTTAATTAACAATAATTAAAAGCAAATGAATGTTTATTATTAATAGATAAATGACAGTGTACAAGGAGTTCAGAACACTTAAATCTAGACATTAAGTATACCACTCCAACATTCTCCCACTTATACTAAGGTCTAGTCTTATCTTCCAAACTCCCGACTCCCATACCCATCACGTGCTTAAACTGTACTTCAAAGAAGTACCATGTGAATGAGCAATCTAGGTTGCCGTCCCTGAAGTTATCTTGGTGACTACAGCGTCGTCTCACTAGACGATGACTCGTATCAGGTGGTACTTGCTCTATGTGTTATCTTCACTTTTGGACTTATGACTTCTTTCAGTTTACCATGCACCGCTATATACATAGCCTTTGGTGAACCAAGAATCATATCCAAGTCCAGAGGTTATCCCGGAGCCCAACCAAAATTTCCGCTGCCTCTGAGGCTGCCATTCGGTTATGATAGAGTCCGAGAAGCATCGTGCTTATCACTCTCTCATCTTAAGGTTCCACCTCTTTCATAAGTGAACACATAGCCTGATATCGACTTACACCGGTCCTTATCTGCTTGAAAATCCGAATCTGTGTAACCCAAAGGAATCAGATTGTCTGCTCCGTATCTCAGAACATAATCCTTAGTATTTCGCAAATACTTGAAAATGCTCTTTACGGCAGTCCAATGAGCCTTTCCAGGGTTACTCTGATATCTTGCCATTATGCCAACCGCATAACAGATATCAGGTCTTGTGCATAACATTGCATACATTAAGCTTCCCACAGCCGAAGCGTAGGGAACCACTTTCATGTCATCTTTCTCCTTCTGTGTCTGAGGACACTAATCTTTAGAAAGATAAGTTCCTTTACTGAAGGGCAACTCACCCTTCTTGGAATCTTGCATGTTAAAACGAGCCAGAATCGTGTATATGTAAGATTGCTGGGAAAGGTACAATGTTCTATTCCGGCGATCCCTTATAACTTTGATCCCTAGAACATGTCCAACCTCTCCTAAATCTTTCATATCGAATTGTCTAGACAACCATCCCTTTATGTCTGATAACATCTTCACACTGTTGCCAATGAGAAGGATGTCGTCTACATAAAGCACGAGAAACACCACTTTCTTCCCATCACGTTTCCAATACACACACGATTCGTCCATGCTTTGAATGAATTCAAAAGATTGGACTACTTCATCAAACCGCAGGTTCCACGATCTCTAGGCTTGTTTCAATCCATAAATGGATCGATTAAGCTTGCACACTAGATGATCTCTCCCCTTAGCAATGAATCCTTCTGGTTGTTTCATATAAATCGTCTCGTCAAGACTTCCATTTAGGAAAGCTGTCTTGACATTAATTTGCCACACCTCATAGTCCATATGAGCTGCTATGGATAAGAGAATCCGGATCGACTTTATCTTGGCTACCGGCGAGAAGGTCTCCTCATAATCGATTCCCTCTTTCTGAGTATATCCTTTTGCAACAAGCCGAGCTTTAAAGGTTTCAACCTTTCCGTCAGATCCTCTCTTTCTCTTGTAGACCCATTTACACCCAATTGGCTTTACGCCTTTTGGTGGTTCTACAAGATCCCAGACTTTATTTGAATCCATAGATTCAATTTCGGATTTCATCGCTTTCTTCCAAGAAGGCGCATCTATATCTTGTACCGCCTCATCATAGGTCCAGGGATCGATTTCATGAACTCCGGGTGCCGAGTCCGAAGACTCACCCAGTCCAATCCATCTTTCCGGTTGTTTAACAACCCTCCCACTACGATGGCATTCCGGTGTATTAACAGTGACAGTGTTAGGTGCAAGTTCTAGTGGTGTATCACTACTCGGTTCGGCTGTATCTAATTCTTCCTCGTTACCTCTCAACTCATCAATCATTATGTCACTTTTGGGCTTGTTGTCCATGACATAGTCTTCCTCTAAGAACCGAGCGTTAGTACTTATAACGATCTTCTGGTCTGTAGGACTATAGAACATGCCACCTTTAGTTCCTTTCGGGTATCCTATAAACAACCGTATTTCTGATCTAGGTTCTAACTTATCGTCCCCTTGTCGCAACACATGTACTGGACATCCCCAGATCCGAATGTGTTTCAAGTTAGGCTTACGCCCACTCTACAATTCCATGGGTGTAGTCGGTACCGTTTTGGTTGGAACCCTATTCAAAATATACGCCGCTGTTTCCAAGGCATGTCCCCAGAACATAATAGGTAAATCCGAGTAACTCATCATTGATCGCACCATTTCCATAAGAGTCCTATTCCTTCTTTCTGACACACCATTCTGCTGAGGAGTATATGGTGAGGTCAGTTGGGATTCAATCCCATTCTCTGCCAAGTAACTTGTCAAAAGAATCACTCTTGTGGCGCATCAGGTATACATATCCATATCTTGAGTAATCATCAGTAAAGGTGATGAAGTACTCGTACCCTCCTCTTGCCTGAGTAGACATAGGTCCGCATACATCAGAGTGAATCAAATCCAATTTTTGTTCGGATCTTCGTCCTTTACCAGAAAAAGAACGCTTGGTCATTTTGCCCTCCAAACAGGATTCGCAGGTTGGAAGGTCCTCTCCTTCAACACCACTGATGTGACCATCAGCTTTCAACCTTTGAATTCTATTTGAATTAATATGACCTAGCCTTAGATGCCGCAAGTATAATTGATTCATTTTAGAAGGTTCCTTTCTCTTATTGGTGTTCGTAGATGTGTTATTACTCTCGGTTAGTTGCATCGTGTTAGACTCAGGATTTAGCACATACAAATCGTCTATCAATGTACCAGAACAGATAATTTCACTATTTCTTCTTATGACCACAGAGTGATCAAAAGAAACAGAATATCCATTCAAAATTAGCTTAGAAACCGAAATTAAATTCTTTCTAAAATTCGGTACATAAAGACAATTTTGTAAAACTAAAATCCAATCACTACTAAAGCGTAAGTGAACGTCTCCCACTGCAACAGCCGCCACCTTCGCGGCATTGCCCATGTAGACCACGATCTCTCCCTCTCTAAGTCTCCGGGTTTCCTGGAACCCCTGCAATGAATTGCAGACATGGTCAGTGGCGCCCGTATCTACACACCAGGTGCTGGTAGATATCACCGCTGACAATGTTTCAGTGACTAAGGAAAATTTCGTACCTTTGATGAGAGGACAATCAGACCTCCAGTGCCCAAACTGTTTGCATCGAAAGCATCTGCCTAATGGCTTGCTTCTCCCAATCCGTGGTTCTAAACCACTGGGTCTCTTTGTACGCTTTCCCTTTAGCCTTGCCACAAGAGCATGTGATGTCCTTAACTTACGCACAAACTCCGCTTTCGCTGAATCCTTTTTAAGAGACTCGTTGAGAGGGAATTCAGTAAGTATGTTAATCACCTCTTGCCCGGCTTCCACGCTATGTCTCAACATCGCCCTGAGGTCATTCTTAATGTCCTCATCAGTTGGGACAATAGTGGATTCGGAAGGCTCAACAGTCTGAACAATGTTCAGATTTCGTTCCCAATCATTACTATATGGAACCAGTGAGTTTTCATCCTTAAGTATATCACAAAGTGGGGTCACAGTCATTCTTAACCTATAAGCACATAAAACAAACAAACAATTTAATACCGATATTATCTCCCTCAAATAATATCATTAAATCACTAATCACATCTAAAATCCCATCAGGTAAGGCAAGCCACATGGTGTGGACGTTTACCCACCCAAACGATTTCGCAATTAGATTTGCTTCGGTCATACATCACTTATAGCGTAACCTCGTGGGGAGGAATACTATAACGCGTATCTAAGTGTAAACCATTACTCAGTACTAAAGTAAATCGTTTGGAATTGCTACATTACCGCAAGCCACGTGGTGTGGACATTTACGACAACTTCACAACTCTTCACAATTCCTTATAACTGTTTACATCAATTAATCCAAAATCCGTTAGTATAGCAAGCCACGTAGTGTGGACGTTTACTACACCAAGAGACTTTTATAATTGACTCCCAATTACTTGATCCATTCAATCTTGTAAATCAAGACGCGGAGAATCATAAGTGAAACTCGAAGTTTCTTACCAGTGATTCACCATGCGAACAACCCTATCTCTCATAAATGAGGGAGCCGAGCAGACAATCGATCCACCTTCAAAAGGATGGTACGAAGGTCTCTAATTTGTGTTCTCGACATGACCAAGTGGCTTTGGCTCCATTCCACTCCCCGGGGTGAGAATGAGTCGACTTGAAATCAGCTTTGGAAAGACAAATTAGGCATTGTTTGATAAACTTAATCAATGTTTCTTGTAAGAGGAATTACAAGAACTCTCCTCCAATGACTTATCTATATAAACTTCAAAAGTTTATAAAAGTCACCAAGAGAGCAGCAATGGAGACCATGGGAATGTTTCCATTCCCTCTCCCACTTAGCTTTTTACAACAAGGGATACGCTATCTAGTGCATAAAGTAAACACATATAGCATGCATACATGTAATAAAGCACATAGTATTATCACATAATCAAAATAATACTAGAATATTATTTTCCGACTATTATGGCTTTATCACATCTCCGTACGCATCTTCTAGTCTTCAGTCTTCGTTTCTTGAATGCTCCATGTGACGAGAATATTAATATCTAATATTTAAATCTATTTATTTTTAATTAATCCAAAAGTTACTTAATTCGAAAATTAAGTCAATTGAATATATCAAAAATAAAATTAAATATTATTAATATTTTTATTTATTTTATTTTCCTTTTCTACTCCATTAAATCTTTAGAATCCTATCCAAGGCCCACTTGGAATATTCTAGAAGATTTCCATAATGGAATAAGGAAATAAAATAATTTAGGACTCCTATACTTTCCAAATTTATTTAATTCCTAATCCATGAATATTCCCAACAATAGGAATAATCAAGTAGGAAGATAAATTTAATACTAAATTAATGTTTTTCCTATTTCATGAATATTCCCAAAAAATAGAAATACTCAAAATAGGAAAAACGAATTAAAATAGGAAAGTAAATTTCCGGTAGGAGTAGCACGGGGTGCGCCACCCCCACCGGACCGCCGATCGCCGGCCGAGGACCACCGCCGCCGCCACCTAGCCGACGAGCCACCACCGCCGGTGGCATCGCCGCCGGGAGGCGCGAATTCGGCGCCCCTCCAAGCAATCGATCGATCCTTCGGGATTGATCATGGGGATGATCATCCTCTTCGTCCTTCGTCTTCTTCGTCACACGTCTTCTCCGGCGGTCATCTCGGCATCGATCCAACGTAAATAAATTACAATAATTTAAATTACAATTCCGGTATCGATTCTATACATGAAATCGACCCTATACAATTTCCGGAAAAACGTAGAACAATAATAATAAACCTAAATTCGGTCAACCCCCGAATTTTTACTATTACAAGCATTCACCACCAAAAACGAATCTCGACATGTCCGAGAGTTTAATAATCCAACAAATATGACAAAATAATTAACAAATAATAATTAAGCCATAATAGTCGGAAACCCTGCAAGGTAGAACAATTTTTTTTTGATCGGAAATGTAAATATATATACGAGACCAAAAAGGTTAGGCCGAAGCCTTTACATCAAAAACCGGGCATACCCGGTAGAGAACAACGGGAGAGATAAGACTAGCATACGGACAAGCCCGAAGTCTAGTCATAGCTCTCCAAAACACTCTCAATGTCAAAAGAACATATCTAAAAATATAATCAGGATGAATGGCTAACATAGCTCTGCATACATGAATCTGAATAGCCCTAGTAATAGCCGTCTCTGAACTGATCTTCTGCTGGAAGATATGTCGATTCCTCACATTCCAGATGGTGTAGACAGTCGTGGCGAGAGCAATCCTCCTAAGCTTGTTTTTCGGAAGCGTCCCTCGAACTTCTTTCTTGATCCACTTCAGCGCACTCAGTATGGTAGACATGTTCCGTTCAATGCCCACCCACATCCAGATAGAGCCCCAGATGCGGGATGTAACGGGGCACGAAAAGAACAGGTGATCCAGTGACTCCGGTGCAGTCCGACAGTAGACACAAGTAGGATCAATCCTCAGGTAGTCCAGACGATCGCACGTAGGAAGCTTCCCTTTAGCACAGAGCCAAAGTGTAAAGGAATGCTTCGGTACAAGAAAAGGTCTCCAAACGTCTCTAGCCCAAGGCTTCTGGGTACCCCTCGGACGGAAATACTCATAGGCCTTGGCAGTCGAAATGGTATGTCTGTCAAACCAAGACCGAAGGAGGGTCAAGGCAGCCTCCGGAGATCCTTCACGCCTCACAAGGGTGTCGCGCGTGATAAGGATATGTCTGACAATAGGAGAATCATCGCGATTATGGGGCCAGTCCCAGAAAGATCTTCTCCTGAGATAGCGGTTGTGAATCCACTTAACCCAAAGAGAGTCCCTTTTGGACTGAATATCCCATATAGACCGGATCAGGAGGGCTGTGTTCCAAGAACGAAGGTCCCGAAAAGCCAAGCCTCCCTCATCCCGAGGAAGACAGACCTCATCCCAGGCAACAGAGCATCGATTCGATCCCCAAAGGAATCTCCGAAAGATAGAAATGACACGCTTGAGAACGTCACCCGAGACGGGAAGTACAGAGAGCCAAAAACAGGCCGTCCCCTGGAGCACGGTGCGAATAAGCTCAGCACGCCCCGCGTGGGAAAGGACAGCCAAAGACCACTTCTGTACAGAAGACTCGAGTTTGTCCACAAGAGGAGCATAATCCATAACACTCAGACGATGAGGATTAACCGGAATACCCAGATAACGGAAGGGCATAAGCCCAGGAGGAATCTGAGTATGGTCCCTAATGGCTCTAAGATCAGACTCAGGAATACCAACCGAATAAAGAGTGGATTTGAGAAGGTTGAGCCGAAGGCCCGATACCTCCCCAAAGTCCACAAGACAGTCAAAAAGAGTGGTAACCGAGAAAAGATCCCCCCGAGCAAAAAGGAGGAGATCATCAGCAAAAGCAAGGTGACTAAGACCCGAGGATTCACATCTGGCATGGAAGTTGAAATTCGGGTCCGAGGTGCGCACATTAACGGCTCGGGAGAAGTACTCGAGACAAATCACAAATAGGAAAGGCGAAAGAGGGTCACCTTGACGGAGCCCTTTTCGTCCCTCAAATTTGGGACCAATAGAGCCGTTAATGGCGATGGAATAGGAGGCAGAAGAGACGCACTCCATGACTCGATCAATGAACCAGGGTGGGAAGAGAAGAGCTGAAAGCATATCACGAAGAAAGCCCCAGTCGATGGAGTCAAAAGCTTTCTTAAGATCTATCTTTAGAAGACAGCCCGGGGGGACTTGCTTCGTACGAAGATATCTCCTAAGGAGCTCCTGGGTGAGATGGATGTTATCAATCATACTACGTCCGGGGACGAAAGCAGACTGAGCCTGGTCGATGATGGAGTCAAGGGAAGAACGAAGGCGGTAGGCCAAGATCTTTGAAATGACCTTATAGGTAACATTACAAAGAGCTATCGGCTTGAAGTCACCCACTTTGGTGACATGATCGAATTTGGGAATAAGAGCGATGATGGTGTGGTTAACCTGTTTCAGAAGGCGACCGGACTCGAAGAATTCAAGGATAGCGCTACAAAAGTCGTCACCCGTGACATCCCAGGTGGATTTGAAGAAAAAGGCCGTATAACCATCGGGTCCGGGCGACTTCTCGTTCCCGATGCTAAAGAGGGCACTTTTCACTTCATCCCGGGTGACAGGAAGACACAAGGAATGAGCAAGCTCGGAAGAGAGAGTAGGACCAGACTGAGCAATACCAAGATCAAGGGGAAGACAATGGTCCGAAGAACCCAGAAGATCAAGGTAGAAAGAATGGAACTCTCGAGAAACCTCATCCAAGGAAGAAGTATACGTACCGTTGCCTTTCTGGATGGATGCGATCTGGTTGCGTCTGGTGGATCTTTTGAACAAGCCGTGGAAATAGCTCGTACAACGATCTCCATCTCTAACATGCGCAGACTGAATCTGCTGAATATAGAACAATCTCTCCGCCTCGCCAAGTAATCTCGCCTCTCGCCTAAGGGTAAGGGCTCGGGATAGAAGTTGAGGGTCGGTAGGGTTGTTCTGAAGCTCGATCTGAATATGGTTAAGTCGGGTAGTGGCTGTTTTGGCACGAGTGGCAATATGGGTGAAGTGTCGGGAGTTAAGTCGCTTTAGGGAATGTTTAATGCCCTTAAGCTTCTTAACAAGGATGAACTGATCTTTGCCTCGCACCTCGAGATCCCAACCTTCCTTGACCAAGGGAAGGAAGTCCGGATGAGTGGTCCACATGTTGAAAAACTTGAACGGTTTAGAACTCGGAAGCTCGCTATCGTTCAGTTTCACCAGACATGGGGAATGGTCCAAAGGCAACCCGCAGGATCAAAAGAGACGGAGGTCTGAAAGGAACTTGAGAGCCAAGGGTGATTGACCATTGCTCGATCAAGTTTACTCCAAGAAGGTCCACGGGACCAAGTATAAAGACAACCAGTAAAGGGTAGGTCAGAAATACCCAATCTATCACAACACTCCGCAAAATCCACCAACTCCCTCGGTCGGACCTCACCCCCAATCCTCTCATCACGGGATAACAAGTTGTTGAAGTCACCCAAAAGCAACCACGGACAACCCTGAACAAGTCGATGATGGACACGAAGGTCCGCCCACAACTCACGTCTCTGGACTAACGTATTGTAGCCATAGATGAACGAGATGTAGTAGGAGGAAGAGGAGATCCTACAAGTGATCCTCCCAAAAAGAACCTGCGGAGTCAAGGCCAATGTCTCAAAATCAACCATCGTCGGGTTCCAAACAACTAAGACACGCCCTCCCGGAGAAGTGTCAAAGTTATTTGATTCACTCCACAAAGGGAGCTTGGTTCGCATGAAGCGACCGAGCATATCTTTCTTCATCTTGGTCTCCAAAAGACCCATAATATCCAATCTGTGATTACGAACGAAGTACTGAACTCCATTCTGTTTAAGGGGCGAGCAAAGGCCCCTTATATTCCAAGAGGCGATCTTCATGATGAAGAGTGGGGAGGCACGCTCCCTTTCTTCGTAGAGGCCTTAGTGGTCACCGTATCACCTTTCCCTTTCTCCTTGTCTATTCCCCTAGACTTGGAGCGTTTCCGTGTACATTTCTCTACATCCTCTTTCCCCGGAATCGGGTCCCCGTCATCGGGGATATCGGCTCTCTTACGGGACCGGGATCTAGCTTTCTTCGGTCTAACCTCGGGATTATCTTCGGGATCATCCTCGGTTTTGGAGGATAGCTTCAAAAAATCAAGGTCCAAGGAGAAGGGACGGGTAGAGGTTTCGGTTATGGGTAAGTGGGTAGTGTCGGGTGAAGATGGAGGTATGGTCTCGGAAGTAGGTTTCTCGGGTTTGGGTGGCTCGGGTGAATTATGTTTAGTGGATTTTTTGGATTTAGGTGATTTGGTGTGAATGGTGGGTGGTTGGCAGGAGGTAGATTTTGAAAGTTTGGTATGAATAGGTGATGGGCAGGAGGTAGGAATGGTGGAAATAGTATCTTCATTTTGGGTGGATAGGGAAATGAAAGGGTTAGGGGAGGTAGGAATGTCTAAAGAGACGGGAGGTTTACTCGGTAGTTGGTTTCTCGGCTTACGGGATCGAGAACGAGATGCCCGGGGTGGAGGTTGCTTCGGATTTTCTTTCTTAGGTGGTGGCTCTTTCGGTTGTTCATGTGTCGGTTCCTTAGAGGCTTCTTCCGGGTGAGGACGGGTACTCGTCCTATGTCCACATGTCTCGGAGTCGTGTCCAAGCATGTTACAGCCGGCACAAAACTTGGGCAGAGACTCGTACACCACCCGCTGGACAAAGGGGCCAGAAGGGAGAGTGATAGGAATAGAATACACTAGAGGCTTGGCCATGTCAATCTCAACTTGTATGCGAGCATACGCGTACCTCTCTTTAGTCCGGGTAAGGGCGTCCGTAGTAATCGGTCTACCAAGTTTCCTTCCAATACGACCTAACACATGCGGGTTCCAACATTCAAGAGGAAGGTCGTGAAGTAGAATCCATGCGGGAACCGTCGTAATCTTAGCGTTCTCAAATCGAAAGTGTTTTGGAACCTCACTAAGGAAAAGACTCCTTCCAAAAACGGTTTTCTCCACATCACCATGGTATACCAACATCTTATCCTCCTCGGACTTAAAGGTAAAAAGAAGCCATCCACTTCGGTGTCGAGAGACGTTGCACGAAACGGGCCAACGGCTCACTTGTGCTCGGATATTAACCATGCCGGGGAATTTACCATCAACATAGCCAATGAGGCATTTACCCCAACAAGTTGAAGTATCAGTGAGCTCTTCTTCGGTGAACACAAGGGTTTCATTCTCCTCGATAGGAAGATCGATACTAGACAAGTCGAAACCCACACCGGATTTTCGATTATTAGCGAAGAGGTTGTTCCAGCCCTTAAGGGCAGCCCCAGAAGATTTTGGTATGTCAGTACGGGCCTGGAGCGGGGCTGTTTCCTCATTGGCTTTAGACGACGCTGAAGCATCACACATAGCAGCAGGTTTGCTTTGGAGGTTCAAGTCGGCTGTAGACTTCGAGGTCGAATTGGGCAGGGGAGGAAAATCCTCTTTATCAAAATGGGCTTTGTTCGGGCCTGGGATCACGTTGTCTATCACTGCGTCTTTAGAAGAGATATTGGACTGCCCAGGTTGAGAGAGAGAATTGGTATTCTCGTTTTCCAAAGCAGAGTCGATATCGGGAGTGGGTGTTTCAGTTACTGTAGGTTTCGGGCCAGATTTAATTTCTGTTGGGCCAGATTTAAAATCTGATGGGCCTGACTTGAAGGCTGACGGGCCAGAAATTGGTTTAGAATTAGAAGTGGGCTCGGGTTCAGAATCAGATTCAGAGTCGGTTATTATGGGTGGGTCAAGATCGGGCGGGTCAGAAACGGGTCGGGCAGCAGAAACGGATTCTGGGACGGGTGGGTCGGGTTCAGTGGCAGGTCGGGCTGTAGGTTTGGGTCGGGTTGATTTCAGGGTGGGGCGGGTTGAACCAGGAGCTTGAGCAAAATACCGCGAACGTAAACCAAGCTAGAACAATTTTATCGAAAATACCGCGAACGTAAACCAAACTCTGATATCAATTGTTGAAATTCGATATCCCGGGCTATTAAAATTTGCGGAAAACAATAACCCGAACGAAAACCTTCGCCGGAGATCACACGAACCACCGCCATGCGAACCGGAGCACGACCGAGGACACGACGCACCCGAAGGCACGCCGCTGCCCCAGCCGAGCCCCAGCGAGCGGGGCTCCATGCGATCGATGATCGCGCCATCTGCGCGATCGGGTGGGGCTGCCCAGCAGCCCCCGCGGCGAGTCCGGCGACTCGCCGCCGCCTGGGGAGATCGGCCCGCCACCAGCAGGCCGCCGCGGGTCACAGCCCGCGGCCAGCGATCGATCACCATGGATCAATCGCACCCCCGGCGTCCAGCCGGGGTTCGCCCCCCATGCGCACGCCGAAACCCTAGGTGGGTCGACCGCCACGATGCCGTGGTCTTCGACCACCATCGCCGGTTGATCCTCTCGGGGTTTCGTACCTCGGATCTTGCGTTCTACGGTATTATCAATAATTATCGATTAAAATCATAAAGGGTGGTTACGATTTTATACCTTCGATTCGTTGTTCGGAGAAACGAGATCAAACGATGACCTTTGAATCTTCCCACGTATTCCTTGCATTCGTTCGAACGTCGGGTGGGCGACGATCCTCCGAACTCTATGGATCTCCTTCACGAACTCTCTAGAATATCAAGTATGATAATCTTGTCTTGTACGATATGAATTGTGAAGACCATGTAGTGCTTTTATAGGCTACGTAGGGGATCTAAAGGAGGTGGAATATTGGGCTTCCAATATTAATGATTAAATTGAGCCCAAGCCCAAATCTATTATTCCATTAATATTAATTAATTTATTTTCCACTATATAAATTAATTGCACTCCCAATATTAAACCATATTATATCCAATAATATTTCTCTGGTAGTATTATTTATTCCGTGTATTTAAGATATAAATATCCATGAATAAAATTAATTTATTGCTAATTAATTTATTCATCTCTTATATCCGAGACTAGTACCATTCAACCTTAATTATTATGCGGAACGAATCCACCTGCAGGGTTTACATAATAATTCCTTATGAACTCATCTCGGGGATATTATCAACCCTTACGGGATACACTTTCCCGTCAAGTATTCACGGCATGCCATATATAAAATATGGTGACCCAACTTTACCGGTAATGACCCAATATTCCAATCGGTCAATTCCTTTGGAAAATCAAAGTCACCTATATTAAATATACACACCCGCAATTGTATCGGGGATTAAGAATAAAATACTCTGAGATTTAAATCAATTATCAAAGGCAATCCTAATTGATAAATCTCAAGCGATCCGCCCAATACACCAAGTGTACAAGTATGATAAAATAATCAAGATCAGTTATTTTCTCCCTCATACAACGACTATACCGATGGCTTGGTCCGTGTCCATCTAGGTCGTGAGAAACTGTTTTATTAAATACGAGTAACCGATAGTATGATCTTCCGTGTGACGACGCACACCATACTAACTACAACGTATATAATCTAGGACTATAATTTGCATATATTTAATTAACAATAATTAAAAGCAAATGAATGTTTATTATTAATAGATAAATGACAGTGTACAAGGAGTTCAGAACACTTAAATCTAGACATTAAGTATACCACTCCAACAGGGACAGCACACGGGCTCATGCTTTGTTGTACTGTACCGCGACGGAGTAAGTCTTCTACTTGACGACGGAGTTCCTCATGTTCAATCGGACTCATACGATAATGCGGACGGTTCGGTAGGGATGCACCGGGGACCAAATCAATATGGTGCTGGATGTCCCTGAGCGGTGGTAGGGTGTGTGGAAGGTCCTCGGGGAAGATGTCGGCGAACTCAGTAAGTATGTTCTGTATAAGAGGAGGAGGCTTCGACAGATCTGGAGTAACTTCACGACCAACAATGAGAAGGACCAAAGGTTCTGTTGCTGTCGCGGACGTGAACTCGCTCCGCGAGACTAGGAGGACCGAAGGTGGTGGCGGTGTAGTAGCGGGCAGCACAGGGTGGAGAACAATCTTCGAACCATCGAACTAAAAACTGTCGGTATTTGTACGGCCGTCATGTATAACCGAGCGATCAAACTGCCAAGGTCGGCCGAGCAGGATATGACATGCATCCATGGGAACCACATCACATGTCAGGCGATCTTTATATTTGGCACCAATGTAAAAATCAATATGCACGCGACGATCTACAGTTACGGAATTTCCACGTTGGATCCATGCGAGTGTATACGGAAATGGATGGGGTTATGTTGGCAAGTTTAGTTTAGTAACAGCATCAGCTGACATGACGTTCTCACAGGAACCCGAGTCGATTAAGAAGCAGCATATTTTACCACCGATGGTGCACGTGGATTCAAAAATATGGTTACGCTGGACGTCGGCCAAGTGATCGATTTTAGGGGCCAAGCAAGAACGGCAGAGCACTAGTAAAGGGTCGACATCGCCACAGACATGTTCTTCAGGTAGTTCTTCAGCCTCCTCCGTATCAAAACGAGGCGGTCCATCATAAGTCGTAGTTTCCCACTCATCCATAAGAAGGTTACGGGGTCGGGTGCGAGGACAATCAGTGCGACGGTGGTCTGTTTCACCGCATGCGAAGCATCGGATGGTAGACGACGATGGTGTGACCTCTGGTATAGGATTCGTCGGTGCTCCGATTGGTCGTGTGGCTGATGGCGGGGCTGCTGGTGTCGTCCCAGACCGAGAGGGGATAAACCCGACGGAGGAGCGACGCGCAGATTGCTGTTCCAACAAAACGGCGCGCTGATGTGCTTCCGAAATGGATACCGGTGCTAAGAGAGTCAGCGTGTCTTGGAGACTACGGGTCAGGCCGCTGACATACCGAGAGACGAGCTGGGGTTTGGAATCGCGCACGTCGATGCGAGATAAGTACTGATAAAATTCCTCCGTGTACGCGTCGACGGACCGAGTACCTTGACGAAGGGTATGGAAGCGCTGGAACAATGTACTTTCAAAATTGTGGGGAAGAAATGCACGCTCCATGTGTTTACGAAATTTGGTCCATGAGTCAATGGCAGGTTTCCGTTCGCTACGACGGGACGACTTAAGTTGTTGCCACCAAGAGGAAGCTCGGTTGCGGAAACGGGTCGCAACGAGGGCCACGCGTCGATTGTCAGGTACAGATTTGAAGTCCAGGAGGTCTTCCACGACGTTGATCCAATCAAGGAAGTCACATGGGTCAAGGCCGCCTGAAAATTCGGGGATGTCGAGCTTAAACCCCGATTCCCAGCGGCGGTCATCGTCACGAGGGGCATGCTGTCCGCGGCCCAGGGTAGCAAAAATATTGTCGACGGAGTGTGTATCCTCTGCCGAGTCTTCGTCGCTGGAGTGCGGAGGGGACTCGCGGTGATGGGGTTGGCGTTCGTGGCGACGTTCCGGGCGAGGGTTGGCGATAGCGAGGCGGATTTCTTCGAGGCTAGCCGTAAGGGCCGTGACCTGGCGGCTCAAGGCAGCGAAGTCGGCGTCACGACGTGCGTCGGCCTCAGCGGCGGCGGGGTCAGGGTTAGCGGCTCGACGAGGCATCGTGCCTGAAGCTAATACCAGCTGACGTAGGCGGAAGCGTAAAACTCACGATTAACACTCGTTGATTCCGAAGAATGCCGAGAATTAATCGAATCAAAGATCGTTGATTCTAAGAATACCGAACTTTGATAAACGGTTCGAGAAATCTTTAATACTACGTATACTAGGTATTTCAACGAAAGAACTTTATTCAATAAAAAACAACTGTCGAAATAGTTGAAACAACGAAATATAAATAGCTAGCACTAGAAACCCTAATATTTATGGGCTTTAATAAAAGAAGGAAATAGTCCCCAGGAGCATAGCCGAGTGGTAAGGCCTGTGATGATGTGGGTGTAATTCCCCGGCGACGCAGGGTTCGAATCTCAGGTGGGACAAATTTTCATTGAAATATTATGAAGGTTTGTCCTGGGGTTCGACCTGTTGGCTCTCTCGCACAGGTGTCTGCTACTCGGGCACATTCCTCGATTTACATCCTACCCGATCGAGAGACCTCCGATCGAGTGGTGGTGGAGTTTCTCGTCTCTCCTCCTTATAAAAAAAATAATAAAAAAAATAAAAGAAGGAAATAACAAACTAAATAACTATTATTTTTTTGGCTTGAAGAGTCGATCGTGGGCCTCCAAATATGATAACGAGGTCGTTGCCATATCACCGTCGATGCGCGCTTCTAGGGAGGCGGTCGAGCATGTCACGATCGAAGCCCTCCATAGTCTTTTCGCGAACACCAACGTCAAGTTGAAGGAGATCGAACACCAACGTCAAGTTGAAGGAGATCGAAGTCCTTTTTTTCAATTGCAGCTTCTTTAATCCGATGTTCTCTCCGCTATGATTGTCAACAAGCACAAATTGAGAGGAAACTTAAGGGGCTTGGGTTGAATGGGTTTAATCGGACGTTGATATCAGTATATCACTACACTGAAATGAATCAAAGAATAACATTAAATTTATATCATGTCCGATTATTGACAATAATTGATTAGCAGATGAACTCAAGCACCTAGAAAATGTTAAATGAAAAGAATAATTAAATCAATACAACCATAAACATGAAAAGCGCAAGGTCAACGACTTGGCGGCAACGAGTTACATCGAGGAAGGAGGTGGATCTGGACAAGAGGAGTGTCGGTCGGTTGAAGGCACTCGCACTGGAAGAATGTATCACAGTGCACGAATCGAGCCACTTCATCGTGTATATTGTCGTAATCGCCATCATGAACATATGAAAATAATAGCGGGAAAGACGATGATGGGCTGTTGAGATCGAGAATTGGATTTTGTAAATCTTAAAAACATTTGTTTTGAATTTATTAATTATAGATATATTTGTTACAATACAATATACTAAAAGGGTATATAAGACTTTTTAATTTTAATAAATAGTCCAGAAATATAATTACAAAACATATCACTACCTTAAATTATAATAAAAATATATATATACTTTGTCTTTTTTATCATAAGTCAATAGTATGGTATTTTTATATAATACTTAAAACCAAACTATTTTTTTCCTAAATTCTTCTTAAATTTATTGGTTTATTAATATAATTATTATTGATAAAACTTATTGGCGTTTTAAGGATTAAATTAATTTATTAATATTATATTTATTAGACATTGATTAAATTTATTGGTTTATTAACATAGTGATTATTGATTAAAATTAGGAAAAAATAGCAATAAAATCAATTTTCAACATTTTTTGCCCAATAAGGCCAAATTCCAATTTATGTGTCAATTAGGTATTTTTGTTCCAATTGGGCCAAAAATATATATATAGAAGGGAGAAAATACCCTTACTCTATTTATACTCAACCCACCCCACCCCACCCTTACCCCAAACACTGAATACCATAAAAAACACTGAACGTCAGATTTTTTCTTCTACTCAATCCACTTCACCCAAAAGACACTGAATGTCCGACACTGAATGTTAGACACTGAATACCATGAAAAGACACTGAATGATACTGAATAACACTGAATAACACTGAATACCATTAAAAGACACTGAATAACATTAAAAAACACTGAATAACATTAAAAGACACTGAATAACACTGAATAACACTGAAAGACAATGAATAACACTGAATAACATTAAAAGACACTGAATAACACTGAAATACACTGAATAACACTGAATAACATTAAAAGACATTGAATAACACTGAAAGACACTGAATAACACTGAATAACATTAAAAGACATGAATAACACTGAATAACACTAAAAAACACTGAATAACACTGAATAACATTAAAAGACACTGAATAACGCTGAATAACATTAAAAGACACTGAATAACATAAAAAGACACTGAATAACATTAAAAAACACTGAATAACATTAAAAACACTGAATAACATTAAAAGACACTGAATAACACTAAAAGACACTGAATAACATTAAAAGACACTGAATAACACTAAATAACATTAAAAGACACTGAATAACATTAAAAGACACTAATAACACTGAATACCATTAAAAGACAGTGAATAACATTAAAAGACACTGAATAACACTGAATTAACATTAAAAGACACTGAATAACATTAAAAGACACTGAATACCATTAAAAGACACTGAATAACATTAAAAAATACTGAATACCATTAATAGACACTGAATGTCGGATTTTTACATTAGAATATTATAAGAACACTGAATATCATTATAAAACACTGAATGTTAGATTTATACATTGAATAATATTATAAGAACATTGAATGTCATTATAAAACACTGAATGTTAGATTTTTACACTTGTAAATTTTGGGAACTTCAATAATAAAAATAATGATTCTTGTTGAATTTATTAAGCAATTAATCCTTAGCATTAATATTTTTATTAGTTAAATTTAATAAATATAATAATCAGCCCTTACTAATTAATGATTTTATCTCACGACTCTAGGGGCAGGGGCAGATCATTAAAGTAGACTAATTTTATATAAATATTACATATAAAATGACAAAAATAATAAATTTAGGGGGGTTTAAGCCCCTACATCTTCCTTAGTGGCTCCGCCCTGAGAGTCAAGGTAGATGACATGTTCTTGGTCCTCTCGGAGGTAGATGAAGGCGGCGAAAAACGGCGTTTTCCGGCCAGGTGAAGTCTTGGAGTACGGAGAGGACGACGAAGGGTCCGCAGAGGAGGTAGGAGTTGATTTGTCGAGTGTAAGTAGATTGTGGAAGACATGAATTGAATTGTGGCGATGATAACAAATATGGATTTTTATTTATTAATTTATTGATTTATTTATTTATTTTGATAGAGGTATACATAGTAATGATAGTAATATTTTAAGTTAGGGCAATATAGATATTTTATATTCTCACAATAATAAAAATAACAAGTGGGGTGTGGAAAATAATTATAGAGGTGTAAATAGTTTGAGTTTTAAAATAAACTCATGTAGCGGACAAGTCTGGGTGTGGCGGGTCAGTCTGTATATTTTTGTGAGACGAGGGTATATATTTTGTGAGACGTTCAATAGTGAGAGTGTTTGACTGAAATTATAAGCTCTTATAAAATGTATATTTTTGTGAGACGTTTCAGTAATGAGAGTGTTTGACTGAACTTATAAGCTTATAAGATATTTGACCGCTTATAAATTGTTTAAATTTGTTTGGTAAT
This sequence comes from Euphrasia confusa, assembly GCA_954870475.1. Lineage (NCBI taxonomy): Eukaryota > Viridiplantae > Streptophyta > Magnoliopsida > Lamiales > Orobanchaceae > Euphrasia > Euphrasia confusa. Next base: position 16,399,140 of record OX940968.1, read on the forward strand.
ATTTTTGAAAAAAAATAAGTTGTTAAGATTTAAAAAACTTATAAATTGTTTTGAAAAAAAAAAGTAGAAGTCCAAATGAAATTTTAATTTTTTAAAATTTAATTACAAAAATACCACTGCTAACATCTTATAAGTTTTTTGATATTATTTTATCAAACACTTAAACATTTTATTTGCAAACTTAAAATTTTAACATCTGAAAAACTATAAAAAAAACATCTTATAAGATGGTACATCTCATAAGATTTTTATAAAAAGTTCACCCAAACACCTTGTAACAGAGTACTCTTAATCAAAAACTAAATCGAAATCAACCAACTAACTTGAAAATCGCGATCATGTGGTCGAAAGTAAAAAAAAAACAAAAAAAATTAATAAATTCATTGGATGTTTTGGTACCATTCATGTTTAAACTAAACAAAATACAAAATTTCAACTTAATTATTTAATATTTAAATAAAAAATGCAAAATTGATCAATCAACGATTGATGACCAAACTATCAACTGAGTTTCAAATTCAAGTACCGTAAGATAAAAAAAATTCAACTGCGAAACATAAATTAATCAATGGATAGTTGATATCAATCGATGGTTCGACTAGTTGAGCAAAAAAGTACTTAATAAAAGTAAAAGTGTATTAATTTGAAAGTGTATTTAATAAAATGGAAATTTTTTACTATATTCAATGATATTATTTGGCAAACTTTTCTTATTTGTGCACCTCATTTAAATAATTTAAATGATCAATATAATCTCTCTAAATTACATTTTTTTAATACTATCATTAAAATGAATAAAACCTCTACATAAATAATTTAAATTGTCAATATTCTCTCTCTAAATTAAATTTTTAATACTCATTAAAATAAATGCAACCTCTATAAAAAAATACTTAAAATTTATAAAAATATAATTTTTTTTAATTATACCACTAAATTAGGAATTTTATTCAAACAAAAATAATTGAAATATTCACATCGCACTAAATAATTTTTCTTCGTTTCACTTTAATGGTTCGTTTGTTTTGGGGTGAATCAGAGTAAATCAAGGGTAATTTAATCATTAATTTTGTTTGGGACCAAAAAACAGAATGTGAATCAGAGTAGATCGGGGTGAATCGGGGTGAATGAAGGGGAATTTATTTACACTAATTCTCCCTCTAATTTTTACCCCCCGAATTGGGGATGAATGGAGGTGAATCAATGAAAAATAAAAATTTAAAACACAAAATTTAATAGATTACCCTAGTAAGAAAATTTTGTATCCAAACACAAAATTTAAAACATTTACTTCGATTCACCTCGATTACTTTTCCCTGGGGTAAATTTAAAATTTTACCCTCACCCTGATTCACCCCAAAACAAACAGACCATAAGTGAAACACTTATTTTTGGTATATCGAGATAAATAAAATGAAATGATTTATAATTAGTCTTACAAATACTGTAATAAAAAATGAATTTAACTTTTCTTATTATAAAATTTTAATTTTATCTCTAGTTACATGTTCTTTATAAATAATAATTAAACATATAATTATTCATTGAGGGGGAAGTAATATATTTGTTTTGCATAAAGCCTAAAATCATCATTGACTATAGAAAAATAAATCCCATAAATGTGGACCTAGGCCACTCACTATTCCAAAGATTGAAAAAAAAAGGCTACACAAAGGAGGCAAAAAAGTTGCTAGAGTATAGAAGATACTACTACTAATGAGGCCTGGGGTTAGTTCCATGCTGGAGGTGTGGGTTGCTCGATGCCCAGAACTATCATTAATATTTTTGTGTTTTAAATTATACTATCATATTATTGCACATGTTTTATTGTATCCGGTTTTTTTTTTCTATTACGAAATACCAATATTTATTTATGTTTTTGATTATACAAATAATTTTGTATTTTAAATGTAAATTGTGTTTTCATCATAATTAAGTCGTTACACGATTGGTTGTTCTTCACTTAACCCTTTCTACCGGAAATTACGAAGAACACGAAAAGTCATGTCACTAGTTTCTCGTTAAACAAAAAGTTAATCCTACTTTCCCTTTTAAAACATTCATCATTTTCCCTTTTAATTCCGAATAAATGCAAAGAACGCTATCTAATTTATCATCCAATTAAGAATCATATTTATTTCATAACTTTACCGTTGCTTTACATTGATATTCCCTCTCTCCCTTTTCTTGCAAAGTAGCTTAAAAACTCAGCACCATATAATCCATCCATCCCCTTTTATTTTCTTGCATTTTTTATTCTTTTCCCATTCACTTCTATTTTTCATCAATACTTGGAGTTGGAACATTAATTTTCATTGTCAATGCCTATTTTTTTTAGCTATTTATCATATTTATAACCCACGTAAGTTGAACATACGAACATAAGAACGAGCATTCGATTAGGTGTTTTAATATTTTTTTCTATCCCACGAAAGTCACACTCATGGCGCGTAACGATTTTTCGAACATAGACTTTATTGCTTTTGTGTCACTTATTTCTCTATTTATCATTTTTTTTTATAAATATTATGTTTAATATTTTATTCAAATTATTTTTACATGTTTTGGGTGACAATGAGCTTAATCATTATGAGATTGAATTTCGATACAGAATTTTTAAGGAAAATAATTAATGGTCATAATTTCAAAATAATGGGTCATATATCAATAAATAATTTTACTTAATTTTCTTGGATTTTGTTTTTTTTCCAAATTTGCCCTATTTTAAAAGCTCCTTAAAAAATGTAAAAAAACAAACAAACTTTACCATTTATTTAAAATAAATATATAAACAACGAAATCAAGAGAACTTGAATATCATCTTTTCAAATTTGCATTGCCCTATTTTAACGGGAAAGAACCTTTCTTTTTTTTCCTCTGCAACTCAAGAAGGAAAAAAAGAATCAAGAGACTCAGAAAGAAGAAGAAGAAGATCTTCAGGTTCTCTTGATTTCTTTTTTATTTATTCATAATAAGCGGTAAAGATTTGTTTTTTAGTATTATTTTTTATTATTTTATTTTTTAACGAGCATCACTAACTCACCATTGATGCATTGGTTTATCTTATGTAACAGGGTTTGTGTGTGTTGTAATCATTTCATTCATATGCTCTGGTAATTCTCTTCATTTTTTCTTCGATTTAAAAATAAATATTTAAAAACAAAAATCCATTTTTCAAGAATTCCTGTCATTACTCGATTTCTTAAATTTATACTTTTTTGGGTTTTTAAAAAGTTCAAAACTTTGTTGACTGATGTTCATGTTTATTTTATTTCTTTTTGTTTTTGGTAGAAGGAGGCCAGTAACCTGTAAAGAATGTCTTTGAGAGGAGGAGGAGGACCACCACAGCAGAATACTCCGGCACAACGGAGGATTACACGCACCCCGACAGTGGGGAATCTCGGGGAATCCATTTTCGACAGCGAAGTAGTGCCTTCGTCTTTGGTGGAAATTGCCCCCATTCTTCGTGTAGCCAATGAGGTGGAGCCCAGCAATCCACGGGTCGCTTACCTCTGTAAGCTTTTGATACATATATGCATGTGATTATTTATGTATGCAGTAGTGTGAATGTGAATGTTCGTTGTTTACGTGTGTTGTAACGTGTAATAGAAGCAAAGATAAAAACCGTAAACGTGCATTTATTTTTTCGTTTAATTGCAAGCTTGTTTTTTGAAGTTCAATATTTCTAAAATAGGTGTATCGATTGCTAAATCCTTCTTAAATATGTGGTGTAAACATTTGTAATGCATTTTAGCGTGTTTACGACTATTTCCTAATCCGCTTGCATGCTTGTTATAGTTACGTTTTTGTCCACAACGATTAATTGTTTTTGCAGGTCGGTTTTATGCTTTTGAGAAGGCTCATAGGCTGGACCCCACTTCAAGCGGACGTGGCGTTCGCCAATTCAAAACAGCCCTTTTGCAACGTCTTGAAAGGGTAAGTATGATTTTTTCCTCTCTATCAAAATCCTAAATTGAGAATCAGAAGCTGGCCGTGCTTATATGTTTCGAATGTTAAAAACAGAGAAGCAAAATTTAGAAATTTAAATTAGTTCATATTTGTTAAATTCGGTAATTATCATCTTAGCATTCATACATGGTTGTTGATGTTCAGGAAAATGATCCTACTTTGATGGGAAGAGTGAAGAAAAGTGATGCGCGTGAAATGCAGAGCTTTTATCAGCATTATTACAAAAAGTATATCCAAGCTTTACAAAATGCTGCCAACAAAGCCGACCGGTACGAGTTTCTTCCTCATCAATAATTAACCATATATTATATCGTGCGTTCTTGATTTTAATTTATTTGTGAAATTGTTCATCAGTGCACAGCTGACAAAAGCTTACCAAACGGCTAATGTCCTCTTTGAGGTTTTGAAAGCAGTTAATCAAACTCAATCCGTTGAAGTTGATCGTGAGGTAAACACTAGATACACATACTTCTTTTTCTACTCTAGTTTGCATTTTATTGTTTTTCCATCTTGGGGTAAATTTCTGTTTTTTTTTCGTTAGGTGTTGGAAACCCATGACAAAGTTGCTGAGAAGACAGAAATCTACATGCCTTATAATATTTTACCTCTCGATCCCGATAGTGCAAATCAGGCGATCATGAAATATCCTGAGGTTTTGACATATATCCATTTTTAATTTTTCGATGTCTGTTGCTCCTAAGTTTTTTATAGTAATTTTACTTCTTTTAAACGTTTAATTATTTCAAAATCTTCAGATTCAAGCAGCTGTTCATGCGCTTCGGAATACTAGAGGTCTTCCTTGGCCCAAGGGTTACAAGAAGAAAAAGGATGAAGATATCCTCGACTGGCTTCAATCCATGTTCGGTTTCCAGGTGAACAATGATTCAGTTTCGGTACTCTTTTTCATTTTTGTAAATGAGACTTTTAGATGACTCTTGCATATTAAATTACGAAAATTGGATTTTGCAGAAAGATAGTGTGGCAAATCAAAGGGAGCATTTGATTTTGCTACTTGCAAATGTACACATACGGCAGTTTCCAAAACCCGATCAACAACCTAAGGTTTGCCGTATGCAACTCTTTAGTTTTTTTAACCATGAAAATCAGTTAAAATCATTCATAAGGCCTGGCAGAGGTAAAGAAAAGTGATGCCAAGTTACTCTTTCTCATTTTTAGTTGGATGAGCGTGCTCTAGACGAAGTGATGAAGAAGCTCTTCAAGAACTACAAGAAATGGTGCAATTATCTAGACCGCAAAAGTAGCCTGTGGTACGTCATGTTTTCTTTTATGTTTATTGTTTGGAATGGGAATCATTGTATGTATATTACTCACGAGTGATTTTATTTAATTCAGGTTACCGACTATACAGCAGGAAATACAACAACGTAAATTGCTGTACATGGGGCTTTATCTTCTTATATGGGGAGAAGCTGCTAATTTAAGATTCATGCCAGAGTGCCTTTGCTATATCTATCATCATGTATGCTCGTTAAGTTCTCGTTTTGCATTTTCTTTTGCTGCTATAACTCTGGATTCTCTATTAATAATCACCTTTGGCTTTGGCAGATGGCTTTTGAGCTTTATGGTATGCTAGCTGGGAGCGTTAGCCCCATGACTGGTGAAAACGTGAAGCCGGCTTACGGAGGAGAAGAAGAGTCTTTCCTGAGAAAAGTTGTGACCCCGATCTACGAAGTGATTGCGAGGGTATAATCCAACCGTACATTATCTGGATGATACCTTCTTTAATAACCTGATTTTATTTTGACTCGAGTTCATTCAATCCGTATGATTTATTATGTTCAGGAAGCTGCCAGGAGCAAACAAGGAAAATCGAAACATTCGCAGTGGAGAAATTATGATGATTTGAACGAGTACTTTTGGTAAAAAATGATGATCTCTTACTATTTCAATAAATATGTTTTATCATATCCTTTTTTGTCGTTTATACATTTAATTCCTTTATTATTAATGATAACAAAAAAAACAGGTCTGTGAGCTGTTTCCGTTTGGGTTGGCCAATGCGTTCGGAGGCTGATTTCTTCTGCAAAACTGTGGATCAGCTAAGAAGTGAAAGAAATGGAGTAAGCACATTTTTTTGGTTTTTTAAGAGGGCATTTTCCAACTTTCCTTATAACCGAACATGATTATCTGTTATATTTAGGAATCAGGGCTGACGAGAGATCGGTGGGTGGGTAAAGCTAATTTTGTTGAGATCCGTTCGTATTGGCATGTCTTCAGGAGCTTTGACCGGATGTGGACTTTCTTCATACTGTGCTTACAGGTGGTGATTTTTGTGCTTTCTATCGGTTTATGTTTATGAAAAGTCTCCTTAATCTTAGTATTTATTAACATTACCATTGGGGTTACGATTGTCATTTCATAAAGGCTATGATCATCATTGCTTGGAATGGCTCAGGAGAGCTCAGTTCGGTTTTCGATTCCGATGTTTTCAACAAAGTACTAAGCGTCTTTATAACTGCTGCAGTAATTAAACTTGGACAAGGTAATGTTGGGATTGCTTTTTGTCAAATATAAGCTAAATATTTACAAGTTTTCTAAATGTTTAATTATGACAGCCATCCTCGATGTGATTCTGAGCTGGCAAGCGAGACGAAGCATGTCTTTCCATGTCAAGTTAAGATACATTCTGAAGGTCGTGTCCTCTGCTGCTTGGGTTGTCGTCCTACCCCTCACCTATGCTTATACGTGGAAGGACAATCCACCTGGCTTCGCTCAGACTATCAAGAGCTGGGTGGGCCATAGTTCGAGTGCTCCATCTTTGTTTATCCTAGCTGTCGTTCTCTACCTGTCACCGAACCTCATTGCCGGCTTATTGTTTCTTTTCCCCTTCGTCCGTCGCTTCCTGGAGAGTTCCAATTATAAGATTGTGATGCTGATGATGTGGTGGTCCCAGGTATGCATGCATTGGTGTAGTTTTGTTCTTTTGTTTTTTTTTGGGTGTGTGATTATCCCAGTAAGAAATTGCTATAGTAATTGTTGTTTCTGCCATTTTTTGTTATTTGTCTTGCAGCCTCGTCTTTACGTAGGAAGGGGAATGCATGAAAGTGCATTTTGTCTCTTCAAGTAAGAAACATATCAAGGACTAAACCTATTTTGTTTTCAGAACATCATAATTTCTGTGATATATAAATATTTCTTTCGAAAATTCTCAGGTACACTTTGTTCTGGGTGCTCCTTCTCATTACAAAGTTGGCTTTCAGTTTCTACATAGAGGTGCTGCCAAACTTTCCCTTTTGACTTATTCTTGTGATTTAGCGTACGTTTTTTCACTGGTCGAACGAATCTTGCAATTGCAGATAAAGCCTTTGGTCAGCCCAACTAGAACCATCATGAGTGCTCACGTATCAACATACCAGTGGCACGAGTTTTTTCCACGAGGTAAGTCATCTGGACATGTTAAGACTTAAGTCACAGAAAAACTCAAAAGATATTGATTTTTTTATGTATTGTTTTGTTTTTCAGCCAAGAACAATATAGGCGTCGTGGTTGTAATATGGGCACCAGTTATTCTTGTAAGGATGATTACAATACTAAAGCTGCAAATAATATTACTCCTTTAAATTAGAGAAAAAACTATGTGATTTTTATTTTCTTTGTAGGTCTATTTTATGGATGCGCAAATCTGGTATGCTATATTCTCAACATTATTTGGAGGCATATACGGTGCATTTCGCCGACTTGGAGAGGTCTGAATTCTCTATTATAAGTAAACATGATAAATGAGTTTTTTCTCGTAATTTTAATTTTAGGTACTACATTCATAATTTCATACATGAATGGATAAAACCGAGCTTTGGCATTATCAAATGATTCAAATCATTGACAACTTTCATATTTGGAAGTGTAAAATATGCTAAAAAGATGAATAATACTCCATTTTTCGGGTTTCAGATTCGAACGCTTGGAATGCTGAGGTCGAGATTCCAATCATTGCCTGGTGCTTTTAACGCATGCTTAATCCCAGAAAGTAAAAGTGAGACAGCGAAAAAGAAAGGACTGAGTGCTATATTTGCGCGCAAGTTTGACGTGGTATAGCGCATGTTTATATTGGTTCTTTTTTCTCTGTTGTTCTTGTTTACTAATATACTAACTATCTGCTAATGCTTGAACACGAGTGGGATTGATGATTTTTGCAATTGTCCTTGTCACAGATTCCGTCCAGTAAGGAGAAAGATGCTGCACGATTTGCGCAGTTGTGGAACAAAATAATCACGAGTTTCAGAGAGGAGGATCTTATTAGTAACAGGTGGTCCTTATTTCTAAAAATATAATCATTAAAAAAATGTCTTTTTTTGTATGCTGAACTTGCTTTGGTAATAGGGAAATGGATTTGCTGATTGTTCCGTATTGGGCCGATCGTGATTTGGAGCTAATACAGTGGCCTCCGTTTCTGCTTGCCAGCAAGGTTAACTTTTGCCATTTTTCCTTCTTACTTTGTTTGCCATTCTCAAGAAATCATCGTTTTTGTTTGTCATTCCTATTTTAGACTAGAGCTTAAGGAAATGGTTCGATGTTAGAATTGACAAAGATATTATCTTCAAATCTTTTACGACATTTATAGAAATTATTTTTATTTCATAAACTGATTTTTGTTTCATCTAACAGATCCCAATCGCAGTTGACATGGCTAAAGATAGTAATGGAAAGGACAGTGAGCTGAAAAAACGGATTAAGTCCGATGATTACATGTATTCTGCTGTTTGCGAGTGCTATGCGTCATTTAGGAACATAGTTAAATTGCTAGTTCGTGGAAAACGAGAGAAAGAGTAAGACTTTTCTTTTTCTTTTTTCGGTTAAACGAATTTCTTCAGTTTTCTGAAACTTTTCTTGATTTATTTGCCAGGGTCATTGAATACATCTTTTCTGAAGTGGACAAGCATATAGAGGATGACGATCTATTAGCCGAATACAAGCTCAGTGCTCTTCCGAGTCTTTATAACCTCTTTGTCGAGCTTGTCAAATACTTGGTTCGTATTTCTATGTTGTGTCATTTTCCTTTCCCTTATTTACTTCTCGTGAAGGTGTAGGTTTAGTTTGATTTGTATGATGTTTGATTTGCAGCTGGACAATAAGCAAGAGGACAGGGATCATGTCGTCATTCTTTTTCAGGATATGCTGGAAGTAGTGACCCGAGATATAATGATGGAAGATCACATATCCAAGTAATCTTTCTGTTCTGTTAATTATGCGGCCGATTTTTTATTACGAAAATGCGCTAATCTTATGTAAGTTATACTTTATGTGAGTAGCTTATTAGACTCCATCCATGGTGCATCCGGGCACGGTGGAAATGCCCCTTTCGATCACCAGTATCAGTTGTTTGCATCAGCCGGAGCCATCAAATTCCCAACTCCAGAATCAGAAGCTTTGAAGGAGAAGGTAAATTTAAATTAAAAACATCGTCATTATATTAAAATAAGATCATCTACGATCTACGTTTGTTTGTTTTAACAGTCTGAATATTTTTTTCTTTTCCACACAGATCAAGAGGCTGTATTTGTTGCTAACGGTGAAGGAATCTGCTATGGACGTGCCATCAAACCTAGAAGCCAGAAGGCGCATGTCCTTCTTCTCCAACTCTTTGTTTATGAACATGCCTTCAGCCCCCAAAGTCCGCAATATGCTGTCTTTCTCGTGAGTACTTTTTTTCTGTATGATTTTTGTTATATGTTGTTATGCATGGAAAGATAATCAAATCCTACGATTAAAGAAAATATTTATTTCCATTTAGTTCTGCTCGTATGCAATGAACAACTTGCTAGTTTTTTTCTTCTTGATTCGGCCTTATAAAATCTTGTTTTTGCTTGTGATTTATTTCTACTTAGTGTTTTGACTCCTTACTACACGGAGGAGGTTCTCTTCTCATTGCCGGAGCTGGAAGTACCAAACGAAGACGGGGTCTCCATTCTCTTTTACTTGCAGAAGATTTTCCCAGGTTTGTGCTTCGGGTGTTTATCGATCATGTGTAACATTTTATTAATCCATTTTTTCCACCAAGCTTAAAATTAACAATAATATCATTCCAGATGAATGGAACAATTTTCTCGAACGTGTCAAATGTCTCGGCGAAGAAGAACTTAGAGGGTCTGATGAATTAGAAGAACAGCTACGCCTTTGGGCGTCATATAGAGGTCAAACATTGACGAGAACCGGTATGGATGAATCAATATGTTTATGATTTCTGATTTATTTCATCTCCCTTCTCATTGCCTTTTCTTTCCCATGCATTATCGACAGTAAGAGGAATGATGTATTACCGCAAAGCCTTAGAACTTCAAGCCTTCCTTGACATGGCCAAAGATGATGGTAAACTAAATATCTTGCGCGTTTTCACTTCTTCTAACATCGTACTCCTCTCTAAACAACCCCTATTTTATTTCTTTAAACAGATTTAATGGAAGGCTATAAGGCCATTGAGCTGAACGAGGACCAGATGAAGGGAGAGAGGTCGCTGTTTACACAATGCCAAGCGGTTTCGGATATGAAGTTTACATACGTCGTGTCTTGTCAATTATATGGCATTCAAAAAAGATCCGGAGATCCTCGTGCTCAGGATATATTGAGACTTATGACGACGTAAGAGTAACGAATGCTATCAGAATTTTCTTCTTTTTACAAAGAAAATGCTTTTTATATAATAGATTTATGATTTTCTTTTCTGAGCAGATACCCGTCTCTTAGAGTAGCGTATATAGATGAAGTTGAGGAGCCGCTTAAAGACAGGTCGAAGAAGGTTAACGATAAGGTGTACTATTCAACCCTTGTGAAGGCTGCGCTGCCTAAGTCGAATTCTTTGGAGCCGGGACAGAATCTGGACCAGGTAAAAAGTAGTAACCGTCTAGGGTGAAATGTATTAGTTTTGGTGAATTATATTATGAAATGAAATAATTACAAAAAATACCCGAGGTTAATGTATTGCAAAAAGAATCATCGTCTAAACCTCAAACGTGGATTTTGTATTGTTCAAATTTAGCTATTGTTTAAAATTCCTACATGCAGTATATGATATGCAGCGCTTTCCATTATGTAGGTAATCTACCGTATAAAGCTTCCGGGCCCCGCTATCTTGGGTGAAGGAAAGCCCGAAAATCAGAATCACGCCATTATTTTCACACGTGGGGAAGGCTTACAAACAATCGATATGAATCAGGTAATGGTAAATTTTAGTGATAATTTTTAATAGTTTTTCCCCGAGTCGTGAAAATCAATATGCAAATATTGTAGGATAACTACATGGAAGAAGCTCTTAAAATGAGGAACTTGCTTCAAGAATTTCTCACAAAGCACGACGTTAGGCACCCGTCTATTCTCGGTTTGAGGGAACATATATTTACCGGAAGGTTCGATGCTATACTTTATACTTTTCATTCAATGACCAAATTGTTCTCTAACCACGTGTTGGTTTGTTGGTTGTAGTGTTTCTTCCCTTGCCTGGTTTATGTCGAACCAAGAGACGAGTTTTGTCACTATTGGCCAGAGATTGCTGGCCAACCCTCTGAAGTAAGCTTCACTATTTTCGTTTGAAACAAATATAATGATATTTATTTATGTTAACATCTCAGTTATAATATTTCCTATCTTCATGTTTACAGGGTTCGGTTTCATTATGGCCATCCGGATGTTTTTGATAGAATATTTCACCTTACTAGAGGAGGGGTTAGCAAAGCCTCCAAGGTTATCAATCTGAGTGAGGATATTTTTGCTGGTAAGTATGGTCAATAATATAGTAAAATTTATATATGGATGAATTTCTCAACTCTGAAGTAACATGACATATGCAGGCTTCAATTCTACACTCCGGGAGGGCAATGTAACACATCATGAATACATTCAAGTCGGTAAAGGCAGAGACGTAGGACTCAACCAGATCTCTCTCTTCGAGGCAAAAATCGCCAATGGCAACGGAGAGCAGACCTTGAGTCGAGACTTATATCGGTTAGGTCACCGCTTCGACTTCTTCCGAATGCTATCCTGCTACTTCACAACCATCGGCTTTTACGTCAGTACCTTGGTACGCGACTTATTCGAACTTACTGAATATGAATAAGAATTTCGAACTTCAAAAACTGACCTTTATGTATTTCCTTTTTTTCAGGTCACTGTCCTCACCGTATACGTATTCCTATACGGCCGCCTCTACCTCGTCCTCAGCGGACTCGAAAAAGGCCTAAGCAGCCAGCCCGGAATCAGTCAAAACAAGCCCCTCGAAGTCGCTCTCGCCTCCCAATCCTTTGTCCAGATCGGCTTCCTCATGGCCCTCCCCATGATGATGGAGATCGGGCTCGAAAAGGGCTTTCGGACAGCCCTAAGCGAATTCATCCTCATGCAGCTCCAGCTGGCGCCCGTTTTTTTCACCTTCTCCCTCGGCACAAAAACCCACTACTACGGGCGGACCCTACTCCATGGGGGAGCAAAGTATCGTCCCACTGGCCGAGGTTTCGTCGTGTTTCACGCGAAATTCGCCGACAACTATCGGCTCTACTCGCGCAGCCATTTCGTGAAGGGGCTCGAGCTGATGATTCTGCTTTTGGTTTACCAAATATTCGGGCAGTCGTATAAGGGAACTGTCGCTTATATTATTGTGACGGTGTCGATGTGGTTCATGGTGGGGACTTGGCTTTTCGCCCCGTTTTTGTTTAACCCGTCTGGGTTCGAGTGGCAGAAGATTGTGGATGACTGGACTGATTGGAACAAGTGGATCGGGAACAGGGGAGGGATCGGAGTGCCGCCGGAGAAGAGCTGGGAGTCGTGGTGGGAGGAGGAGCAGGACCACCTCCGACACTCCGGGAAGAGAGGGATCGTGGCCGAGATTGCTTTGGCTTTGCGGTTTTTCGTTTATCAGTATGGGCTTGTTTACCATTTGCATATGACGAGGCACACGAAGAGTGTTTTGGTAATAAAGATTACTGCTCGTTTATCGTTTGGTGTTTTTGAAATTTTACAAGATAATTCTGAAGTTGTTGTTGTCTGTTGTTGCAGGTGTATGGTGTATCCTGGCTGGTGATATTCATGATACTTTTTGTGATGAAGGTGAGACATGATTTCATCATACTTTTAAGTTTTAAAACATTTTTATTAACTTGCATTTCTGATTGTTTTTTTTTTCTCCAGACGATATCCGTGGGAAGGAAGAAATTCAGCGCGAATTTTCAGCTTGTTTTCCGGCTTATCAAAGGTTTGATATTCATCACATTCGTCTCCATCCTCGCCATATTAATCGCGCTCCCACGCATGACACCGCGGGATATCGTCGTATGCATACTCGCCTTCATGCCTACCGGTTGGGGCTTACTCCAGGTGAGTGTTATTTTTTCACCCTTATTAAAAACCCGTAAAATTTATTTCTCAACACAACAAAAACATATAGTACCTTTTTTTTTTTACTTGCTCAGATTGCACAAGCATGTAAGCCTGTTGTTCATAGAGCTGGATTCTGGGGTTCGGTCCGAACACTCGCACGAGGATACGAGATTGTGATGGGGCTGCTTCTGTTTACGCCAGTGGCTTTTCTTGCCTGGTTTCCGTTTGTGTCTGAATTCCAGACCCGAATGCTGTTCAACCAAGCCTTTAGCCGAGGGCTTCAGATTTCGCGTATTCTTGGTGGGCATAGGAAGGACAAATCCTCCTCCAGGAGCAAGGACTGATTCTTCAGATTCTTTTATTGTATTTCTGCTGTTGTAGTTTTTGAATACTTGTAATTATTTTTGCATGAGCAGCACATTTTTTTACAATCAAATCTCAAATTTCAATCCTTTTTGGTAGCATTCTTTTAAATATTTTTGTATACATTATTATCAAGGGAAATAAAAATTAATAGAAAGAAAAAAATACTACCTAAATTATTTATAATTTGTGTTGCCTGTTTCAACATTTTAGCCCTTGAATAATATTGAATTTACCCTAGAAAGAGCGGAACAAATAAAATAAGGTATAGTTTCAACATTTTAGCCCTTGAATAATATTGAATTTACCCTAGAAAGAGCGGAACAAATAAAATAAGGTATGTTTTGTTAATGTTAAATTTTTGGGGGAATTTTGAAAGCTCTTGTATCCTCAATTGTTTTTTGTTGTTGTTGTATTAGAGTTGTAAGGCGGAGAGGTCAAGAAACTTAGAATTCAAGGAAAAATCATGTAAAGTTCGGTGTATCGATTCGACTTTTTAGTGGATTTATTCGTGGTTGCAAAGTGGACATAAAACAAGTCTTTCTTTCGACCCTTAGTGTGAATATTCGATTTATGCTAACATTTGAGAGAAGAACCACTGTAAATCTCGTTGTCTTCTGTTTGTTTGATTATTGGTTGCTTTCTAATGTGGTGTGCGCGATTATTCTTGTTTTATTTAAATTGTGGCTTGTATTATATGATTGGAGAAATATACATTGCTTGATGAATTGGTCCAGATTCTTGTATACTCGAGCATAGTGGATTCCGAATTAGTGTTTGTCATTGTTATTTGAGGGGTTGAGAGTCGAAGGGTGGATTCTTTGTGGATCGAATTGGACAATTTGTTGCCCATTGGCGTGTTCTGTTGCCGGGTGATATGCGAATTGGAAGACAATGGATATCTCGAGCTCAATTGTATATGACGAAATATTGAAATATTACAAAAATTATCATATCCTATTCCAAACAATAAACAGAGAATATTAATTTGATTTTCAAACGTTATCAATTAATTAATAACCTAAAACAATTTGATATGGTAATAATTTCAAAATCTGATTTTTTTAAATACTAAAATAAAATAAAACAAAAAAGATTAATTACTTGGGCATTACGACGTCGTAATACCGTGCTAAACAATTCAAACCGCCTCGAGAAGAGTCAAGCTTGCTTATTTGACACACGGCTTCAATCTCAGCCGTTGAAAATCAATCCACAGATCTGGTCCGTTGAGGGTTCTTCGTCCACACTATAAGTACTCGCCTTAGCGATCCAACTCCGTTATATCTCACTTTTTCCGATTAAAATTCGAATTTTAAAAGTCTCAAAGTAATATAACGATGACGAATCGGCAACTACATCAGCCATTGATGAACATGAACCAGAGCGTGAATCAAATAAATCAGCAGCGCCAACAGGTAATAAATTTCAACCAGAGAAACTTCTTCGCTCATATTCCACAATCGATCAATCCTATTGATTATCGGCCACAGATGAACCCTAGCTACACGATGTTCCCCCCGCAGCAGTTTCGGAACCTTAATTCCATCCCCGGCGCTACATATGCGCCGCCGCCATCTTTTAACAAGTCATTAGCTCCGAGGAGGACCAATTGGAAGGGCAAAAAGGTAAATCACAAGCCCAACGGCCAGAGGAGGATGACGACAAAGGAATCCCTAATTCAAAGTGTGAACTCGAATTCTAGAAACATTAATAATCCCCACAAATTGAATGAATCACAGTATCAAAATAGTGTGAAAACTCAATTTATCTCCCAGAAAACTACATTGGACAATAATTATATTATGTCTGCCCCTTTTGCCCCTAGGAACACAACTTCGTTTATAATTAGGTCGAAAAAGTTAGGCGGTATTGCACCATTGGTTTCTCCTTGTCTGGAGACTCCGTCTGTCTTGCTGACTCCGATTTTGTCCCCTTCCAGGGAACTTTTAGTGGACATGGCTAAGGAGGAGTGGGGAGTGGATGGGTACGGGTCGATGGAGGGCTTGATTAGGTTGAAATCATCCCCTGGCCACGAAATGGAAGAAGGAGGATCGAGCGGGAGCGACTTGGAGGAGGAGGAGCATGCGGAGGTGGAGAAGAGGTTAGACCATGACTTGAGTCGGTTCGAGATGGTTTCGAAATATCCGAATGGAGTTAACGATTTGTTGGAGAATCGAGTGGATGATCAAGATGCTCATATTGCGAAACTTGAGGAGGAAAATTTGAATTTGAAAGAGAAGTTGTTTTTCATGGAGAGGGAGATGGGGGATTTGATGAGGAGGATGGGGTGTTTGGAAAGAGCGAGGAGTGAAGGGGAGGATATTGACGGTGGTGAGGTAGTCGAGGATCGGTCCAATAGTGAAAGCGATAGTCGTGATCCGTCAGAGGAAGTCATTAATAATGTCGAGGGAGAAGTAGGAAATGAAGATGAAGTTAATGTTGGTGTTGAGAACAATGAGAATGAGAATTACATGCATTAGGAGAAGGAAGAAGGGTGATGCAAATTGAGGATGAACTTATAGTGCCATTGGTATATTATAGTGTTTAACTTAATGACTATATAAGAAGAGTTTGGTGTTTGATTATTATAGTTATTTATTTTTATTTTATGTTGAAGACATTGATTATTATGAATGCAAAAATTTCAGCTCTTTTGTCAAATAATTATATTACTTCTCTTTGTTTGGAACCCTCGAATGCATATCAAAACGCGTCAACTTCTTGCTCAAATGTCGACCAAACTACGTTAACTTCATGCTCGAACACACGATGCTCAAATGTCGACCAAACTACGTTAACTTCATGCTCGAACACACGATGATTCGTGCTCGATAGCTACCCCCCCAC
This sequence comes from Euphrasia confusa, assembly GCA_954870475.1. Classification (NCBI taxonomy): domain Eukaryota; kingdom Viridiplantae; phylum Streptophyta; class Magnoliopsida; order Lamiales; family Orobanchaceae; genus Euphrasia; species Euphrasia confusa. Next base: position 16,415,643 of record OX940968.1, read on the forward strand.
ACACACATATAATCCCTTATTATCAATACTAGCTATCTTGTGATAATTTTAATTAACTAACCTGCACTTATCACTATACATTAAGATAATACTCCAAATTTAAATTAGTGCAGCCGCCATACATCAGATCAGACCACTTAATTAACCTTCCTCTAATCACCAACGTTCAATGTGCATGCACATTGTCAACCTTCAATTTTATACACTTGCTTCCTTAATCACCCCATAATCTCCATTCTCTATAAATTAACAACTTCCCAGTACTTATTAACACACACTTAATTTGATCAAGCTTCTTGATTCCTTTTCCCCTTCACACGAAAAAAAAATGACAAAGGCGTTCAACTTTTTTAAAGTTCTTCTAACGTTGTTAATGTTGTTCGTCGCGGTGAGGTCACAACTGACTGCAGATTTCTACTCGAAAAGCTGTCCGAATTTGCAGAGTATTGTGCGCAGAGAGGTTCTGAATGCTCTGAGGAACGAGATGAGAATGGCTGCATCCTTGATTCGTCTTCACTTCCACGATTGCTTCGTTAATGTGAGTAACACTAATTCCCAAACAAACTTACATTATTAACTAAGACAGTGTTTTAATTTTATTTGTTATTTTAAAGGGCTGCGATGGATCGGTCTTGTTGGATGGGAGCGACGGTGAGAAGTTTGCTTTCCCAAACGTGAACTCCGTTAGAGGATTTGAAGTGATCGACAACATAAAAAACGCGGTGGAGAGAGCGTGCAGCGGCGTGGTCTCATGTGCAGATATCCTTGCTATAGCAGCCCGAGACTCAGTACTATTAGTGAGTGATCAGACTAATATGTTAAAACAATTAATTTAATTAATTAAGCTTATATATATGTTATATGTATATAGAGCGGAGGCAAATCATGGAAAGCATTATTGGGTAGAAGAGATGGATTAGTGGCTAATCAAAGTGGAGCCAATTTACTTCCTTCTCCCTTTGAACCCCTTGATGCTATAATCGAAAAGTTTGCCATCGTCGGTTTAAACATAACCGACGTCGTCGCTTTATCAGGTAACACGTACGTACGAAGTTGTGTGTTCGACTATCGTATTGATAATCATCATATTTATTCAAAAATTTCAAAATATTCTATCAAATAATGAATTTAATTATGAAAAAGATCAAATAAGTATATACTACATCCGTCTCAAATAATTTTATTTGATCTTTTTTATAATTAAAAGAAATGGATTAAAATGTATTTTTAAGTTAAAAACTAAAATAATTTTGAGTAAAATTTGAAAAGTAAGTGAAAAAGTACTAAAATAATATTTTAAAGTGAAAAAAAATATATTTTCTTTTTAATAGTGCATAATAAGTTGATATCTTAGAAAAACCAAAATTTGCATAAATAGTTGGTAGAGAGATAGTAAGAGTACTCCAATACTATGTATTATACCACTTCTAACAGAATTTTATAAAGCCGGCCCGTTTTAAGTTAAGTGGTGAAATGACCGTTTTACCCTTATTATTTTTTACAGGGGGCCACACCATCGGTTTGTCGAGGTGCTTACTGTTCAGCAACAGGCTGTCGAACTTCTCCGGCACCGGCGCAGCGGACCCCACCCTCGACGGCGGCCTGATTGCGGAGCTGCAGGCGGCGTGCCCGAGCTCCGGTGATGGCAGTAACACTGTCCCCCTCGACAACAAATCGAGGGATTTGTTCGACAATCATTACTTCGTCAACTTGGTGAACGGCCGAGGCATTTTGCAGTCCGATCAAGTTCTGTTCTCCGGTGACCTGGCGCTCTCGACAGCCACCAAGAATATCGTGCAGATCTATAGCGAAAATCCGGCGGTTTTCTTGAGCGATTTCGCCAACTCCATGGTCAAGATGGGCAACATCGGGCCGTTGACCGGGCCGGACGGGCAGATCAGGAAGAACTGCAGGGTTGTGAATACGTCGTGAGTGAGGTGTCGTTAGTCGAATGTTCTTGGAAAGGCGAGGGCGTGAATGGTGTACCAAACTCTGATAATAAACAAATGGGAAACATCGTGTTGTAAAATCGAAAAGATTTGAAATCAGATGTCGTGATTTGGATAAGATATTGTAAAGAGCGAAATCATTCGTTCGTGTTTCTTAATCATTGTGGTGAGGATGTTTAGAGCATCTCCAATGGTAAAAGCCCATTTTCACTATTTGTGGACCCCATTACATGCCACCTCATATCAAATTGAGCAAATAAATAAAGTGGGCAACTTTGTACAATGGTAAAACCCACTTACATCTTTTAATAACCAATTAAAATGTGAGCTGAATAATTTAATATTAAAACAAACACACACAAAATGAAAAAGCTGACATGAATAGTGATATTGGGCTTGGCTACCATAGAGGTCATGCCCACTTTTTTATTTTCCATCCAATGCTATTTTTGTAAAACTATGGTGCCCATGCCCAATTCACTTGGCCCAATGTTGTGAAGTGAGCAGCATTGGAGATGCTCTTAGCCCCGACTTTTAGCACATGAATTGGTTGGGAATTGGGGAAGAAATCGGCCTTGCAAATTAGCTGATCAAAACGCGCGTTTAGCCCCAAAAGGACGTCGTTTCGATCCTGCGCTAATTTTGAATTCAAAAGCGGCTGAAATGACTAGAATGACCCTGCTGCTCGATTAATCCAAAATTGCCTTTAAAGTTAATTTTGTGTAAATTTTAACAAACTTCCAACTTGTAAAACAACATCACACTGCAACAATTCTGAATCCACACCAATAATCAGTAGCACCAAAAGAACTTTGCCTCAAATATAATTTAGACAACCTTATCATCTATACAAAATATTTTAAAGTGTTATCGACTCAACTTTGAAATTAATCTCAATCATAACCATATACTCACTCTCATTTGTACTCGAAAGAATAACACCCTTGTGAGTATTAGTCTTCCAGACAACAATTGAACCAAACATAGTGATCACATAATCAGTGCTGAACTTTTTAGTGTTCAAATTACTTTCAAAGTCAAAATCTATATATTCTTTGAGACCAGTCTTCCTGAACAACAAAACATGTCTCATACCGTACGAACTAGTTTGTTGTGTGTTCGACTGAATTAGTTTGTTGTGTGTTCGACTAGACTATCGTATTTCATAATGATATATATTCAAAATTTTGTAAATATTACGTTCAAATAATCGATTTAATTGTAAAAAAAGCTCAAAATCGATTGTGACACCCTCACACAATCCTAACAGAATTTTTTAAAGAGGGTTTCAAGTTCAAAGGTGAAATGACCGTTTTACCCTTATGTTTTTACAGGCAGCCACACCATCCGGCTGTTGAGGTGTGCACTGTTCAGCAACAGGCTGTCGAACTTTTCTGAGCGAGGGGGACGGCAGTGATTTCTAAAGCGATTTCGCCAACTTCATGGTCAAGATGGGCAACATCGGGCCGTTGACCCGGCTGGACGGGCAGATCATGAAGAACTGCAGAGTTGCGAATACGTCGTAATGAGTGAGGTGTCGTTAGTCGAATGTTCTTGGAAAGGCTGTATGTGAATGGTGTACCAAACTCCGATAATAAACAAATGCGAAAAATCGTGTGTGGTTCGTGTTATAAAATCGAACGTTCGGCGGAAGAGATTTGAAATCAGTTGTCGTGATTTGAAATCTCAATCGCAAAAGATAATATTGTCGCTCTTGTGTTTCTTAATCATTTTGGTCAGGAATATGAGGATCGATATGTGTTTTACAACCTTATAATCATTCATGCCTATAAATCAACAACCTCATCAACCTAACTAAGACACATCTAACTCTTAACACACAAAAACAAAAATGGCCATCTTTTTTCGGGTTCTTATAACGTTGCTTTTAGTGTCGTTCGATTCGGGGAGGTCGTCTCCATTGAGGGAAGACTTTTACTCGGAAACTTGTCCGCGCTTGCAGGCTATCGTGCGAAAAGTGGTTTTAAATGCTGTACAGAATGAGATGAGAATGGCCGCATCTTTACTCCGTCTTCAATACCTCGATTGCTTCGTCAACGTGAGTAAAAACAAATACTAATCCACATTAATTAATCCTTTTCGTTCGATTTATTCGGTCCCATTAAGCTTGACTTATATATTAATTTTAATCGAAAAGGGCTGTGATGCATCGGTATTGTTGGATGGGAGAGACAGCGAGAAGCTTGCTTTACCCAACGCGAAGTCGGCGAGAGGATTTGAAGTGATCGAAGAAGTCAAAACAGCAGTGGAGGCCGTGTGCAAAAACGTCGTCTCGTGCGCAGATATCTTGGCGATAGTTGCCCGAGACTCGGCACTATTAGTGAGAGTGATTAGACAACAATAATAATTAATAAATGTTAAATAAATTATTTATGTGTTGTTTCTGATTTTTGTAGAGTGGAGCTCGCAAATGGAAAGTGTGGCTGGGCAGAAGAGATGGACCAGTGCCTAATAAAACCGGAGCCAATTTGCTTCCTTTGCCTTCTGATTCTCTTGATACTATAATCGAAAAGTTCGCGGCGGTTGGTTTAAACGCCAGCGATGCCGTAGCTTTATCAGGTTATATATACAGTCGATACTCTATAAATTAATAATCTTTCTAAATTAATAAAATATTTTCGCGACAGTTGGTTTAAACGGAAGGCCGTAGCCAAGGGCGGATCTATGTGTAAACGGGCCGGGCTATAGCCTGCCCTAATATATTACTCAGACCAAATTTTCTTAATAAAATTAGGTAGTCCAGTTAGTTAGTCATCTCTCTAAAATTTTAAAAAGCCCACAAGGATTTGGGTTCAATTCTCCTTTACATTTCTAGGTGTGCCAACTAATTATGCACAACCTTAAAATGAAAATAATTAATTTAATTTTTCACGCTAAAATACTATTTAACTTGTACTTTTCAAATTTTTACTCACAAATACTTTTACTATTTAACTTAAAAATATATTTTTAACCTTTATTTTTTTGTTCAAAAAATCAAAAAAATAACATTTTTCTTTTTCTACTTGCCAGTCAACAAATGCATATTTAGTTGGGATGGAAGTAGTAATTTATAGAAGTTTTACTGTATGTATAATGATTTAAATCCATTACCAACTGAGCTATACACTTTCACGCAGGTGCCCACACGATTGGGCGATCGAGGTGCTCGAAATTCAGCTACAGGCTGTATAATTTTTCGGGCACGGGGAAGCCGGACCCCACCCTCGACAGGGACCTGAATCAGGAGCTTCGGGGGGAGTGTCAGGACGAGGACAACCTCGTGGCTCTGGACGACAGATCGGTAGACTTGTTCGACAATCATTACTTTGAGAACCTGGTCAACAATAGAGGCATTTTGCAGTCGGATCAAGAGCTGTTTTCCGGACCGGGTGCGACCAAGGCCACCACCAAAAGAGCCGTGGAGCTCTACAGTACGAAGCCTTCGATTTTCTCGAGTGACTTCGCCACGGCGATGATTAAGATGGGGAACATTGGGGTACTAACAGGAGGGCAAGGGAGTATCAGGGAGCATTGCAATGTTACGAATTAAATAAAATGTTCTTGTTACTTGTAAGTTTGTAATCGCAACAATTGATGACTCGAGTGTGCTCTGTCTGATTAAAAGTCTAAAAAATATAGTACTACTAATAAAGTATTTCCAATGAATCATGTCTTAAGGAAGTGTTTTGGAATGAAAATTAAGAAATTTAAGCAAAACTGTAGGGTTTAATTTAAGAACATAAGTGAGGATAAAAGAAATCCTAGTATTAAATTACAGAGAAATTTGTTTTGTTGGTTTTAAGAAGTCAAGTTTCATTTCAGTCCACTAAATGAGGCCACATCCAATTTAATCCTGTAAATTATCAAAATTTCGTCAATTTCGTCATATTTGAACGGAAAATTCGAATTTCTGCCGGAAAGTGAGCACGTGACACTCACGTGATTTCGATTTGGGACTTTCCGGCCGAAATTGACACATCAGATGACATGTGTAAATTTCTCATTCGCCCGATTTAAATCCAAAAACAATTTCCAAATGGCATAATGCTACTGGTCCACGTGGAAAGTAATTAAAAAAAAAAGAAAAAAAAAACATTTCATAAACAGAAAAATAAAAACGGGATTTACCATTTCAGAATTCAACTCATTCTCAATTTCACTTTCTCTCTTACAGCTCCATCCCGTAAAAAATCCCTCAGCTTCATAAACCCTAATCCCCAATTCCATAAGCTTGAACCCTAATTCCCAAATCAGAAAATTCCTCCAATTTCATAGTCTCAGTTCGTCCCTATCACAAAGAAAGTTATAAACCCTAATTTTTCAGAGCTTGATTTTTCAGAAACATAGGTTTCGAAAGAAAGAAAAAAAAAGGTGCTACATGTTGGAGTTGTATACTTAATGTCTAGATTTAAGTGATATGAACTCCCGATCCATTGCCATTAATCTATTTAATTAAATAAACAATTATTTGCGTTTAATTATTTATAATTAAATATATGCAAATATAGTCCTAGATTATATACGTTGTAGTTAGTATGATGTGCGCCGTCACACGGAAGATCATACTATCGGTTACTCGTATTTAATCGAACAGTTGCTCACGACCTAGATGGACACGGACCAAACCATCGGTATAGTCGTTGTATGAGGGAGAAAATAATCGGTCTTGATTATTTTATCATACTTGTACACTTGGTGTATTGGGCGGATCACTTGAGATTTATCAATTAGGATTGCCTGTGATAATTGATTCAAGTCTAAGAGTATTTTATTATTAATCCCCGATACTATTGCGGGTGTGTATATTTAGTATAAGTGGCTTTGATTTTCCAAAGGAATTGTCTGGTTTAATTATTGGGACAATTACCGGTAAAGTTGGGTCACTATATTTTATATATGACATGCCGTGAATACTTGACGGGAAAGTGTATCCCGAAAGGGTTGATAATATCCCCGAGATGAGTGCATAAGAAATTATTATGTAAACCCTGTAGGTGGATTTGTTCCGCATAATAATTAAGGTTGAATGGTACTATTTTCGGATATAAGAGATGAATAAATTAATTAGCAAAAAATTAATTTTATTCATGGATATTTATATCTTAAATACACGGAATAAATAATACTACGGAGAGAATATTATTTGATATAATATGGTATGATATTAGGAGTGCAATTATATTTATATAGTGGAAAATAAATATAATTAATATTAATGGATTAATAGATTTGGGCTTGGGTTCAATTTAATCATTAATATTGGTAGCCCAATATTCTATCTCCTTAAGATCCCCTACGTAGCCTATAAAAGCACTACATGGTCTTCTCTATTCTCATAACTTGAAGATCACAATTCTAGAGAGAGAAAGGAGAGAAGGAGATCCATAAGAGTTCGGAGGATCGTCGCCCACACGACGTTCGAACGAAGTGCAAGGAATACGTGGGAAGGTCTCAAGGTCTTCATAGATCTCGTTTCTCCGTACAACGAGAACAAAGGTAAAATCATGAAAACCCCCTTTATGATTTTAATAATTAATTTGGGTATACGCATGAACGAAGATCCGAGGGACGAACCCGGGGATGGGGTTTGACCGCGCGGTGGTGATCGAAGATCACCGGACCGCGGGCGGTCAAGCGAACCCCACCGGGATCGCCTAAGTACCCTCGGCTGGACGCCGAGGGTGGCGGTCGAGCCCTAGGGCTTCGACCGCCGGTGCACATCGAAGGGCCCCGGCGAGCGATCGACTTCGGTCGATCGCTGGGGGCAGCCGCGGGCTGGAGCCGCGGCAGGCGCCCCCTCCTCCGATCGACGGTGGCGGTGAGTCGCCGAACTCACCGCCGGGGGGCTGCTACGAGCAGCCCCGGGGGATGCACGATGCATCCCCAGCGATTGCCGTGTGCAATCGCGAGCCCCACGCGGGGCTCGGCTAGGGCTAGACGCGGGTTTATCCCGCGAAAGTGTTGCTTTGGTCGGACCCGGTTCGTGTGGTGGTTCGCGGTGGTTTCCGGCGAAGGGATTTCGGTCGGAGTCGTGTTTTCGCAATTCCGTCGACTCCGGGATATCGATTTCCAACAATTGGTATCAGAGCGTGGTTCTAGTTCATGTGTATATGCGATAAATTGTTCTACCTTGCAGGGTTTCCGACTATTATGGCTAGATATAATTTTTCCGTTAATTATTGTCATAATATGTTTTGATTAAACTCTCGGACATGTCGAGATTCGTTTTATGTGTGGTGAATGCTTGTAATAGTAAAAATTCGGGGGTTGACCAAATTTAGGTTTATTATTACGTTCTATTTTTTTCGGAAAATGTATAGGGTCGATTTCATGTATAGAATCGATACCGGATAATTGTAATTAAATTATGTAATTATTTTACGTTGGATCGATACAGAAACGACCACCAGAGAAGAAGACGTGTGACGGAGGAGATGTAGAGAGGGAGGACTCCGGATCGGCCAACCTGTTGGAGTTGTATACTTAATGTCTAGATTTAAGTGATATTAACTCCCGATCCATTGCCATTAATCTATTTAATTAAATAAAAAATTATTTGCGTTTAATTATTTATATTTAATTAATCTATTTAATTAAATAAAAAATTATTTGCGTTTAATTATTTATAATTAAATATATGCAAATTATAGTCCTAGATTATATACGTTGTAGTTAGTATGGTGTGCAGGCCCACACAGAAGATCATACTATCGGTTACTCGTATATAATCGAACAGTTGCTCACGACCTAGATGGACAAGGACCAATCCATCGGTATAGTCGTTGTATGAGTGAAAAAATAATTGGTCTTGATTATTTTATCATACTTGTACACTTGGTGTATTGGGCGGATCGCTTGAGATTTATCGATTAGAATTGCCTTAGATAATCGATTCAAGTCTCAGTGTATTTTATTCTTAATCCCTGATATTATTGCGGGTGTGTGCATTTAATATTAGTGACTTTGATTTTCCAAAGGAATTGACCGGTTAGTATATTGGGTCAATTACCGGCAAAGTTGGGTCACTGTATTTTGTGTATGACATGCTGTGAATTCTTGACGGGAAAGCATGTCCTCGAAAGGGTTGATAATGTCCCCGAGATGAGCTCATAAGGATTATCATGTAAACCTTGCAAGTGGATTTGATCCGCATGATAATAAAGTTGAGTGGTACTATTCTCGAAATTATAAGAGATGAATAAATAATATTAGCAATAAATATAATTTATTCATGGACATTTATATCTTAAACATGCGGAATAAATAATACTACCGGAGAATATTATTTGATATAATATGGTATAATATTGGGAGTGCAATTATATTTATATAGTGGAATTAATATATAATTAATAATAGTAAGGATTAATAGATTTGAGTTTGTGCTCAATTTAATCACTATTATTGGAAGCCCAATATTCCACCTCCTTAAGATCCCCTACATAGCCTATAAAAGCACTACATGGTCTTCTCTATTCTCATAACTTGAAGATCACAATTCTAGAGAGAGAAAGTAGAGAAGGAGATCCATAGAGTTCGGAGGATCGTCGCCCACCCGACGTTCGAACGACTGCAAGGAATACGTGGGAAGGTCTCAAGGTCTTCAATAAGATCTCGTTTCTCCGCACAACGAATCAAAAGGTGAATTAAATATTTCCGCTACTTAATTCATGTTTATTGAAATATTATCGAAAAACAAGATCCGATAAACGGGGATCCAAACCGAGACGAGTCGGGAGGTGGCGGTCTTGGACCGCCGGACCGCCGGAGACTCGAGAGGCTCGGCTGGACGGACCACCCGTGGGAGCCCACGACTGGGAAGCCCACAGCCCGCCTAGGCGGCGGGCGATCGCCCCGCGGGGAGCGATCGACAAGTCGCGGCTTCGCCGCGGCTAGGGCTCGATCGGACGCTCCTCGGGCGGTGGCTCCGGGCTGTTCAATCGTGGTTTCCGGGACGTCGATCGGAGTCGGTTCTACGACGATTCCGGGTGATCGATTTCCAACAATTGGTATCAGAGCGTACGATTACGTAGTTGGTGTGCATTGTTCATGCATGGAACCAACTTAGCATGGTTCGATTTTTGGGATGACCGGAATTGTTTAGGTTCGTCCCGGTAAATCCGATATTTCGGAAATAATTTAATCTTTCTAATTTTATTTAATTTAATTTTGGAATTAATTCAAATTCTATTTGGATTAGATTTCTTAATTATGGAATTAAATAATGGAATTAGATGGAGATTGAAATTAGGAAACAAAATCCTAGTTTCTCTAGATATCCTATACCTACTTGGATTAGAAATCTTAAGAAGAATCAAAATTCGATTTTGATTAGGATTCTTGACATCTAATTTAAATAGGATTGAGAAATTATTAAAATGTTGATTTTATTTAATTTAAGTATTTTATTTAAAATCATTAGATTAATTCAAAATTTATTTTGAATTGGAAAATCTTTGGTTTTATTTAGAATAGAATTAAATATGAAAATCAATGGATTTTAATAAAATTGATTTTATTTAATTTAAGTATTTTATTTAAAATCATTAGATTGATTCAAATTTATTTTGAATTGGAAATCTTGAATTTTATTTAAAATAGAATTAAATATGGAAATCAATTGATTTTATTTAATTGGAGTATTTTATTTGAAATCATTAGATTGATTCAAATTTATTTTGAATTGGAATCTTGGATTTTATTTAAAATTAAATTAAATATGAAAATCAAAGAATTTTTCCGTCTCTCGACAAAGTATTCAAGACGTAGAATGAAGACTCAAGACAAGCATGCTGGATTATCAAGGTACGAATAGTCGAGAAATAATTTTACTTGAGCAATTATTTGATTATTTGTGTACGTACTTGCATGAAATGTATGTCTGTGATTATGCTTATGTGTATTTTATTTATGCATTAGATAGCGTATCCCTTTGTTATAAAAAGCTAAGTGGGAGAGGGATTGGAAACAATCCCATGGTCTCCATTGCTGTTCTCTTGGTGACTTTTATGGACTTTCGAAGTTTGTATAGACAAGTCATTGGAGGAGAATTCTTGTAATTCCTTTTACGAGAAACATTGATTAAGTTTATCAAACAATGCCTAATTTGTCTTTCTGAAACTGATTTCAAGTCGACTCATTCTCACCCCGGGGAGTGGAATGGAGCCAAAGCCACTTGGTCATGTGAATGACACAAATTAGAGACCTTCGTACCATTTCTTGAAATGGATCGATTGTCTGCTCGGCTCCCTCATTTTATGAGAGATAGGGCTGTTCGCATGGTGAATCACTGGTTAGAAACTTCGAGTTTCACTTACGATTCTCCGCGTCCTGATTTACAAAAATCGAATGCATCAAGTAATTGGGAGTCAATTGTAAAAATCTTTTGGTGTAGTAAACGTCCACACTATCGTGGCTTGCTGCACTGAATGGGATTTTGGATCGATTGATGTAGACAGTTATAGAAGGGAGTAAAGGAACGTATGTTAACGTAAACGTCCACACTATCGTGGCTTGCGGTGAATATGCGTATCCCAAACAATCTTCTTAGATACTGAGTAATGGTTTACACTTAGGTACGCTTCTTAGTATTCTTCCCATCGAAGTAACGCTAATGATGATGTACGACCAAAGCAAATCTAATTGCTAAATCATTTGGGTAGGTAAGCGTCCACACTATCGTGGCTTGCCATATCTGATGGGATTTTAGATGTGATTAGTGTTTTAATGATATTATTTGAGGGAGATAATATCGGAGATTAAATCAATTGTTTGTTGTTATATGTGCTCATAGATTAGAAAATGGCCTTGAACCCACTTTATGTGATACTTAAGGATTTTAACTCACTGTTCCCTAAATGTAATGATTGGAATAGAAATCTGGACATTGCCCAAACTGTTGAAGAGTACAAGTTTGTACTCAGTGAGCTTTGTCCTCCCGAGCCTATTAATGTCTCAATTGATGAGGAAAGGACTGATTTTGATATCATGTTCAAACTCAAGTTGGTGTTTAGACACGACATAGGCGGCTAGACAAGAAGCGATGAGGATACTCATAAAGGCCAGTCGCTTCGGAAACGCTTAAACACGTTTTTTGAGATGATTGACCTTTTGGACGAGTTGAGACGGAAATCGCAAGCTCTTGTAGCTAATTCCAAAGGTTTTGAACCTAAGGGTAAAATCGGGGGAAAGGAAAAGCAAGCAAGGAAACCCAGTGGTCCTAAGACCACGAGATGGGACGAGAAAGCCAAGAGGCAAGTATTCTCGATACAAACAGTCTGGGTACTGGAAGTCTGATTATTCTCTCAAAGAAAGTACGAAATTTTCTTTAGTTGTAAAACATAGTCAGTGGTATTATCTACCGGAACCTGGTGTGTAGATATGGAACCACTGACGGTATGTGCATTTTAAATGCAAGGGTTCCAGGAAACCCGACGACTTGGAGAAATCGTAGTCTACATGGGCAATGCTGTGGAGGAGGCAGCTGTTGCAGTGGAGGACATATATTAGGATTTCATTTTGAAATATTGCTTTATGTACCCTATTATTTTAGAAAGAACTTTGTTCTGGATTTCTAAATTTTAAATGAATGGATATTTTATTTCTTTTAATCATTTGATGGTTATGGAAAGAAATAATGATATTATCTATTCTGGTACATTAGTTAGCAATATATATAAATGATGAATCCTGAGTCCACCACGATGCAACGAACCGTTTTATATATAACTCGTTTTACAATAAGAGATTTCTTTATTAAATCATTTATACTTGTGGATTCTTATGCTAAGTCATATTTATTCAAATAAGAAGTTCAAAGGTCGAAAATTGATTGTAAGATCAATTAAGTTGAAGGAGTGGACCTTCCGACCTAAGAATCTAATTTGGAAGATAATATGACTAAGCAATCCTTTATGGATATAAGATATAAGATCCGGACAAGTATTAGAATTGATTTACTCTGATATATGATCAGAGCTTGGGATTGGATCCCAAGAGACTACACCATACAGTCCTCTGTAGAAATGGTGTGTCGGAGATAAGAAATGGAACTCTTATAGAAATAGTAGAAGCATGAGTTATACGGAACTACCTATGTTCTATAGATATGTCTTGGAAACAACGGCGCATTTCAATGCGGTTGTAGAATATCTTAGAAGAACAAAAGATGTGTGTTCGATAGTACTATTAACCAGAAGGGCGTTATAAGTTCTAACGCTCGGTTCTTAGAGGAAGACTATTAGATGAACCACAAGCTCAAAATGGCGTGATACTTCTGAAAAGAGAGAAAACGATAAAGACTGGAAACCAGCCAAACCGAGTAGCGGTACACCACTAACTGCACCTACTGTTATTACTGTTTATACACCGGAATGCCGTTGTAGTGGGAGGTTGTGTGACAACCGGAGATATTCATAAGACTAGGAGAGTTTCGAACTCTGGACCTAGTATACATGAAATCAATCCCTGAATCTACATAGAGGCGGTACTAGATCTAAATGTGCCTTCTTGAGAGCAATAATGATTATTGCTAAGAGGCAAGATCATTTAGAGTACAAGCTTAGTTAATCCATTGATGGATTGAAACAAAGCTAGAATTCGTGGAACTTGCGCATTGATGAGATAGTCCATTTGATGGATTCATCAAAAGGCATTGACGAATCGTGTGTATGGGAAACGTAATGGAAACAAGGTGGTGTTTCTCGGGTTTTATGTAGATAACACTCTTATCATTGGCAACAATGTAAAGATGTTATTAGACATGAAATGATAATTGTCTAGATGAATCAATATGAAAGATATAGGAAGAAGTTAGACATGTTCTTGAGATCTTGGATCTCTAGGAAAGAACATCGTACTTCTCCTGGACATCTTACATATATATGATTATGGTTCATTTTAACATGCAAGATTCCGAGAAAGGTTCGTTACCTTTTAGATACGGAATGCATCTATCTAAAGACATGTGTTTTGGAAACACAAAAGGAGATAGAAGCAATTAAAGCGGTTTCCTACACTTTAAGTGTGGAAAGCTTAATTGATGCGATGTTGAAAAATGGGAACCCGATATCTGCTATGCGGCTAGTATAGTGGGAGGATATCAAGGTAGTCCTGGAAAGGAATATTCGACTGCTGTAAGGAACATTTAAAGTACTTTCGAAGTACTAGAAACTATGTTCTGGATTACGAAGCAAACGAATTTTTCCTTTGGATTACATTTTCTAAGATTTCTAATTAGAAAAGGACCGGTGTAAGTCGATATCAGGCTATGTGTTTCACTATTAAAGGAGGAGGAGTTTTTAACATGGAAGAGTGATAAGCACGATGCTTTTCGGACTCTCCCATGGGTAACCAAGAATAGCGGCCTCAGAGGCAGCGGAAGTTCTGGTAATGCTCCGGGATAACCTCTTGGACTTAGATGTGATTCTTAGTTTACCAAAGGCTATTGTGAATAGCGGTGCAATGGCAAACGTAAGAAATCACAAGTCCATAAGTGTAAGATAACACATAGAGCAAGTACCACCTGATACGAGTCATCGTCAGGGAAGACGACGCTGTAGTCACCAAGATAACTTCAGAACGACAATCTAGATTGCTCTTTCACAAGGCACTTCTTGGAAGTGCATATTAAGCACGTGAAGAGTATGGGAGTCGGGAGTTTGGAGGAAATGACTAGACCTTAGTATAAGTGGGAGATTGTTGGAGTTGTATACTTAATGTCTAGATTTAAGTGATATTAACTCCCGATCCATTGCCATTAATCTATTTAATTAAATAAACAATTATTTGCGTTTAATTATTTATAATTAAATATATGCAAATTATAGTCCTAGATTATATACGTTGTAGTTAGTATGGTGTGCGGGCCCACACAGAAGATCATACTATCGGTTACTCGTATATAATCGAACAGTTGCTCAGGACCTAGATGGACAAGGACCAATCCATCGGTATAGTCGTTGTATGAGTGAAAAAATAATTGGTCTAGATTATTTTATCATACTTGTACACTTGGTGTATTGGGCGGATCGCTTGAGATTTATCGATTAGGATTGCCTTAGATAATCGATTCAAGTCTCAGTGTATTTTATTCTTAATCCCTGATATTATTGCGGGTGTGTGCATTTAATATTAGTGACTTTGATTTTCCAAAGGAATTGACCGGTTAGTATATTGGGTCAATTACCGGCAAAGTTGGGTCACTGAATTTTGTGTATGACATGCTGTGAATTCTTGACGGGAAAGCATGTCCTCGAAAGGGTTGATAATGTCCCCGAGATGAGCTCATAAGGATTATCATGTAAACCTTGCAAGTGGATTTGATCCGCATGATAATAAAGTTGAGTGGTACTATTCTCGGAATTATAAGAGATGAATAAATAATATTAGCAATAAATATAATTTATTCATGGACATTTATATCTTAAACATGCGGAATAAATAATACTACCGGAGAATATTATTTGATATAATATGGTATAATATTGGGAGTGCAATTATATTTATATAGTGGAATTAATATATAATTAATAATAGTAAGGATTAATAGATTTGGGCTTGTGCTCAATTTAATCACTATTATTGGAAGCCCAATATTCCACCTCCTTAAGATCCCCTACGTAGCCTATAAAAGCAATACATGGTATTCTCTATTCTCATAACTTGAAGATCACAATTCTAGAGAGAGAAAGTAGAGAAGGAGATCCATAGAGTTCGGAGGATCGTCGCCCACCCGACGTTCGAACGAGTGCAAGGAATACGTGGGAAGGTCTCAAGGTCTTCAATAAGATCTCGTTTCTCCGCACAACGAATCAAAAGGTGAATTAAATATTTCCGCTACTTAATTCATGTTTATTGAAATATTATCGAAAAACAAGATCCGATAAACGGGGATCCAAACCGAGACGAGTCGGGAGGTGGCGGTCTTGGACCGCTGGACCGCCGGCGACTCGAGAGGCTCGGCTGGACGGACCACCCGTGGGAGCCCACGGCTGGGAAGCCCACAGCCCGCCTAGGCGGCGGGCGATCGCCCCGCGGGGAGCGATCGACAAGTCGCGGTTTCGCCGCGGCTAGGGCTCGATCGGACGCTCCTCGGGCGGTGGCTCCGGGCTGTTCAATCGTGGTTTCCGGGACGTCGATCGGAGTCGGTTCTACGACGATTCCGGGTGATCGATTTCCAACACAACCCCATGGCCGATCCCATGGATCGATCGACCACCGAGGGGGCTGCCCGCGGGCTTCCCAACACAAGTTGTGTATGAAAACACATGTTTTCATCATTTATTTAATCACCAATCACCTCTTTACTTCACCATAATTGATCCTCATGTAACCCCACACTTATGAGCATCAATATGCACCATAAAGGGTGTAATGGGGAGGTGAAGAGGCATTGCCACATATACATGCCACATGACATGAAATATAGCCCCACTTGCTTGTGTGGCATGCCATGTCACACTATGTGACATGCATCCATGCAAGTCATGCAATGCATCCCATGCATGCATATAAATTCACGTAAATATTGATTCTAAATCAATATAATTAACAAGCATTGTTCATCATCTACGAGTCCGTGTGTGACCCTGTAGGTATGATTATCGATCAATAGTATATTGTTCTCAACAATTAATATTATCGAATAATCATTTAACATCCAAAGACGACCTTATGACTTTATCGATTGCACACGTGTGATCGAAGGACATACACCAACAATCTCCCACTTGGCCTTCAGAGCCAGTGTGCTGCCAATTTCCTATTGTCACTTTATGTCTAAGTTTGAACTTGAGGCAAGACTTGAGTCATCCTCAATCGGTTCAAACCTTTCTTGGACTGTGAGACAGACTGTAAAACCAGATTTATCACTATGATACGAATCTGGACGTGGCCACGTATTTTCCACATTCTCGACTCTCCAAGTGGCCGGTAAGACATATATCCCATTATAAAATGGAGGACAATCCCATCTTGTTAATCCAAGCTCTCCCACTTGCTTCCTGATATACCCAATAACAAGTTTTATAACCTTCTTTTACGAAAGGCGTTTACTTGTATCAAAGTACAACATTTCACAATGGAATCACTCTGGACTACTCAGGTCAGAGGAAATTGCTCGACAGTCGATGAAATAGTATTATGACTCGAAATCTTAAATACTATTCCAGTCGGGTCTGTTCGATCATTAGCTCCCAGCTAATATCTATGCAACTGTACTTGACGTCCCACGTCACTAGCCCATGAAGTGGCGCTATAGTACACATTGCAATCTAGTTCATTGTATTATCGGTTTGTCCGTACTCGATGATACGAACCAGGAACAATCATATGATTCAAGTATATCAGTTCAACTATTGGGACTTCATTATGTGGTAAGTCGACCTCATAACCCAATTGATATCACTTAATCATTTGGACAATTCATATAAATTAAACCATATTTATATGAAGAAATATGTATTATACATATGAGTGAATGTTTACCAAATCTCCAAAAGTATCTAATACAGTAATAGAAATCACAACCCATCTCTAAGATGTCTGATCTCTATTGCAGTCGTGAAAGCCTCAAGCTTAAACTGCTGGAGAGGTTTAGAAAACGGGTTTGCAACCTTACCAAAAGTTGCAACTTTATTATCTCGATGTCTCCACAAAACTATCTCCCAGATAATGTGGAACTTCCTTAGCACTAGTTTTAGACTTGTGGTGCTTTCTAGCTCATTGGCTTGCGCGATAACTATACTATAAATAGAGAACATCGGATGGGCTGAGCTAGTTACGCCACCTAGTTCATTCAAGAACTTTCAAATCTTAACTGCCAACATTATTGCATCCAATGCAATACTGTGCTTAGCTTCTGTAGTTTAATCAGCTATATTGCATTGCATGGAACTATTCCAGCAAATTTCACCTCTAACCAGACAAAAGATATAACCAGATTAAAATCGGAAATTATCTTAGTCTGTTTTGAAGTTAGCATTCAAACAGCTTTGTTAATATCAACTCTTTTTGTCTTCCAAAGACAAAATATTCTTTAGTCCATCTAAGATACATAAGAATATTCTTGGTCGCAGTCTAATGCGCCTCACATAGGTTTCCTTGAAACCGAATCGTCATGCTCAAGGCATACGATACGTCCATTCGTGTACATATCATGGCGTACATTATAGATCCTATTACCGAAGCATAAGGAATGTTTTCCATCTTATTTTGCTCATCAGGTCCCGTAGGACATTGCATCTTGCTAAAAGATGTGCCATTAGTTATTGGAATGAGACCCTTTCTGGCGTCTTTCATTCTGAACTTATCAAGCACCTTATCAATATAGGTCGCTTTACTAATTCCAAACATCCTTTTCGATCTGTTCCGACAGATCTTGATGCCCAATATGTACTGTGCTTCTCCAAGATCCTTTATTGAAAAACTATTTCCAAGCTATTCTTTAATAGAATTAAGCATAGAAACATTGTTTCCAATAAGGAGTATGTCATCGACATACAACACAATGTATACAACGTAACTCCCACTGTTCTTCTTGTAAAACAAGACTCTTCCGAGTTCCTCTGAAATCCAAAACCCAGTATGGATTCATTGAACTGAAGATTGTTACTCCGATATGCTTTGCTTTATTCCATAAATGGAATTATAAGATTGCATAATTTCTCAGCCTTATTCGGATCGATAAAACTCTTTGGTTGTGTCAAAACACATTCTCTTCTAGAATCCAATTCAAGAAGTTAGTTTTAACATCCAATATTACCATAACTCATTATCAAGATGAGTAGCAATGGCTAAGATAATCTGAATGATTTAATCAAAGAAACTGGTGAATGTTTTTCCATAATTCACCTCGTGAATAAAACTTTTACCATCAACCTATCTTTGAAAACCTTAAGTTTTCCATCTGTCTGTTTAGATCTTAAAGATCTATTAGCATTCATTGGGTCTAACCCCGTGTTGCAAATATGTCAAGTTCCAAACTTGATTATCAGATATTGATATCATCTCAGATTTCATGGTATCATGCCAATTTTCAGTAGCTGGACTCGTCATAGCTTGGAATTAAGTCGAAGGTTCATCGCTTTCCAAAAGCATGGATTCATATCTCTCATTGGTCACAATATCTAAGTATTTGAATAATAGAGATGTTGGAGTTGTGTACTTAATGTCTAGATTTAAGTAACGGAAACTCCCGATCCATTGCCATTAATCTATTTAATTAAATAAACAATTATTTGCGTTTAATTATTTATAATTAAATATATGCAAATTATAGTCCTGGATTTCATACGTTGTAGTTAGTATGGTGTGCATGGGCACACAGAAGATCATACTATCGGTTACTCGTATTTAATCGAACAGTTGCTCATGACCTAGATGGAAACAATTTAGGGAGCCTCCCTTTCCATACCTATTATGGTGTCTTATCAACAACTTTTGAAAGCGTCCTATTCAGTGTATAAGTTGAAGTCAAGAATTGTGTGTTCCCAAAAGAGACCAGTAGTTCATTTAGACCTCTCATCGAATGGTCGAACTATATCTAATATAGTTTGTTTTCTCTTTTCCGAAACATAACCTTCATGTGCTTGTGAACTGATAGGTTCCACATACATCAGTATGGATCATCCCTAATTAATCACTCACATGTTCTCCTTTCTCCTAGAAAGATGACATTGTTATCTTTGTCCATCAAATATCATTCACATGTATCAAATGACTCCAAGTCAAATGATTCTAGAATTCCTTCTAAAAGAAGATTCGTTACATGTTTAGATTTTGATCTAATCAACAATGTTACAGTTATGTCTCATTGAGACTTTTTCGATTTGTCCTTTGGTGTTTAATGTTATATATGATTTGTCAAGTTAAAGTATACATAAACAATATAATAATCGTACCAAAACAAAGAATAATTCACAATTAAAATAGTTATCAAACTATTTAATAGTGAAATCTAATCCATCAGTATCCAATACTGAACCAATATTGATTGTTTATTGAAGGTACGAAATTACATGGTTATAATACTAAAACAAGGCCCTAAGGCATAACAACATCATATGATCCTACGACAAATGCAACAGCCTTCGCTCCATTTCTAGCCCGTAGATCGACATTTCTAATTTCCAAACTCCTACTTCTATGGAGTTCCTTCACTTACAATTGTGAGAACCACAATTTGCATCCAATACCCAAGAAGTAAAATTTGCGAAATTTAATGTCTATAACATTAATACCTGAAGAGGAAGCAACCCCGTTCTTCACATCTTCTTTGAACTTTGGGCAAGTTCAATTATTCCTAATAATTGATCTATATTCGACTTCCCATTCAAAATCATCCCAATATCAAAACGTGATAAATCGTAAGTGAAAAGTCGAACTTTTCTAACCAGCGATATTATCATGCAATTGAAGCCTTGTCTCTCATAAAATATGAGGGAGCCAACCAAACAATCGAATCACGCCATCCCATGGCTCGAAAGTCTCTAATTTATATCATTAATGAACTAAGTGTTTTGGATTAGATCACTCCCCGAGGTGAAAATAATCCTAACTTTAGAATCCATCATATGAAAGACAAATTAGGCATTTGTTTTGAAATTGAATAAAATATGAACTTCTACATATTTGCAAGTAGTGTCCAACACCTCTGCAGTAGACGCATTCAGATTCCCTAGGAACCCTAGTAGCCTTCTTGCCCATGCTCTTTTGAATACCTCATCCTTTATCATAAGAATATCCCTCTTAGGGTCCATTTTTAATTGACGACTCATCATCTTAGAAAAATTTATGAGATCACTTAAAGCAAATAATCCAATCATTTGCTGCACATGTGGTCCCTATAGGTTTCTCTTATTCATCCTAGTTGAAGCGATGACCCTGGTCATTCAGAACTGCTCAATCTTAGCATATTCCCCGAACATGCTATTGAGTTGTTCACTGATATCTTAGGATGTGGTTATAAAAACACATTTTCCTTGTCTTCGTATTTGAGGACCATCCTCAAATTACGTTGTGAATCAAGAAAATTTATGTTGTTCAATTTATTCATAATCAAGAATTGAACCAAACTTGAATTGAGTTGATATTTGACTTGATAAACTATAAAAGAAAGATAACTAAAGTATGTAAACTTCCACAAAGCGGTAAAAAAATAAGGTTGTCTAACAATTGTACTTATTTATTTCATTTTGTTCAATTGATATCCAATATCATTGTCCCTTAGAACAAAACGATCCCGAGATCCTCATCTTGCAAATCTTTAAGCCGACTGAGTCCGCACTTAAGTATTTCAAGATAGGTAGACATACCCATGTCAATGATATCTAATATCACTCTCGGTCGACGAGAATCCCATTCTCATCTCATGTCTCGATAGCCACGCCTGCAGTGGATCTATCGATGAGAAAACCAAACTCACGTGTAAAGGTCTAACCTTTACTCCCACTTATCCCAAGATAACAAGTAGTACCCCGCTGAGGCGGACCTACCAACTTATGATCGAGGGCTTCATGAGTGTGATGTTTTTGGACAAGACATTATACTCATTATTTTGGGAACTTGCATGCATAGGTGTTTATATGTAAGTTGAACATTTATAACATAAAACATCCTATAATTAGCAAAGCAATTAAATACGTAATCGAAAGGCCCCTAGAACCTCACAACTCTCAAACGAAAAGATTCAAAGCAACAAAATAGGCCTTGAACATCTTCTGGACTGGTCCACGCCCGCCATTTCAGTTCTGCGCCCGCCGATTTAGGTCAACCTTAGTCCGTACCCCAAAAACCACGAACGGCGCCCGCCGTACACCACTGGCGGTCGCCGTTTCCAAAACGGCGCCCGCCAAAAGGGTACAGAATCGGGGCTGACCTGAAAAGAGCCTTTCGGCGGTCGCCGTTTCCAAAACGGCGCCCGCCGAATCCATTCGGCGCCCGCCAGAGCACAAACGGCGCCCGCCGTTTTGCTCCAGCAGCCCGGTTTTCGCCCGTTTCGCTTCGTTTTGCTTCGTTTCTTCTCGTTTTCGCCGGAGAGCCGATATCCAATGTCGATCCATGGATTCAGTCCATTGCTTACACATTGAACAATACATTTTTGAATAGAAAAACCTATCTATTACAAAAGATTCCAAGGGACGCAGGCCTCCAAAACTATGGCCAATCGTACGTAAAAACGACAATTTCATCCACCCGACCACTAACGGTGGCCGACCTTACATCTAATCCTATAATCACATAAAACAATTAAGCCAATTATGTTGATTTAATCATATTGTGTCCAACACAAAAGTGTGCACGAGCCCTAGGCTCTGATACCAATTGAAGGTTTTCGATGCCGATCCAATCGCTCGATTACCTTGTTCGTGTGTGCGGAAGCGTGTAAAACAATAGAACACGAACAACATGAAGATCTAGGCACACATTATATGTATAGACACGTTTATATATATACATCCAATATATATATAGAGATTAACGAGAACACTTACAACCGGTGTAGCGTGCCTCGTTGATGTTGATGAAGGTGGTGTTGAGTCTATTGAACCACCTTCATGGATCAGTCACTAGATGCTCTCCTTGTGAATGACCTCGTCACTCTTCTTGTCTAGATCGCCCGGATGTTGAAGCCGCACAAATGGCCCGGCCTCTACGTGTTGCACACGAACCCGGAATTGAACTTGCTTGCTTGTTTGAAGTGATTCTCCAAGAACTCTCTTCTCTCTCTTTGGTGTGAATTTCGTGGGTAAAGGTAATGTGTAATGAAGATCTGATTTTCATCCATATTATATATAACCTCATTATTCACCACATTACTCCCCTTTGTAACCTACAACATAATGGGCATCATAATGCACCATTAACATGCAAAAGGGGTTACAAAGGAGGTGAAAGGTCATGCCACATACACATGCCACTATGCATTGTATGTGGTCCCACTTGCTTGTGTGGCATGCCATGTCACACTATGTGACATGCATCCATGCAAGCCATGCATCCCATGCATGTGTATTAAATCCACGTAAATATTGATTCTAAATCAATATATATTTATCAAGCAATGTATATCAATATCGAGCTCGTGTGTGACCCTGTAGGTATGATTTTATCGACCAATATTATATTGTTCCCAACAATTAATATTATCAAATAATCATTTAATATCCATAGACGACCTTATAACTTTATCGATTGCACACGTAGGATCGAAGGACATATCCCAACACAAGTTGTGTATGAAAACACATGTCTTCATCATTTATTTAATCACCAATCACCTCTTTACTTCACCATAATTGATCCTCATGTAACCCCACACTTATGAGCATCAATATGCACCATAAAGGGTGTAATGGGGAGGTGAAGAGGCATTGCCACATATACATGCCACATGACATGAAATATAGCCCCACTTGCTTGTGTGGCATGCCATGTCACACTATGTGACATGCATCCATGCAAGTCATGCAATGCATCCCATGCATGCATATAAATTCACGTAAATATTGATTCTAAATCAATATAATTAACAAGCATTGTTCATCATCTACGAGTCCGTGTGTGACCCTGTAGGTAAGATTATCGATCAATATTATATTGTTCTCAACAATTAATATTATCGAATAATCATTTAACATCCAAAGACGACCTTATGACTTTATCGATTGCACACGTGTGATCGAAGGACATACACCAACAATTTTGACTATGTGATAATATTTATGTGCTTTATTACATGTATGCATGCTTATGTGTTTAATTATGCATTAGATAGCGTATCCCTTTGTTATAAAAAGCTAAGTGGGAGAGGGATTGGAAACAATGCCATGGTCTCCATTACTGTTCTCTTGTTGACTTTTATGAGCTTTCGAAGTTCGTATAGACAAGTCATTGGAGGAGAATTCTTGTAATTCCTTTTACGAGAAACATTGATTGAGTTTATCAAATAATGCCTAATTTGTCCTTCTGAAACTGATTTCAAGTCGACTCATTCTCACCCTGGGGAGTGGAATGGAGACAAAGCCACTTGGTCATGTGGATGACACAAATTAGAGACCTTCGTACCATTTCTTGAAATGGATCGATTGTCTGCTCGGCTCCCTCATTTTATGAGAGATAGGGCTGTTCGCATGGTGAATCACTGGTAAGAAACTTCGAGTTTCACTTATGATTCTTCGCGTCCTGATTTACAAAAATCGAATGGATCAAGTAATTGGGAGTCACTTATAAAAATCTTTTGGTGTAGTAAACGTCCACACTATCGTGGCTTGCTGCACTGAATGGGATTTTGGATTAACTGATGTAGACAGTTATAGAAGGGAGTAAAGGAGCGTATGTTAACGTAAACGTTCACACTATCGTGGCTTGCGGTGAATATGCGTATCCCAAACAATCTTCTTAGATACTGAGTAATAGTTTACACTTAGGTACGCTTCTTGGTATTCTTCCCATCGAAGTAACGCTAATGATGATGTACGACCGAAGCAAATCTAATTGCTAAATCATTTGGGTAGGTAAACGTCCACACTATCGTGGCTTGCCATATCTGATGGGATTTTAGATGTGATTAGTGGTTTAATGATATTATTTGAGGGAGATAATATCGGAGATTAAATCAATTGTTTGTTGTTATATGTGCTCATAGATTAGAAAATGGCCTTGAACCCACTTTATGTGATACTTAAAGAATTTAACTCATTGGTCCCTGAATGTATTGATTGGAATAGAAATCTGGACATTGCCCAGACTGTTAAAGAGTACAAGTTTGTACTCAAGTGAGCTTTGTCCTCCCGAGCCTACCAATGTCTTAACTGATGAGGAAAGAACTGATTTTAAGAAGTGGGAAAATGCTTTTGCAAATAACCACTGATTATGATATCATGTTCAAACTCAAGGAGATGTTTATACATGACGTAGCGGCTAGTCAATAGGCGATGAGGATACTCATAAAGGCCAGTCATTTCAAGGAAACGCTTAAACACGTTTCGAGATGATAGACCTTTTGGACGAGTTGAGACGGAAATCGCGAGCTCTTGTAGCCAATGCCAAAAGTCTTGAACCTAAGGGAAAAAACGGGGTAAAGGAAAAGAAAGCAAAGAAACCCAGTGGTCCTAAGTCTCTTGGACCACGAGATGGGGCGAGAAAGCCAAGAGGCAAGTGTTCTCGATGCAAACAGTCTGGGTACTGGAAGTCTTATTATCCTCTCAAAGAAAGTACGAAATTTTTCATTAGTCATAAAAACATAGTCAGTGGTATTATCTACCGGAGCCTGGTGTGTAGATATGGAACCATTGACGGTATGCGCATTCTAAATGCGAGGGTTCCAGGAAACCCGACGACTTGGAAAAGAAGAAATCGTAGTCTACATGGGCAATGCTGTTGAGGAGGCAGTTGTTGCAGTGGAGGACAATTTTATAGGATTTCATTTTGAGTTATTGCTTTTATGTACCTTTTAGAAAGAACTTTGTTCTGGATTTCTAATGAATAGATATTTTATATCTTTTAATCATTTGATGGTTATAAGAAGAAATAATGATATTATCTATTCTGGTACATTAGCTAGTAATATATAAATGATGAATCTTAAGTCCACCACGATGCAACGAACCGTAATATATAACTCGTTTTACTTTTAAGAGATATTTTTGTAGTGAATCATTTATACTTGTGGATTCTTATGCTAAGTAATGTTTATTCAAATAAGAAGTTCAAAGGTCGAAAATTGATATTTTGATCAATTAAGTTGAAGGAGTGGACCTTCCGACCTAAGTATCTAATTTGGAAGATAACATGACTAAGCAATCCTTTATGGATATAAGGTATAAGATCCGGACAAGTATTAAAATTGATTCACTCTGATGTATGCAGACCTTTGTTTACTCAGACAATAAGGTACGAGTACTTCATTTTATGATTACTCGAAAAAAATGGATTAGCATACCTGATGTGCCACAAAAGCAAAGTGTTTTGACAAGTCAATGGACACAAAGCTATTGTGGGGAACCATCATGGTATATCCATTGAAAGCCTGCGATTTGATCGCGGAGGCAAGTGCCTGTCTGAGGAATGCATGGCATACTAATCAGAGATTGGGATTTGATCCCAAATGACTACACCATACACTCATGTGTAGAAGTGGTTAGTCGGAAATAAGAAACAGAACTCTTATAGAGATAGTAAAAGACAAGATATTCGGAACTACCTGTGTTCTATGGATATGTCTGGAGAACAATGGCGCAATGCGGTTGTAGAATATCCTGGAAGAACAAAAGTCGTGCGTTCAATAGTACTATGAACCAGAAGGACGTTATAAGTTCTAAAGCCCGGTTCTTAGAGGAAGACTATTAGATGAACCACAAGCCCAAAGTGACGCAATACTTTGAAATTAGTTGATCCATTTATGGATTGAAACAAAGCATTGAGTTTGTGGTACTTGCAAATTGATGAGATAGTCCATTTTATGGATTCATCAAAGCATAGACGAATAGTGTGTATTGGAAACGTGATGGAAAACAGGGTGGTGTTGCTCGAGTTTTATGTAGATAACATTTTATCATTGGCAACAATGTAAAGATGTAATCAGACATGAAATGATGGTTGTCTGGATAAATCATTATGAAAGATATAGGAAGAAGTTGGACATGTTCTTGAGATCTTGGATCTCTAGGAAAGAACATTGTACTTCTCCTGGACATCTTACATAGATATGATTATGGTTCGTTTTAACATGCAATATTCCGAGAAAGGTTTGTTACCTTTCAGACACGGAATGCATCTATCTAAGGACATGTGTTTTTAAAACACAAAAGGAGATATAAGCAATTAAAGCGGTTTCCTACACTTGGAGTGTGGAAAGCTTGATAAATGCGATGTTGAAAACGAGAACCTGATATCTGCTATGCGGCTAGTATAGTGGGAGGATATCAAGGTAATACTGGAAAGGAATACTCGACTGCTGTAATGAACATTTTAAGTACTTTCGAAGTACTCGAAACTATGTTCTGAATTATGGAGCAGACAAGCTTTTCCTTTGGATTACACTCTCTTAGATTTCTAATCAAATAAGGACCGGTGTAAGTCGATATCAGGCTATGTGTTTCACTATTAAAGGAGGAGGAGCTTTAACATGGAAGAGTGATAAGCACGATGCTTTTCAGACTCTACCATAGGTAACCAAACAGCGGCCTCAGAGGCAGCGGAAGTTTTGGTGTGGCTCCGGGATAACCTCTGGGACTTAGATGTGATTCTTAGTTTGCCAAAGGCTATGTAAATAGCGGTGCAATGGCAAATGGTAAAGAAATCACAAGTCCATAAGTGTAAGATAGCACATAGAGCAAGTACCACCTGATACGAGTCATCGTCAGAAAGACGACGCTGTAGTCACCAAGATAACTTCAGAACGACAATCTAGATTGCTCTTTCACAAAGCACTTCTTGGAAGTGCATATTAAGCACGTGAAGAGTATGGGAGTCGGGAGTTTGGAAGAAATGACTAGACCTTAGTATAAGTGGGAGATTGTTGGAGTTGTATACTTAATGTCTAGATTTAAGTGATATGAACTCCCGATCCATTGCCATTAATCTATTTAATTAAATAAACAATTATTTGCGTTTAATTATTTATAATTAAATATATGCAAATATAGTCCTAGATTATATACGTTGTAGTTAGTATGGTGTGCGCCGTCACACGGAAGATCATACTATCGGTTACTCGTATTTAATCGAACAGTTGCTCACGACCTAGATGGACACGGACCAAGCCATCGGTATAGTCGTTGTATGAGGGAGAAAATAATCGGTCTTGATTATTTTATCATACTTGTACACTTGGTGTATTGGGCGGATCGCTTGAGATTTATCAATTAGGATTGCATGTGATAATTGATTCAAGTCTAAGTGTATTTTATTATTAAACCCCGATACTATTGCGGGTGTGTATATTTAGTATAAATGGCTTTGATTTTCCAAAGGAATTGTCCGGTTTAATTATTGGGACAATTACCGGTAAAGTTGGGTCACTATATTTTATATATGACATGCCGTGAATACTTGACGGGAAAGTGTATCCCGAAAGGGTTGATAATATCCCCGAGATGAGTTCATAAGGAATTATTATGTAAACCCTGCAGGTGGATTTGTTCCGCATAATAATTAAGGTTGAATGGTACTAATCTCGGATATAAGAGATGAATAAATTTATTAGCAATAAATTAATTTTATTCATGGATATTTATATCTTAAATACACGGAATAAATAATACTACAGAGAAAACATATTATTTGATATAATATGGTATAATATTGGGAGTGCAATTATATTTATATAGTGGAAAATAAATATAATTAATATTAATGGATTAATAGATTTGGGCTTGGGCTCAATTTAATCATTAATATTGGAAGCCCAATATTCCACCTCCTTAAGATCCCCTACGTAGCCTATAAAAGCACTACATGGTCTTCTCTATTCTCATAACTTGAAGATCACAATTCTAGAGAGAGAAAGGAGAGAAGGAGATCCATAAGAGTTCGGAGGATCGTCGCCCACGCGACGTTCGAACGAAGTGCAAGGAATACGTGGGAAGGTCTCAAGGTCTTCATAGATCTCGTTTCTCCGTACAACGAGAACAAAGGTAAAATCATGAAAACCCCCTTTATGATTTTAATAATTAATTCGGGTATACGCATGAACGAAGATCCGAGGGACGAACCCGGGGATGGGGTTTGACCGCGCGGTGGTGATCGAAGATCACCGGACCGCGGGCGGTCAAGCGAACCCCACCGGGATCGCCTAAGTACCCTCGGCTGGACGCCGAGGGTGGCGGTCGAGCCCTAGGGCTTCGACCGCCGGTGCACCTCGAAGGGCCCCGACTGGACGCCGGGGCGAGCGATCGACTTCGGTCGATCGCTGGGGGCAGCCGCGGGCTGGAGCCGCGGCAGGCGCCCCCTCCTCCGATCGACGGTGGCGGTGAGTCGCCGGACTCACCGCCGGGGGGCTGCTACGAGCAGCCCCGGGGGATGCACGATGCATCCCCAGCGATTGCCGTGTGCAATCGCGAGCCCCACACGGGGCTCGGCTAGGGCTAGACGCGGGTTTATCCCGCGAAAGTGTTGCTTTGGTCGGGCCCGGTTCGTGTGGTGGTTCGCGGTGGTTTCCGGCGAAGGGATTTCGGTCGGAGTCGTGTTTCCGCAATTCCGTCGACTCCGGGATATCGATTTCCAACACTACACTATCTGGAGCTCTAATATGCGGTATGTTCACAATCATCTCACTGTTACTGGAGCAATTATCTCACTGTTATCTAATTTATCTTTTTTATTTTTTATTTTTCTTATTTTTTTTAATTTCAGACAATAAGAGCAGTTATCTCACTGTTGTGTTGCACTATGGTGGAGCCTTCTCAAATTCACCCAGAACTGTGTATGAGGGTGGAAAGGAAATTTACTTTGACTGGTGTAAGGCGGATGAGATGGGTATTTCTTCTTTGAACTCGTTTTCTGAAAGGGATGGAGTTACAGGTATTAGGAGATATCAATTAAGGATGAAAGATGGCAGTTTTAAGTTGCTAGTTGATGATGAAGATGTTAAGAAATGGCGTAATGTTTTCCTAACTGTTAGAGAAATGCATATTTATACAGAGGTGTTCAATGATGATTCTGATAGTGATGACTCTGATTTCAAGTGTGCATCTGGTCCTGTTTGCTATGATAGTGATGATTTTTTCTTTGATGAAGTAGTAGACTTTGATGTAGAATATGAGTATGATTCTATTAGTACTGCTAATGTATGTGTGGAGGGCCAGTTACCAAATGTTGATGGGGTTGCTAATGATGAGGAGGCTGCTAATGATGAGGAGGCTGAAATGGAGTCATTTGAGGATTCAGATTTTACCTCTGGTGATTCTGACAGTGAGGCAGTTGGTGAGCCAACTGATGATGAGATATTTGAGGAGGAAGTTGACAGGTTTGATGATGAATTTGATACCATGGATACAAACAACATAATTGATGATGAAGGTCAGAAAAGGAAGATGGTTGTGGATGATGAAGAGAGTACTGATAGTGACAGTGGAGATGAGTCTGATATTGTAGTTGCTGAAGATTTTTTGGACCTTGGGAGGGTGTCAGAGGACGATGAAGATGCAGACCAATACCCAATTTTCAATCCTATAACTAGGTTCAATCCTGAGTTTGTCCTGAAACATGTCTTCACAACCAAAAAAGAGTTCAAGACAGCTGTTGAAGCTATCAAGCTTAGAAGGAATATCAAATTCACAAAGAATGAAAAGCAAAGGATGTATGCTAGGTGTCAGTTTGATGATTGCAAATGTATGATACATGCTTTGAAGATGAAGAATGACAATGCTTTCCAAATCAGGAAGATTATAGATAAGCATACATGTGCTCCAAGTAATAAGATAAAGAGCATGACATCTACTTGGCTTAGTGAAAGATTTCTCCAGAGATTCAAGATTGACAGTGGGAGATCACTCAAGGGCTTCATGGTTGATGCTATGCATGACACAAGGTGTGAGATATCAAAGAATCAAGCCTATAAAGCAAAGAAAAAGGCAATGGATAAACTGGAAGGGGATCCATATGCTCAGTATTCCAAACTGTGGGCTTATGCAGATGAGCTGAGGAACACTAATCCAGGTTCAACTGTACTTTTGGGAACAAAGGTGAATAATGGAGTGACTATGTTTCAGAGCTTTTAGGTGTTCTTTAATGCACTGAAACAAGGGTTCTTGAGGGGCTGCAGAAAAGTACTTAGAGTTGATGGATGTTACTTGAAAGGGAAGCATGGGGGTATGTTGTTAACTGCTGTTGGAGTAGATGGGAATAACAACCCTTTTCCTGTAGCTTATGCAGTGGTTGAGAAGGATGTTGGAATTCGATATCCCGGGCTATTAAAATTTGCGGAAACCAATAACCCAAACGAAAACCTCGATTGCCGGAGAAATCACGAGCCCACGCGGACCGGGGCTCGACCGAACGCACAACACGCCCGAAGACGCGTGCGCGCCCAGCCGCACCCCCGCGGGAACCCGCGATCGCTCCCAGCGATCGCACGGGATGCCTCGCGGCGTCCCTGGGGATGCTCGTAGCATCCCCGCAGCGGATCCGATGATCCGCTGCTCGCACGGCTGGAGCTCGTCCCCAGCGACCCGCTGTGGGTAATCCCGCAGCTCGCTACGAGCCGCTGCGGGTAAACCCCGCAGCTCCAGCGATCGACCCCGTAGGGGTCCGATCGATCCTCGGCTCCCAGCCGAGGACTTACGTGCACGATCCCCACGTGGGATCCACGAGCCGCCGGCGGTCCGGTGGTTCGACCACCACCGCCCAGCTCGACCCTCGTCCCGGGGTTCGATCGTCGGATCTTTGTTTTACGGTATTCTCGATAATTCGAATCAAATAAAATCATAAAGGGCGTTTAGATTTTATACCTTCGATTCGTTGTTCGGAGAAACGAAATCAAGACGACCTTTGAATCTTCCCACGTATTCCTTGCACTAGCTTGAACGTCGGGTGGGCGACGATCCTCCAAGCTTATGGATCTCCTTCACGAACTCTCTAGACTAATAAAGTATGATTATCTTGTCTTGTCTAATTGTGAAGACCATGTAGTGCTTTTATAGGCTACGTAGGGGATCTAAAGGAGGTGGAATATCGGGCTTCCAATATTAATGATTAAATTGAGCCCAGCCCAAATCTATTAATCCCATTAATATTAATTAATTTATTTTCCACTATATAAATTAATTGCACTCCCAATATTAAACCATATTATATCAAATAATATTTCTCCGGTTAGTATTATTTATTCCGTGTATTTAAGATTTAAATATCCATGAATAAGATTTATTTATTGCTTAATAAATTTATTCATCTCTTATATCCGAGAATAGTATCACTCAACCTTATTTATTATGCGGAACAAATCCACTCGCGAGGTTTACATAATAAATCCTTATGAGCTCATCTCGGGGATATTATCAACCCTTCCGGGATACACTATCCCGTCAAGAATTCACGGCATGCCATATATAAAATATAGTGACCCAACTTAACCGGTAATTAACCCAATAATTAAATCGGTTAATTCCTTTGGAAAATCAAAGTCACTTATATTAAATATACACACCCGCAATTGTTTCGGGGATTAAGAATAAAATACACTGAGACTTAAATCAATTATCACAGAGCAATCCTAATTGATAAATCTCAAGCGATCCGCCCAATACACCAAGTGTACAAGTGTGATAAAATAATTAAGACAAATTATTTTCTCTCTCACACAACGACTATACCGATGGCTTGGTCCGTGTCCATCTAGGTCGTGAGCAACTTTTCGATTAAATACGAGTAACCGATAGTATGATCTTCTGTGTGACGGCGCACACCATACTAACTACAACGTATATAATCTAGGACTATATTTTCGTTTATTTAATTAATAATAATTAAAAGCAAATGAATTTTTATTTCAATAGATAAATGATAGTGTACAAGGAGTTCAGAATACTCAAATCTAGACATTAAGTATACTACTCCAACATTCTCCCACTTATACTAAGGTCTAGTCTTATCTTCCAAACTTCTGACTCCCAAACCCTTCAAGTGCTTTAAATAAACTTCCTTAGGAAGTACTTTAGTGAAGGGGTCTGCTAGGTTGTCATCTGAAGCTATCTTGGTGACTACAGCGTCGCCTCTCTTGACGATGTCTCGAATCAGGTGGTACTTGCGCTCTATGTGTTTTGTAGCACTATGGGACCGTGGTTCCTTACTGTTTGCCACTGCACCGCTATTGTCACAATAGATTGTCATAGCCTTGGGCAAACTCGGAATCACATCTAAGTCCTGGAGGAAATTAAGGAACCACACTGACTCTTTCGCTGCCTCTGAGGCTGCAACATATTCAGCTTCCATGGTAGAGTCCGAAATGCACTTTTGCTTAACACTCTTCCATGATACGGCTCCACCTCCCAAAGTGTACACATAGCCTGATGTCGACTTACGCCGGTCCTTATCCGCTTGGAAATCCGAATCTGTGTAACCCAAAGGAATCAGATTGTCTGCTCCGTATCTCAGAACATAATCCTTAGTATTTCGCAAATACTTGAAAATTCTCTTTACGGCAGTCCAATGAGCCTTTCCAAGGTTACTCTGATATTTTGCCACTACGCCAACTGCATAGCAGATATCAGGTCTCGTGCATAACATCGCATACATTAGACTTCCCACAGCCGAAGCGTAGGGAACTGCTTTCATGTCATCTTTCTCCTTCTGTGTCTGAGGACACAATTCCTTAGAAAGATAAGTTCCTTTACTGAAGGGCAGATCACCCTTCTTGGAATCTTGCATGTTAAAACGAGCTAGAATCGTGTCTATGTAAGATTGCTGGGAGAGACACAATGTTCTATTCCGGCGATCCCTTATGACTTTGATCCCTAGAACATGTCCAACTTCTCCCAAATCCTTCATATCGAATTGTCTAGACAACCATCCTTTTATGTCTGATAACATCTTTACATTGTTTCCAATGAGAAGTATGTCGTCTACATAAAGCACGAGAAACACCACCTTCTTTCCATCACGTTTCCAATACACACACGATTCGTCCATGCTTTGAATGAATCCAAAAGATTGGACTACTTCATCAAATCGCAGGTTCCACGATCGCGAGGCTTGTTTCAATCCATAAATGGATCGATTAAGCTTGCACACTAGATGATCTCGCCCCTTAGCAATGAATCCTTCTGGTTGTTTCATATAAATCGTCTCGTCAAGACTTCCATTAAGGAAAGCTGTCTTGACATCCATTTGCCACACCTCATAATCCATATGAGCTGCTATGGATAAGAGAATCCGGATTGACTTTATCTTGGCTACCGGCGAGAAGGTCTCCTCATAATCGATTCCCTCTTTCTGAGTATATCCTTTCGCAACAAGCCGAGCTTTAAAGGTTTCAACCTTTCCGTCAGATCCTCTCTTTCTCTTGTAGACCCATTTACACCCAATTGGCTTTACGCCGCTTGGTGGTTCTACAAGATCCCAGAATTTATTAGAATCCATAGATTCTATTTCGGATTTCATCGCTTTCTTCCAATAAGGCGCATCTATATCTTGTACCGCCTCATCATAGGTCCAGGGATCGACTTCATGAACTCCGGGTGCCGAGTCCGAAGACTCACCCAGTCCAATCCATCTGTCCGGTTGTTTAACAACCCTCCCACTACGATGGCATTCCGGTGTATTAACAGTGACAGTGTTAGGTGCAAGTTCTAGTGGTGTATCACTACTCGGTTCGGCTGTATCTAATTCTTCCTCGTTACCCCTCAACTCATCAATCATTATGTCACTTTTGGGCTTGTGGTCCATGACATAGTCTTCCTCTAAGAACCGAGCGTTAGTACTTATAACGATCTTCTGGTCTGTAGGACTATAGAACATGCCACCTTTAGTTCCTTTCGGGTATCCTATAAACAACCGTATTTCTGATCTAGGTTCTAACTTATCGGCCCCTTGTCGCAACACATGTACTGGACATCCCCAGATCCGAATGTGTTTCAAGTTAGGCTTACGCCCACTCCACAATTCCATGGGTGTAGTCGGTACCGTTTTGGTTGGAACCCTATTCAAAATATACGCCGCTGTTTCAAGGCATGTCCCCAGAACATAATAGGTAAATCCGAGTAACTCATCATTGATCGCACCATTTCCATAAGAGTCCTATTCCTTCTTTCTGACACACCATTCTGCTGAGGAGTATATGGTGAGGTCAGTTGGGATTCAATCCCATTCTCTGCCAAGTAACTTGTCAAAAGAATCACTCTTGTGGCGCATCAGGTATACATATCCATATCTTGAGTAATCATCAGTAAAGGTGATGAAGTACTCGTACCCTCCTCTTGCCTGAGTAGACATAGGTCCGCATACATCAGAGTGAATCAAATCTAATTTTTGTTCGGATCTTCGTCCTTTACCAGAAAAAGAACGCTTGGTCATTTTTCCCTCCAAACAGAATTCGCAGGTTGGAAGGTCCTCTCCTTCAACACCACTGATGTGACCATCAGCTTTCAACCTTTGAATTCTATTTGAATTAATATGACCTAGCCTTAGATGCCACAAGTATAATTGATTCATTTTAGAAGGTTCCTTTCTCTTATTGGTGTTCGTAGATGTGTTATTACTCTCGGTTAGTTGCATCGTGTTAGACTCAGGATTTAGCACATACAAATCGTCTATCAATGTACCAGAACAGATAATTTCACTATTTCTTCTTATGACCACAGAGTGATCAAAAGAAACAGAATATCCATTCAGAATTAGCTTAGAAACCGAAATTAAATTCTTTCTAAAATTCGGTACATAAAGACAATTTTGTAAAACTAAAATCCTATCACTACTAAAGCGTAAGTGAACGTCTCCCACTGCAACAGCGGCCACCTTCGCGGCATTGCCCATGTAGACCACGATGGGACCGTGGTTCCTTACTGTTTGCCACTGCACCGCTATTGTCACAATAGATTGTCATAGCCTTGGGCAAACTCGGAATCACATCTAAGTCCTGGAGGAAATTAAGGAACCACACTGACTCTTTCGCTGCCTCTGAGTCTGCAACATATTCAGCTTCCATGGTAGAGTCCGAAATGCACTTTTGCTTAACACTCTTCCATGATACGGCTCCACCTCCCAAAGTGTACACATAGCCTGATGTCGACTTACGCCGGTCCTTATCCGCTTGGAAATCCGAATCTGTGTAACCCAAAGGAATCAGATTGTCTGCTCCGTATCTCAGAACATAATCCTTAGTATTTCGCAAATACTTGAAAATTCTCTTTACGGCAGTCCAATGAGCCTTTCCAAGGTTACTCTGATATTTTGCCACTACGCCAACTGCATAGCAGATATCAGGTCTCGTGCATAACATCGCATACATTAGACTTCCCACAGCCGAAGCGTAGGGAACTGCTTTCATGTCATCTTTCTCCTTCTGTGTTTGAGGACACATTTCCTTAGAAAGATAAGTTCCTTTAGTGAAGGGTAATTCACCCTTCTTGGAATCTTGCATGTTAAAACGAGCCAGAATCGTGTCTATGTAAGATTGCTGGGAAAGGTACAATGTTCTATTCCGGCGATCCCTTATAACCTTGATCCCTAGAACATGTCCAACCTCCCCTAAATCTTTCATATCGAATTGTCTAGACAACCATCCCTTTATGTCTGATAACATCCTTACATTTTTGCCAATGAGAAGTATCTCGTCTACATAAAGCACGAGGAACACCACCTTCTTTCCATCACGTTTCAAATACACACACGATCCGTCCATGCTTTGAATGAATCCAAAATATTGGACCACTTCATCAAACTGCAGGTTCCACGATCTCGAGGCTTGTTTCAATCCATAAATAGATCGATTAAGCTTGCACACTAGATGATCTCGCCCCTTAGCACTGAATCCTTCTGGTTGTTTCATATAAATCGTCTCGTCAAGACTTCCATTTAGGAAAGCTGTCTTGACATCCATTTGCCACACCTCATAATCCATATGAGCTGCTATGGATAAGAGAATCCGGATCGACTTTATCTTGGCTACCGGCGAGAAGGTCTCCTCATAATCGATTCCCTCTTTCTGAGTATATCCTTTCGCAACAAGCCGAGCTTTAAAGGTTTCAACCTTTCCTTCAGATCCTCTCTTTCTCTTGTAGACCCATTTACACCCAATTGGCTTTACGCCGCTTGGTGGTTCTACAAGATCCCAGACTTTATTAGAATCTATAGATTCTATTTCGGATTTCATCGCTTTCTTCCAAGAAGGCGCATCTATATCTTGTACCGCCTCATCATAGGTCCAGGGATCGACTTCATGAACTCCGGGTGCCGAGTCCGAAGACTCACCCAGTCCAATCCATCTGTCCGGTTGCTTAACAACCCTCCCACTACGACGGCGTTCCGGTGTATCAACAGTGACAGTATTAGGTGCAGGTTCTAGTGGTGTATCTACACTCGGTTCGGCTGTATCTAAGTCTTCTTTGTTACCTCTCAACTCATCAAGCATTATGTCACTTTTGGGCTTGTGGTCCATGACATAGTCTTCCTCTAGGAACCGAGCGTTAGTACTTATAACGATCTTCTGGTCCGTAGGACTATAGAACATGCCACCCTTAGTTCCTCTAGGATATCCTATAAACAACCGCACTTCAGTACGAGGTTCTCACTTATCAGTCCCTGTCTTCAACACGTGTGCAGGACACCCCCAGATCCGAACGTGTCTCAGGCTAGGCTTGCGCTCGCTCCAACGTTCCATGGGTGTTGAAGGGTTTTAGATGGAACCAAGTTCAGAATGTGCGCCGCTGTTTCTAAGGCATATCCCCAGAACATAATAGGTAAATCCGAGTAACTCATCATTGAACGTACCATCTCCATAAGAGTCCTATTCCTTCGTTCTGACAATCCATTCTGCTAAGGAGTATATGGTGAAGTCATTTGAGAATCAATCCCATTCTCTGCCAAGTATGCCTTGAATTCTCCAGACAGGTACTCGCCTCCGCAATCAGATCGCAGACATTTTATAGATTTACCATGAAGGTTCTCCACAAGAGCCTTGAATTCTTTGAACTTGTCAAAGGATTCGCTCTTGCGGCGCATCAGGTATACAAATCCATACCTTGAATAATCATCAGTAAAAGTGATGAAATATTCGTACCCTCCTCTTGCCTGGGTAGACATAGGTCCGCATACATCAGAGTGAATCAAATCCAATACTTGCTCGGATCTCCGTCCTTTACCAGAAAAAGAACGTTTGGTCATTTTACCCTCCAAACAGGATTCGCAGGTTGGAAGGTCCTCTCCTTCTATGCCGCTAATGAGACCATCAGCTTTCAACCTTTGAATTCTATTCGAATTAATATGACCTAGCCTTAGATGCCACAAGTATAATTGATTCATTTTAGAAGGTTCCTTTCTCTTATTGGTGTTCGTAGATGTGTTATTACTCTCGGTTAGTTGCATCGTGTTAGACTCAGGATTTAGAACATACAAATCGTCTATCAATGTACCAGAACAGACAATCTCACTATTTCTTCTTATGACCACAGAGTGATCAAAAGAAACAGAATATCCATTCAGAATTAACTTAGAAACTGAAATTAAATTCTTTCTAAAATTCGGTACATAAAGACAATTTTGTAAAACTAAAACCCTATCACTACTAAAACGCAAGTGAACGTCTCCCACTGCAACAGCCGTCACCTTCGCGGCATTGCCCATGTAGACCACGATTTCTCCCTCTCTAAGTCTCCGGGTTTCCTGGAACCCCTGCAATGAATTGCAGACATGGTCAGTGGCGCCCGTATCTACACACCAGGTGCTGGTAGATATCACCGCTGACAATGTTTCAGTGACTAAGGAAAATTTCGTACCTTTGATGAGAGGACAATCAGACCTCCAGTGCCCAAACTGCTTGCATCGAAAGCATCTGCCTAATGGCTTGCCTCTTCCAATCCGTGGTTTTAAACCACTGGGTCTCTTTGCACGCTTTTCCTTTAGCCTTGCCACAAAAGCTTGTGATTCTCTTAACTTACGCACAAACTCTCCTTTCGCCGAATCCTTTTTAAGAGACTCGTTGAGAGAAGATTCTGTGAGTATGTTAATCACCTCTTGTCCGACTTCCACGCTATGTCTCAACATCATCCTGAGGTCATTCTTAATGTCCTCATCAGTTGAGACAACAGTGGATTCGGAAAGCTCAACAGTCTGAACAATGTCCAGATTTCGTTCCTAATCATTACTATATGGAACCGGTGAGTTTTCATCCTTAAGTATATCACAAAGTGGGGTCACAGTCATTCTTAACCTATAAGCACATAAAACAAACAAACAATTTAATACCGATATTATCTCCCTCAAATAATATCATTAAATCACTAATCACATCTAAAATCCCATCAGGTAAGGCAAGTCATGATAGTGTGGACGTTTACCCACCCAAACGATTTCGCAATTAGATTTGCTTCGGTCGTACATCATCAATAGCGTTACTTCGATGGGAAGGATACTATGAAGCGTACCTAAGTGTAAACCATTACTCAGTACTAAGAAGTTCGTTTGGGACTCGCACATCACCGCAAGCCACGATAGTGTGGACGTTTACGTTGACACACGGATCCTTCACTCCCTTCTATAACTGTCTACATCAATCGATCCAAAATCCCATTCAGTGCAGCAAGCCACGATAGTGTGGACGTTTACTACACCAAAAGACTTTTACAATTGACTCCCAATTACTTGATCCATTCGATCTTGTAGATCAAGACGTGGAGAATCATAAGTGAAACTCGAAGTTTCTTACCAGTGATTCACCATGCGAACAACCCTATCTCTCATAAATGAGGGAGCCGAGCAGACAATCGATCCATCTATCAAAGAATGGTACGAAGGTCTCTAATTTGTGTCCTCTACATGACCAAGTGGCTTTGGCTCCATTCCACTCCCCGGGGTGAGAATGAGTCGACTTGAAATCAGCTTTGGAAAGACAAATTAGGCATTATTTGATAAACTTAATCAATGTTTCTCGTAAGAGGAATTACAAGAACTCTCCTCCAATAACTTATCTATACAAACTTCAAAAGTTTATAAAAGTCACCAAGAGAGCAGCAATGGAGACCATGAGTATGTTTCCATACCCTCTCCCACTTAGCTTTTTACAATAAAGGGATACGCTATCTAGTGCATAAAGTAAACACATATAGCATGCATACATGTAATAAAACACATAGTATTATCACATAATCAAAATTATACTAGAATATTATTTTCCGACTATTATGGCTTTATCACATCCCCGTACGCATCTTCTAGTCTTCAGTCTTTGTTTCTTGAATGCTCCATGTAACGAGAATATTAATTTCTAATATTTAAATCTATTTATTTTCAATTAATCCAAAAGTTACTTCATTCGAAAAATTAAGTCAATTGAATATATCAAAAATAAAATTAAATATTATTAATATTTTTATTTATTTTTATTTTCCTTTTCTACTCCATTAAATCTCTAGAATAATCTATCCAAGACCCACTTGGAATATTCTAGAAGATTTCCATAATGGAATAAGGAAATAAAATAATTTAGGACTCTTATACTTTCCAAATTTATTTTATTCCTAATCCATGAATATTCCCATGAGTAGGAATAATCAAATAGGAAAATAAATTTAATACTAAATTAATTCTTTTTCTATTCCATGAATATTCCATAAAAGAAATAATCAAATAGGAAAACCGAATTAAAATAGGAAAGTAAATTTCCGGTAGGAGTAGCATGGGTTGGGAGACCCCACGCCACCCTACCACCGGACCGCCAATCGCCGGCCGAGGACCACCGCCGCCACCACCCAGCCGGCGTGCCACCACCGCCGGTGATATCGCCTCCAGGGGGCGCGAATTCGGCGCCCTCCCATGCGATCGATCGATCCTCATGGATCGATCATGGGGATTGATCGATCCAAGCCCTAGCTTCTTCTCGTCACTTCGTCTTCTCCGGCGGTCTTCGATTCATTGATCCAACGCAAAATAAATTACAATTTAATTTTACACTATCCGGTATCGATTCTATACATGAAATCGACCCTATACATTTTCCGGAAAAACGAAGAACAATAATAATAAACCTAAATTCGGTCAACCCCCGAATTTTTACTATTACAAGCATTCACCACCAAAAACGAATCTCGACATGTCCGAGAGTTTAATAATAATCCAACATAAATATGAAAAAATAAATTAACGAATTAATTAAGCCATAATAGTCGGAACCCTGCAAGGTAGAACAATTTTTATCGAAAATACCTCGAACTTAAACCACGCTCTGATACCAGTTGATGGAATTCGATATCCCGGGCTATTAAAATTTGCGGAAACCAATAACCCGAACGAAAACCTCGATTGCCGAAGAAATCACGAGCCCACGCGGACCGGGGCTCGACCGAACGCACAACACGACCGAAGACGCGTGCGCGCCCAGCCGCACCCCCGCGGGAACCCGCGATCGCTCCCAGCGATCGCACGGGATGCCTCGCGGCGTCCCTGGGGATGCTCGTAGCATCCCCGCAGCGGATCCGATGATCCGCTGCTCGCACGGCTGGGGCTCGTCCCCAGCGACCCGCTGTGGGTAATCCCGCAGCTCGCTACAAGCCGCTGCGTGTAAACCCCGCAGCTCCAGCGATCGACCCCGTAGGGGTCCGATCGATCCTCGGCTCCCAGCCGAGGACTTCCGTGCACGATCCCCACGTGGGATCCACGAGCCGCCGACGGTCCGGTGGTTCGACCACCACCGCCCGGCTCGACCCTCGTCCCGGGGTTCGATCGTCGGATCTTTGTTCTACGGTATTCTCGATAATTCGAATCAAATAAAATCATAAAGGGCGTTTAGATTTTATACCTTCGATTTATTGTTCGGAGAAACGAAATCAAGACGACCTTTGAATCTTCCCACGTATTCCTTGCACTAGCTTGAACGTCGGGTGGGCGACGATCCTCCAAGCTTATGGATCTCCTTCACGAACTCTCTAGACTAATCAAGTATGATTATCTTGTCTTGTCTAATTGTGAAGACCATGTAGTGCTTTTATAGGCTACGTAGGGGATCTAAAGGAGGTGGAATATTGAGCTTCCAATATTAATGATTAAATTGAGCCCAGCCCAAATCTATTAATCCCATTAATATTAATTAATTTATTTTCCACTATATAAATTAATTGCACTCCCAATATTAAACCATATTATATCAAATAATATTTCTCCGGTTAGTATTATTTATTCCGTGTATTTAAGATTTAAATATCCATGAATAAAATTTATTTATTGCTTAATAAATTTATTCATCTCTTATATCCGAGAATAGATTCACTCAACCTTATTTATTATGCGGAACAAATCCACTCGCGAGGTTTACATAATAAATCCTTATGAGCTCATCTCGGGGATATTATCAACCCTTCCGGGATACACTGTCCCGTCAAGAATTCACGGCATGCCATATATAAAATATAGTGACCCAACTTAACCGGTAATTAACCCAATAATTAAATCGGTTAATTCCTTTGGAAAATCAAAGTCACTTATATTAAATATACACACCCGCAATTGTTTCGGGGATTAAGAATAAAATACACTGAGACTTAAATCAATTATCACAGAGCAATCCTAATTGATAAATCTCAAGCGATCCGCCCAATACACCAAGTGTACAAGTGTGATAAAATAATTAAGACAAATTATTTTCTCTCTCACACAACGACTATACCGATGGCTTGGTCCGTGTCCATCTAGGTCGTGAGCAACTTTTCGATTAAATACGAGTAACCGATAGTATGATCTTCTGTGTGACGGCGCACACCATACTAACTACAACGTATATAATCTAGGACTATATTTTCGTTTATTTAATTAATAATAATTAAAAGCAAATGAATGTTTATTTCAATAGATAAATGATAGTGTACAAGGAGTTCAGAATACTCAAATCTAGACATTAAGTATACTACTCCAACAAAGGAAAACCAGGAGATATGGGAATGGTTCTTGCATCTTTTGAAGCAAGATTTGGAAATCAAAGTTGAGGAGTTCACCTTCATGTCTGATAAACAAAAAGGGCTCATAGGTGATATGGAGGCAATATTTCCAGGAGTGGACCATAGTTTTTGTGTGAGGCACTTAATGAATAATATGAAAGTGGCTGGCATCATAGGGATTGAATACCAGAAAGCATTGTGGAAGGCAGCTTACAGTACAACTGAGGGGCAGTTTAAAGTGGCTTTGGATGAGTTGAAAACAGTGGGTGAGGGAGCTTGGGTATGGATTTTGAATAAGCCACCTCACCAGTGGTCTAAAGCATACTTCAATGAGAAATCAAAATGTGAGTTACTCAACAACATCTGTGAAACTTTCAATGCTAACATCCTTGAAGCAAGAGATAAGCCAATAATTACAATGCTTGAATGGATAAGAGAAAGCTTGATG
This sequence comes from Euphrasia confusa, assembly GCA_954870475.1. Lineage (NCBI taxonomy): Eukaryota > Viridiplantae > Streptophyta > Magnoliopsida > Lamiales > Orobanchaceae > Euphrasia > Euphrasia confusa. The sequence continues at coordinate 16,458,623 of OX940968.1, forward strand.
GTTAGACACCAGAGAAATAGAGACATAGCATTGAAAAAATGGAAAGGAAAAATCAATCCCAAGATTCAAAAAATCATGAATAGAAACACTGAGAAGGTGAATGATTGTATAGCAATGAAATCAAATGACACACACTATCAGATTTCTTGCTTTGATAGTACTCAGTACACTGTTGACTTGAGAGCACAGAGCTGTACATGTAGGAGCTGGCAGTTAACTGGGATTCCTTGCACCCGTTCTATCACTGCAATGCTTAGACAAAAGTTAGACCCTATGGATTATGTCAGTGACTTCTACTTTGTTGAGACATATAACAACACATATGCAGATTCAATATTTGGAATAAGTTATGATGTGTTGTGGGGTGACTTAATGTTCATACCTCCACTGCCTCCCAATTTTGGGCAAAGATCTAAAAGAGGAAGAAAGCCTCATAAGAGAAGGGTGGGACCTTTTGAAGTTGCAGAGAGGAAAAATAAAGGGAAGCTACAGAAGATGAAAAGACAATGCAATCCCTACAAATGCAAAAAGTGTGGACAATTAGGGCACAACAGCTTATCATGTGGCAAGGAAAAAAGAAAATATGTGAAGAAAGCAAAGAGTGACTCTGGGAATCCAGGAACAAGCAAAAGTGCTGAAAGCATCTCTCCCCTACCTGTTGGCCATGTAAGTTTTTTTTATTATTTAATTTTGCCTTAATCAATGCCTTTCATTTCCTTACTATTTATCACATTGCAGCTGGCTCCTCCATTACCAAGAAGGGTTGAAGACTGCCACATTGAAGTTGAAGATGGAGGCACACAACAAAGTCAAATCACAAGTGACACTGCCCCAAGGCCAAAGGTTGCTGGACAATCCATTCACCAGCAAATTCAGATGGGAAGAAGCAAGAAATGAACTTTGATGTGTTGTTTTTGGTGAATTCTAGTTAATGAACTTTGGTTTGTTGTTTTTGGTGAATTCTGGTGGTGTTATCAGTGAACTTTGATGTTTTTGGTGATGTTTTGTGGCTTTCAGAAAGCTTTCGCACTTTTTTAGTTGGTATTACTTTTGTAATGAACCAGAATTGGTAATGACCCTTATTTTGATCAGTTTATTATTGTTTGTACTTTCCTCAATGTGCAGATAACATAAATGTAAGTAAAACATAAACATAAGCAAACCATTTTCATTCCAAAATAACCAAATCATTTCTGTTACAACACAAAATACAACTTTGTCTAATGAACCCAAATGCTTGCCAACTGAATAATCACTAGTACAAGAATTATTTTGTACAGAATGAGAGACTTCTTGTTATTCATTGCCTTCATCTTTTTGATCTTTTCTTTCTGCCGTTCAACTTCAAGCTTCAACACCTTATTCTCCATGTCTACACCTTCTTTCATATTTTCCACAGAATTCCCATCCATATCTCGTTCATTTAATCGTCTCAACAAGCCTGCAATTATTTGCTTCGACCTCTCACATATTGGAGGATCAATCCATCTGAAAAATTTTCAATGTCCAGGATTCTACAAAAAAGAAATTAAATTACATGCTCTAGTTAATCCCTAAAATAATGAAATGAACAATTGCTTACCGGAAATTTTTTACAACCCACAAAACGTCGGTCGGGGTTATCTTTCTTCCAAGTTGTAGACTGCAATGCGACTTCTTGACAAAAACATAATCTGGGCTGCGATGAAGCACTTGATTGAGACATACAAAAAATGAGATAGGGTAATAAAACTGAGATTCGAGAAATTTGAGAAATTTGCGATTGAGAGTTGGAAGTAGAGGTGGATGGTGAGTGAACTGAGTTTTGGAAGAAATTGGGGAATTAGGGTTCGAGCGAATGAACCCTAGAAGAGAGAATTGGGGATTTGTGAACTGAAATTGTGAATCGCGTTTTTATTTCTGTGTTTCAGAAATTCATTTTTTTTTACTAACTGGCCACGTGGACCTATCAGGATATACCATTTGGAAATTGTTTTTGGATTTAAATCGGGCGAATGAGAAATTTACACATGGCATCTGATGTGTCAATTTCGGCCGGAAAGCCCCAAATCGAAATCACGTGAGTGTCACGTGCTCACTTTCCTGCAGAAATTCGAATTTTCCGGTCAAATAGGACGAAATTGACGAAATTTTGATGATTTACAGGACTAAATTGGATGTGGCCTCATTTAGTGAACTGAAATGAAACTTGACTACTTTTAAGGGACTAACAAAAAAAAATTCTCATAAATTACATGTTTAGATTATGTTAGCATTGTTATTTCTGTAAATTACAAAGGAATTGTGAAGCAAGGTAGATTGGCAAGGGTACAATTGTACAAACTACAAATCCCCTAAATTCCGAACATCAATACTCCCTCTCAACCTAACAAATAATTATACTTTCTTTGTATTTTGTGAAGGAAGTGTGTCAAATAGTTTGAAAGGGGAGGGAGTATGTTTTAAGAATCCCAATCACACGTAGATTTTTCCAATGTAGTCTCTCGAGGGTTTGTTGCCCACTTGCACCTTTTCTTTGTTACATTTTTTTAATTCACAATTTCAGTCCTTTAAATACTAATTAAAAAGAAAATTAAAAAAAAAACTTTCAAATTTTAAAGGGACTGTGACAACTGCTATGGAATAAAGGGAATAAAGGGAACTGAGAAGTATACTATTGTAAAAAGTAAATTGGCATACAATTTACAAACTACAAACCACCTAAATTCCAAGCGTCAAATATTTTTCCATAATTCCAATTCCATGTACTGTTTAATTTAAGAACATACGCGAAGGTAAAAGAAATACTAGTATTAAATTACATGTTTAGTTTATGTTACATTGTTATTTCTAAAGAGTTTTTATAAAATACGTCTTTTGTCTTATAATAGTTTTAATATTTTTTGTGTAAATTAAATTAAAAAAGGAACTTTGTCAACAACTATGAAATACAGAGAGTTGAGAACTATATTATTGTAAAAGATAAAGGATAAAGATTAGTATTCAGATTCTGGATATCCGTAATCTCAATTTATGACATGTAATTACTATTTTAACTTTATTAAAAACTAATTCATTATTTAATTAAAAAATCAACCGATTGCTTCTTTTTGTGTTGGACTGTTGAGTTCATCTTGATTCTTGAACTTCGGACTCACTTAATTGTTTAATTATTGCTGCCTAAAGAAACATTAATTATTTTATTTTAACTTATTATATTTTTATAGTACTACTTATCGTAATTTTTTGTTTCTATAAAAATTATTGGATTTTTTTTAAATATCACTGTTATCATTAAAAGGATTATTTTATTTCTTACAAAATAAATATCTAATAGTATATTAAAAAGAAAAATTACTCATTGAACTTTTTTTTACATGATAAACAAATTTTTTTTAATTATTTTTTAAAGTAATATGTTCCGTGTTATTTACATTATTTTTCAATATATGTACAAGAGATCCTTAACTCTAAGTTACGAATAAACGTGTGGAATAATACCAATCTTCTACTCCTAATTTTTTCTATACAAAATAATATATACCAAGAGTATAATTTGCAAAATATACAAATATGACTATTCTCACAATTTTGAATATAATAATTGTGAAAAATTAAAATCATTTTTTTATTAAATACAATATATATAAATCTCAACAACAACAATAATATATAAATGGAGTATAATTTTGATGAAAAAATCATGAATCTTGATGATTATTTTTAAATTATTTGTCTTTTGCTACAATTTTGTGTTGGATTTTTATTTTTGTCACATAAGATATATTCAACAAATACATATATGGACATGATAGAGATTATAACATCATGTAGAGATTATAAAAAATAAGTATATTCCATTAATTAATTTTTGGTATTGTTATATATTCCATTTTTGACCGGAAGGTCAAGAGCTAACTTCAAATCATATATCAAGTGGTTACATGCCGTTTCATTGAGAGCATACTAGCAAGAATTATTTGATGGATTATTGAATATATGAAAGAACTAACATTAGATTAACACGATAAAATCATATCTTTAAAAGAACTAACAATAGATTAACACGATAAAATCATATCTTTAATTAATTTGCGTAATATATTTTCACATAATTTGTATAGAAAGAAAAACATTTAATTTAATATATATATATATATATATTATAAGCAATTAACACAATAATATTACTATTATTTAAAATTTAAATTTAAATAGAAACAATTAATAAATTAAATATAATTTAAGTGAAATAACATCAACAAGTCACTAAAATTTATATATTATCTACATTTCAGCTTAACTTAACAAAATTGTACGTATCGTATCTCTTTAACATCTTTTTGAACTAGATAAACCGTCTTTCATTTTTTTCTCATTTAATTTAATACTTTTACATCATAATATGTTTTCACAAACATGTCATATAGTATGAAAGTTAACTTTTACATAATGCGTTCTTATTTTTTATTTATAATAATTTCTAATATTAATAATAATCTATATTTTGATATATATAGTACGCATAATATATAATTTTTTCCACTTTTTTTTCAATATTTATTTTAATAATAATTGTTGCTGTGAAAATATGTTCAAAATTCTAGATTTTTATGTAAGGCAGGTCTATGCCGCAGGACGAAGGCAGTTAACTCTGCCGCAGGACGAAGGCGTAGACAGTTCCCTGGCAGGAGGCAGACAGAATCTTTTATTTTTGGAAAGGAACCAAAAATTGAATATCTCTTTCCATACTTATCCGATTGAGGTGATTCAAAAGGCTACGGAATCCTTGGAGCATAAGGAACCTAATTCTACCAAGAGTCGGTCTCCAGGTCCTCTATAAAAGGGACGTCGATCAGAGGCATTGACGGGGGAATTAAGAGAGAAAAGAATAGTTCTTCTTTTAGAGATTAAACTTGTAATCGCTTACACCTTGTTGGTTCTAGGGTTACTAGGAAGAGTTGTAATCTCGTTTTCATATAATAAAGAAGAAACACCCTCTCCCCGAGCACGTAGGTTGCGGCTGCCTTGTCTTAAGCAGTGCGAAACCGAAGCTCGTAAACCTTGTCTTGTTCTTTCGTTTTTCTTTGATTTCGTGTTCTTGTGAGTTCATATATACGTGAGAGATCGTGAGCTTGAGAGTCAAGTCGTATTCGTGCGGTTTTGGATTATTCATATTCGTGTTGTTTATGAACGTTTAGTTTAATCGGATTTATTCGGTTATTCTAGACCTTGTTGTGCGAATCCTCAACAAGTGGCGCCGTCTGTGGGAAGGATAAATCACGAGGAGAAGATGAATTCCGGATCGTCGAAGTATGAGGTTGAGAAGTTCACGGGCAAGAACGATTTTGGTCTTTGGAGGATCAAGATTAGGGCAATACTAACGCAACAAGGATTGGCGGCAGCGCTACTGCCACCGGGCAGTCATACAGGGGCTGGAAAAGGCAAGGGGAAGAGTTCTGAGGTCAAGAAGGATGAGGCAGAGGAAGCTGCCAAGAAGGGTGCCGCAGGCTCTGCGGCAGAGTCTGCCTCATGCGACATCGGTGAGATATCAGACATGGCACGAGCTGTGATTTTTCTGAATCTAGGAGACAAGGTTTTAAGGGAAGTGAAAAACGAGACGACTGCCTATGACCTATGGCAGAAGTTAGAGAGTTTGTACCTTACTAAATCCTTGGCAAACCGATTGTACTTGAAGCAAAAGTTGTATGCCTTCAAGATGGTCTCGGATAAATCCATCGTGGATCAGATGGATGACTTTGTGAAGATTCTTGATGACCTGGAGAACATTGATGAGAAGTTGAAGGAGGAAGATCAAGCATTGCTCTTGTTGGGATCTCTGCCTTCATCCCTCGATCAATTTAAGGATGCCATCATTCTAGGCAGGCAGCATGCTCTGACTTTGGAGGAGGTACAAGTTGCCTTAAAGACTAAGGAACAGCAAAAGAAAGACTCCAAGAAGGATCACCCTGCCGCAGCCGAAGGATTGATAACGGTGAACAAGAATTTCAAACGGAAGAAGAATCAAAAGAAGGGCCAAAAGAGTGAGAACAAAGCATCATCCAGTGGTGACGCAAGGTGTTATCATTGTAACAAAACCGGTCACTTTAAGAGGGATTGTCGCCTCTTAAAGCAGCAGCAGAATCAGGGCAACAATCATGCTGATGTTGCGGAGGCAGGGACAGCGACTATCGATGCCGAAGTCCTAAATGTCACTTCAAGAAAGGAGACGGAGTGGATTCTAGATTCGGGCTGCACATTCCATATGAGTCCCATGCGGCAGTGGTTTGAAGGTTTTGAGAAGATTGATGGAGGTTCGGTCATTCTTGGTAATAACCTAGCTTGCAAAGTTGAGGGCATTGGCTCTATTCGTTTGAAGTTGGTTAATGGCTCGGTAAAGCTTCTAACCAAGGTGAGATATATCCCAGAGCTCAAGAGGAACCTTATTTCCCTTGGCCAATTTGATAGCTCGGGATATAACTTTTGTTCTAGTGGAGGATGCCTTCAAGTGAAGAGAGGCAGCACGATAGTGCTAGAAGGAGAGAAAAGGAATGACTTGTATTTTTTGAAAGGCAGAGCAGTGGCTGTTGTAGGTAGCGCTGCGGTGGCAGCAGCAGGTGATGCGGCAGCCTCAAGAAATAAGGCAGAACCAACGGCAGGGCGAAAGACAGGGGCTGCGGCAGGGTCTGCCGTCACATCTAGTGACAAGATCTTGCTATGGCACAAAAGGCTTGGACATCCTGGAGAGAAAGGGCTGTTGGAGCTAGCAAAGCAAGGGGCATTCTCAAGTGATAAGATAAGCAAGCTCGAATTTTGCCCTCATTGTGCCCTAGGCAAGGCATCAAGGGCAAGCTTTGGCACTGGGAGGCACACAACCAAGGGCTGCCTTGATTACATTCATTCTGATCTCTGGGGTCCATCTAGAACGGAGACAAAAGGTGGTGGAAAGTATTTCTTATCCATCATCGATGATTATTCCAGAAAAGTCTGGATTATGCTTTTGAAATCAAAGTCAGAAGCCTTTGAAAAATTCAAGGAGTGGCTTCTGGAAGTGGAGAGGCAGTCAGGCAAGAAGGTGAAGAATCTAAGGACTGATAATGGCTTGGAGTTTCTATCCGAGGAGTTCAACGCTTTCTGCAGGAATCAAGGCATTGCGAGGCATAAGACGGTGGCAGGCACTCCACAGCAAAATGGGGTTGCCGAAAGAATGAATAGGACACTGCTGGATAGAGTGCGGTGTATGCTATTGAGTTCGGGCCTGCCTAGGAGTTTCTGGGGCGAGGCAGTGACTACCGCAGCCTACTTGATCAATAGAAGTCCTGCTGCGGCACTCTCTTCAAAAACACCGCAGGAGGTTTGGGCAGGGGCAGCGCCAGATTTTAAATCTTTGCGGGTATTTGGTAGCTTGTGTTTTGCTCACCATAAAGGTGACAAGTTGGAATCTAGGGCTCTTAGATGTGTGTTCCTAGGCTATCCAAAAGGCGTCAAAGGGTACAAGCTATGGTGCATTGAGCCAGGGCAGCAGAAGTGTTTCATTAGTAGAGATGTTGTGTTCGATGAGAGCTCAATGCCATTCCAAACTGAACTTGAGCAATCTGAGAAGTCTCAAGTTGAATTAGAACTGTTTGGAAGGCGTCACGATGATCAAAACATCGCTGAAGACGAAGGCAGCGCTGAAGGCAGTGGCAGCGGTTCAGCCTGCGGCAGCGACTGCCATGAAGAAAATCGTAGCAACGATTTCCATGTTGATATGGATCAACATGAAACTGATTTGGGAGGATATCAGTTGGCAAGAGATAGAGAGAGGAGAGTCATTCACCCACCAAAGAGGTTTGCACAAGCTGATATTGTTTCTTATGCCCTTATGGTGGCAGAGGGAGTGGATAGCTATGAACCGTCATGCTATTCAGATGCGATCAGCTGCTCAGAGAAGGAGAATTGGCTGGTTGCTATGGAGGAAGAGATACAATCCTTGGAAAAGAACAACACATGGAGAATTTTCCAAAAACCGGAAAGGCAGCGCGTAGTAGGGTGCAAGTGGATCTACAAGAAAAAGGTGGAGTCTTCTGGATCTAATGTGAGATTCAAGGCAAGGCTTGTAGCAAAGGGGTTCACTCAGAGGGAGGGAGTAGATTTCAATGAGATTTTCTCTCCGGTGGTAAAGCATTGCACTATTAGAATCCTTTTGGCTATTGTTGCCCAATATGACCTTGAGCTACAACAAATGGACGTGAAGACCGCATTCCTTCATGGGGAATTGGAGGAGAAAATCTACATGAAGATACCCGAAGGCGTGGATGGTGCTGGAGATGAAAACAAGGTGTGTTTGTTAAAGAAGTCATTATATGGCTTAAGGCAGAGTCCAAGGCAGTGGTACCGAAGGTTTGATAGTTACATGATGGTAATTGGATTTGTGCGAAGCAAATACGATTGTTGTGTGTACTTAAAGATCAATGCAGGGGCTGTGATCACTTACCTTCTCCTATACGTGGATGACATGCTCATTGCTTCAAAATCAAAGGCCGAGGTGGAGGCATTGAAAAGATTACTGAAGGCAGAGTTTGAGATGAAGGACTTAGGCGAAGCGAAGAGGATTCTTGGCATGGATATTGTTAGGAATAGAAAGGAGGGTTCCCTAGTCTTATCTCAACAAGATTACATTATGAAGGTGCTGAAAAGGTTCAAAATGTATGAAGCTAAGAGTCTTTCAACTCCCCTTGGGCAGCATATGAAGCTTTCTATTTCGCACTGCCCTGCGGCAGGGCATGCCGAAGCAGCAATGGCAGTGGTGCCTTATGCAAGTGCGGTAGGCAGTCTCATGTATGCAATGGTATGCAGTAGGCCGGACATTGCCTATGCTATGAGCGCAGTATCACGCTTTATGAGCAATCCTGGTAGGAGTCATTGGGAGGCAGTGAAATGGATGTTGCGATATCTCAAAGGCAGCGTGAGCAAGGGAATCATATTCAAGAAGATGGAAGTCAAGGGTGATGCTCTAATTGGATATGTGGATGCGGATTTTGCTAGTAATCTTGATACTAGAAAATCGGTAACGGGGTATGTGTTTACCTTGTTTGGCTCGGCATTCAACTACGGAGAGCGAATACATTGCCTTGACTGAGGCAATAAAGGAGGCAGTGTGGCTGAAGGGAATAGTTCAAGAGCTTGGGGTGCCACAAGAGGTAATCTCGGTTAATTGTGATAGTCAAAGTGCCGTGCACTTGGCGAAGCATCAAGTGTTCCATGAGAGGACCAAGCATATTGACGTGAAGCTACATTTTGTTAGAGACTTGGTGGATAAAAGAGTTGTCAAGGTGGAGAAGATTGCTAGTGAAATCAATCCGGCCGATAGCTTCACTAAGTTGCTTCCGGGAGAGAAATTTAGTCTATGCCAGCAGCTCGTATCGCTGTTGGACATCTCGCAATGCTGAAATTGCGGTGGAGCTGCGGCAGGCGGACTGCCGCAGGAGTTGTGGTAGGCTTCGAGCTGCCGCAGGGGGCCAAGTTAGGCAGCGAGATTCAGGCTGCGGCAGGCAGAGCTGTGAGTTGCTAACTTGATGAAGTCGTCTCTGGATGTTTCTGGAGGTGCGGGAAGGTGGAGTAACATCTACTTTCGGATTATGACTTATGTCATGTACAAGTTCTTGATGCCGCATGGTGGTGTTGAAGAATTTGGGAAGGCAGTGCCTAAGGCAGGGACTGCGGTAGTATTGGGCATGGCAGGCTGAAGCCTAATGTCAATACTAGGAGAAATATGATCGGGTATGATCATATGGGAGCAGTGTGATATGAAATCATATTGGGCTGGAGTCGAATGATCGGGTTTGATCATGGCATGGCGAATAAGGTGCAGTCGAAAAGGAGTTGTTTGGCTTGTCTGGGATGAGCAGTACTTGATCACTACTGCAAGATGGTTACATGTGTTTAGAAGTTTGAACAAGGTGGAGATTTGTGAAAATATGTTCAAAATTCTAGATTTTTATGTAAGGCAGGTCTATGCCGCAGGACGAAGGCAGTTAACTCTGCCGCAGGACGAAGGCGTAGACAGTTCCCTGGCAGGAGGCAGACAGAATCTTTTATTTTTGGAAAGGAACCAAAAATTGAATATCTCTTTCCATACTTATCCGATTGAGGTGATTCAAAAGGCTACGGAATCCTTGGAGCATAAGGAACCTAATTCTACCAAGAGTCGGTCTCCAGGTCCTCTATAAAAGGGACGTCGATCAGAGGCATTGACGGGGGAATTAAGAGAGAAAAGAATAGTTCTTCTTTTAGAGATTAAACTTGTAATCGCTTACACCTTGTTGGTTCTAGGGTTACTAGGAAGAGTTGTAATCTCGTTTTCATATAATAAAGAAGAAACACCCTCTCCCCGAGCACGTAGGTTGCGGCTGCCTTGTCTTAGGCAGTGCGAAACCGAAGCTCGTAAACCTTGTCTTGTTCTTTCGTTTTTCTTTGCTTTCGTGTTCTTGTGAGTTCATATATACGTGAGAGATCGTGAGCTTGAGAGTCAAGTCGTATTCGTGCGGTTTTGGATTATTCATATTCCTGTGGTTTATGAACGTTTAGTTTAATCGGATTTATTCGATTATTCTAGACCTTGTTGTGCGAATCCTCAACAGTTGCCATATAAATATAAAAATATATTTTTTTGAAAATATTGAGTACGATAAAATTGTAAGATTTATAATTATAAAATACTTTTGGATTAAGTTACCAAGTAATATAATTTAACTCAATTTTTCAACTAATTTATTATTTTTATTTTATTTGATAAATTTGGTAAAAATTAATGAATGATTTTCTTGGAGTTGGGATTGTATAGGAAGTCGGGACAATCAGCATCATAAAACGATGGAAAGTGTGTAGTAAAAATAAACCGCTGAAGAAATAATTAAAAAAAATTAAGGTTATAAAAGTAATTTAACTCACACCATTAATAATCTGGATATTCAGATTCTGGATGTTTAGGGTCACCCAAAGATAAATTGGTAAAGGTACAATTGTACAAACTACAAACTCCCTAAATTCCGAGCATCAAATATGTTTTCGGAATCTCAATCCCACGTAGATTTTTTCAATATAGTCTCGAGTGTTGTAAAGAAAGTATAGTATTGTAAAATGTAAATTGGCAAGAGTAGAATTGTACAAACTACAAACCCCCTAAATTCTGAGCATCAATTATGTTTCCAGAATCCCAATCCCACATAGATTTTTTCAATGTAGTCTCCGAGTGTTAAAAAGAAAATCACGTTGAAATGATTGCCTTATCAATAACTTTATTCTAGACTATTTATTTTTTAATAAATACTATTCCTCCTCCATGTTTTGAATTTTTTGTTGCCCACTTGTAGGAATGTCAATCGGCCAGCCCACTCGTTTCGATCTAGCCCATTCGAAATATTATGCTATTTCGATTCGAGTTATTTGGCCTGAAAGTTTTTCGGGCTGTAAATTTATGGACAAACCTTAAAAAATTTCGGTTTCGAGCTAGACCGTCGGACTAGAAAAATTAATATTATTATAATAAAAATTATTCTTTTTAATATTTAAATTTCCCAAAACGTCAAATATTCACTCAATAATATTTAAATTTCCCAAAACGTCAATTATTGGGCTAACACACTCCGATTTTTTATTCATATTTTCAGTCGCATGCTAAGCGAGCGCTCTACCATCTGAGATACATCCCCATTTTATTAAATATTAACACCGAAGTTTATTTTAAATTTACTGCTTAGGTGTCTTGAATTCTTAGTTTATTTTATTTATATACAAAGACTCGACGTTTGGATTTCTTACATCTTTATTTAAAGCCCGTTTGGGTGAGCTTATTTAAAAGAGCTTATAAGATGTTACATCTTATAAGTTGTTTTAAGAGCTGATAAGTTGTTATGTCTTATTTAATAAATAAGTTGTTAAACCATTTGGATAAAATAGATATATAAACTTATAAGATGTTAATTTGTTTGGCAATTTAAGATCTTATACAAATAAAATTACCAAAAATAAATTGTTATATATGAAAAAAATAATTAAAAAAATTTATATTAACTAAATAATAAATTTGGAATTTTGTACATAAGGTAATAATTTTAGGGGTATTTTGGTCATTTATTGTTTAAGTTACAAGAGCTTATAAGCTGTTGAAAAAAAGTATCTTCTCCCTTACTTTTTTTTAAACAACTTATTTTAAAGATTTTTAAGATCTTTTTTTAAAAGTTTACCAAACAAATATGAAGAGATTATAAGCTCTGCCAAACACCCTCTTATTTATATCCAAAGAAGTTTTATTTACATCCAAGGAGCAAGGACTCGACGTCCTCGATTTCTTACATCTATATTTAGTCTGGATTTCTTACATATATATTTATTTATATCAAACGACGGGACAATGAATATAACACGGGATCGATATATTGTACGAATTTTTGGTATATCACGAACTATATAACAAACGTATCAATATATATACTATAAAAAATAGGGAAAATGGCAATAAGGTCATTTTTCAATATTTTTGACCAATAAGGCCAATCTCCAATTTATGTGTCAATTAGGCCTTTTTCCTCCAATTAGGCCAAAAAAATGTATATGAAAGGACGAAAATACCATTTCACCTACCCAAACCTCTCCACAGACGAGATGTCGAGATTCTCGTCGAGGGAGGACCCCGTCTTCCCCACCCACTGGCTCCTCCGCCAGGCCGAGCCGTGCATCATCGCCGCCATCGAGACCGGCACCGACAACACCCTCCGCGCCGCCGCCTGCGACAGCCACCCCCGCTCGACGAAGACGATGACGGAGAAGACAAGCCCCGCGAGGAGTGCGTCGTCGGCTGAATCTACGGCAACCTCGAAGCCACCCGCCTCTGCTACCTCGCCCTCAACCGTTGATTTCTTCCGGGAGCTAGGCAGATGAAGTCGGGCTCGGGCTCCGTTTCAACCGATTCGAACTTCGTACATTTCGTTCGCATCGGGGGCTCAGAGGTGAGGAATTTTGTCGTTCCGGTGCTTGTCCGCCTTCTTGTGGCGAGTCGTCACCCGCACGAGGAAACTAGAGTCCTCGAAAATGAGACGTTCCGGATTTTGAAAATCCAAATTTCGATTTCTTAAGAAAAGACGGCATCGTATTGATCGAAGAAGCCGACCACGCCCACCAAGTGTTTGATTTTTTGTTTGTGTCAAGCTTCAGCAAGCAATATTGTTTCACCTTCGCCTCCTGCTTCCTCAGCCACTCGTCCCCGAGGAGGTATTTCATGTTCGAAGCGCGCACCTTTACGACGAATCATCAAAGGCTGGTGCCCAGAAACATGGCAGTGGCTCGACTCCTTTATATGCAGCTAGAAAATACTTGGTGCCCAGGAACAATTACAGATTATCAAATTTTATCAAATATTACATAAAAATGAAATAAAAAGTTATCAGATTTAAATAATATACTCTAAACAAAACAAATGTGACATTCAGTGTTTTTTTATAATATTAAGTGTAAAAATATGACATTCAGTGTATATTATAATATTCAGTGTTAAAATATGACATTCAGTGTTTGTTATAATATTCAGTGTAAATATATGTCATTCAGTGTTAAAATATGACATTCAGAGTGTTTGTTATAATATTCATTGTAAATATATGTCATTCAGTGTTAAAATATGACATTCAGTGTTTGTTATAATATTCAGTGTAAAAATATGTCATTTAGTGTTTGTTATAATATTCAGTGTAAAAATATGATATTCAGTGTTAAAATATGTCATTCAGTGTTTGTTATAATATTCAGTGTAAAAATATGTCATTCAGTGTTAAAATATGACATTCAGTGTTTGTTATAATATTCAGTGTAAATATATGTCATTCAGTGTTAAAATATGACATTCAGAGTGTTTGTTATAATATTCAGTGTAAATATATGTCATTCAGTGTTAAAATATGACATTCAGTGTTTGTTATAATATTCAGTGTAAATATATGCCATTCAGTGTTTGTTATAATATTCAGTGGTGTAAATATATTTCATTCAGTGTTTGTTATAATATTCAGTGTAAAAATATGTCATTCAGTGTTAAAATATGACATTAGTGTTTGTTATAATATTCAGTGTAAAAATATGACATTCAGTGTTAAAATATGACATTCAGTGTTTGTTATAATATTTAGTATAAAAATATATGACATTCAGTGTTAAAATATGACATTCAGTGTTTGTTATCCCGAATTCATCAAACTCTGAATATGACATTCAGTGTTGACTCTCATTAACTTGTTTCATGACCAAAACACTGAATGTCATAAAAAACACTGAATGTCATAAAAAAATACTGAAAATAAAATAAATATTCCAAAAAAAATCCAAAACACAGCAGTGAGCAAGAATACACTGAAAGGCATGTAAATACACTGAATGGAATGTAAAACACTGAATTGCATCACACACAAGTACACGTATGCTGAATAACACATAATCACACATAATCTTCCCCGTAACGGACCCATCGAAAATTTAGATGTTATAAAAATACACTGAATAAAAATACCAAATCCACTTTTAACCCAAACTAACACTCCCAATGTTATCAAATGAGATGATCCACCACATCCTTTGACTCCTTCGACAGCTTCACACTAACATTCAGCCTCTTCCTTTTCATGCAGGTACAATGAGAACGATAATCGACGACTCTGATCTGATGATTGTAAGGTGAACTGATTCGACAAATGGGCTTCGAGTGTATCTTCTAAATCGCAAGCTTGCTTCTCTTATTTCCCCATCCAAAGCTTTTTGTTCTTGTCTTGTTTAATCTATTTAATCGATTCACATCAAAATGAAAGATCAAATTAACACTGTAACAAGTAACAACAAATAGGCAGCAACAAGTTAGGAAAATACACAACAGCTTTCTTTGTTCCAATTGAACCATGAAACGATTACTGAAGATAAATAACATGAATTAATTAACCTCAATTCATATAATCAGAGTGAAACTGAAAAATCATCGGTGAAGACGAACAAATTGTTGGAGTTGTGTACTTAATGTCTAGATTTAAGTAACGGAAACTCCCGATCCATTGTCATTAATCTATTTAATTAAATAAAAAATTATTTGCGTTTAATTATTTATAATTAAATATGCAAATTATAGTCCTGGATTCTATACGTTGTAGTTAGTATGGTGTGTCGGGCCCACACAGAAGATCATACTATCGGTTACTCGTATTTAATCGAACACTTGCTCACGACCTAGATGGACACGGACCAATCCATCGGTATAGTCATTGTGTGAGAGAGAAAATAATTTGTCTTAATTATTTTATCACACTTGTACACTTGGTGTATTGAGCGGATTGCTCGAGACTTATCAATTAGGATTGCCTTTGATAATTGATTCAAGTCTCAGTGTATTTTATTCTTAATCCCCGATACTATTGCGGGTGTATATATTTAATATAAGTGACTTTGATTTTCCAAAGGAATTGACCGGTTTAATTACTGGGTCAATTACCGGTTAAGTTGGGTCGCTATATTTTATATATGACATGCCGTGAATACTTGACGGAAAAGTGTATCCCGTAAGGGTTGATAATATCCCCGAGATGAGTTCATAAGGAATAATTATGTAAACCCTGCAGGTGGATTTGTTCTGCATAATAATTAAGGTTGAATGGTACTAGTCTCGGATATAAGAGATGAATAAATTAATTAGCAATAAATTAATTTTATTCATGGATATTTATATCTTAAATACACGGAATAAATAATACTACCGGAGAAATATTATTTGATATAATATGATTTAATATTGGGAGTGCAATTAATTTTATATAGTGGAAAACAGAATTAATTAATATTAATGGATTAATAGATTTGGGCTTGAACTCAATTTAATCATTAATATTGGAAGCCCAATATTCCACCTCCTTAAGATCCCCTACGTAGCCTATAAAAGCACTACATGGTCTTCTCTATTCTCATAACTTGAAGATCACAATTCTAGAGAGAGAAAGTAGAGAGGGAGATCCATGGAGTTCGGAAGATCGTCGCCCACCCGACGTTCGAGCTAGTGCAAGGAATACGTGGGAAGATCTCAAGGTCTTCATAGATCTCGTTTCTCCGTACAACGAGAACAAAGGTAAAATCGTGAAAACCCCCTCGATGATTTTACAATTTAATTATCGTGAAAATACCGCGAACCAAGATCCGAGAACGCGACCCATGTCGAGGTTGAACCGGGCGGTGGTGATCAAAGATCACCGGACCGCCGGCGGCTCAACGGCTCGGGCTGGAGGGGTCGAGGGGCGAGAGCCTCGGCTGGGGGCCGAGACTCGATCGAGCATGAGCTCGATCGCCCATGCTTGTCCAGCGGGCTGCTGGAGCAGCCGCTCGCACGGCGCGATCACCGCTCGCGCGGGCTGATCGCCGCTCGCACGGCTGGACCGCCGCTCGCGCGGCGGTGGCTGCGGGCTGATCGCTAGCCACGGTTCGACCGTGGCTTGGGGGCGATCAGCGGGACATGGCTGGGCAAGCCCAGCGGGCTGCTAAGGGCTGAACCCTAGCGCTCACACGATGCGAGCGCACGCCTCCATCGGGCAGCCGCGACTTGGCCGTGGCGAGGGTTCGATGAGGGGGCTGATCCGCGGGGGTTCAAGCATGCCCGGCGGGCTGCCATGGGCAGCCCTAGGCGGCTGCCACGAACAGCCGCGAGCCCCATGCGGGGGCTCGACCGAACAGCCCATGTTCGTCCGGTTAGGGTTTGTTTGGTTGGGCTATCCCCGTGGAGGTTCGTGGCGGATTTCCGGCAACCGGGATTTCGTTTGGAGTTGTCGTTCCGCAATTTTAACAACTCCGGATATTCGATCTCCAAAGGATATCGATCGGAATTAATTAGATAATTTATTTAATTAATTTTATTTAAATTTATTAATTCCGGGATGTCGATTTCCAACACAAATCACGTACCGCAAATTTTCAACGTCTAGCTCCACGTTAAAAAACAGCTGCACGACTCGACGAAGTGGATCTTGATCGCGATCCCGACGTGAATCAAGTTGTAATTTGTAAAATAGGGAAACACATTTAGGGGGATTTTGCGATTTTAAAATATGGTTGGGTGTTTTCTTTATTTGTTTGTCTTGGAATTAAAATGAACTGCTACATTAGTATTTTTTTTCTCTTAGTATCACCCTGAAAAATCACATTGATACAAGACCACCAACATGCCATATAAATATGTGAGGAATTGTGTTAGCACCTCCACAGTGATATATTTACTACAGATATTATTTCAGAATGTTGAATAGATACATAGTCGAACATAACAAAATATTGCTCATTCTTACCAGAGTATGATTCTTTCTCGAGCTCCTTTTAGTGTACGCTTTTCAATATCAAGATCCCTACTTGCACCACTGATCTGAAGTTCAAGAGTAGATACTTTTGCCCACGCTTCTTCCCGCACTACCTGCAATAAACTCAGTAAGATATATACAAAACATACTTTTGTCAATCAAAATTGCCACTGTTTTGTTCACGAGTATTTTACCTTTTCACACTCAAGCTCTTTCCTTTAGACTCTGCAATGCCATTTTCATATACAGTGCTTATTGCTCCTGCTCCCAAGAAGTCAGTATCTTATTATGTATTCCATGTACAAGCACAACATCAATGGGATAGAGAAAAAGAAACATATTTATTGAATCGGACTACCTATTCTCCTCAACTTAAAAGAACAGTTACAATTATACAAAGGCGAAGACTAGAGCACACCTGCTGATTAGAGCTATTGTCAGGCTTCGAGAGAACGCCGTCGAGAAGGTCGCGGAACAAGGAAATCGCGGCTTCGTGCAGGCCGTTCCAGGCGTAGACGCGGATCAAGATGTTCCAGAGGGATACATTTGTCTTGGTTACGACGCGAAAACTTTGTCGTGGAAGCTAACGCGGCCAAAATAAATTTATAAAGTTCCTAACTCAACACAAGATAGCAAGTGATAAGTATAGGGTCGATCCCACGAGGAAGCAATTGCAGTTTAGTTAATCTCGACTTTGCCCAAATAGTGTCTCGATAAAAAGGTATTGAATTTGGTCGCTGAGTCACAGTGTTTTATCAAACTACCAACTAACAGAAATAAGTAAACTAATTAACCCAAACTAACATGCAGAAATAATAAACTAAACACTTTGACCAAACTGTAAACAGAAAAGTAATTAATCAAACTGAAATCAAATAAAGGAAAGTAGGCTTCTGGGCTTTGGCTTCTCTCTGGGTTCTCTGGGCAAACTACTGATCCCTGGCACTAATGGTTTTAACTGATGGTTTGTCAATCGGTTATACGATGTCGAACAAAGTACAAGTAGTCCTATTAAGTCACGCCTACAGTTACCCCACCCCAATCCGTCCTTACTGGGTAAAGAAAAGGCAAGGTATACTTATGCCTAATCCCCTGAGTTTAGTCAATTCGATACCTATGTGGTCGCATGGATCTAGTTTGCTCAAACTCGCATTACTCACTCGACGAACCCAATTCGGCCAATAGCATGTCCGGAAATCCGAATCATACGACCGCAAAGCTCCAACACGTTCTAGCGCTATGCCCGTAGTACATCTAGGTACTTTCTACTCGGTTTGATCAATCGCTGGTATCTCAAAGTGTAAGGGTTTTCTAACGACCAAATTAGTCCGCCCAAACCTGCAAGAATGTAGTTAAACCTCAACTATGTATCGGGAACAAACCCCAGGCAGTTAACTAAGCCCTATCAACCTCACGGTTCTAACTTAGCCCAGAGTCACCATTCGATCCGCCTTTGCCCAGACGCCCTACAAGTTTAGCTACTCATATGCAAAGAAATAAAACAAGAAATAAATTGGAAAACGAAACTGAAATTCATAACTATTAAAATCTGGAATTGTTCAAACTGAAATAGCAAAACAAAATACTAAAAACATAAAGCAATAAATTGTTTTAACGCCCGAAGGCTCGATCAACTTCAAAAGAAATAACGCGGCCGGAATTCTCCAAGAACTTCGATCGCCGGCGGCTTGCTTCGTGAACGGGGTCGTGAATTGTGTGTCTTTCTTCTCCAGCTTCTCTTCCTTATATAGGCTCAAATTAGGGTTGCGGAATCGCAGCTGCATGGGCCGCTGCATGGGCTTCCTTTTCCAGGCGCCGCTAAGTATTTTCCATCTTTAGCTCCAACCGCCTTTGACTTTGCCCGATGGCAATCTGCTTTCCAAACTCTCTACAGGTATTCTCCTCCTCCACAGGTGAACGGACCAGGCACGGTACTTGGTAGTCAATTTGGGTCTTCTGCTTCATGACTCAACCCAAAGTGGTTTGGTTTGCCTGTTGAGGCCAAACTGCTCAGTCACTACACACTCCAAATCGCTGTTTGCCCAAAGAAGGGGTTTTCCTTGCCTCTTTTGCTCAGTGCGCCACCTGTTACCTTTTTGCCTGCACACTCTGACCAAACACTCTACTGTGCCCTCCCAGACACATAAAACAGACTCAAACTGACTCAAAAAGGGGCTCAAGATGAGCAAATAAAATAGCTCATCACTTGGGAATTTCGTCGAACAGGTGGTGGGCGTATTTTAGAGAGTGGCAGAGTGCGTACAGGTTGACGAGCTATGTGGCTATATTGACGTTGTGCGGCATGGCGGCGATGAGGCATAAACGGGCGGAGATTCGGTGCGGCGTCGTTCGGCGCGCCGCGTGGCGGAAGAGGTAGATTCTCCCGATGTCTTCGCTCCCGATTTGGCGCACAAGGCTAAAATCACGGAAGCTAGGGTTCCGGTCAGGGCGCGCGCCTCAGAACGAGCGGTGCGTCCGCATCGCCGTCGTGTTCCCGGCGAATCAGTCGGCTGCTCGAACGAAGAGATCGGTGGAGGATTTGGCGGAGTGCGGACATTCGGAATCGAAGTTGGTGTTCAACATATTTTGTGGTCGATGACGTCAACCACAATATAAAAGGAAGGCTAATGTGGTTTTTACACATTTTAGACGGCTTAAACGACACGCTTAATTTCTCGAAAGCCTTATTGCCGAAAAAATATTGAAAAATGGCCTTATTGCCATTTGTCCCTAATTTTGATTGTAATTGTAATTTTTATTTTGAAAATCTTAATTGTAATATTAATTTTAAATATATTATTGTAATTGTAATTGTAATTTTTAATTATTAATTTTAATTGTAATTGTAATTTTTATTTTGAAAATCTTAATTGTAATATTAATTTTAAATCTTAATTAAAATAAATTTTAATTTTAATTGTAATCTTAATTTTCAAAATAAATATTAATTTTATAAATTTTAATTTATATGGTTAAAATTAGTTTATAATTGTTAAGTTTTTATTTTAGGTAATATAGTCTTTCTATAATTAAAGAAAAAAACATATCATACAATATTTAATTTGAGAAGCAAATGTGTGACGTGGCGAATTCTCACGCGTCGGATCATTTTAAAAATTGAGAAATCTACGGCCCAATTTCAAATTGAAAAATCTGATTTTTCGGTCCAAATAACTCGGCCGATTTATTTAATAAAATTACTCGGTTTTGTTTCCTAAATCTATATTTAAGCCGGTTTAGTAATGATTAATTGAAAGTCAAATACGCGTCCTTAATTATAGGAGCAAATCTGTTTTGTTTAGCGCTAACAACATAATTATCGATTCTTTATATTAATAATTTATTTTATACTAAAAATTACCTCCTTAATTTAAGCAAATCAATAATACCGGCCTAAATTAATTGCAATCGTATCTTTTAAATTCTATAATTGCGGATACTAATTGCATGCAAATTTGAATTCAAAAATTTGGCCGAATTTGAAGCATCTTACAAACCCTAATCTTCCCTATAAATAGATTATTATCTATTCTCATTCCTCACCACCTCTCACTTTTTTTTTGCGGGTTCGTAACATCATTCATTATTTTATTTTTTCGATTATTATCCTAATTATTACTTCTATTTTTTTTTTGTTTTTGCAGGGATCATTGTAAGTTTATTTACTAATTGATTTTTCTATTCGATTCATAAATATATCCGCAACATTTCGTTTGTTTTTCTTTTGCAGGACCATTGTAAGTATTCCATATAATTCATTGATCATTCGTTCTTATTTTTTCCATTCTATTACTTCTTCTTCTATCATTTATAATATATCGTATGCATTTCGTTTTTTGTTTTTGCGGGGATCATTGTAAGTATCTAATTCATTGATAATTTTTTTTATTGAGTACATTCTATTCATAATTACTTCTTCTGCTATCGTTTGAATTTTTTTTTTCAGGCGTCACTGTAAGTATTCTATTGATAACTATTATTCTTAAGTTTTTACTTACAAATACTTTTTTTTTGCAGCGATTTAATAGTTTTTTTTAATTATTGTTTTTGCAGCGTATGATTAAATGATTTTGCGCTATCTTACTAATTACTTAACTATTTAATATTTTTATTTTTGCGTTAAATATTATTTATAATATAATTATTTTTTATTTTTTGTTCTTTGTAGGTGTTTTCTTTCGATGGTTTTATCTCTGAAATACATAGACGTGATCATGCTCTTCAATATTTATCCTCAGCCGTGTATTCTCTCCCGCTTTCCTTGATGAAGCTGACTTCCGAGAAGATTTTGAAGATGGAGTCTTTTTGGAGTCTTTATTGAGATGAATATTTATACGACTATCGCGTGGAATTGATCTTACTGTATAGTTTGTATAGTTTAACAAGCACCGTTATGTCTTGCAACAGTCTAATATTAATGTAATAATATTGTATTTGTAAAGTTTAAGAAGTTAACGTGCGTAATAATCACTTTTGTTCTTACATTTCTTTTTTCCATCTTCTTAATTACAATTTTTGAAAATAGTTAGTACAACTTTTAAAATATACAGTATTTCCAACCAACACTCGGATGTATTAAAATAAATTTTCAATTGTATTATTTTTGAATTAATTTAAATATTAACTTTAAACGAAAGATTTAGTTCAAATCGAATTTGATTCATATAACAAACTGATGTAGTTTTTGAATATATTTCTTATGAATATATTTTTTTTATTTGGAAGTGAATTCTTATCTTTTTATGTATGATATTATTAAATATTAATATTCGATTAACCTTCCATCTACATATGCGCCGGTTCAAAAGATGTAAATAAAACTACTCCTAACTCATTAGGAGTTATCCGATACTCTGTGTATTGAAAACAAAATCAAAGTTCCGTGTATTGAAAACAAAATCATGGATGCACCCCATCGTATATCCCAACTAACCTTGACAAGATTCACACATTGGAAAATTGTCGTTCGATGCACAAGAAAGTGGTTTACTAAAGATTTGAATGGTACTCCGTTGTCTATTGAAGTTGTACTTATGGATATGCAGGTTAGAACTTTCACAATCGCCGTCTATGATACTATCATCTCAGTTTGATTCTATTTTCAATCTAATTACTCCTATTTAATTCATTCTATTTTCAATCTAATTACTTCTATTTACTTGAAACCCTGTCTTCTTAAATCTGTTAAACCAAACGACGATTTTAATTCCAGCAGCAATATCCAATTGTTTGTTATGAATTCTATATGTATTTGAGTCCTAATACAATAAATAACATGACGCTGTTCGTTCTAGGGCTCACGCATTCATGCATCCGTAAGCAAATCATTGATTAATACTTTCGATGAAAATATTCGGGAAGGCCTTGCTTATGTAGTAAAAAATTTTGAGGTTATCGCTAGCCCTGCTATTAATCCAATCTTGGATAATTCGAGGATGATAATATTTCTTGAAGATACATCTATCATAATTGCTGTAGATCTTGAAATTCCACTTTCTCCTTACAAGTTTATTCCTCTTGAGAAAATCACAGAAGCATCTTATCCTGATACATGTCCACTTTTTGGTATGTAACAACTGACACAAAGATTGATTACATCTTCTAGATTAATTCTATTATTATTAATGTAAATGTTGTTTTGCTTTTAATATTTATTTTCCATTTTTACAGATGTAATTGGACATGTTGTTGACATTGATTACACCGATATGGATGGCGATAGTAATGGAGGTGATGCTTACATTCGTTTTGTGATATGTAATGTGAAGTAAGTATTATAATGTAGTTTGAATGTATTTTTACTTATTTTGTTCTAATTAATCGAATCATTATACTTTTCTTCAATCTGCAGTTTTACCGAGATTAATTTCTTGCTATTTGATCCATTCTCTAATGTAATCAAAGGATGTGTTGACACATTTAAAGAAGATATATTTTACCAACCAATTATTATCGTCAATTTTTGTTCTACGGCCAAATACAAAGGTAAATGAATTTTCAATTACTTTATTACATTTGACTTGATTCTGCAGTTTATTTTCTTAATGTTTTTCTGATTTGAATTTTAACATTTTGCAGGTGAGTTTGTTATTCGTAATATCTCGGATGCTACTCGAGTGTTGTTTTATCATCACGTAGAAGAAGCCATTGCATATAGAAAGAAGTATGTTATATGTTCCTTTATATTCTTTGGGTTATACATTAATATTATCATATTAGGAATACAATTATTTGTATAATTATATATGTATATTTGTGTTATGTAGGTTGACAGAATACATTCCAGAACCAACTGACATGTTTGAGGTAGATCTTTAATTAACCGCGTTGGTTGTTTTGGGTTGCAAATTTTTTTGTTTACGTTATTTATTATTGAACTCAATGTAATTTCAAATGACAGCTAGCATGAACGTCTCATTATAATAAGTTTATCGTTATCATATTCCCTTTATTTACATTTCTTATTTTTTCTGTTTTTACTTTCATGATGTTATAACAACAGCTTACAATTCACAAGATTGAAATATGATAAGCTCATATGATTGGAACTCGGGGACTTATCAAGGCCTTCACGATTTTAAAAAGTTTTTTTCGATTTTCAGCCGATTAATGAAATGAATCCTCGAGTAAAATAAAATACGCAGTTGATAAACGTGTATATGCCTATAAATGTTATTATTATAAGTATTTCTTTCCCTTATCATCGTTTCTACACCAATGTTTTTGTGTGTTGTTTAATAATTGGAATCGTTTGTACAATAAATTCATAAATGTTTGTAGACATATAATCGTACTTATTTATTAGAACTATTTAATGATAAATTGTATCAGCAATTTGTACAATTCTACGTATTAAAATAATCCCAACTAAGATTCTTAACATACAATATAATTAATATTAATACTATAAGAATTCTACTGTTTTTAAATTGTAAATCATATGGATTCTCATTGAAGATCTTTAACCCTAATTTTTGGATTTTTGCTATAAAAGAGGTAAACATACTTCAGTAGTTTTCAAATCAATCATAGTCTTTTTAAAAAAAATGTCTAATTTTTATTCATCTTTGGCTGACATAAACCCATCCAACTCAGAATCGATTTTAGCTATTCGGATATGTAGGAAATGGTATACCTACGGAGAAGATAAAGTTGTGAAGTCCTTTGAAATTCTATTGGTGGATTTTTATGTAAGTCGTCGAGTATACTTCAACCTTATTAACAGTTTATTGTATTTTTGTTCTTATATTTGTTTACTCTAATTTTCTCATGAAAGGGCAATCGTATACAAGCCTCTGTACAAGAATCCCTTTTTGGGTTTTTTGACAGCCAGATTAAAGAAGGGATTATGTGCAATATTCAACATTTTGATGTTGTAGAGAAACCTATTGCAAACTGCATATGTGATCATAAGTACATGATACTATTTAAGTGTCGTACTTATATTCAGAAATCTGATTATCCTTTCTTATATCATAAAATATTCGGTTTCAAGAGTTTCGCAGACGTTAAAGATCCTTCAACTGTCGATGACGGTCCTTGATTTGGTAAAATTCAATTTGTAAAGTATTTATGTTTTTCTATGTTTCATGTTATTTTTTTATAATATTCCTCTTGCGTAGATGTCATTGGCCATGTAATTGATGTCAAGGAAACTACGTATGCCGATCGATTGCACATTATGCTTCAAGATTTAAAGTACGTTTGTTATATTAACGCAAGAGTATCTCACTTTCCTTAATAATTTCGATGAATATTTCAATTATTAATAAAAATAATCGATTATTTTTCTTTTTATACAGATGTGACCGTTTGCGTTGCATTTTTTTCCATCCTCCTTCTCCCGAGATATCCGAATTTATTCAATATTTGAAAAGTGCTAAAATGTCTGAAATCGTTTTCGTTGTGCATCTCTGCAAAAAAACAATCATCCGTGATATATTTTGTGAAGTATTAATACTTACTACTTTTTTAAACACGCAAAATTTTAAGTGTACTCTTTTAATTGTATTAATGTATTTTTTTGTAGGTGAAATTTGTGTTTCAAATCACGGCAATGCAACTACTATAATAGTGAACCAAGATTTGCCTGATATTCTTTTTTTTAAAGCAAGGTAAAAGTGTATTTGAATTTATACTTGCACTTTTGTAAAAAACTACTTAATAATCCTCTCATTTATATAATATTGATTATATTTTTTTTGAAACACAAAATTACTTATTCATTGTCCCTTACTTATACTCAATATTAGGATGCCTATGATTATAGAATCTCTTTCATTGGATGAATCTGAATTTAAGTCACCGTGTGTGATTACTGCCGAAAAGGAATTAAAGAGCAACTCACCAAATGTCTTATCTCTATTCCGTCTTAAACTTTGTCGGAAGGTATGTTACTATGATAATAAAATTAAAATGAAAAAGAAATTTGGAAAACGTACAAGTTTCAAAAAGGGCTGTGGATTTGATTGCATAAAGCAGCACGGTTGTCGCGGTAATAGATGTCATCATTGCAGAGAATACGTAGGGTTGTATTTTATTTGTTTATACCCGTGCGCAACTTGACTTTTGTGCAAAGCACTGTCTTCTCGAATTCTATCTATATTATCACAAAGGAACAAAAAACAGATCTCTAAAACACTCTCTGTGATTCCATCTCCTGTTCTACTTACATTGCAAAAAATATGGCAGCGTACGACAAGATATCTGAACTGACAACTACTACAAACGACTGGACTTTGTTGGTTCGAATATGCAGGAAGTGGATCTCGCAAGGGGAGCACAACGAATCAAGGATTATGGAAGTTTTAATGATGGATATAGAGGTTATTTTATTCCAATTAAGTACTTTTCGTTGTTATAATAGCTTACAATATCTGATTTTAGATACCGTTTATTTAATGTAAACCCTAATTTTGTTGATTTTCACAGATTTGTTTGGAAGATTATTAATGTCAGACATATATGCATGTTAAAATTGTACTCGAACACTATTATTAATTGGAAAAATAAAAATTTCTTTTGTTTTTATCGAAATAGACACATTTTTTAGAATGTTGTTTGGTAAACCTTAGATTGTTTCTGATACTTTTGATGCTAATAAACAAGATGTTTCTTTAGTTCATTGTACTGTTGATTATATATTCTTTTTAATATCAATGTTTTTTTGAGGTTTATTATTTGAAATCTAAATGTAATGTCATATTTGTTTGCTCAGGGTAAGCAAATTCTTGGTGAAGTTGGTGATGCTTTGGTTCAGTATTTTGATGAGCGTATTGAAGAAGGTCAGATCTATTACATCAAAAAGTTTAAAGTGATACCTAGCCCACCAGTCAATCCTGTTTTGACTACACAAGTGTCAATTTGGTTCTTGGATGATACGCACATTGCCCGTTCAATTGATACATGCTTTCCACAATCTCCCTACAACTTCATTGCTTTTCTTGATATTAACCAAGAAATATATCATGAAAATGGACCATTGCTGGGTATGTCATCTTCTAATGTGTTGGAATTCGATATCCCGGGCTATTAAAATTTGTGGAAACCATAGCCCGATCAAAAACCCTTCGCCGGAGATCACACGAACGCCGACGAACGCGCCGGAGTCCAGCCGAGGAGACCACGCACCCGAAGGCACGTGATCGCCCCCAGCCGAACCCCGGCGAGGCGGGGTTCGAGCGATCGATCGATCGCGTCCCACGCGATCGGCTGGGGCTGCATGGGCAGCCCCCGCGGCGAGTCCGGCGACTCGTAGCCGCCTGGAGGTCCCCACCATCGTGGTGGGGTGGAGCGCGGCACCAGCCCGCGCTCCAGCGATCTATCGTGATGATCGATCGGTCGCCCTCGGCCCAACCGAGGTTCGATCTCTCCGCGCGCCTCGAAACCTTAGCGGGCGAGCGCCGTGGTCCGGCGATCCTAGATCGCCACCACGCGTTCGTCCTCTAATCCGGGGTTCGTATTTTGGATCTTGCGTTCACGGTATTTCACGATAATCCAAATCAAATAAAATCAATGGGGTTTAGATTTTATACTTTCGATTCGTTGTTCGGAGAAACGAAATCAAGATGACCTTGAGAACTTCCCACGTATTCCTTGCACTAGCTTGAACGTCGAGTGGGCGACGATCCTCCAAGCTTATGGATCTCCTTCACGAACTCTCTAGACTAATCAAGTATGATTATCTTGTCTTGTCTAATTGTGAAGACCATGTAGTGCTTTTATAGGCTACGTAGGGGATCTAAAGGAAGTGGAATATTGGGCTTCCAATATTAATGATTAAATTGAGCCCAAGCCCAAATCTATTAATCCCATTAATATTAATTAATTTATTTTCCACTATATAAATTAATTGCACTCCCAATATTAAACCATATTATATCAAATAATATTTCTCCGGTTAGTATTATTTATTCCGTGTATTTAAGATTTAAATATCCATGAATAAAATTTATTTATTGCATAATAAATTTATTCATCTCTTATATCCGAGAATAGTACCACTCAACCTTATTATTATGCGGGAACAAATCCACTCGCGAGGTTTACATAATAAATCCTTATGAGCTCATCTCGGGGATATTATCAACCCTTCCGGGATACACTTTCCCGTCAAGTATTCACGGCATGTCATATATAAAATATAGTGACCCAACTTTACCGGTATTATTCCCAATAATTAAATCGGATAATTCCTTTGGAAAATCAAAGCCACTTATACTAATAGTATCCAGGATTAAGAAGAAAATACTCTGAGACTTGAATCAATTATCACAGGCAATCCTAATTGATAAATCTCAAGCGATCCGCCCAATACACCAAGTGTACAAGTGTGATAAAATAATTAAGACAAATTATTTTCTGTCTCACACAACGACTATACCGATGGCTTGGTCCGTGTCCATCTAGGTCGTGAGCAACTGTTCGATTAAATTCGAGTAACCGATAGTATGATCTTCTGTGTGACGGCGCACAACATACTAACTACAACGTATATAATCTAGGACTATAATTTGCACATATTTAATTAACAATAATTAAAAGCAAATGAATGTTTATTTTAATAGATAAATGATAGTGTACAAGGAGTTCAAAATACTCAAATCTAGACATTAAGTATACTACTCCAACATAATGTTCATATTTATGTCTGCAATTTTTTTTCGAGTCATTTGTTCTTCCTTTATTGTTTAATGTTGTTATGTTTGCTGATGAATTCTATAATGTTATCAAAGATATCATTGGTCATGTCTCTGAAGTTGATCACAGTAAGATGAATGGTGATGGTGAAGGAGGAGATGAGTACATACGGTTTGTTGTTGAAGATCTGAAGTAAGAACACTTTGTATAAGTTATAAGTACAAATGATTCAATATATTTTTATTTGGTACTTAATGTATTCATAATGTTTTGTGTTCTTAACCAGCTTCAATGTTCTTAACCGGTTTGTTGTTTGCACCGTACTCGAATGAAGTAAAAGGATATGTTGACATGATCAGGGAAAACAGATTGAATAATGCTATTATCATTGTACAACTCTGTCAAGGCATGATTTTTGAAGGTATTTGCAAGTTCTATTATTTTATCTTTTTTAACTTTATCAAAAATTATTCTGATAGCTGTATATAATAACATTAAAATTCTGTTTTTCAGGTGAATTTGTTCTTTGTAACACATTCAAGTATACCAGGATGCTTCTTTACAATCACTCTGATGAAGTCGTTCAATACCGACAGATGTAAGAATTTTGCTATTTGTTTACCTGTTTATTAGAATACATTTATAATGATGTTATTAATTTTAGTTTTGTTTTTGTTGTTACAAATTTCATACTTTTTTTTTAAATATTCTTAAATAGGCAGGATTTAGATTATGTGATGGAGTGCGACGAAGCTGATGTCGAGTGATAGCATGCATGCCTTGGTTTGATGAAACTGTTATCAATGGACATTTTTTTAATATGAATAATTATATAATGTGTGTTTTGCAGTAGTATTTATGAACATAAGCTTAATATGTTTTTATTTCATTTTGGTCTTGCTTTTGAACAATTAAAAGCATTCCCTTATGGTTATCGATTATGACTTTGTAGTAGTTCTACCATGTTTTTAGCTTGAAGGACTAATTAGGTACTCACTATATTTTCATATTTTAATGAAAAATTCAGTTCAGACTTAAATTCAGTTCAATTCAGGATCATTGAATAAATTCTTCATTTATTATTATACATTTATTTTTATGTTTTCTACTAATAAATCAAAAATCTAATTAGTCAACTTAATGTATTTTTAGAAAAGATAATGATTAACATTAATATATAGATAGATATATTACTATCTGTAAAATTACACAAAACGGAATACATATCTATGATTAACATTAATATATAGATAGATATAACCGCATTATATTTAATAAACAAAACGGAATACATATCTGTTCAAAAAGACGTGTAATTAATAAGACGTATATGTTCAAAGAAAGATTGTATCCGTTCAAAAAATCCATCTTTAAATACTAAGAGTAATCTATAAGCGATTGGCCTTTAATATTATTTTTCTATATATTATCCCTTTAAACCTAGAATTCACAATCGGTTTCTCCTTTTTCTTTGCATTATTATTTTATCAGTAAAAAAATATAACATCAATTCTTTTTTCTTGATACACTACCAAGATTCATCAATGGCGGGGCACGATTTGCTTTGCGGTTTAAATACGACTGGGACTAACTGGAATATCGTCGTAAGAATCTGTCGAATATATTTCTCATCAGGAGATTATCCATATAAGCGGGCGATGCATATTGTGATGATGGATCTCATGGTAAGCTAATGCGTTTTTTAATTAATACGGTTGAGTTTTTTTTTGTTTAATAAATTCTCTTTAGAAAACAAAATATCCATATTTATGATTTTTTTTTTACCAGCGTGATCAAATTCATGCATTTGTAAAGACAGATCTATTCGATCAGTTTCACAGTAAGATCGTTGAGGGTGAACTCTACAGATTCAAGAAGTTTAAAGTGATTGTGTTGCCTGGGAAAGATATGGTTGCCGACAATAAATATACGATAATCCTCCATTAAAGAACAACTGTGGAACCTACATGGTATTTAGATTTCCCTAAATCTATCTACAATTTCAGACCTTTTTGGTGTATCAACGAGCAAAACTTTCCAGCTGAGGGTCCTCTATTGGGTATGTTTTGTTATCTAGCTTTAAAAATAACTTGACAATTATAACAAACTTATATTTTGTACAGTATAAAAATACAACGTTTAATATTTTTATATTTGTTTTTGACTCGCGTGTTACTTTATTTTTTACAAGATATTATTGGTCACATTGTTGACGTCGATTCTCAAATGATGAATGGTATTCGCGGTCAAGGGCATAGGTTTATACGTCTTCGTGTTGGAGATCTACAGTAAGTTTTAATTGTATTAATTCAATTATAAAAATTTTATTATACAGTTAAAATATATGTATTACATACAATAACTATATCATGTTGATAAACAGTTTTGGTATCGTTGAGTTCTTATATTTCGAACCATTTTCAACCGAAATACTTGAAGTGGTCGATATGGCCAGAGATAACAGGATGGGTCTTGCTGTTATTATTATTCAGCTTGCAAGCACAATGATGTTCAACGGTAAATATTTTATTTACGTGCAATTTTTTATTTATATTTGAAAATGTGTTAAGTTATTTTTTTATAATAATATTGTATACTGTTTGTAGGTGATTTTGTTTTGTGTAGTACTAAGAATGCTACAAAAGTTCGGATTTATCATCATATTGACGAGGCAGTTGCATACCATCGACGGTATATATCTAATTTGCGGATACAAAATTTTTACTCTTAACATTATATACGCTTTTCTTATCTTGACATTTTTTGATTCTAACTAAAAAAAACATGTATAACAGGTTTCAAGACAATTGGAGTCCCGATCGTCATCTTCTCGAAATGAATTAAACTTGAAAAACATTCGTGTTTTTTTTAATATAAATTTCAGCATAATTTGTAGACATTTTTTATAAGCAATAAACAATAATTATTATGTATTCCTACGTCCGATTTTTTCATATTATATACGATTCGTGTTCGATTTTGTTTTGCGTAATTTTATTTTTACTACAAAGTTTTTTATTTATCATCATATTGACAATGCAGTTTAATACCGCCAACTATACAATGTAAATTTAGGCAACATTACAATAATACTAAATAGTGGGTATTGACACATTTATTCTGTACATATCCATAATAAATATGTCCATTTATTTCCAACTAATTAAGTATATTTAAAATTAGAACAATAGATACACATTAATTGAAATTTTACAAATTGTTCATTTTTTTATATGTAGTATCTAAGAACTTAAATAAAATGTGGCCAAATTTTATTAAAATTTTGAATTTATAAAATAATCTAATTGAGGACTTTTTTTATCTTTTATAAATAAAAATAAAATTATATCAAAATTTATAATTCTTTTAACTTATTACTATGTTTTTAATTATAATTACATGTATATTTTGATATTGTATGAAAAATAAATCTTTTGATTGAGTTTTGAAGATACTACAACTCACGGTTCCCGCTGTTACATTAAAATTAATCATTGCACCAAATAAAATATGTTTCTTATACATCGTTTACCGATGCGCCCTTTCAAAAAGCTCTTCTTCCTCCTGTCATTCATACTCTAGCTTCTCAAGATAACTTTTTCATCTTCTTTTTTTATCCGGAGAAACAATGGCTCTTAATCGCCCGATCTCACAACTGACCACAGAATCAAGAGATTGGAATATCGTCGTCAGATGCACGCGGAAATTTTATAACTTTGGCCACAAGAAAGAGCTTTTGAGTATGGAAGTTGTTCTTATCGATGCCGAGGTTTGCTATTTTCTGATTTGTATTTTTTTTGTAAGTAAAAACTTCAGATCTACAACTATTGTTATGTGCCGGATTTCATTCTTTTAGAAAATTGTCTTGCTCTGTTATTTTCAGTTTAATACTTAGATATACAGGTTCTATTATTAATCGAAGTTTTAGAATGTGATGATGCTAGGGCTTTTGCACATGCATATAATCAAAATCGGATTTAAAAAATATTGCTCTGTAAATTAGGGTTTGAAACTATGTTGTTACATATTTTGTTTTTTTACAGGGTACTCGGGTTCATGGATTCGTTGATGGTCCATTGGTGGGTCGTTTCTCTGACGATATTCAAGAAGGGGATGTTTACAACATTAGGAATTTCGAAGTCTCAACAAGCCCGCGTGTTAATCCTCTTTTGGTTAACCCCATCATGATTAACTTCATTGATTCGACGAGTGTTCTGAATGTTGTGGATCTGGGCTTTCCATTGACTCGCTACAAGTTCGTATCTTTTGACCAAATCACCGAACAAACTTATCCATATAATGGGCCACTGTTTGGTATGTACACTGTCATATTGTTCTCTTCATGCAAGCTTTAAATTGTATTTTAGTTATGTTGACTTCATATATTTGTTGGCTTTTATTCATTTTCTTATTTTGGAAGATGTTATAGGTCATCTAATTGACATTGACGACACAATGATGTACGGTGATGGTTCTGGAGGACACGAATATATCCGTTTTGTGATTTCTGATCTGAAGTAAGTAACTTTCATAATTTGTATTAATTAGTACTTAAAATATCTTAACAGTTTATCCATAAACGAGGATTATTCTATTTTCTTTTATATCAGCAATAATCACAGGGACTTCTTGCTGTTTCCTCCATTCACTAATGAAGTCAAAGGTTATCTGGACATGTGGTGGGATTATAGGTTGAACAAGGCGATTGTTATCATTGAGCTTTGCAACACTATGCTTTTGGACGGTATTCCAATTTTCATCAATTCCTTTAATTATTTGTTTATTAATTTGGTAAGTTATAACTTGATGATTGTAATAATGTTTGATTTGCAGATAAGTTTGTTCTGTGTAACACGTTCAATGCAACCCGTCTCACTGTTTATAATCATATCGACGAGGCCATCGAGTATAGTCAGTGGTATGGTTTTACGCCTATCGAATATTTATTTTTTATATCTTTATTTGAATTTGACTATAATTGAAAAAGTAACTGACTATTGTTTTGAATTGTCTTTTTTTTTATACAAGGATGGCCTGAAATTTCAAATGATCGTGGGACGAGGGAGCTTGAAAATGTAAATCTTTTGTTGGTTTGAAAACATGATGTTGATAGTTGCCTGTTTTTGTTAAGTATTTCCATTTCTTATCATCATCAAACTATATCAGTGTTGATAACAAATTCTAAATCCGTTTGGTTTAGAATGTTTTGTGCTACGTTGTCAGTGCTATTAGTTGCACTGTAAGTAGAAATGCTTTTGAATTTTCTTATGATATGAAGTTGAACTCTAATATATATTTTATGTTTGGATGTTGACCTTGACAATCAATATTATTTTGTATTTGTGCTGAATATCTATATTTGTTATCATTTAACTTCGATGTAAATATGTTGATCTCTATATTGTATTATCAATGCCTCATATATAGTTTGAATAAAAATGTACAAGTTCTTGAATTAAATGTCCTCCAAAATATTATTTCATTATCATATACCATGTGGATGTAAAATTAAGTACTTCAAACTATTAACAACAATTACACAACCCTACTTAATATCATTTATAATTTGATTTATCACTTAAAATTGGTGAACAATTTGATTCAGTAGTAAGTATCTGTTTGAGTTTATTTCTATTCAATTTTTATTTTATTTATTTAACATAAACATAAATAATCTCTTCCCAAGTACCATATACTAAATTTAATAACCTGAAAGAGGACCCAACCTTTTAGTTGATGCAAATTCCGAAAAAACTTTATTTTATAAATTATATAAATTAATTTGGGTATAAAATTAACCATATTTATATATGGGTTGTACCTTCGTGTACATCTTAAATTCTGTATACCGTCGTTTTAAAATACCCACTAAGGTTACTCATCCTTTTGATCTCGGCTTCTTGAGGAGAATAAGAATAAATCTTTTACTTTAATCAGGTTTGAATCTTTTAGGTTATACTAATCTTGAATCTTCTAGGTTATACTAATTTCTGTGTATAATATTGATTCTGTCTTACATGTTATTTTTCTATATCAATATTCTTCAAAATACAGAGAATGAATTCCATCTATCCCAACCTTAGAATGGCAGGTAGCAGTTCAAAAAAGGGTCGAGGGAAAATCGATGCCGATCTGGGAAATTGTGAGTATTCTCTCCTGTTGTTAGATTTAATTTAAGTTGTTTCGTGTTATTGAGTATTTATTGAGAAATTCATCATAGTTATTTAAACAAATATTCTTTATTGGTTGTAGTTTCTTCAATGATGTTTATATTTTCCTAATCTTGCCGTGTTATTGACAAATATACTTTGTAAATTAATTTTATCCTCAGTTTTTTATAACCATTTACAATTCTTAATTAGTTGTGTATTATTTGAATTTTTGTATCATTACAGTGATGAATCAATTTTCCTGTTACTTTGTTGACATGATAATACCGATCGTGACCGGTTTATTTTTTTCTAACTATGACAACTAATTATGAAGCGAGAAGAGAACCACCCTACGCTCCCCGATTTAATACATGGGTCGGCCCTCCTGATAGCCAGACTATTGTAAGCATCCATTATCTACTGATTTCTTTTTCTATGATTATTATATTGACCAATTTTGTATTTTGCTAGATTATTCCTTCAGAATTTCTTAGAATATGTACTTACCAGATGTCATTGTTCACCAATCTGAAGACCCCGGATGGTATAATCCATCCTATTGCTTTAGGTGAAGACAATAATCATCGTCTTCATATAATGAGCGGTTGGACTGCTGTCAAGGAAAAATATCGTCTTAAGTATGGATATTTGTTGTCATTCCAATGGGTCTATCCATCGCACTTCATTGTAAACATTTTTGACGACACTAATGTTGAGATATCCTATAATGCTGATGTTATCGGACGTGTGCCTGTCGTAGATATTGTTTCTCTACGTCACAACTTTACTCAAATATTGGAAGAACATCACCACTATCGTCTGGTAAGTTGTTATTCCTAAATATTTTATCTTTCAGTTAAATTTGCTTTTTAATATAAATGTACATCGTTTCATTTGTATTAGACGATACCTAAACCTTTTGCTGAGGACACAAAGATTGATCAACTAAAAGAATTGACGTTGTCGAACACTCGAGGAAGTAAAATGGTCGTGCCTTTTCAGAAACGTACTGGGAGAAATAGCATTTATCTTGGAAGAAAATGGAGAGCGTTCTATGATCAGAATAATTTTCAAGAGGGCATGATTTTAGAATTCTACTACGATATTGATTCAGCGACATTGTACGTTGGAGAAGAATTTTTATGATTCTGATCATTATTCCTATTGAACAACACAAATTTTAATTATTTAGTATTATTTGTTCGAGAGTTTAAACATCCCATATAAAATTTGTATCCTATTTTGGTATTTTTATTAATTTTCCCCTCTTTATAGAGGTGATGTTTGATATATTGTGCTTGATGATAAATTTTATTTTTCTATTTCTGCTGAAGAAACAAAACTTTTCTGTTATGCATATACAATGTAAATCTTATGATCTCTTTATAGATGTAAAAAAATTTGATTATTAATAATTGATTATTTTTATACAATCTATTATTAATAAAAATAATCGATTATTTTTCTTTTTATACAGATGTGACCGTTTGCGTTGCATTTTTATCCATCCTCCTTCTCCTGAGATATCCGAATTTATTCAATATTTGAAAAGTGCTAAAATGTCTAAATTCGTTTTCGTTGTGCATCTCTGCAAAAAAGCAATCATCCGTGGTATATTTTGTGAAGTATTAATACTTACTACTTTTTTAAACACGCAAAATTTTAAGTGTACTCTTTTAATTGTATTAATGTATTTTTTTGTAGGTGAAATTTGTGTTTCAAATCACGGCAATGCAACTACCATAATAGTGAACCAAGATTTGCCTGACATTCTTTTTTTTTAAAGCAATGTAAAAGTGTATTTGAATTTATACTTGCACTTTCGGAAAAAACTACTTAATAATCCTCTCATTTATATAATATTGATTATATTTTTTTTGAAACACAAAATTACTTATTCATTGTCCCTTACTTATACTCAATATTATGATGCCTATTATTATAGAATCTCTTTCATTGGATGAATCTGAATTTAAGTCACCGTGTGTGATTACTGCCGAAAAGGAATTGCAGAGCAACTCACCAAATGTCTTATCTCTATTCCGTCTTAAACTTTGTCGGAAGGTATGTTACTATGATAATGTTTATTCAAATCTGAATCCCAATTTTATTTTTGCTTAAAATATAAATATATAATGTTTTAATTTATTACTTTTCTGTTTAATACAGGTTCATAAAATTTGGACAGTTGTTAAAGTAACTGAAATTACTTCGAATAGTGGTTGGTTTTACACCACTTGCCCAATTTGCAATGATTCGGAAGACGTCTCCTCTTTCAGTTTGTTGTGTTATTCCTGTGGTCAAGATCTTATTCCTCACTCAAAATATAAAATTCATGTGCGAGTTAACAACGGAAATGACTCTGCAAAATATAGAATTTATTTCCTATAATATTTTCAAAATATAGCTAGATCATAACACTTTTAGTATTTTAACAATTTTATTCAATATCTTCAACTGTTTTAAGTATTTTATTCGACAAATAATTTTAAAATTTAAATTTGTTCAAACTTTTAGAAATTTGTTTGAATTCTATAAATAATAACTTAAACGGATTATATTTATATATATTGAAATATATGTAAAATCTTATGCACAAGAGTAATTAAGTACAAAAATAATGATTATTTTATTGTGCGAGTACTAAATCTCCAGCCCACGAAAATACAATACTTGCTATATTTGTAGATAGTATTATTTTATTTAAGAAAAAACAAAATATTAGTTAATAAATTTAGTTACTAAATAATTGTATTAAATAAGAATATTTTACTTAAGACTTTGACCCATCGTCTACTTCATAAAATATGTATATCTCTGTTTTGAATTCAAAATTAGGGTTTCGCGAATTTGGATCTCAACTTCTTGAAGAGAAGAATACTTGCCGATTCACTTCAACAAGGTATGAAACAATCGTTTATGGTATACAACATCTTCAATCTGTTCTCTATCCTACACGATACAGAACTTTGAAATCATGTTCCTATTCTATTCGACAATGTTAAAATTGTTTTGTTTTATTTACGATTAATATTCTAACTATTTTTGTCTCGATATTCTTATACTTTCTTTATTGTATTGGATAACTCTACTTTTTAATGTAATTTGCAGGGATTTAATTTCAGTTACTAGGTTTTAAAATGTCTGATATCGATTCCAACGAGAACATATCACGGGATAGTGTTCATGAGACAGATAATTGTATGTTTTATATATTTTTTAATTTAAAACTTTCAGAGTTATTTTATGATGTCCTATTTTAAGAAAACGAAATTGTTTTCAACCTACTTAAAAAATTTGTTCTTATTAAGAATATGTGGTAATTGAATTTTGTATCCCATCTATGTTTTTAATTTATTCAAATACATGTTTGTAATTTAGCTTTCTTCTTTTTATATTTTTAATCTCACCCTAGCCTAACTTCTATAGTCAGGATAGGACTCAACTACACACCTATATTCAACGTTGCTCTAGAAGATGAAAATGACACGATAATTGTAAGTACATGCAATACTTTAGATTTTATTTTTTGTTTATCTGATTTAGTTATCACACTTTTTTAGTTTTTACAAAAACTCTTTTAATAGGTTTTTACTTTGGAATTCCGGAAGAGATGCATGTGTGAAATTCCAGAGATCACATACTTCAAAACACCTAATGGTCCAATGATGCCTGTTCAGTTAGATGTAGATTTCATGCAACGTTTTTACGTGCGTAGGGGGTGGCCTGAATTCAAGGAAAGATATCAGATTAAGTATGGTGATTTGATGACATTCCAATGGATTCATCCCTCACACTTCAATGTACACATTTTTAATGTGGGTGTGGTTGAAATAAAGTATGCTCCTGATTTACTCCCAAGTAGGCGTGAATTAAGTTTATCGGATCTCTCTTGCAGTTTTATTTTAACCATCGAGACCCATCACCATTATCGTCTGGTAAGTTAATTCAGGCCAATTGGATAAGGTACATGTGTGCATTGCTTAATTTTTCATTAACCAGTTTGTTTCAAACATTATTCAGACCATCCCAAACCAGTTCGCAAAGGATACTGGGATTGAGCACAAGTCAAAATTGGTTCTCTGTAATGCTGGAGGAGTAAAAATGGAAGCCCGTTTGCAAAAAGGAAAAGGAAACGATCGCAGGCGTATTTTTCTCAAAGAAGAATGGAGATCATTCTCCTACAATCCTTCTTCTACAACATTGTCTGTTTATTTACGCCGTTAAATAATTTTGAAACATTTATAACAAATATTTATATATGGAGTTTTATATTTCTGTTATTGACATTTTAAATTTAGTTTATTATCTATCAAAATTTTATGTTACTTATTTTTGTTTTTGTGAAATATTTATATGAAGAATCATTCATAAATATGTTAAGAATTTTATTTAATCAACAATCAACAATATGAAGCATGTTTCAAATAAATACTTTTCAATTATTAATGAATAATCAGTTCAATAATGAACTAATATTATAATTCAATACACATATTAAATAACGTGTTTCCTCCTTGATTTGAGGAATCGTTATTAGTGCAGATAACTATTGAATTATTTTTTATAAAGGAATGATAATCACTATAGAATCTTTTCTATAGATATTTTATTTACTTATTAGTTTTTACCCTTCCTTCCTTCTTTTATATTATATTAATAGTCCGATAACTATTTACATGGTACATTCTGCAAAATCAGTAATGACGATCGATTTTCTGTCCAACTTAACTACCATAGGCACCAACTTCAACATCGTTGTACGAGTATGCAGAAAATGGATGTCTCCGGGTTCCAAGATGATTCCAGAAAGTTTGGAATTGGTCATGATAGATGCAGAAGTAAGATTTGAATGTCATATATAGAATTTAATTTTTTTTAGTAATTATTCTAATAAAATTAATGGATGTTTAAAACAGGGAACTCAGATTCATGCATCTGTTCCAAAAGATGTGTGCATTAAAGATTTCGACCAAAAACTTATCGAGGGCGGACTCTACAACGTGAATAATTTTCGTGTGATGGCAACTTCCTGTGCCAATCAAATTGTGGACAACCCTATGATGATTCGCTTCGTCAAAGGAACATCGGTTGAATCAACCTACGATCCAATTTTCCCAAAATCTATCTTCAAATTTCAACCACTTTGGGCGATAGGTGAAAATTCTTATCCAGACAGTGGTCCTCTTCTTGGTACGATTTCTTACTTAATGACAAGTTTCTGATTTGTGTAGTGTATATGTGTTTTTAGTTTACGTTTTGTGTAGAGTGTGAGTCGTGTTTTGTTACTTTAGTGTCGTTTTATTTTATGTTTTATGTTGTGTTGTGTCGGATCTCACGGGTGGTTGGAAGTTGTTGTTTGGTCATGTTTCAGGTGAAAAGTCAAAGAAAAGTCGAACGAGCTGGGGGACGAAGAGACGAAAGCGAAGCTGAAAATTACACTATTGTCGGCCGACAATGCATAGTGTCGGCTGACATGCTTTTAAAAATCTGATTTTTTGAAAAGGGCAGTTGAAGACGGGCGGTTACGGGGCAGTTTTTGGAGCTTGAGAAGGCATTTAGACACGAAAATGGAGGAAGAAAAAGATATCTCTCGTCTTGGAACTCGACGTAGAGTGAGGGATGTCGGTATTGACGACATCGACGTTCTAGGAATTGTAATCGAGTTCTACGGCCTTCGTAAACTCTGTAATGTAATCATTTCTTAGTTTTTCATTCCGTTCTTAGTTTAAGAATGTTGATTATATTATGTTTGATTGTGTTTATAAATTGCCTTTTATTAATGTCTTAATGTTATTTCTCAATTCTCTTTAATTGTTTTCGTTAATCACATGCTTTCGTTTATGATATTTTGTTTTCATGTAATTTTCATGTTTGCTCGAATGATGAATCGAGAGTCGCGAAAAAGGAATTTCATATTCAATTGAACTATGTCATTAGAAATGACACAACCTTAGGACTCGTAACTTGATCGAGAACGAGACTCCTAAGTGAATTAAACACTTTTGAGTGAGTTTAGTAACCCGGGAGCTTTACTTTCATGTGTCGAATATTTTGAAATATGAGATGTTATTATGAAATGGCCGGAAACAATTTGATATAAATTATTCGAGTGTTTAATTTCATGTATTTTATTTTCTTGTCATTTAATTTATGTCATTTACTTTTTATTGCAACTTGAACTTAGGATTTAGTAGATATAAAAAAATGCATCTAAAACTATTTCATTCACGAAAACTCTACTCTTCCGTTTCCTTGGATTGATAACCGAGTCAACTACAACTGACCTCGGATTTTGACGAGAGACGCACACAAAAATGTCTAATCAAAATTGGCGCCGTTGCCGGAGAAACGGATAGTTTGTTTAAGTGTTTGTTTAGTTTTAGTTGCATATTTCATTAGTTAATAGTGTAGAGATATTTGTCTTGTTAGTTGCTAACATTCTATTTAAGTGTGCATGTTTCTTACACGATGTAAAGCTTTTCAAGAGCACACACCGTTTTCTGAGGGGATTTTAAAATTGCCTTTATAAAAAATCTAATTTTTAAAAATACTGTTTCGCAAAATTTTATTCCACAAATACTTTTATCTTTATTAATTAAATGTAAAAAAATAAAAAATGAACATATTCACAAATTAACCCCAAAAAATTATTTGCACATCAGCCCATTCAATATTCCCCGTAACCCTGGAAATCATTTTTTTCTCCTATATTCGATTCTTCCCGTAACCCCAGAATTCGCCAATAGATTGGGTTTGGAAATCAGAAATTTTAGTACCAATAATTCGACGTATAAAAAGGTTAGCAATTACTTCTACATTACTCGTGTGTGCTCTACTTTGAATTCGTGAATTAAACGATTTTTAGATCGCTGAAAATCAGCAAAGGTCTGGGAAGGCGTCACACACTGGCGCCTGGGGCCATTTCTTAATTCCAGCGGCTCCAGGCTAAGTACAGGACTAGGGCCCGGGGCCCTTTGTTAATTACAGCGGCTCCGAGGCGCTAGTATAGGAGTAGCGCCTGGGGCCGTTTCTTAATTGCAACGGCTCTGGGGCGCTAATATAGTCTAGAGCCCGGGGCCCTTTGCTGTTAAAAATTCTAAAATACAATGTTGTTTAATTTTAATTACAGGAATGGAAAAGATATGCATCAGAGTATATTATGGTGGAGAATGGAAGCAAGTAGAGGGATATTGGAAATGGGAAATGATCGATATGAAACACGCGAAGACAACATTGATTGATAGGAACACTTCGTTGAATGCACTTATTGACAAAGTATGTGAAAAAATCGGCATCGATTCATCATCCAATGAAGTTGTGATCTCTCGTTGCCCAATTGATCGGTCGAATCATCCGATATTTCTTAATGAAGAAGATGATTGGAATACGGCTGTGTGGGTTCATAGAAACCGAGATGAAATGGAGTTGTTTGTGACCTACACTCCATGCGTACTCCAAAGTCCAACATGTCAAAGTCCACCGCGCCAAAGTCCAATTCGCCAAGAAAAACTTCCAACTCGGAGAACTTCAGGTGAAACGTCACAATACTACGGTGAAGTAATAGTGCCATCTACATATGATCAGTCTGTATCTATTTGGGATACCATTGATTTATGCAATATTAGTAGTTGGGAAAATCGTGTTGTTAATGATAATTATGATGGTATTGTTGGTGTCGATGTTGATGTCGATGATCATAACGATGATGTTGTTGATGACGATGGTGGTGGTGGTGGTGGTGGTGATGGTGGTGGTGACAATGGTGATAGGGATGACGGTGGTAATTATGATAATAATCTTATTAGAGACGGTATTGGTGCTCCTGCTGTAGGTCTTTGCGATCGAGACGGGGGTGGTCGGTATGATGGTTTGAATTTGACAGTTGGTCAGACTTTCAAGAACAAAGACGAGTTCAGCTATGTTGTCGGTCGGATTGCCTTATCGGGTAAGTTTGAATTCGTCGTGGACAAATCTGATCGGAATCTAAAGGTGGTCAAATGCGTTCAAAAACATTGCAAATGGAAAATTCGTGCAACGAAGAGGAAGACGAGTGACGAATTTGTGATTCGGACCTACAAAAATATCCACACTTGTTCTTTGATTGATAGAAGCGGTTTGCACAGACAAGCCTCTAGTCGTCTTATTGGTAATCGAGTTCAAGATCAGTTTTTGAATGCAAAAAAACCTCTAACACCAGCTGGAGTGCAGCAGTTTATGCGTAGTGAGGAAAATATTACTATAAGTTATGGCAAAGCATGGAGATCTAAGCAAAAGGCTCAAGCATTGGTTCGTGGAACATATGAAGATAATTTTTCGAAACTTCCTTCGTATTGTTACATGCTTGAGAAGCAGAATCCCGGTACGTGCACTCGTATTCTGACAGATGCGAATAATGAATTCCGCTACTTCTTCATGGCTATAGGAGCGTCTATTCGGGGATTTCGGTGCATGAGGCATGTTATTATCATTGATGCATCGTTCATGACCAATAAATACAAGGGAACGCTTTTTATTGCTTCTGCTTCGGACAGTGAGCATCACAGTTACCCTCTTGCGTGGGGTGTGGGCAATACAGAGGACACCAATTGTTGGACTTGGTTCCTTCAGTGCTTGCAGAATTTGATTCCGGATAGATCTGATCTGGTTTTCGTTTCTGATAGAGGTCAACCAATTATAAATGCTGTATCTACTGTTTATCCGTTGGCGGAACATGGACACTGCTATTGGCACATCACGCAAAACATCAAGAGTCGTTACAAAGTAAAAGATTTGGTTGGTCTTTTTCACATGGCTGCATGCTCATA
Organism: Euphrasia confusa; assembly: GCA_954870475.1. Lineage (NCBI taxonomy): Eukaryota > Viridiplantae > Streptophyta > Magnoliopsida > Lamiales > Orobanchaceae > Euphrasia > Euphrasia confusa. The sequence goes on from OX940968.1 coordinate 16,502,048, forward strand.
CACTATTCCTGAGTTCAATCGACATTTTTCGGAGCTCAAACAAAAGAGTGTTGAATGTGCGAAGTGGTTAGAAGAGACGATCACGTTTGAGAAATGGTCAAGAGCCCACCACCGTGTAAATAGATACGAAGTGATGACATCTAACTCGGTGGAAGTTATAAATTCCGTGATGAAAACGGCTAAAGACTATCCCATATGTTCCATGATCGAGTTTATTGTCGATAAGATGGTAGAATGGTTTTGCAAACATCGTGAAGAAGCTAGAGCGTTCACCGGTGTGTTGACACCGAAAAGGGAAACCACGTTGGTTGAGCGTTTTGAAAGAGCCCCAAAATGGGTTACCAAAAGAATAAGTGATTGGATGTATAAAGTGCAGTCGACTGAATGGTGTGGAATTGTGGATTTGGATGCAAGGACGTGTGGGTGTGGTGTGTTTCAGATTGAGATGATGCCGTGTGAGCATGCCTTGGCCGCAGCGAGGTGTAAAGAACCAAAACGGGCAGGAGAATATGCTTATTTTCTTACTTCTCCTTATTTTACCGTTGAGTATATGAAACAAGCATATGCCGAGAATATTATACCCGTTCCTTCAGACGACCAATGGACGGACATTCCAGAAGATGTCCAAAACATGATCGTGCTTCCCCCACAGGAGAAACGAACTCGAGGACGACCGAGATTGGATCGCTTCCCGAGCCGAACTTAAAGGTCATCGAAGAAGACATACCGATGTGGCAAATGTCAAGGGAAGGGCCACAATGCAAAAACTTGTCCGATTCGACGAGAATAAATCTTGGTAAACTTATTATGTGTTTGTGTATGTTTTTATATGTTTTTGTATTTTTATTTAAATATTATGTATTCGTATAATTTGACTTTGATAAATTCACTATGCAGGATGTGAAAAAACCTCAAGTTCCTTAGTGTCTTGAAGAGGGCCATGACGAATAGAGAGTGGCATGGGGATGTTTAGTTATGTTTTGACTAAGTCGTTTTACTGAATAAACATATTTATTTTCAATGTATGGAAAAATACTATTTGCATTTTAGACTCTTATTTGTGAATTTTTTGTTATTTGAATTGTTGCTCCAATCTCAATTGTTACTGTAGAAAAAAAATTGTAGCAAAACAGAACTGGTGCTCTCTGTCTAAGGCCTTGAGGCGCGAGACGCCAGCCACTCTGGGGGGCCCCGAGGCGCGAGGCGCGAGGCGCCAGACCACTCTGGGGCCCCGAGCCCTTCACAATTTCATTAGTAAATTTTAAATGTTAATTCGTAATTTGATACGTGTAATTTAATATTTTTGAACCGTTGGATGTTTTTAAAATATTGTATTAAATCTTCAATCCAATTTTCGTTAAAAACAAATACTCGGAAGTGCTCGATCCGAAAACCCTCTAAACTCGTAGCTTTTCTTAGTTTCTCGGATCAAGTACTTATGAGTATTTGTTTTTTACAAAAATTGAACTTCTTGTAGAAAACAACATTTTAAAAACATCTAACGGTTCAAAAACAATGAATTGTGTGCGGATAGTCGTTTTTAGTGTAAATGTACTATATATTATACCTTCAAACTTCAAACCTTAACCCTTAAACCATAACCCTTTACATTGAAACACTTCAACCATTGAGGTCACATAATACGTTTACACTAAACACTACTATCCGCATTTGATTTGATATTTTTGAACCGTTGGATGTTCTTAAAATGTTTTTTTTTATATAAAGTTCGATTTTCGTAAAAAAAAAATACTCGGAAGTACTTGATCCAAGAAACTAAAAAAAAGTACGAGTTTAGGAGTTTATCGGATTGAGCACTTTCGGGTATTTGTTTTTAACGAAAATTGAATTGAACATGTAACACAATATTTGTAAAATATCCAACGGTTCAAAAATATCTTACTACCCATATCAAATTACGTATAAACATTTAAAATTCACGAACGAAACTGTGAATGGCCCAAGGCCCCAGAGTGGTCTGGCGCCTCGCGCCTCGGGGGCCCCAGAGTTGTCTGGCGCCTCGCGCCTCGGGGGCCTAGCTCAAAAGTGTGAAGGGCGCGGGGCCCCAGAGTGGTTGGCGCCCCGCGACTCAAAGCCTTAGACCGCACGGTCGCACCAACATCATTTGTTTTATTGTGAGATTATATTTTTCGATGCATACTTGAGCTTATCTACCATATCAATTTTCCACACTTTTTTCGTAACAATTGAACTTGGAGCAACATACAGTAACAAAATTCACGTACAAGAGTCTAAAATACCAAATAAAATAAAAATAGTATTTTGACATACATTAAAAATAAATATGTTTACTCGGTCCAAATGGTACTGTACTGGAAAACTGACTTGGCCAAAACATATCTAAAGTTCCCCATGTCACTCTCTAGATGACTTCTAGACATTTTGTTAGTTATTATAGCAATAATCTGTCCCAGAGCAAATGCACCACAGTTGTTGTTATCCGTTTGTGTATAGCAGCTACGCTGATGTTTAAACTCAAAATCCCACACCTTTTTATTTGTCGGCAATCCAACTTTATTTACCATGTGATGAAGCCAATAAATGAGCGGAACCAAAGCTTTGAATCTCAACATTGCGATTTCATCTGTGTACTTGTGTCGAAACGAGTCATAAATGTTAATTTTCTCCTCATTCAAATCAATACACAGAGCAATGTAATGTCCATCAACATTGGCAATCGTCAGAACCTATCAAATAAATAAATTATTATGATAGTATTATTTTAAAGTTATAACTAAAAGTTCGTTATTATTAAATTAACTTACATATCTGATGCTTGACCATGGTTTTGGCTTCCATGTTTCCACACCGTTAGCCATCATTTCAAGGCATTTCTGCAAATCTTCTAAGGGAACGGGTTCTATACTGTCCGTATGGTGATTTCCCTTGTCCCATATATAATTAAGTGTTTGCTGTAATTGAAAAGATAAAATTAATAAACGTTAATCAATTCAATTGTTACATTTATTTCAGTGCTTACAAAAAATGTGCAAGGAACGATGGTGTATTGATCCTTCATTGAGGGGTGTGGTTCTTCTCCAATGAACTTGAAGTCATGGTGCAACAACTCCAACACCACGTTTACTTGCTGAAAGAAAAAAAAGCAAAATTCAATCATTGCAAAAATAATTATAGTATAAAAAATACTACCTTTTAAATGTACTTACGTAAATATCCATATCAACCTTAAGCGAAATCATCTCACGGAAAAAATCAGGATATATCGCACTCCCCATACCAAGATCGCGCCTGCACATATTGTTGACCAATATAACAGTTGATTACATTAATAGTAGCATTATATTTATTTTTTTAAACTTACCCAATGCAGGGCTTGTCCATGTTCAGATACTCATCAAATTCGCGTGATTGTGCGTTATAAGTTTGTCGTCGTCCAATAGAAATGGCGTGGAACGGTGATTTAGTGTAATGTGATGGACGACGATCTCGAACGTTTTTAATTCCACTTGTTCCAGCCTTACCCGAAATCAGAGATTCCATATTAAAAGCAGCATCAACTCGAGGCTGGACATGAGTGGAATGCTCGATCACCATGGACTGGGGCGTTGTAGGATACTCGACCGTCATCGGAGTAGGATGAAACTCCATTGGAGGGAACTGAAAACGTACAAAAATCATACAATAAGAAGCAAAAAACTTCAAATAATAAAATAATACTACAATATTAATATAATTCTGAAAATCCATTTTGTAAGAAAATACAAAGTCACTAAGATACTAGGGAACCTCGTCTCTCCTATTGCCTAAAGAGAAATCCCTCAAAAGTTCTTCCACTGATTGAATCCGGCGACCCAACCCATCAATCTGAACTCCAAGATCCCTTATCTGAACACTCTGTTTCTCAATCAAAGTCTTCTGAATCTCAAGCTGAGACCTCTGCATCTCCTCCTGACGCTTATTCATCTCCACCTGCAACCTATATGTTTCCTCCTCTCTAGCCATGACTGCATCGTGATTTTTTTGAATTGTCTGCTGAAGGCTTGCCAGCCAGTCCTCTGGACCTCCGGAAGGGAATGACGGACCAGCTTGATTAGAAGACGGACCAGCCTGGTAAGACATCTGGGGTGGGAGTGAGCCGTCAGCATTAGTCTGAGCATCCTCAGTCCGCATAGAATCAGAATGAAACTGGACATAATCAGAGAAGACGCGGTTGTCAGGACCAAAGCGGAGACAATCGGGACCACTGAACTCTTCTTGCTGGAGGTAGCACAGGGTCTTGTAGAAATATTCAGACTGAAACTCCAAAATGTCCGGCTTCAAGCGCGGATACACATTCTGTATAAAAACATAAAACAAATAAAGATTCAAAATAATACTAGTATAAACAACTTTAACTAAAAAATTTAAAAATGAACTTGTTAAAAAAATTACTTTCACATTATTAAGAAAGTCAGAAAATTTGTTGTTGCCCTGTGGGTTCTCTTTGAGAGACCATCGTAGCATCCTAGGATACGAACTCGCGTACTCGGTCCGCACGTATTTTGCCAGTTTTGACTGCGCATCTTCCAATGCCTCGATCATCCAGAACTACATAACAAAAATAAAATATGCATTTTTCACCCATTTGAATAATGTCAACGAAAATAATAAAACAATTCTATCTATACATACCTCGACAACAAATATAAATCCATATGAATTCCAGTAACGATCCTTCGTGTTATTCGTGGACAAATTGATGTCACCCATTTGTTCGAAGGAGTCAATACCAACACTCTGCCATACCTTCAGTCCCCATGGATACTTTTCGCACACGTCTAAGTCACTACAAAGCTGTAGTAAATGCAAAATAATAATTTCAATAAACAATTACGTAAATACTACATAAACAATAAATTTAAATATTGCATTACCTCGAATATCTCATCTTCGATAAATTCCGAGCGGTCAGTAGAGATCACATTTGAAACCAACCAAACAAAACATAGATTCACAATGATTGGGTACTCCGTGAGTGGCCTATGTTCGTCACTCTCATACTCTTCTATTTTATCCAACAAATCTTTGTGTGTCACATAACCATCATTTGAGTGATGATCTGGAAAGGCTAGTTCTTTTAGATTTTTAGGCTTGGCAATATCCTCGGCAGTACGCTCGTCGTAGAAACGCATGCCTGTGATCATACTGAGCTCGACAGGGCTAAATCTAACAACCATCCCATTCACTAAGAATAACTTATTGTACTCGGTCGACCCCTTGCACAATCGGGCAAACATCTGATGGATTGCCCCTCCAGCCAACCTCCCCTTCCCATCCAACAGAAAAAAATTACCGAGCTGAGGGTACTTCTTAATTACATCCGGGAAGTGTAGAAGCAATATATTTCCAAACTTGGGGATATCTTTCCAACTGGTGCGGATGGTTATCTTCCCACTGCACACCTTTTTTTTGTACACACAATCAGGTAGGCTATCACAAATTTCGGATGACTCTACAATGCGATACTCCTCCTGTAAAACACAAAAGTACAAACCGTAAAAAAAACACCTCAGTGGCGCCCGCCTGGCTAGCGCCACGCGCCAGTACAATGAAGACAACACTAGGGCATGAGCATCATCTTGGGTGGTGGAGGCGCCCGCCCAAGAAAATCGACGCAAACACACGAATTTTATCTAATTGAAACAGAAATTGATAATGTCGAATACATAAGAGTTCGAGAAAGCTGTGTATATACCTGGAAAACCCCCACGGCGGCCGTTTCCGACAACCCTCCGAGCTTCGACACCGTCGACGAGTCGTGCAACTGCTTCCTTCTCGGCTCCTCCTCGGAACGAGCCCTTTTCGTAAGCCTCTCACAAGTATCGCTTAAGCTCGCCATTGGTTGGATGATTGAGAGATACGACTGCAGAGTTTATTTATTCATTTGCTGCTTCGATGAAAAAGAGGAGAAACAGGCGGTTAGGTTTATGAAGGAGGTTTTTGCAATTATTTAAACTTGGGAGGAGAATTAGTAATTGTTGTAAAATTAATATAGACTTTTTATTTATTTTTATTATATTTTAAATTAAAAAAAAAAAAAAAATTCTGGGAGGTATTTTCAGAATTTGTTTTTAATGGGAAAGCATTTTTCGCAATTCCCTCCCGTTTTCTTCTCAAGGTGGCATGGAATGTGTTGCAAATAAGATGAAACCGGTAATAAATAAGTCCAGCTCCGGACATTAAACTGAGCATCAATAAAGGCTAAAGGACTTGGATGAACTTGGATGGTAAAAGAATCGAAGAAATGGGTCGAAAATCGAAAAATTGGGATCAAATTGAGTTCGGCGCCCGCCGATTATAATACGTGGTCGCCAGACACGCAACCGCGGGCGCGGAAGTGAATTCAACGGTCGCTGAAAGGGAAAAAATGCACCAGAAGATCTGCCCCGTTTTTTTTGGACGAAACAACGATCGCTGTGATGAGTTCAGCGACCGCGAAAGGTGGTTAGCGACCGCGGCTACAATTCAGCGGTCGCTGGGATCGAAAAATCTGGAATTAAAGATGCAGGCGGGCAGCGCTTTATCATTTCATTAACATAATTTTTTTCTTTCTTTCGATCGAAATTATCTCTCTCAATTCGTAGCCGATTTTCACAGAGTTCCTTGCTAATATTCACTCTCCAACATCTTCAGAACTCTGTATTTCAGGTTTGGGTACAAGATACCAACAAATATCCAAGAAATTTCTCTAAGCTTCAAGTGCACACAAACTGTTCGACAAAATTCCGGAGTGAAGTTTTCAACTATTTTATTTTCCAATCAACATGACACGAAAGAAGAAGGCTCCACTCCAGACTGTACGGACTACGAGGAGCAGAAGAAGAGCTTCCTCATCCACTCAAGCTCCGGGAACTCCATCGGACATTTCCGCTTAATACGGGGCTCCATTTCCTATTTTTGATCAAGAGTAAGGCTGCTCGGTGATGCAGGGGATGATGATGACGAGGAGCAGCAAGGTGACTAGGCAAGGGACCATGCATATGCTCAGTACGCAAGAGAAACGCACTATTGGGGAGAAGCTACTAGAGGTACATCGAGCCGGATACATCCTGACGATCTCCAAGCGATCATCGATGCTAGAACTGCTGCATTTGCGATCGAGAAGCATTACTACGCTTCTGAAAATCGATGATACATAGACGTGATGGATCGACACGATGAACAGCTGCCGGGAGGACACGCTTGAAGAGGAGAATTGAGCTCTTTGGGATGCTTTTGAACGGCTATTACCGGGATCTTGGACACCACCACCACCTTCCGACGAGTGAGAGAGGTCGTGCTAGACACGACCTAGGTTTGTTTTCTGTTTCTTTTCTTTTTGTGTGAGTTGTATATATTTTATTTTATTTATTTTGTTTGGTTAAGTCGTTGCTTGTGTGTGAGTTTTTGTTTTTGGATTGCCCGTCTACGCTGAAATCTTAGTTTGTCCCGAAAGTGGTTGTGTTTGTATGTGGATTTTGTTGAAGTTGTTGCTTGAACTTGCACGGTAGGATTGAATGGAACCACTTGTCATATTTGAGGATTTTGATTATGTCATTGCATGCTTTTCTTGTTGAGAGTACGAGAGCCTATTTCATTGTGAGTTTTCATGTTTTTTCTTGAGAGAGGAGAGTGAGATGACATGTTGATTATTTGAGAATATGTGAACTTGGGACATGATATTGTGTGTATGATGCTCTTGATATTGAAACATTTGAGAAGATGATGAATGTGATTTTAGGATGAACTCCATTTATTATGTTTATCCCAAAAATACCGTGCTCGTCGTGGGACTCCCTAGATAACCCGTTGAGCTTACATGGAGCCTTTTCTTGTAACCGAGCGATGTGAGTTAATTTTTGGTACAAGTTGATGTTGTGGTTATTGGGAATTGTTGTAATTATTGTATCGAACGTTATGTGTTCTTATGTAAGACGAAAAAAAAAAAACTTTCACCCCTTGAAAAAAAAAGAAAAAAAAAGAACTAATTGATTGTGAAAACGATTGATATAGTTGAGAAAAAAAAGTATATAAAAAAAAAAAGAAAAACGAATACTCATTGATTGTGGAAACGATTGATGTAGGGAATAAAATTAAAAAAAAAAAAGATAAAAAAAAAAGGGATGAAAGTCTAGAAGAGAACACATTTGTTATTGAGCTTTCATTGATTGTTGGGATTTGATATTTACCGTGGTGGAGTTTCTTGAGGTTTACATTCGAGCTTATTATTATTCGATCATATCTATGTAGTATTTGACCTTCCGACCTTTATCGATCACATTTTGATTCTCATTGTTTCTTTGAGGGAGTATTTGTATGTATTCGGGAGGTGTTCATGTATTTTTTGATATTATTCTCATATGCACTCTTGTGGAGATTTGTGAGTCGTTATTTATATCATTTTATTTTCTACATATTATCTCGAGCGGTTACTTTTGTGTGTGATGAGAGGCTTTGTTGTTCATGGGGACATTTTCATTTTCTCTTATATGACTCGTCGGTGGGATTGTGGTGTGATTGCAAGTTCATGTAGGTGATTTGTACAAACACAGTGTTGGATGAGTTGACCTTGCTCGGGACTAGCAAGGATTTGAGCGTGGGGGTGTGATTTGTGTAGTGTATATGTGTTTTTAGTTTACGTTTTGTGTAGAGTGTGAGTCGTGTTTTGTTACTTTAGTGTCGTATTATTTTATGTTTTATGTTGTGTTGTGTCGGATCTCACGGGTGGTTGGAAGTTGTTGTTTGGTCATGTTTCAGGTGAAAAGTCGAAGAAAAGTCGAACGAGCTGGGGGACGAAGAGACGAAAGCGAAGCTGAAAATTACACTATTGTCGGCCGACAATGCATAGTGTCGGCTGACATGCTTTTAAAAATCTGATTTTTTGAAAAGGGCAGTTGAAGACGGGCGGTTACGGGGCAGTTTCTGGAGGCTTGAGAAGGCATTTAGACACGAAAATGGAGGAAGAAAAAGATATCTCTCGTCTTGGAACTCGACGTAGAGTGAGGGACGTCGGTATTGACGACATCGACGTTCTAGGAATTGTAATCGAGTTCTACGGCCTTCGTAAACTCTGTAATGTAATCATTTCTTAGTTTTTCATTCCGTTCTTAGTTTAAGAATGTTGATTATATTATGTTTGATTGTGTTTATAAATTGCCTTTTATTAATGTCTTAATGTTATTTCTCAATTCTCTTTAATTGTTTTCGTTAATCACATGCTTTCGTTTATGATATTTTGTTTTCATGTAATTTTCATGTTTGCTCGAATGATGAATCGAGAGTCGCGAAAAAGGAATTTCATATTCAATTGAACTATGTCATTAGAAATGACACAACCTTAGGACTCGTAACTTGATCGAGAACGAGACTCCTAAGTGAATTAAACACTTTTGAGTGAGTTTAGTAACCCGGGAGCTTTACTTTCATGTGTCGAATATTTTGAAATATGAGATGTTATTATGAAATGGCCGGAAACGATTTGATATAAATTATTCGAGTGTTTAATTTCATGTATTTTATTTTCTTGTCATTTAATTTATGTCATTTATTTTTTATTGCAACTTGAACTTAGGATTTAGTAGATATAAAAAAATGCATCTAAAACTATTTCATTCACGAAAACTCTACTCTTCCGTTTCCTTGGATTGATAACCGAGTCAACTACAACTGACCTCGGATTTTGACGAGAGACGCACACAAAAACGTCTAATCAGTTTCGACTATTTCTTTTTTTTTTCATATGATATTTTTTCTTTCCAATGTATTATTTTTAGATACATTCTTATATGAATTTGTTATTCTTAAGATATAATCGGTCATATTCTCGATGTTGACTACACAATGATGAATGGAGATTGCTGCGGTCGAGGACTAAAATTCATTCGGTTTCGTATTGGAGATCTAAAGTAAACATTATCTAATTTGTATAATAATGTTTGTTAAAACTTTAATCCTTTTTAATACAAACTTAAATTCGATATTTTTGTCAGTTATAAAAGCATTGTCTTTGTGCACTTTGGTCCTTTTCCTAGCGAGATCAAAAGCATTGCGGATATGGCTAGAGATAAAAAATTGGGCCATGTCGTTATCATCGTTCAACTTGCTACCACTATGATGTTCAAAGGTATATAATTAGTGAATCATATATTATTCTTATATATTTAGAATTGTTTTTTGATATTTTATTAATTTTTGTTAATTGTATATTATAACAACGTGTAGAGGAGTTTGTACTTCACAACACTGATGGTCCAACAAAGGTGATCACATATAACCACGTGCATGAGGCAGTTGAATACAGTCAAAAGTAAGTTATGGATTCCAATTTAGAGACCATATGTAAATGATGTGCCATCTTTATTTATTTCTGTAATCATCCACTGCGAATTCTAATTATTAATTTTTGTATTTATTTTTATAGGTTTGTAGGTAAGTGGCGCAAATGTTCCAACGTAATTCACATTTCTTGAAGTTCAATGTCTACTCGACGTGGTCCACACCTCTTGCAGTACCTTATAATATGATTTTATTTTCCAACGTTTTTCTATTATTCTCTCTTTATTTATAATAACAATTATTATTAAGGATTTATTTTTATTTGAAAATAATTCATGTTTTGGAACAATTTGATTATCTTAGATTCGGCCAAAAAAATTTATTTTATTAATTATTTGTTTGGAGAATCGTTTGCCTTTGTTAATGTTTTATCTGATAAAATTAACTTATTGCTAAACAAAATACATTGTGTAACAAAATATACTTGGATCATTATATTGAAAAATACATAGTATATTTAAGAAGAATATTTATGTAAATCGTTAAAATAGCCAACTGCATCAATCAAGATATATCTGCTAGATTAATAAACTCCGAGATATGTACGAAAACAAAATATATAAAATATTATTTTTGTAGTATAAAATAACACACCAACATTATTGATATCATTTTTTAAAACGTAATATTTTATATGTGGCCCAAGATTATAACTATAAATATACATAATAATATCACAGATGAATCGTGCTATTAATGAAAATTATCTTTCACGTAAAAGATTAAATATTTTATTGGTTAATAAGAATATAGTAAGATAAGGAAGTAAATCAACACCTATCTACATATTATTCTTAAAATAATAATTATGGATGGATTTATTTTTTGTTAAGATACGTTTCATAAATATCTCTGTATATGTTTATCGTGAAGAGTATATTATTAATATATATAATATTTTCTATCAATTGATATCGGCTATAAATAATCCAATAGTTTCAAGCAAGAGTTCAATCAAATTTCAATGGCTTCTAATACTGAAATGGCTGCGAATTACACTCCCATTTCGCAAATTAATAAAAATAGGATTGATTGGAATATCCGTGTTCGTGTTTGTAGGAAGTGGAAGACCCCCGGGAATGGAAGAATTCCGCAAACATTGGAGTTTTTGTTTGTTGACAAGGAGGTATACACTATTTATTGTGCTTATATTTTGTTTTTACGAAATAATTAACCATGAATCTGAATTCTTTATCTATTTTATTTGGAAATCATTTATAAGTTTATTGAACAATACTAATACTATTTATTTTTACAGGGAACTAGAATTCAGGCATCCGTTCGACATTTTTTAATTTATCAGTTTGATAATAAACTTAACGAAGGAGAGCTATTGTCCATTAGTCAATTCTCGGTTGTTGATAGCCAGAAAAATTTTCCTATAACTGACCATCCCTACAGGATTATATTACAGAGGAATACTTTTTTGGCCCCGGCAACTGTTCCGAATTTCCCAAATACGTTGTTTGAATTCAAAAGTTTTGTTGATATTAAGGAGAGTATTCAAAAAGCCTACGGACCTCTTTTTGGTATGTAGATGAATATTTTTGTTTAAGCCTTAGTCTGAATTATAATGTACTTTAAAGTATTATAATGTTTAAAATTTTGTATTTAATGACTTATATATTGTTTTACAGATGTAACTGGACAACTCATCGACTTGAAAGACATTAAATTGAAGGACGACCCCCTTGCGAAGGGCAACCAAAGTATTCATCTTTTGCTTAAAGATTTGGAGTGAGTCGATTTTAAAAGCACATTATTTTTAATTATAATTTGTTAAAGTGATGTTTATTCAATCTTATACTTTGAAACAGTGGGAATAGGATCCAGTGTGTACTTTGGGAACCTTATTGCAAACAAATGAATAGTTTTTTTGAGAGCGTACGCAATAGAAAAACGGATAAGAATGTCGACATCATTCAGCTATGTAGGACTAAAATTCTGTTCCAAGGTTTGTAAGGGACCTTTCTTATACACTTTGTTTTATTTAAAAGTGCAAAATATAATAATGTTCATTTTTTTATTTGTTTTTTATTCTTTAGGTGCTGTTGGTATTTCCAATACTTACCACGCAACTAAAGTTATCACAGATCAAAATGTTGATGAAATTTTCGAGTTCTGAAACAAGTAAATAAAATTATTATTGTTTTTTTCTACAATTACATAATGTTAAATAATTTATAATCTTTACTTTTTAGGCTACCTGATGACGGTGTCTCTCTATCGTTTGATGGCTCGATGATATCTTCTTCCTCTTACGTTAGTGTAAGAGATGAATTGCAAAACCCCGATACTATAGTTCTTTGTTTGAAAGATTTGATGTTGGAGAAAAAGGTATGTATTCAATACATGTTTAATTTATATGTATTTTTTTTAATATTTGTATTTATAAGAATAAAATTATAAAGTGTTAAACAATTAATATGTATTGTATTGTTTTCGCTTCGTCATTTATAGGTTGGAAAATATTGGATTGTCGGTTCCATATTTGAAAATTTTTACGATAGAGGTTGGTGCTATAACAGTTGCTTCAAATGCAAAAAGAAGGTTGTGGAGAATGAGTCTGGATTTTTTTGTGAGAATTGTTCAACCAATGTTAGCGTCAATGTGAGGTACAAGATTCACGTACAATTTGTTGATGGTGATGATAATGTTGTTTTGTTGTTGTGGAACGACGTTGTCACTTCTCTAATTGGCAAAGCCGCAGCTGCTATTTCTGTTAACAAGATTGTGGTAAGTTATCTTAAATAACAAAATATAAAGTGACAACGTTTTATTTAATTGCATGCTTCAGTATACATATTGAACCAAAATTATTAGTATTACACCCATGCTTCAATGTGTTGTTATATTTTTTTTCCAGGAAACTCACACTATTTTAGATGTTGATGGAAATCAAAAAGAAGAGAAGAAAATTGAAGTTCCTCAACCTGTCGATGATCTCATCGGAAAAGAGCTCATGTTCAAAGTGGGCCTTGAAACAAAGCACATCGAAGGAACAGATTCGGTCTATTCCGTGGATAAATATTCAGACGATGCTCACTTTCTGAAGAAACACAAAAAAACCGATCACCGTGTAGTTCAATTTTTCGAGCGTCAAGACCAGGACGTCGTTCGCGACTCCCACTATTCTAAGAAAGTATCTTCTGTCCGCGTGAAGATTGAGGATGAATTCAAATCTCCAGAATCTGTCAAGCATTTCAAAAGGCCGCCGGAAATATTGAGCGACGATGATTTACCTGATGAACAGGGTTCAACAAACTCCAAACTTAAGATGAATCATTCTGCCGAGTGATTCATTTCTTTAGTTTTCTTATTATTTCAATTATTCCTCTTTCATTTTAGACTGTTGCTTATTTCTTTTATTTTTTTTTATTTTATTCAGTACAATAATGCTTTTGCAGCATGAATTTATTCAAAGTTATTTTTATTTTCTGAAATAAGTTACGTTCTTATTATATGATTTGTTGTTTATTTTCATTTAAATTTAATTTGATAATATTTATACATTCAAATGAAAGCACATTTTTTTAAAGGAATTGTTAATTTCGAATTTTTATTTGAAAATCATAAATTGGAACGTATATATTTTGACGATTTTACTATAATTAAGGAATATGAATCCTTATATTGTACAACGAATTTTTATTTTTTCAAATAAAATAATTATCTTAATTAGGAATTTTTATTCCTTAATTGTTTAAATATTTTGATTCCTTATAATGCGCCCATTATTTTAGCAACAATTAAATTCTATTATCCCTAAAATTACACAACATTTATTAATTTTATTCAAACACTGCTGATGTTCTTGTTTTTGTGCCGCTTTTCCGTGACATTTTGTGTGTGAATTGTATCGTGTTGAGTTGGTTATTGGTATATTCTTCGTGGCTTTGGTGCGTTTGATGTGTTTGTCGAGTGTGTAGGTAGACGAGCACGCATGTTTCGAAAAGGACGAAGAAAGGAGCTAAAACGTGTCGAGTCGAGGCGAAGCCGGTGCAGCCCAGGATCAGGCGATCGCCCGAGCTCCCCAAGCGATCGCATGGCCAGGATTCCAGGGAGCCTGCAAAAGACACCAGGCGATCGCTTCCCTCAGTAAGCGATCGCCTCCTCGCCGCCGCGAGCGATCGCCCCCCTGCCTGGCGATCGCTTGCCCTCGCCTCCAGAATTCTGCTTTCCTCCACCAGGCGACCGCTTCCTAGCCCAGGCGACCGCTTCCCATCCAGCGCGAGCGATCGCTTCCCTTCACAGGCGATCGCTTGGCTCTTTTCTCCAGCTTTGACCGCGATTTTGACTCGGCTTTTGACGACCTATAAATAGGGCTTCGACCCAGAAACTTAGACATCGTTTTTTCATAATTTTCCACCGCACTTTTGAGAGCTCTTGTGAACTCGTTGCTTAGGTTTTTATTCGTGTGTTTTTCTTCCCTTTGGATTGGATTGAAACTCGGTAAAAGTCGGAGATTCCGCCGACGGGTACTTTGGTTCGGATTTGACAATTAAATTAGTAAGTTCTTGCTTTTAATTTCTTGTTCTTAAATTCTCGTTCTTATTAGGGTAAACGTTGTTTTCACTTTTCGTAATTCGATTTCATGAATTTTTATTTTCAAAAACTTAATTTCTTTTCAATCAAAATCATGAGTAGCTAAATTCTTTTGCTAGGGCTAGGGTTGAGTGAATATCGAATAGGGTTAATGTTTGAATTCCGATCTTGAATTAACATCAACCGGGAACGGACATGTTGGAATAATTTTATGAATTCAAGGTTTTAACTCGAAAACGATAAACACGATTCCCGAAGCCCTAGTTTGTTTCTCATCTAATTCAAAACCATCTTTCTCGTTTTTACTCGCTTTAACGTGTTTTCAATACTCTAGTTAATTTTTAGAATTAAACAAAACCAAAAATCAACTCTTGCATTATGCTATTTCTCTTCTTCTCTTAGTTGCAAACGAATAAACGCTTTTACGCCAATAGTAGTGTTCCTCGAGAGATCGACTCGGGCGAGTTGCTTTAGCAACTAGTTCGATTATTTTATTTGATTTGTGACGCTACAAAACGATTAATCAAATTGGCGCCGTTGCCGGGGAACACTTTAGGCACTAGTATTAGTGTTTAGGTGTTTGCAACAAATTCTTTTTATTTTTCTTTTACTTACTTTCATTGTTCAGGTGCGTTTGATTATTTTCTTGGTTTTGTTGGTGCATGGTAGGTACAAGAAGTCGAACTACCGAACTTGCACCCGTGATCGAGAATATCAACCGACGCAAGAGCATCAGCCGGTGCGCGAAGTTAGGCGACGACACTTCGTCCGATTCTTCCATCACCGATTCCGAACCCGAGACCGAAATCTCAGCCATGGACGGGGCTATACCCAACAATGGCAACAACGGAAATAATGGGAACAATGGCAACAACGGAAATAACGGAAATAATGGGAACAATGGCAACAACGGAAACAACGGGAACAACGAAAACCGTGCCCAGCCACCCCTCTTTGGAGATCTGACTCATCCGCATATCGACGGAGCTAGCTCATGCATCGTCCTGAGTGATGTCGCCCGGAGATACGACCTCAAGGCACACCATCTTGCTCAGCTTCCTCAGTTCTCCGGAACCACTAACGAGGATGCCCTCAACTTCATCAGGGAGTTCTACACAGCCTTGCAGGCCTTCCCCATCGGAGCACTCGATGATGATCAGCTCCGGTTGAAATGTGTTCCGTATGCCTTGAGAGATAGGGCGAAGATCTGGCTGTTATCCTTGGAGACGGACTCGATCACTACCTGGACGGACATGTACCGGGAGTTTATTACTCGTTTCTACCCTCAGCAGAAGACCTTCGACTTGAGAGGTCAGATATGCGCCTTCGAGCAGAAACCGGGGGAGTTCTTTCATGAGGCTTGGGAGCGATTCCGGAGCCTATTAAGGCAATGCCCACACCACGACCTCACACCCACCTCGGTCATCCAATTCTTCTACAAGGGTTTGAGCAGAGAGGACCAGAGAGAGGTGAAAACCGCAGCTGGCGGAAATATCAGTGGTCGGAACAGTGATGAGATGACGGAGATCTTCAAGTCACTATCAGCTGAGTCGAGGCAAATGAGCTCAAGGGGAGTGTGAATGCCCAGTTGGCGAAACAGGTTGCCGACCTGACAAAGAAGGTCCAGATGTTGGAGACTACTGAGGAGCAACCTAAGAGGCAGATCTATCACGTGGAGCCGTGTAGCTTATGTGGGGAGATTGGCCATTTCTCCAGCTCTTGCGGACAGGGCATGCCGACTCCACCCCAAATGATGGACCCGAACTATGGTCCAGAGGTGCAGGTGAATGCGATGCAGGGGTACAATCAGCAGGGCAACCAGAGGAATGACCCTTACTCTAACACTTACAACCCGGGCTGGAGGAACCATCCTAACTTCTCGTGGAAACAAGATCAACCACAGACTCAGGGGCAAGGTTCTCAGACGAACTTCAATAATCAGAACCGACCTCAGAATCAGGGGTACCAGAACGCCGGGAACCAGAATTGGCATAATAATCAGAATTATCAGAGGCCTCAGTACCAGCAACAGCAAAATCAGCCGTACTACCCGCCACCACCTCAGCCTCAACAGGTGCCACCGAAGACTTCAGGCTTAGACGAGAAGTTTGCATCCTTCATGGCTTCGACTCAGGCTATCCTGAATCATAACCAGCAGAAGATAGAGGGGGTGGAGTCTAATATGACTAACCAGAATGCGGCGATTAAGAGGATCGAGACACAGGTGGGGCAGATGGCCAGCCGAATGAACGAGATG
The DNA here is from genome assembly GCA_954870475.1 of Euphrasia confusa. Taxonomy (NCBI): domain Eukaryota; kingdom Viridiplantae; phylum Streptophyta; class Magnoliopsida; order Lamiales; family Orobanchaceae; genus Euphrasia; species Euphrasia confusa. The sequence continues at coordinate 16,519,185 of OX940968.1, forward strand.
GCACAGGCTAATCAGAAGGATCGGATTCCGAGCCAACCGTATCAGGCTAAGGCGGTCACAGTGCTTAGGAGCGGACGTGTCATTGATAATCACGTCGAAATGCCAACCGAGGAAGTAGAAGAGGACACTCCGGCTCCGGAAGAAGCCGAGCAAAGAGTCCCGATCGAGGAACCGTTGGAGAAGCCGGTGGAGAAACCGGTAGGAAATCCGATACCAGCACCCGAGACGAGTCGGGCAGCCTTACACAAGGCCGATAATCCTTATAGACATCTTGTGCCACCTTACCCGCATCGGTTGAGGAATGAGAAACAAGATCAGCAGTTCTCGGAGATTTACCAGCTTTTATCTAAGGTGAATGTGAATCTCCCTCTCCTCGACATCATTCGAAACATCCCGTCCTATGTCAAGTTCTTCAAGGACCTCGCTTCGAGGAAGAGAAAGTTCATCGACAACGAGAAGGTTGTAGTTTCCGAGGTGGCAAGTGCGATACTTCAGCACCAGCTCCCCGAGAAACAAAGAGACCCCGGGAGTTTCAACATAATGATTGCCGTTGGGAATGGCAAAGAAGTGTCCGGGATGCTCGACTTGGGAGCGGGTATAATTCTGATGCCGTACGCCGTGTACGAGAAGTTGGAGTTGGGCGATCTCAAGCCCACTCGTATGTGCCTCCAGCTCGCCGACCGGTCGATTCGGTACCCCAAGGGTATTGTGGAAGACATATTGGTACAGGTCGGAGGATTGATAGTACCCGTGGATTTCGTGGTACTCGACGTTGGAGAAGTTCCCGAGAATGGGCGAGATCACGCCATTCTTTTGGGAAGACCATTCATGGCCACCACTAATACTGTGATCGATGTGAAGAACGGTGCGCTTGAGATGACCGTTCTTGGTGAAAAAGTCTCGTTCTCCGTCCGAACGGGGAAAGCCATTCCCGCTGCCCTTTACGTGGAGAATTGCTCCTTCGTCGACCACGTTGATGACGAAGTGGAAGCCGCTTTCGTAGAGGAGAGCAGCCCCGAGATCCTTGAAGGCGAGGAGGAAAAATTAACGGATCCCACCTTTGTGCGACTTAGCTCACAAGAAGCCGAGATCGAGGCTCCGAAAAATAAGGTGGAGTTGAAACCGTTACCGAGCCACCTCAAATATGTTTTCTTGGAAGACGGGGAACAAAAACCCGTGATCATCTCAGCCACTTTGAGAGCCGAGGATGAAGAAGCGCTCGTGGCAATACTAAAGCAGAACAAGAAAGCGTTTGGGTGGAGTCTAGGAGATATCCGTGGCATCGACCCCTCGGTGTGCATGCACCGGATCATTTTAGAGGAGGGATCGATCCCTAAGAGAGATGGACAGAGGCGACTCAACCCGGTTCTGATGGAAGTCGTAAGGACGGAGATCTACAAGCTCCTGGACGAGGGGCTGATCTATGCCGTTGCCGATAGCCGATGGGTGAGTCCGGTTCATGTGGTCCCAAAGAAAGGAGGCATCACCGTGGTGGAGAACCAGAAAGGAGAGCTCCTTCCGACTCGTATTACTACGGGGTGGCGGATGTGCATTGACTATCGGAAGTTAAATGCCGCCACCCGAAAGGACCATTTTCCTCTCCCTTTTATTGATCAATTACTTGATAAATTAGCAGGACATGCATTTTATTGTTTTCTTGATGGCTTGTCAGGGTATTACCAGGTGGCAATAGCACCGGAGGACCAAGAGATGACGACTTTCACATGCCCCATTGGTACCTATGCTTGGAGGAGGATGCCCTTCGGCTTGTGCAATGCACCGGGAACATTCCAGCGGTGTATGATGTCCATCTTCTCCGAGATGATAGGTAACTTCATGGAAGTTTTTATGGACGATTTTTCTGTTTTTGGCTCTTCGTTTAATGATTGCTTGGGTAAGCTTGATAGGGTTCTTAAGAGATGTATCGAGAGTAGTCTTACCTTGAGTTGGGAGAAGAGTCATTTCATGGTAACTAGTGGGATAGTACTAGGACATATGGTGTCTAGTCGGGGGATAGAGGTTGATAGAGCTAAGATAGAGGTTATTGAGCGACTACCACCTCCCATTAATGTTAAGGGCATCCGTAGTTTCCTTGGACACGCCGGGTTTTATAGGAGGTTCATTAAGGATTTTTCCAAGATTAGCCAACCTTTGTGTCATTTGCTAGGGCAAGACGTTGAGTTTAAGTTCGATGAATCGTGTCTAGTAGCCTTTAATACACTTAAGGAGAAGCTTACCTCAGCCCCGGTAGTTGTAGCACCGAATTGGGAGTTACCCTTTGAGATTATGTGTGACGCGTCTAACTCAGCGGTAGGAGCGGTTCTTGGTCAGAAAGTGGATAAGTTGCTTAGGGTTATTTATTATGCTAGTGTGACCCTAAATAGTGCCCAAACCAACTACACCACTACCGAGAAAGAGTTGCTAGCGGTCGTGTTTTCCTTGGATAAGTTTAGGTCTTATATCATAGGGTCTAAAGTCATCGTCCATAGTGATCACCAAGCCCTACGACATTTGCTAGCTAAAGCTCAAGCCAAACCGAGGTTGATTAGATGGATCCTTTTACTTCAAGAGTTCGATGTAGAGATAAAGGATAGGAAGGGGTGTGAGAATGTAGTAGCCGATCACTTGTCTAGGCTAGAGCCACCCCCCGAGACTATAGGTGATAGTAGTGATGGTTCGATCCCCGACTTTTTCCCTTATGAGCTTGCTATGGCTATGACTCCGGTACCTTGGTACGCGGATATTGTGAACTTTTTGGTTGCAGGAGCTCTAAGAGAAGGGATGACCTCTCAAGAAAGGGCGAGGTTCGAGCATTTGTCCCGGGAGTACTTCTGGTCGGACCCCTACCTCTACAAGTTCGGGAAAGATGAAGTGATTCGCCGTTGCCTTCCGGAGGAGGAACAACTTGACGTGCTCAAGTGTTGCCACCATGACGAAAGTGGAGGTCACTTTGGGGGCCATAAAACAGCCCACAAGGTACTCCAATCAGGTTTGTATTGGCCTACTCTTTTCAAAGATGCAATCGATTATTGCAAAGCTTGTGATCGGTGCCAACGCATGGGGAATATCGGTAAGAGAGATGAGATGCCTTTAAATATCAATTTAGCTGTTGAAATTTTTGATGTTTGGGGTATTGATTTCATGGGACCATTTCCCGTGTCTTTTGGTTTTGAGTACATATTGCTAGGTGTTGATTATTTGTCCAAGTGGGTTGAAGCAATCCCCACTAGGACTTGCGATGCTAAAGTGGTGCTTAAGTTTGTGCAGGAGAATATCCTTTCTAGGTTCGGCTTCCCGAAGGCCATTATCAGCGATGGCGGAAATCACTTTTGCAACAAGCTCTTCGAGAAGTTTATGGTCAAGAACGGCATAGACCACAAAATTGCCACCGCATATCACCCACAAACTTCCGGGCAAGCCGAGACTAGTAACCGTCAAGTGAAGGAGATACTCGAGAAGACCGTGAAAACCTCCCGCAAGGATTGGTCGGAGAGGCTTAACTCGGCTCTATGGGCTTACCGGACCGCGTACAAGACGGTGATCGGAATGAGTCCCTACCGCCTCGTCTTTGGAAAACATTGCCACTTGCCGGTGGAAATCAAGGCTACAAACATGGATTTAATGGAGGGCGGAGGAGCCCGAGCTTTGGAGTTGTCCGAGCTTGATGAGATGCGCAATGAGGCCTACGAGAACTCTCGTATCTATAAGGAAAAGGTGAAGGCGACTCACGACAAGAGGATCAAGAACAAGGAGCTAACCGCAGGGATGAAGGTACTTTTATTCAACTCGAAGCTCCGGTTGTTCCCCGGTAAACTCAAGTCAGGGTGGAGTGGCCCATACGAAATTATGGAGGTGTTCCCGTATGGAGTGGTCAAGCTCTACAACCCAAAAACTAGAGGAGCAATGCTAGTCAACGGGCACCGAATCAAGCCATATATCGAGCCTTACATGGAGGGAGACAAAATTAAGTTCGGAGTAGAGTCGATTCTACTCGAGGACGTCTCTTATGAATAGAGCACGTTAGTCAGGCTCGTGACTATAAACGAGCATCGCGTGGAGACTAGTCCACGGACCGTATCGCTCTTTCGGTTCCCAAAATGAGTGCCACGTGGGGGCCTACCCACGGACGTCAAGCTCACGACGTAAACTGAGCTAATTTGTGTCTTTACATGACAGGAGAACGAGATCGAACCACCATCTCCGGCCGCCACCCTCGCCATTGCTCGGACCGCCGCCGTCGAACCTCCTCGATCCAACCACCCTCGTCGCCCAAACACCACCACCCGCCGTTCAGCCACCCAACAACCGCCGCTCTCTCCACCGAAGTCGCCGTCGTCTCCACCAACTCCAGTCAGTCACCGGCCGATCCCACCACGGCAGTCCCGTGAGCAGCCCTAGCCGAGCCATCCTCAGTCCGTCCCTCGTGCTCGTCTATTTTCACGGCAATCCCGTGAACGTCCGGTTAGTTCGACTTTTTCCGTTTCAATTCCGAAGTCGGCAATCCCCATCCTCGACTATTTCACGGCAGCCCCGTGGATACACTCGCACTCGGCAGACTCGACGCCTCACCTCAGTTCCCGGCAATCCCGTGAACTATTCTCGATTAACCGCGGCAGCCCGTTCCGTCCCTCGCCACTCCGATATGGCCAACACTCGAAGCAAGAGGAAGGCTCCAGCTTCAAAGAAGGCTCGGACTGACGAAGGTCCATCCACCGTGGCCCCCGACTCCGACAATGAACAAGCACCGCAAGCTCGGGCACCACAGCAGCCCCCGGCTAATCGACGGACTGACCTCCGGGATACTTACGGTGCCGACTTCCCTATCTATAGCCACAAGGAAGGTAAACGACTTCTCGCCTTTCGCAAACACACATTTGAGTATCCCCGTCCCTTTGATTGGTCTTTAGTTAAGAAGTTGGGGTTGTACGACGATGTGAAGAAATATTTGAAATTGTTGGGTATGTGGACTATCGCACAAGAAGACTTCGGATATTCGACTTCCCTTGGCCTAGAGATGCTATGTACTTTTGAGCATCACTCGGATGGGCGTTTCTACACGTGTCGGCTTTTGGGCAGAGAAGCTCGGATCGACGCAAAATCTTTTGAAGTGTGCTTTGAATTCCCCATTGATGGTGCTCAGAGGGAAATCCCCGAAAAAATAGACAAGAATGAGGCATGGCGGACCATTACCTCGGTTCCCACTTATACCGGAAAGAGTGTCCAAATTGCCGACCCGACCCTGCTCCTCGTGCATCGCTTCATCGCTTACAATATCTCCGGAAAGGATGAATGCAACAAAGTGAACAAATCGGAGCTTTTCCTTCTCGAGCGTGCCTACAAGGGATACCCTTCTTCTCCCACCGACTACATGTTAGGGCAGATGAAGAGGACATTCGAGCGAGGAGCCCATCATGCATCCTTCTTCTACATTGCTACTGCCTTGGCCCATTCCCTGACTTGGATTGACCTAGACGACCCCGACAGACTTCCTGATGACTACAACTCGGAACCCCGGCCGATTGATTTGCAGGAGCTTTACGGTTCTCACCTCCTCGACCAGGACGGACAGTTTCGCCCTCATTCTGCACGTATCGCGCAAGGGGCTCCGAGGAATGCCGCCTCGGCTAGCACCGTACCTCCGGTTCAGCCCCCGTCTCAGCTACCACAGCCAGGATATGCCTCGGGGTATGGAGATCCGATTCCCTACCCGCGGTACCCGTCCTATACCGCCGGTTTCCATGACATGATCAACCAATTCCAGGAAATGCGGACTAGCTTTGAGGACGCGGAAACCAGTAGGAGGGAGATTGAGTACGATACGCGGGAGGATTTTCGGACGACTTCGGGAGCTACGCGCACTTACATTGATGAGCGGTTCAACCGGATGGAAGCCCAAGCCACTCTTCAGTACGACCATTTCAATGGTCGGCTCGACCGGATCGAGGCCCAGCAGTCCACTCATTACGACTACTATGTGGCCGAGAATGCCCGTCGGCAGGCCCGTGAGGACTCAGAGCACGCCTACCACGCCTCCCAGTACGCTCAGATGATGGCCATGTTCCGAGGGCCACAGTATCCCCCACCCGAGCCATGAGGATCGACCGTACCTTCGTACGGTCGCGGTATGTACATAGAGTCTTTTATTTCTTGTTTTGAGTCGTGTTTCTTTATTGTTTTGGTTATCCTTCTCTGTTTTGCTTTTCGTGGTTTGTTTGAGTTTTGGTGTGTAGGATGCTCACCCCGTTGCATGTGGACATTCCCGAGGTCGACTTTCTTTGGACGCGTGCTTTCCTAGGAGGGTACTTCATCCACGAGGACATGGATTAGCCCAAGTGTGGGGGGGTTTGCTTTCTTTTCTCCTTCTCCTTCTTCCCTTTCTTTGTGATTTGTCGTGCTTTAGTTGTTGTTTTTTTTTACTTGTTTGGTGTCGGCATGTGATAGCTCCCCTTTGTTGAGATATGATCGTCATGAAAGTGTAGTTGTTATGTTCCCCATGCATGTTAGTTGCTTTATTTCAATTCTTGGAGTACAATGGATTTTTGATGCTAGAGGTCGGTATATGAATAATTGTTGACTCCGTGATTAGACACCGTAAAGTGACCTTGAGATAATTGCATGTCATCGTTTCACTTTCCAAATGACCTTGTGAGAATTTGAACCATTATAGCTTTCTTCTTTGTGTGACACTTCTCGTTGATTTCTTGAGCTTCTCATTTTCTTTGTTCTACATCTTATGCACCCGTATGGACTAGAGATAGCTAAAGCATGCTTAGGTTGTTACTTGAGACTTGTACGTCATAAATTACTTGATTTTGAATATGATTGGGTATTGATCGACTAGGATAGCCATTTTTAGCCGCTTTTCGATGTTTTGACCCCGAGCCCGTCGTGGGACACCCTAGTAGCCCCGTTGAGCCTACGTTTAGCCTTTCCTTGTTGTCCTATATTTCGTGAAGGAGAGAAGGGAAGTCTTGTATGTGGGGATATAAGGTGTCGATATGATGTGCTTTGTAATAAGTCGAGACGTGTTATAAGTCTCCAAAAAAAAAAAGAGAAAAACGAAAATGAGACAAGTTTAGTCTCCCAAAAAAAATAGAAAAGAGTCGAGACATGTTATAAGTCTCTAAAAAAAAAAAAAAAAAAAGAAAAATAATAAAAAAGAGTCGAATAATGGTACTAGTTAATTGCTCGGATATTTGATGTGGCTTTGATGAGTTCGTTGGTTGTATTTGGTGTGGAAGGGGGTGTTGTGCGTTAGACGGATATTTGATTGTGTTGGAGGTACGTGCTTGTACGAGTTAGTCCACTCTTCCCCAAATATTCCCGAATACCTTTAGCCGAGCCCCGTTACACCCATTTTTGTCGATCACCCATGATTCTTAAGATAGTAGACCTTGATTAGTGGAGAGTGCAATTTGAGCATGTATTTAGTTGGTGTCCTTAGGTGCATTCGATGTTATTTGAAGCTCGTCGTAGATCCTTTCGTGCTTTCCTTTGTTTAATACACAAGCTTATTTCTTGTTCTTTCGCTTGTGTGTGCTTATGAGTGACCTATTCTCGAGAGTTAAAAAAAAAAAAAAAAAGAAATAGAGTGAATCTTTGCGAGGGAACTTGATATTGTGACATGTGATGATGCTTAGGTGATCTCTATTGTGTCTAATTCATTGTGGGTCGATGGTTGTTTACTTTACCTTTTCCGTACGCATCGAGGATTTATGTGTAGTTTTGAGAACTCGAGTTGGTGATTGGCATGCATGTGTGTTGGGTGTACGACTTGCTTTCATGATTGCTTGCTTGAGGACAAGCAAGAAGCCAAGTGTGGGGGAGTTGATGTTCTTGTTTTTGTGCCGCTTTTCCGTGACATTTTGTGTGTGAATTGTATCGTGTTGAGTTGGTTATTGGTATATTTGTAACAACCCAAAATTTTACTTACTTAAACCTTGAATTTACCTAAATAATTTTACTAATTTATAAATCAATTTAATAAATTAAAGCTACAAAATAGAATATATTTTAATTAAACCTTAAATTTGATAAATAATATAATAATAATTGTATAATTAATAATTTGATTCAACCCTATTTAATTAATATAATTTAAAATTTACTTATTAAAAGATATCTTGTCAAGCAAGAAATATCATTATTTAACTTACCAAAATCAAATAGAAACCCTAATACAATTAACTCTTATTTTCATCTCTATAAATACCTAGTCTTTTACCCTTACACATATATCACCACGCCACCATCGATCTCCTCAAGAAGAGATCAACACCTAATTTTTCCTATTCGTCCTTTCAATTGTTTTCCCATCACAATAACACATGCACCGTATATACATATATCAATTTACCCATATTTCACCCTAATATGTCCCAATTCAGTTCGTAAAGCCTTGCCACTAAGACCCACCAGATTTTCTAGGCCGTAAGCCAAAAGCTTCCACCACATGGCTCCAATCGTTGTCTCTATGTTCACTGCAAAGAAAAGAAAAGGAGAAAGAGGAATTCTTATCTCTCACCTACAACTACAGTACGTGTCTCTATTAAATATACATAATATTGCTATATGGTCCCTAACTTATAGTAAAACTGTGAGCCACTCCACAATTAAATCATAATAATATTATTAAGTCCATACTAAGTATTTTAATTATTAATTCAGTCCCAGAAATTTAAAGAGTCGATAGTTCAGCCCTTAAGGTCTTAGACGCGCTTTGGATTTTCGCGTTCACGTCCCATGCTCATCGAGGTAGGTGTCATGTTGTCGATTTACCTTGTTTACAACTTGTTTCATTATGTGTGTCTCTATTTGTGCATCTATGTGAATTTATTAAAATATATTTTTCGTTGTAACCTGAGACCGGGGAAAAGGGTCGAAGGGGACCAACGCAATAGTTGGCGCAACTCGCAATATCCAGATTATTAAATGGATCTCATGTTTATTAAAATTACAATATTTTCATGTTATCCAGATTATTAAATGGATCTCATGTTTTATTAAAATTACAATATTTTCATGTTATGTTCATTGGTTATACATGTATTTGATTCTGGTATTGGATGAGGTAATGACCCTATTGAGCGCATTGAGCTCACCCTATCGACAACAACTATTTTTAGGTACACTCGAGAATGCCGAGCGAGAGAAGTGATCAAGGATGGAAGATCAAATGAAAATAAATATTTGTTTCTTTGTGCATAAATTATTATCAGGATTGTTTTGTTACGACATTTCTTGTTTAAAACCTTTAAACGCATCTACTGGCTTTTCTCTTTTTACTTTTATAATGACTACGAATATTATTTTTAAGGTGTCGTAAGTCCAGTTGGTACGTATGCATGGCTAGTTATTTGGTATTTAATAGCATATATAAAAGTATAATTTATTGCCTAATTACCTTGATGTGTAGTAGTATATGCATGATAGGTTTACGTACTATATATGATTTAAGCATGTGCATATATATTTTTTTGTATATTCAGGAGTTGGTATATGTATATTTATATGTACTTGCTTGTATTTGTATATATATAAGTACCTGTTCATAATATATATATATATATATATATATATATACATACGATACTTAGTATACATACATGAATAATATACTTACTTAGCAAAAGTAGTTAGTTCTTTTGTTAACTGAAATGTAAATATATTTTACTTCTCCAAATAAAATTTCGTGACACCCGCACTTTATTAAATGTTATTTTCAAAATTTACACCTTCCGCTGTTATAAAAATACGGGTCGTTACAGTTGGTATCAGAGCAGGTGCCGACCGGAATTGTGGGAACTAAGTGTCTTGCGGGGCCAAGTGCTCCACCCAGAAGTTGGTGAGAGTACCCGTAAGGGGCATTCCTGCACGGATGGTAGGTCCTGGGCAAGTAAGGCACGCAACGAGGACGTTGCGCAGAAAAAGGTGGGGTGATTGTAACGCCCCAGAAAATTCAAAGGCTTAAAAGGATTGAATATGCTACTCATACCAACAGATGCATCTACTTTTCTGGGCATCATCCTATAAGAACTCCAAAGTTAAGCGTGCTGGCTCTGGAGTAATTCTAGGATGGGTGACCCCCTGGGAAGTCTCCCGGGTGCGCACGAGTGAGGACAAAGTGCGCTGGGAAAGACAAGTGTTGGTACAGTGGGGCCAGGATATCACTCCCGCAAGCAGTCATTGGTAACCGAGCCGGCCCATTAGGGTCGGGCTTCGACCCCTCAACGGGCCGGGGCGTTACAATATTCTTCGTGGCTTTGGTGCGTTTGATGTGTTTGTCGAGTGTGTAGGTAGACGAGCACGCATGTTTCGAAAAGGACGAAGAAAGGAGCTAAAACGTGTCGAGTCGAGGCGAAGCCGGTGCAGCCCAGGATCAGGCGATCGCCCGAGCTCCCCAAGCGATCGCATGGCCAGGATTCCAGGGAGCCTGCAAAAGACACCAGGCGATCGCTTCCCTCAGTAAGCGATCGCCTCCTCGCCGCCGCGAGCGATCGCCCCCCTGCCTGGCGATCGCTTGCCCTCGCCTCCAGAATTCTGCTTTCCTCCACCAGGCGACCGCTTCCCAGCCCAGGCGACCGCTTCCCATCCAGTGCGAGCGATCGCTTCCCTTCACAGGCGATCGCTTGGCTCTTTTCTCCAGCTTTGACCGCGATTTTGACTCGGCTTTTGACGACCTATAAATAGGGCTTCGACCAAGAAACTTAGACATCGTTTTTTCATAATTTTCCACCGCACTTTTGAGAGCTCTTGTGAACTCGTTGCTTAGGTTTTTATTCGTGTGTTTTTCTTCACTTTGGATTGGATTGAAACTCGGTAAAAGTCGGAGATTCCGCCGACGGGTACTTTGGTTCGGATTTGACAATTAAATTAGTAAGTTCTTGATTTTAATTTCTTGTTCTTAAATTCTCGTTCTTGTTAGGGTAAACGTTGTTTTCACTTTTCGTAATTCGATTTCATGAATTTTTATTTTCAAAAACTTAATTTCTTTTCAATCAAAATCATGAGTAGCTAAATTCTTTTGCTAGGGCTAGGGTTGAGTGAATATCGAATAGGGTTAATGTTTGAATTCCGATCTTGAATTAACATCAACCGGGAACGGACATGTTGGAATAATTTTATGAATTCAAGGTTTTAACTCGAAAACGATAAACACGATTCCCGAAGCCCTAGTTTGTTTCTCATCTAATTCAAAACCATCTTTCTCGTTTTTACTCGCTTTAACGTGTTTTCAATACTCTAGTTAATTTTTAGAATTAAACAAAACCAAAAATCAACTCTTGCATTATGCTATTTCTCTTCTTCTCTTAGTTGCAAACGAATAAACGCTTTTACGCCAATAGTAGTGTTCCTCGAGAGATCGACTCGGGCGAGTTGCTTTAGCAACTAGTTCGATTATTTTATTTGATTTGTGACGCTACAAAACGATTAATCAACTGCCACAGTGTATTGTTTTTTTTATAAACACTATTTGTTTTCTTTTGCTATCAGTATAAATTTTATTAAGAAATTTTGTTGTTTATAAAGCAAATATTTTTTTCAGGCTCCGCGTTCTATATTTGTGTTTTTGTATTGCGATAACATCACCGTTGTGATTTCTTTTGTTGTTTGAGTTCTGATATTCACAAAATTAAAATACCCTTGAGACTGCATACCGATGTCGTCTAGCAAAAATAATGGAGTTTCAGGTTATCCTAAACATTTTCTGTGATGTATCAATCGATTATTCTGGTATGTTAATATACATTGTAATTCATGACATTTTATATGCTTTCGTATTTATGCAGATAAAGGGAAGGCTAAATTCAATACAACTATTAGAGGAAATGTTTATCACGATGAAAATTTGAGTAAGTTGAGTATAATTCAATTTTCGAATTACTTCTTATGATTTAAATACCAATGTTTTAATACACACAGATCCATTTATGTTGGAGTCTTTTACAAATAAGAATGAACAGACATTGAAGACACGAGGTAGTGGAATTTTAATTTGTACCGATTCTTCCCGAATACCCTGTAAGATTAAAATTAAAATTTTGTGCTTATTTGTTTGTTTTATGTCCCGTCGAAAACATTATTACTATTAATAATAAGTGGTTAATTAATTAGTGTTTTTAATATAGGAAGTGACGATAATTATTTATTGTTGAATGTATATTATATATTGAAGTACCTTCTTGCAGCTATGACTACTCCTGTAAATGTTAGGAATTTCATTGGATCATCACGGATGATAACTCCTGTTCAAGGGTCGTGTGTGTAACGCCCCAGAAAATTCACAAGCTTAAAGGAATTGAATATGCTACTCATACCAACAAGATGCATCTTCTTTTCTGGGCATCCTCCTATAAGAACTCCAAAGTTAAGCGTGCTGGCTCTGGAGTAGTTCTAGGATGGGTGACCTCCTGGGAAGTCTCCCGGGTGCGCACGAGTGAGGACAAAGTGCGCTAGAAAAGACAAGTGTTGGTACAGTGGGGCCAGGATATCACTCCCGACGGCAGTCATTGGTAACCGAGCCGGCCCATTAGGGTCGGGATTCGACCCCTCAACGGGTCGGGGCGTTACAGTGTGTCACAGAACAACACACTTTTAAGAGAAAGGTTTACAGCGATGATTTTCAGAGTACAACAAACAAGAGAACAGATACCCGTGTTTTGAACAACATAACAAATGGTTATTTCCGATGAAGACTTATCTGTATTTGTTGTTAATTTTTTGTTTATTACATACATTTGTATATATAAAGTTAAGGTATTTCTACCCATTGTGATTTGGTTGTTGTTTTTATTTTTCAGACAAAGGAAAGGGTAAATACGGATCGACCAATCAACACACACTGAATTCGAGCAGTAATTTGTACGGTAAGTTTATCATTGCAATTGTATATTAATTTCATATGTTATTTGTTCTTATATTTCATACATTGTAGATACATATGTTTTCGGGGCTTATTCAAATAATGTTAGTCCAAATATGCCCTACAATCAAGTCACGCCCGTTCGAGTTCCAACCAGTGTTATGCAAACACAAAGTGAGTATAAAACTTATTTCATGAAATTGTCATTAAAGTTTGTATATTTAATTTATATTGCTATAGGTGCAGTTAAACATGCTTCCACAGTAAATCGTAACAAATGGATTTACAAAATCATTAGATTTATTTTTTGTTTATCGCATACATTTGTATATATAAAGTTAAAGTATTTCTACCAATTATGATTTTGTTTGTTGTTTTTATTTTGCAGACAAGGGAAAGGGTAAATACGTATCGGCCAATGAAAACACACCGAATTCGAGCACTAATTTGTATGGTAAGTTGATCATTGCAATTGTATATTAATTTCATATGTTATTTGTTCTTATATTTTATACATTGTAGATACATATGTTTTCGGAACTTATTCCAATAATGTTATTCAAAATATGCCCTACAATCATGTTACGCCCGTTCGAGTTCCAACCAGTGTTATGCAAACACAAAGTGAGTATAAAACTTATTTCATGAAATTGTCATTAAAGTTGGTATATATAATTTATATTGCTATAGGTGCAGTTAAACATGCTTCCACAGTAAATCGTAACAAATAGATTTACAAAATCATTAGATTTATTTTTTGTTTATCGCATACATTTGTATATATAAAGTTAAAGTATTTCTACCAATTATGATTTTGTTTATTGTTTTTATTTTGCAGACAAGGGAAAGGGTAAATACGTATCGACCAATGAAAACACACCGAATTCGAGCACTAATTTGTATGGTAAGTTGATCATTGCAATTGTATATTAATTTCATATGTTATTTGTTCTTATATTTCATACATTGTAGATACATATGTTTTCGGGGCTTATTCAAATAATGTTAGTCCAAATATGCCCTACAATCAAGTCACGCCCGTTCGAGTTCCAACCAGTGTTATGCAAACACAAAGTGAGTATAAAACTTATTTCATGAAATTGTCATTAAAGTTTGTATATTTAATTTATATTGCTATAGGTGCAGTTAAACATGCTTCCACAGTAAATCGTAACAAATGGATTTACAAAATCATTAGATTTATTTTTTGTTTATCGCATACATTTGTATATATAAAGTTAAAGTATTTCTACCAATTATGATTTTGTTTGTTGTTTTTATTTTGCAGACAAGGGAAAGGGTAAATACGTATCGACCAATGAAAACACACCGAATTCGAGCACTAATTTGTATGGTAAGTTGATCATTGCAATTGTATATTAATTTCATATGTTATTTGTTCTTATATTTTATACATTGTAGATACATATGTTTTCGGAACTTATTCCAATAATGTTATTCAAAATATGCCCTACAATCATGTTACGCCCGTTCGAGTTCCAACCAGTGTTATGCAAACACAAAGTGAGTATAAAACTTATTTCATGAAATTGTCATTAAAGTTGGTATATATAATTTATATTGCTATAGGTGCAGTTAAACATGCTTCCACAGTAAATCGTAACAAATAGATTTACAAAATCATTAGATTTATTTTTTGTTTATCGCATACATTTGTATATATAAAGTTAAAGTATTTCTACCAATTATGATTTTGTTTGTTGTTTTTATTTTGCAGACAAGGGAAAGGGTAAATACGTATCGACCAATGAAAACACACCGAATTCGAGCACTAATTTGTATGGTAAGTTGATCATTGCAATTGTATATTAATTTCATATGTTATTTGTTCTTATATTTCATACATTGTAGATACATATGTTTTCGGGGCTTATTCCAATAATGTTTTTCAAAATATGCCCTACAATCAAGTTACGCCCGTTCGAGTTCCAACCAGTGTTATGCAAACACAAGGTGAGTATAAAACTTATTTCATGAAATTATCATTAAAGTTTGTATATTTAATTTATATTGTTATAGGTGCAGTAATTGATCATGCTTCCGCAGTCAATCGTAACAAAGGGATTTACAAAATCCTTAGATTTATTTTTTGTTTATTGCATACATTTGTATATATAAAGTTAAAGTATTTCTACCATTTATTATTTTGTTTGTTGTTTTTATTTTGCGGACAAGGGAAAGAGTAAATACGTATCGACCAATGAACACACACCGATTTCGAGCACTAATTTGTACGGTAAGTTAATCATTGCAATTGTATATTTATTTCATATGTTATTTGTTCTTATATTTCATACATTGTAGATACATATGTTTTCGGGGCTTATTCCAATAATGTTATTCCAAATATGAACTACAATCAAGTTGCGCCCGTTCCAGTTCCAACCAGTGTTATGCAAACACAAAGTGAGTATAAAACTTATTTCATGAAATTTAAATTTAAGTTCGTACATTTAACTTATATTGCTATAGGTGCAGTTAATCATGCTTCCACAATAAATCATCGTTCGATTCCACCAAATGTATATTCTCCGCACGGATCATGTGTCACTCAACCTAACCGCGCTAAAAGGAACAACTTAATCACTCCAGCAGTTAAAAATCCCAAAAAGATAAAAAATAATATTCCCCTCCAAGACATATCAAACGGTTTGTTTCAATGTTTATTATTTAACTATAATATTTTTTATTTAAATTTACAATATCAATAATTTTAATTGTTCTTTTCGTGACAGTACCTATGATGCAGAATCCTTGCGAAGTTGGAAACAATCTATCCATGGATAAATTGGAAACCATTCGAGCTCGAAAAAAGGATAAAGAGAATATAATTATGCAATCAGCCAGAAACCTTGATGTTGATTTTTCAGCTGTTCATGTTTTAGGTATAGTTTACTACTATCTATCCTCATTGATATATTTTATGATTGCGGCCTTATATATTTAAACATTATCTTATGTTAATTGTTTGACACTGGCTTTAACATATATATATGTATATATATTGATCGTTTAAATGTACTTTGTCATTTTTAAGGAACTCCGCAAGAGATTCCTGAGGATCCTGTTCCTATAACCGAGAGAATTCCAAGGACTCCAATTGGTATCGCTTTAGAGGCTCAAAGTAAATCTAAGGATTTTGTAAATCCCTTTGTTACAGTGACAAATGAGCAACGATATACCAAATATCAGAACCCTGCTTATCCGAGTAATTTTTTATGTACTTTTTAAAATTAAGATGTATCATTCAATTTACATACATTTGAAAGAATACTTTTAACTGAGCAATATTTGAATGTGTTCTGTCAATTCTTTCTTTAATAGGTTATGAAGATATGGGTGATCCAATTTGGAAATGTGATCATTGTTCCGCAATGTTTTGGTACGATGAAAGATTGGAAAAGGCGAGAAATAAGAAAGGAAAGACGATATACAGTAAATGTTGCATGCATGGTTAGTATTTAATTTGTTTAAAATAAGCTGTTTGTGAGATTTTGACGTCGTTTTTTCTTTCGTTATTCTTTAATTACTTTTAATAAAATGTATTTGAACAGGTAAGATAGAATTACCCAAAATGTTGGTGCCTCCAGAAAATTACAGTAGTTTACTGTACGGAGATGATTCTTCGAGTAAAAAATTCCAAAGAGAAATCCGATTCTACAACATGATATTTTCGTTCACGTCTATGGGAGGAAAAGTAGACAACTCTATTAACACCGGAGGATCACCCCCCACTTTTAGAATAAATGGAGATAACCATCATAAGATTGGAAATTTGGTGCCAGAAGATAGCAGTAATCCGAAGTTTGCTCAGTTGTACTTTTACGACGGCGAGAGCGAGATAAAAAATCGAATAACGTCTGCGAGGTACTTTTAATTCAAACACTTATTTGTATATCGATACCAAGTATAATTACTTTGTTTTACTATATTTTGATGATTTTATTTTTACTAATTAATCGGATTTATTGATAAATACAATATATTTCTATTTCATGAACAGAAAACCATCTCCAAGAGACAATAAAGAAAAAGATAACGAAACATCTGCGGGGTACGTATAATTCAATCTCATAATATGAATTATCTTTTCGTAATTTATTAATTAATGTTATTAATTGATAAATACTTTACATTGTATTATTAAAGGTATTTATTAATATTGATTTATATTTTACTATTTGCTGAACAGGGAATCTGCTTCAAATGACATTGAAGACAAAGAGAAAAAAGAACATTCTGAAATAGTAGAAAAGCTCAAGAATATTCTTGACGAAAATAATTTACTGGTGCGTTGGTTTCGTTTTTCAGGTGAAAATTTCAGGCTTGATAGTGATGCTGATTTCAAATTGAGATTAATTCGTAAACGAAACACCGACGGACGCACGTATAATCTCCCTCAAGTCTCTGAAGTTGCAGCTTTAATTGTTGGAGATGTCGACGACCTTCGCGATGGAAGGGATATAATTGTTGAAACTAAATCCAAGCAATTGACCCGCATCAATATCCTTTAATATTTTGTTTGGTGAAGACGGATACAGAGACGACGTTCCTCATAAAGAGACCGCAAAAAGCAAAGAAACTAAATTGAAGGATAATACCGTGAGAGAATATGTGGCGTACAGACTACATGAGAGGTTGAATGAGTCTCTTCATATTCTTCATTCAAGACGATTGTTTCAACAGTTCATTGTCGATGCTTACACCATGGTAGAGTCGTACAGATTAACGTACATGAAGAATCATCAACAGGATTTTCGTTCGGATTGCTACAGTGCTTTGGATGACGCGTTAAATAGCGGGGAAAATAATTCTTCGAATACCGGAAAGAGAATAATTCTACCTTCTTCGTTTGTTGGAGGAGCTCGACACATGTTGCAGAATTATCACGATGCTATGGCTATATGCAGGTCCGTTGGTTATCCGAATGTGTTCATTACCATGACATGCAACCCAAATTGGGATGAAATTACTAAGTACTGTAAGAAGCGAGGTTTGATCCCCAACGACAGACCAGACATTATTGCTCGGATATTTCATGAAAAGCTAAATAATATGTTGACAGATATTCGCCAGAACAAAATCTTTGGAGATCCCAGCGCGGGTAATAAAATATGCATGTTGTTTATGTTTTTTCTTTGTTAGTTCACTTTATTTTTTAATATTTTTAAACATTAATATACATTGTTGATTTATGTTTCGCAGTCGTGTACACTATTGAGTTTCAGAAACGTGGCTTGCCCCATGCCCACATTCTGCTGTTTTTAAAAGACGTTACTGAAACGCCTTGCGCTGATATCGTCGATGGTTTGATTTCTGCTGAAATACCCGACCCGCTGCATGACAACGAATATTATGAATCTGTGAAAGAGTTCATGATTCACGGACCATGTGGATTAGCTAATAGAAAATCTCCATGCATGGATAGAAATCGTTGCACGAAGAATTTTCCTAAAGACTTCGCCCATCGAACCACTGTAAATAACGACGGTTTTGTCGTGTACAGAAGAAGAGATCTTGGTCGGACTGTCTTGAAGAATGGAATTGATCTTGACACTAGGTATTTTTTAATTATTTGTTTCATTTTTTTTGTCGCACAATAATTACTTAGTAATAATATTTTTTAAACATTACTCATTTCTGTTGCAGGTATGTAGTACCCCATAATGCATATCTTCTCAAAAAATACAGAGCTCATATTAATGTTGAATGGTGCAACAGATCCCGATCTATAAAGTATTTATTCAAATATGTGCACAAAGGCAATGATCAGACGACGGCTGTGTTTTATAAATCACATGAAAAAGATAAAGGTGATAAAGTCATTGATGAAATTAAACAGTATATTGACGCAAGATTCGTATCTGCTTCCGAGGCTACGTGGAGATTGTTTGGTTTCGAAATGCATTTCAACCAACCGAGCGTTATTCGACTTATATTTCATCTTAAGGGCAAACAGAATATTGTGTACAAGGGTAATTTTTCTACAGCTGAAGTGAAGGAAAAACATGCTGAGAGGGATACCATGTTCACAGCTTGGATGAAGGCAAATGCGATGTATCCCTCTATTGCGAGTCAGTTGACTTATGCAGAATTCCCCAAATACTTCGTTTGGGATGACAGTAAGAAGGTTTGGAGACCTAGGCAGAGAGGTACGTCTGTTGGAAGATTATCCTACGTGTATCCTGGGCCACGAGAAGAGTATTTCTTGAGGATATTGTTAAATGTCGTTCGTGGGTGCAAATCTTACGATGATATTTTGGAGTACAATGGAGATCGTTATAAGACCTTTCAACAAGCATGTTATGCCCGTGGATTGCTCGATGATGATAATGAATATTCCGATGCGATAAAAGAAGCTTCTTATTGGGGTTCTGAAAAAATGCTTCGATGTTTGTTTGTGAATTTGTTGACATCAGATTCTCTTACCAGTCCGGAAATTGTTTGGAAAAATTCCAAAAAATATTTATCAGCCGACCAACTCGGAAAATATCGTGATGAGATTGGTAATCCAGGTAAAGATATTTTCTTCTTTCTAAATTCTTTAAATTAATTATTTATCCTACGATATTTGAATCGGTAAATAATTTTAGCGCTTTATGTATTTGCAGACGTAAATTTGACCGAGGACGAAATTCTTAATCGTTGCTTGAACGATATAGAGGATATAATGAGAAAAAGGGTAGATCTCTGAAAGAATACCCTACGTTGCCTTACCCAACGAGCTTGGATACTTCTTATGTGCACAATCAATTGATAGCGGAGGAGTTGGCGTACGACAGAATTACGATGGAACAAGAGCATGATAAATTACGCAGCGCGTTGAACGAAGAGCAAATGATTGCTTATCGTTCTATAATGGAATCGCTTTACTCCGGGATCAGACAGGTGTATTTTTTGTACGGTTATGGAGGTACTGGAAAAACTTATGTTTGGAAAACGCTTTCTGCAGCTGTGCTATCGAGAGGTGACATTGTGTTGAATGTTGCTTTGAGTGGTATAGCTTCCCTTCTTTTGCCCGGAGATAGAACGGCCCACTCCAAGTTTTCTATTCCTTTAGTTCTTACTGAAGAATCTACCTGCAATATAAAGCAAAGAAGTGATCTCTCCAAACTTATTGTCAAAGCAAAGCTTATTATATGGGACGAGGCGCCTATGATGCATAGGTATGTATAAATGTTTTCCTCATGCATATATTTTTATTTATTAAATAAAAGCCTAATGTGTAAAATGTTTTTTGTTTTTCGTAAAAAAAATCTCATTTTTTGATGAACTTTACAGAAATTGTTTTGAAGCCCTTGATCGAACAATCCGTGATATTATGAGAGCACGCAGTCCTGGAGCGGAGAACCTTCCCTTCGGGGGAAAGGTTATTGTCTTCGGAGGTGATTTTCGACAAATCTTGCCAGTCATACCCAAAGGTACGAGACAGGATATTGTTCATGCGTCGATTAATTCATCTAAAATATGGAGTGATTGCAAAGTTTTGCGTTTGACGCAAAATATGAGGCTTCAGAATACGGGCGATGCAAATGATTATCGTGTCTTAAGAGAGTTTTCAACTTGGTTGTCCGCTGTTGGTGATGGTACGTTTGGCGAGGAAAACGATGGAGAGGTACAAATTGAAATTCCAGAAGAGTTCTTGGTTACCAATTCTGATAATTTTATTGAATCGATGGTGCAATCAACGTATCCTTCTTTCCACGAACACATTGGTGATATTGATTTTTTGCAAGGAAGAGCTATTTTGGCTCCAACTCTAGATGAAGTGGATTCAATTAATGAGTATCTGGTTTCGATGCATGATACCGACGAAAGGATTTATCTGAGTTCTGATAGTGTTGCACTTTCTGACAAAGGAGATAATATGTTTGAGCAGATGCATTCGGTTGAATTTCTTAATACTATCAAGTGTTCAGGATTGCCAAATCATCAGTTGAAATTGAAGGTTAGGTTTGTTTTTTGTTTCAATAATATCTCAAGTTGTGAATGTTATTAAAGCCTTTTATTATTTATGTTTTTCTTTTAGGTTGGTGTCCCCATCATGCTTTTGCGGAATATGGATCCTTCTGTCGGTCTCTGCAATGGCACTCGGTTAGTAATAACAAAACTTGGAAAATATGTCATCGAAGCCAAAATTTTGGGAGGTAAAACTTCGGGTCACTTGGTATACATTCCTCGGATTAGTCTATCCCCGTCAGATCAAAAACTCCCCTTTACTTTTCAACGAAGACAATTTCCGGTGATGATATCGTACGCTATGTCGATTAATAAAAGTCAAGGACAATCTTTGTCAAACGTGGGTATATTCTTGAGGAAACCTGTCTTCACGCACGGTCAATTGTATGTTGCCCTTTCTAGAGTTACCAACAAGGCCGGGTTAAAGCTTTTACTTTGTGATGACAGTGGGAAACTTACTAATAGAACGTCCAATGTAGTGTATAAGGAGGTCTTCCAAAATTTGTAATTTGATTTCTCGATAAGTTAATAATAATACAATATCTTAATATGCAATGGCATCCAAACATCTCGCAAAATAACAAAGATGTTTCGATTATAACATAACTGAAACATGTAATGTTTTCAAAATAACAAATACGAAGTACAAACAATTTACAGAGAAGCTCCCCGTGCATCGCACGGGTCTTTCACTAGTTATACCTAAACCTATAAACCTCCTTTCCCAATAATACCTTATAAAAAATACTGCCTTATAAAAAATACTAAGTATTCATGTTTTTTTGTATGATTTAAAATGACGGAATAATCACTACTGTAACTATATAAAATGGTGTTCTAGACTAATATCCCGTAATTTGAAATATTTCATACTCTTCTAATGTTGGCGGCCGAGGGGTGATGGGGTTGGACAGTTGGACTCAATGTTGTTAGACTTGAGCAGCCTACGCAGTGATTCATTGGAATATCTTGATAAATAAATTATGTATTTATCTATACATTTTGTTTTTGTTAAAATTTATAATTCAAAATTAGAAGAAAATTAAAATTTTAGTTGTTCTTCAAAATATAAAATTTATTCTATTTATTTTTGTTCAAAATTTTAAATATCTATAGAAAATTAAAAAAAAATTATCTAAAAATATAAAAATGTATTTCAATTTTTTTTATTCATATAATACACTATCTTTTCTATACAAAATATGCAATCCTTCTATCCTACACATAAGTGTACACATTGTACACCAAAATCTAATCTAAATATAAAATATATTTATTTTAAAAATAAATAATCATCATTAAACAATTAAAAATTATCATTCTTAAAATTATCATTGAGTAAAAATATAAATTATCATTTATTAAAATATTCATTATATATTAAAGTAATCTTTATTAAGAATACAGTATAAATGAATACTATGTTGCACGATATAAATTGCCCAAAATATGTAAGTTACAAAATATAAAACTCAAACTAGTAAAATATTTCATTCAAATATAAATCATTGATTATTACACAATTTTCTCAATTCAAATATGTAATGAAATCTCAATTCAAATACACGATCATTTAACTTAAAAAAATATAAAATTCAAAATAGTAAAATATTTTATTCAAATATTATTATATCTATTTACTCTCTTCGCCTTGTATATAAAAAAAATAAAATTCATTGTATTCTATCATTTCATGTACATTTGTGATTTTAAAAATCTGTTCTTTACTTTCCATAACAAAAACGATAAAATTATAAATCAAATTAATAAAATGAAGGAATAATCACTATTTATAATGTAACCCCTAGATTAAACTATAATGTAAGGATGTATAGAATAGTTATCTAGAATAATCTAACTAATATTCCACAATTTAAAATATTTCATACTCTTCTAAATGAGGTTGGATTCAATGTTGTTACATTTGAGCACCCTTTACATTTTGTTTTGTTGAAAATTACTAATTCAAAATTAGAAGAAAAAAATATATTTTTTATTTTTCTTTAAATGAAAAAGTATAAATTTTATTTTATTTATTTTAAAATTAAAATTATAAAAATTTATATAAATGAATAAAAAAAATTGTATTTTAATTTTTTTTATCCATATAAATTAATAAAAAAAACATCCTCTTAAAAACCTATATAAATTAATATATAAATTCAGTCAAAATCTATATAGACTTTTTGAGTTATATAAATCTATGAAAGTATATAAAATTTCTAAAAAAAAAAAAATCAATAAATCTAATTCAAATACTCTCTCTTTCATATACAAATAAAAAAAATAGTAAAATATTCGATTGAAATATAAATCATTCACCTCGCCTTGTATATAGAAAAAATAAAGCGCAAATCATTCACCTCGCCTTTATATAGAAAAAATAAAGCGCACACATCGACGTTGTTTGACAGGAGATACAACACACGCGTCGCTCCCATGCGCAACCACGTTCGTGCGACCGTCTCTCCTTCACGTGCACATTTACTTCGAAGTTGTATTTTAAGAGAATCTGTTCTTTCTTTTCTATAACAAACTGAACAAAAGGAAAGTAAAATAATAAATCAAAAGATGAGGGACAAATCTGCAAACAAGATGAAAATAGTAGGGCTCGCGCCAATAACTTTCCAAGACTTGAACAACCACCCGAGGATGGAAATTTCCTTTTCAGAAGCGTACAGGTTTCCGGGTTTTCGATTTTCGCCCACCGACGAGGAGCTCATTCATTACTACCTCACCAAGAAGCTCCAGGGTTCCGACGAGTCCGTCAAGGTCATCCCCGTCGTCGATATCTGTCGACACGAGCCTTGGGATCTACCAGGTTTGATTTGTTTTCTTGTTTTCGATTACTTCTCGTTTTTTTTTTCTGTTCTACATACTGCACGAATACCAACACGAATCGAAATCAGGAAAGTTATATGTGACAAATATTGTGTACTTTTATGTCAATTTTGCCTATTCTTGAACTTATTGTGTTATGTATGTATGGACTGTGGCAGTTTTTAGTCAATAACATCTCTTCTCGATAATCAAGATTTTGTGTACTCAAAATCAATTTTGAAGTAGAATTGTTTGAAAATATTATAAATTGATGCAAAACAAATTATATATATAGCCGAAGCCGTGGTTAAATCGGACAACGAGTGGTTCTTCTTTTCCCCTCTCGAAAAGAGGTATCCGAACGGGTCTCAGAGCAAACGGGCGACTCAGTACGGTTACTGGAAGGTCACGGGGAAGGAGCGCCTCGTGAAATCAGGCTTCAATGTGATCGGCACGAAGAAGACCTTGGTGTTCCACACGGGCCGGGCTCCGAAAGGGATACGAACGGAGTGGATAATGCACGAGTATTCCACAAAAGAGAAACCCAATGTGAGTTTCGTACGATTATATATGTTCTTATATATGTTGAGTGTGAAGGTGTATTCACGCCGGAGACGATCGCGGGAGATGATCGTAGAAGACGACGAAGAAAAACGTGAGCGCGGGAGAAGCGTCGCGCGCGCGGAGGAGCACCGCGCGCGCGGTGAAACAAGGCTGAAAAATCAGCTTGTACAGAAGGTTTCTGGCGAGCGGCTAGCGAGCTGATGGCGACCAGGTGGCGACCAGGTGGCGGGCGCCACCCCTGGGTCGCGGGCGCCACCCCTGGAAAATCTGCCAGCGGGATTTTTTCTTCTCCTCCAAGTTTCCCTCCCCTATAAATAAATCCTATGCGATGTAAAATAGGGTTAACACCTCCATAAGCCTAGAACCGAATTATACCATTACAAAGCCTTGTAATCGAGCGTGATAATTGTTCTAGTGAATTATTGCAGCGGCAAGAAAGTGGACGTAGCCCTCGTTAACGGGTGAACCACTATAAATCTTCGTGTCATTTATTTTCGTATTTTTCGTTCTTGTTTGTTCGTATTGTTTTTCAGGCGGGGATTTCGGACGCGAATTTCCCAACAACTGGTATCAGAGCGCTAGGGTTATAGCGATCGGGGAAAAGCGATGACGGACACCACCACCTCTTTCGGGGTTACGAAATTTGACGGGAATAACTATGGACACTGGAAGATGCAGATCGAGGACTACCTTTATGGGAAGAGGCTCGGAATTCCTTTGAAGGGTAGACCGGAGAAGATCACGGATGACGAGGAATGGGAAAGCCTCGACAGGCAGGTGTTGGGATTGATACGTTTGTCCCTAGCTTCAAACGTGTCATTCAATGTGCGCTCAATTCCCACAACCAAGGGTTTGATGGCTGCCCTATCAAACATGTACGAGCAACCTTCAGCGAACAACAAGGTGTATCTCATGAAGCAGTTGTTCAATCTGAAGATGTCGGACAATGCAAACGCAGCCAACCATATCAACGAGCTGAATTCCATCTTGGACAAGTTGAAGGGAGTCGGGGTGAACTTCGATGACGAAATTTACGCCTTGATCCTACTTGCGTCTCTACCGGATAGTTGGGAGCCCATGCGGGCAGGTGTTAGCAACTCTATGGGGAAGGAGAATCTGCAGTTCTCCGAAGTTAGAGATAAAATCCTTGCCGAGGAACTCCGGAGAAAGGATTTCAAGGGAAAGACTCCTAGTTCGGCCTTGAGTGTAGAGAGCCGGGGGAGAAACTCGGGCAGGAATGCTAACAGGAACAGGGGGAGATCCAAGTCTAGGAATGGAAGAGATAGCTCGAGGTCCGAGGATAATGAGTGCTGGAATTGTGGGAAGACGGGGCACTTCAAGAGGGATTGTCGCTC
Organism: Euphrasia confusa; assembly: GCA_954870475.1. NCBI lineage: Eukaryota > Viridiplantae > Streptophyta > Magnoliopsida > Lamiales > Orobanchaceae > Euphrasia > Euphrasia confusa. Next base: position 16,544,766 of record OX940968.1, read on the forward strand.
TCGGGGGAAGAACGACAACAAGAAGAAGGGAACCGCCAATGCGGTTGTGCAGGAGGATGACGATGATGGGGACGTCCTTCTCTGTTCGGTCGACTCACCGATCGATTCCTGGGTGTTGGACTCAGGGGCTTCTTTCCATACTACCGCACAGCGAGAGGTAATGTTGAATTATGTCTCGGGTGACTATGGAAAGGTTTTTCTTGCAGATGACGAGCCACTCGATATAGTCGGGATGGGAGATATCAACCTGAAGCTGTCTAATGGGCAAACCTGGAAGATTACCAAGGTCAGACATGTGCCGGGGTTGATGAGGAACCTAATTTCGGTGGGCCAGCTTGATAATGATGGCTACCGGACGTCATTTGGAGATGGGTCGTGGAAGGTTTCGAGGAACGTCATGACTATTGCTCGAGGTCATAAGACGGGCACACTTTATTTGACGACGAGCATGAGGGACTCGGTTGGTGTTGTTGATGGCACCCAGAAGACCGAGTTGTGGCATTGCAGGCTGGGGCACATGAGTGAGAAGGGGGTGAAGATCATGGCAAAGAACGGGCTGCTGCCCGAACTCAAGGTGATTGAGTCTCACACGTGCGAGAGCTGCATTCTTGGAAAACAGAAACGAGTGAGTTTTTCCAAAGGTGGAAGGGAGCCCAAGGCGAAGAAGCTGGAACTAGTACACACGGATGTTTGGGGGCCAGCTCCCGTCGCCTCACTCGGAGGGTCACTCTACTATGTTACCTTCATCGATGACTCCACACGGAAGGTATGGGTATACTTCATGAAAAATAAGAGTGACGTGTTCTCTGTTTTCAGGAAATGGAAAGCCGAGGTTGAGAATGAAACAAATCTCAAGGTGAAGTGTTTGAGGTCCGACAACGGTGGTGAGTACGTTGACGCCGACTTCAAGTAATTTTGTGTCGAGAGTGGAATCAAGATGGTGAAGACTATTCCGGGGACCCCACAACAAAACGGAATAGCGGAGCGAATGAACAGGACGCTAAATGAGAAGGCCCGGAGTATGCGGTTACATTCGGGGATGCCTAAGATGTTTTGGGCATATGCCATCGACATGGCAGCTCATTTGATCAACAGAGCACCGTCGGTTCCTTTGGAATATAGGATTCCTGAGGAGGTTTGGAGTGGGAAGAAGCTGAATCTGTCCTACTTGAGGGTGTTCGGGTGTCTGGCGTATGTCCATATCGACGAAGCTGCTCGTAGCAAGCTTGATCCTAAATCCAAGAAGTGCTTCTTCATTGGATATGGCGGCACGGAGTTTGGATACCGATTTTGGGATGCCGAAAATCATAAGGTGATCCGAAGCAAGAATGTAATCTTCAACGAGGCGGTCTTGTACAAGAGTAAAGGCGAGGTTGTTGAAGAAAGCATTGATCCCGTGGGAGACACGGAGGAGGTTCCGGTGGAGGTCGTGGAGACCGAGAAGATCGAGGAGGGCAACACGAGCAGCGAGGATGAGCAAGATGAGAATGCTCATCCGAACATCGATCCAGTCACACCGAAGCCGTGGAGGTCGACTAGGGTAAGAAGACCTCCCCATAAATTTTCACCTTCCCTTAACTATATTTTGCTGACTGATAGGGGTGAGCCGGAGAGCTACACCGAGGCTATACAAGCGAGGGATTCGATCAAGTGGGAGTCTGCCATGAAAGAGGAGATGAGCTCATTGATGTCGAATCAAACTTGGGAACTAGCCGAGCTTCCGAAGGAGAAGAAGGCCTTGCACAATAAATGGGTCTTCCGGGCAAAGGAAGAGCATGATGGAAGCGTTCGGTACAAGGCAAGGTTAGTGGTGAAAGGGTTCCAGCAGAAGGAAGGGATCGACTACACGGAGATCTTCGCTCCGGTAGTCAAGATAGTAACCATCCGGGTGGTGCTTAGCTTGGTGGCAAAGGAGAATTTACATCTTCAGCAAATGGATGTAAAAACCGCATTTCTTCATGGGGACCTAGATGAAGAGATCTATATGAAGCAACCGGAGGGTTTCGAAGTCCGAGGCAAGGAGAAGCTGGTGTGTAAGCTTCAGAAGAGCTTGTATGGGTTGAAGCAAGCTCCGAGGCAGTGGTACAAGAAGTTCGACATGTTCATGAAGCGGGTCGAGTTCACGCGGTGCGAGGCGGACCACTGCTGCTATTTCAAAAGTCTTGGAAAAGGTAACTACATAATTTTGCTCCTTTATGTAGATGATATGCTGATCGTCGGGGCGAGCTTGGCGGAGATCGACAAGCTGAAGAAGAGTCTATCGAGGGAGTTCTCTATGAAGGATTTGGGTGCTGCCAAACAAATCCTGGGGATGAGAATCACGAGGAGCAAGGATGGTCTTGAGTTGTCTCAAGAGGAGTACCTGAAGAAGGTACTAGCACGGTTTAGCATGGAGGATGCGAAACCCGTAAGCACTCCTTTGGCTAGTCACTTCCGTCTGTCAAAGGAGGACTCGCCGACGAGCGAGAAGGAGATGGAGCATATGGATAAGGTCCCTTACGCCTCTGCGATTGGGAGCCTTATGTATGCTATGGTGTGCACGAGGCCTGACATTGCCCATGCAGTGGGAGTGGTCAGTCGGTTTATGAGTAATCCGGGGAAGCAACATTGAGAAGCCGTCAAGTGGATCTTTCGATACTTGAGAGGGACTTCCGGTTTTGTTTTGAGGTTCCGAAAATCAGATTCGGGGTTACTTGGGTTCGTGGACGCAGACAACGGAGGAGATGTGGATAGTAGGAAGAGCACTACTGGGTACGTGTATACTTTCGGGGGTACCGCGATCAGCTGGGTGTCGAGGTTGCAGAAGATAGTAGCACTATCTAGTTGTGAGGCGGAGTACGTTGCTGTGACGGAAGCCGCAAAGGAAATGATGTGGCTACAGGCATTTCTGCTAGAGCTGAGGCAAGAACACTCGGGGAGTGTCTTGTATTCCGACAGTCAGAGCGCCATTCACTTGGCGAAGAATCCGGTGTACCATGCTCGAACGAAGCATATCCAGCTGAGATATCACTTCATTCGATCGGCCTTAGAGGAAGGCATTTTGGTGTTGAAGAAGATTCTTGGTAGTAAGAATTCGGCCGACATGTTTACGAAGGTGGTACCGTGTGACAAGTTGAGGTTGTGTTCAACCTCGGTTGGTCTTCTGGGATGAGGACCGGGGACGCCGCTGCAATGGGAAGAAATAGGGGTCGTGAATAAACTTCAAGTGGGAGATTGTTGAGTGTGAAGGTGTATTCACGCCGGAGACGATCGCGGGAGATGATCGTAGAAGACGACGAAGAAAAACGTGAGCGCGGGAGAAGCGTCGCGCGCGCGGAGGAGCACCGCGCGCGCGGTGAAACAAGGCTGAAAAATCAGCTTGTACAGAAGGTTTCTGGCGAGCGGCTAGCGAGCTGATGGCGACCAGGTGGCGACCAGGTGGCGGGCGCCACCCCTGGGTCGCGGGCGCCACCCCTGGAAAATCTGCCAGCGGGATTTTTTCTTCTCCTCCAAGTTTCCCTCCCCTATAAATAAACCCTATGCGATGTAAAATAGGGTTAACACCTCCATAAGCCTAGAACCGAATTATACCATTACAAAGCCTTGTAATCGAGCGTGATAATTGTTCTAGTGAATTATTGCAGCGGCAAGAAAGTGGACGTAGCCCTCGTTAACGGGTGAACCACTATAAATCTTCGTGTCATTTATTTTCGTATTTTTCGTTCTTGTTTGTTCGTATTGTTTTTCAGGCGGGAATTTTGGACGCGAATTTCCCAACAATATATGTTTCGTCTTGTGTGTTGATCATATATATATATATATATATATATATATATATATAGGATGGTATGTTGGTTTGCCGCCTTCGAAAGAATCGGGATTTCAAACTAAATAACGACAACACGAATAAACAATTACCGGAGGCGCTCACGCTCGAACTAGGGCTCAGATTAGGGCCGGCGGGCGACAAGGTAGACGATAGCTACACTCATTCTATAGACACCGACTCCGACTCTGACGACGATAAAACGGCCGACGAGTTCTCGCACCGCGACTCGTCGAGCTTCAAAAAGGTGTGTTCGAGTTTTATATATATATATATGTACATTTATCGTTATGTTTGTGTATTGAATACTAATTTGAACGAACGCTTTGTGATGATCGATTTGACAGTTTCCAAATTAGGATTCTTCACATGTCTTCCATTGCAGAGTCGATCAGACGAAGAGGATTGCTTTGCATACATAATGAAGGATGACATCATAACTAAGCTCGATAGATCTATGCCGGCTTTTGTAGGAACCGCGAACCGGCGGGTCAGGTTGCCGAGGTTGAAATCGAAGCCGTTTAGGCTGCATCAATTCGACAAGGAGGAAATTCTGATTCCCGTCGAGAGTGCCTCGGTGAGGAAAATAAAACATCCGGCGGCCGTGTTTATGTTTTTGTTTGTGTTCACTCTCATCCTCGTGTACATTGCTGCTACGTACGTACTACTTATAATGTCGTTGGTGGCATAACTAAAACATGTGTGTAAGTGTCAAGTGATTTCACATCTTTCATGTAATGGATATAATGATATATATTATGGATATATATTATGACTACATCATGTTAATTAAGTTTATTGTGATTTGTGACATTTAATTTGTTCATTATTCTTTGCCATGTATGTTATTTACTATTAAAAAAATTGTCGATAATGATTGATTGTGATTTTTGGAAAACCTAGAAGAATGATTATGTAATCGGCTTAACTTACACATTGCATATATATTTGATCGGATTATAAAGGAGACTGTCACACTTTGTTTACGTTAAAAAATGGCAGATAAAAAGACTGATTGTGATTTTTGGAAAACATAAAAGACTGATTGTGTGATTGGCTCAACTAATTACTGGGAGTGATTGTGATATTACATTACTCTTACCAAATTATACATACCAAAAATGATGCTAATTAAATTAACTTGAACTAATTAGTAGGTACGAGTTAGGTCGATGAAGTGGAATACCTAGGATGGCAAAGATTCGACTCGGGTCGGGTTAAAGATCGACGGCTTCCTAACTTGTCCTATATATGCGACGGGTATCTAGTACTTGTACTCGGTGTATACAGAGGCGAAGAAGATCAGAAAAAGTGTCGATATGGCATTACCGTTTTTTAGAAGGTACGTAAATATTTTTGTTTCTGGTTTGTAGTTATAATGAGTAACATCGACGAGTTCATGTGATCTAGGCTCGAGGGTAAGGTGGCGTTGATAACAGGTGGGGCGAGCGGCATAGGCGAGTCCACCGCTAGACTATTTGCGAAACACGGAGCGAAAGTAGTCATCGCTGACGTTCAAGACGAGCTAGGCAAGAACGTGTGCAAGGACTTGGGCTCGTCTGAGCCCACTTTTGTCAAGTGCGATGTAACGAGTGAGCCCGACGTGGAGAACGAGACCATTAATGCCGCGGTTTCCAAGTACGGGAAGCTCGACATCATGTTCAACAACGCCGGGATTTCCGGAGCAGTCGAGCCGAACATTCTCGATGTCGATGTGTCCGAATTCGAACAGGTGACACATACATAGTGTCATAAATATTACTTCATCTGTCTCAACGAATTATGTTTCATCTGTCTCAACTAATTATGTACATTTAAAAAAATGATTTATTCACTTTTTCATTTACAAAAATATTATTTTACGTGTTCTTTTGAACCGAAACTAATTGACGAACTAGTTGAAACTGAAATGAAGTGATTTTCTTATAAAAATAATAATAATATTTATAAATTGTTAAATATTTTTAAAAAAAATATTAATAATACTATAATATTAATCAGATTTTATACCTAAAATTTTATTTTATTTTAAAACAAACTTAATCTAACTTAACACAAATAAATTGAACTAAAGTAAAATCATGTTCAACAGAACTTAGCCTCACTCACTTAATTTTTAAACTTTAGCCACGACTACTTTTATTTTTAAATTAAAAATAATTTTTTATTTATCATTTATAAGTCAAAAATCAAAGTAAATTTTTTATATAATGTTCATCAATCAGTCAGTGTATAAATAGTTGAGACAAAAGTAGTACTACATATTTGACAGGTCATCAGAGTCGATCTCGTCGGAGCCTTCATCGGCATGAAGCACGCGGCCCGAGTGATGATCCCGAATCGAGGAGGCAGCATAATCTCGACGGCCAGCGTTTGCTCAGCCATAGGCGGCGCATGTCCGCATATTAAATATCTCACATCGGTTGGATATCGATCATAAAACTCAAATATAAGTTGGACAATTTTAATACCATAACAAGGCTTTTTAAGGTGTTATTGGCCCAACTTTGACACGCATGCGTAAACGAGCGCGAAGCACGGGCTCGTCGGGCTGACCAGAAACGCGGCGGTGGAGCTCGGGCAACACGGCATTCGCGTGAACTGCGTTTCGCCTCACATAGACCCGACGCCTCTCGTGAAGGCTGCTCTGAAGCTGGACGAGGACGGGTGTAAGAGGATGTACTCATGTACTCGAACCTCAAAGGGGCGGATCTTCGGGCGGATGACGTGGCAGAGGCGGCGTTGTATCTGGCGAGCGACGAGGCCAAAGTATGTGAGCGGGCACAACCTTATGGTTGATGGAGGCTTTAGCATTGTCAATGCAGGCTTCTCCATGTGGACTACATAGCTTAATGACAACCATTCTCAATTTTAGTCAACAAGTCAACTATTTTAAATAAATTATATTAATTTTAATTACGTTTTAATTATTTATGCACTGATTGATTGATTTACGCGTACATTAAAAAATGTTACTTTTAGATTTTTTGACCAAAATATTATTGTTAAAATATACTATTTTAAAGTTATAAAATAAATAGTTATTTGAAAGTTTAAAATGTATGATGTTGGTGTAATTTACACACATATATATACAAAAAATTTAAATTTATTATTTATTTCATATAATTATTTTAATTTTTTTCATATATAATAATTTATTTTTAATATAAAATCTTAAATTATCAAACAAATTAATATATATATATATATATATATATATATATATATATATATATATATATTATTTAAATAGTTTAACAATTTATTTATTAATTAAAATATAACAATTTATTTTATTAAAAAACCTTATAAAATATAATATTTTATAAACTCTTTTAATTAAACTTGTCAAACGGGCTCTGAGTAGCAAATATTTTAAAGATGGAGACATGAATATATAAAAGAAATAAAAAAGAGCCACGTGGCCGTCTACACTGGAGATACGGGACACGTGTTAGCCGCATGCGCAACCACGTGCGGACTGCCGTCCCTTCACGTGGACATTTACCTCATGAGTCATGACGAAGTTGTACTTTAAAAGAGAATCTGTTATTTCCTTGCATTTTGCAACAACAAACAAAACGAAGGAACGAGAAAAATAATAAATCAAAAGATGAGTGACGAATCTGCAAACAAGATGAAAATAGAAGGGCTGTCGCCGATAGCTTTCCGGCACATGAACAACAATCCGAGGATGGAAATTTCCATTTCAGAAGCGTCCTCCAGGTTTCCGGGTTTTCGATTTTCGCCCACCGACGAGGAGCTCATTCACTACTACCTCACCAAGAAGCTCCAGGGCTCCGACGAGTCCGTCCAGATCATTCCCGTAGTCGATATGTGTCGACACGAGCCTTGGGATCTACCAGGTTTAATTTGTTTTCTTGTTAATTCGATTTCTCGTTTTTTGTTTCGCATAATGCACGAATACGAACACGAATCGAAAGAGAAGAAATAGTTATCGTGACAAATATTGAACTAATGTTACTCTCAATTTTGTTGATTCTACTCGTGAACTTATTTATGTGTTATCTCGATCTGACCAAGCAAAAATAATTATCGACTGTTGCAGTTTTTAGTCAATAACATCTGAAAAGACCTTATTGATTTTCGACCAGATATTTAACATTTGATGCAAAATCAATATTGAAGTAGAATTTTTTTTTTTTATGTTAACTAATATTTGAAAATATTATCAATTTGATGCATATATTATATAGCTGAATCTGTTGTTCATTCGGACAACGAGTGGTTCTTCTTTTCCCCTCGCGGAAGGAAGTATCCGAACGGAACTCAGAGCAAACGGGCGACTCAGTACGGTTACTGGAAGGCGATATGGAAAGAACGTGTCGTGAAATCAGGCTCCAATGTAATCGGCACGAAGAAGACCTTGGTGTTCCACACCGGTCGAGCACCTAGAGGCATACGAACGGAGTGGATTATGCACGAGTATTCCACGAAAGAAAAACCCGAGGTTAGTAAGTAGTTCGAAGTTTGATTACTAGACGATTATGTTCTTATATGTGTTGATCAATCATATATATAGGATGCTATGGTAGTTTGCCGCCTTCGAAAGAATCGAGATTTCAAACTAAATCACGACGACAACACGAAAATAGCAACTTCTTCTTTCGCTCATCCGAGGGATAATAGTGATGACGACGACGGGAAACAATTGATGGAGGCGCTCACGCTCGAAGGGCCGGATCAGGGCAACAAGTTAGCCGATAGCTACACTCATTCTATAGAGCCGATAGACACCGATTCCGACTCTGACGACGGTAAAACGGCTAAAGAATTCTCGCACCACCACTCGTCGAGCTTCAAAAAGGTTTGTCCGATCCGATCGAGTTTTTTTTATATATCATTCTGTAAATGTATGTCTTGGCGACGACTAATTAATCTGAACGTTTTGTGATGATCGATTGACAGTATCAAAATTTGGATTCTTGACTTGTGTTCATTGCAGAGTAGCTGCTTTGTGATGATCGATTGACAGTATCAAAATTTGGATTCTTGACTTGTGTTCATTGCAGAGTAGCTCTGAAGAAGAAGATCAGGATTGCTACGCGGACATAATGAAGGATGATATCATAAAGCTCGATAAATCCATGCCACCTTTTATAGGAACCGCGAATCGCCGAGTGAGGTTGCCGAGGCAGAGGGTAAAACCCAAGCAGTTTCGATCGCAGCAGCATCAGTTTGCGACAGAGGATATTATGATTCCTGTCGTCGAGCCAGAGCCACCGTACCCGGTGGGGAAGAAGATAAAATATCCAGGCATATTTATGTTCTTGTTTCTGTTCATGTTCATCCTCATGTTGCTGCTTGCTAATATAGTCAAAACATGTGTGGTTAAGAGGTTTTGAAATGTAACATGAATAATTCACAATCACCTTGTTCTATTTTATGTTTTGACTTATAGTGTTTGTGTGATCATTTGTGACATGTTTTGATATTTCTTAATTCATTATTAATATTGCCCTTTGTGAATTATGTACAAAAATATTAGATATTTATTGATGCATCTATTTCAATTAATTATGTAACATTTTTTCTTCGATGTTTTAAGTAAATATTATTAGCATTTTTTTTTACATTTCAACTATATTATTTTTTAATTTAAAAATATATTTTTACTTTTTAATAATAAAAATTAAAAAATAATATTTTTTTCTAAGTTTGTTTTCTAAATTTACTTAAATATGATAAAATTGATAAAACAAAATATAATAAATTTGAGTTAATATACTTTGTTAATCTAATAAAATTTTACAACTTATATTTAAATTTAATTAATTTTCTTATATGTGAGGTTACAAATCAAAGAATGTATATAATTGTAAATATATACAAATATTTTAATAAATATTTAAATATTGTCCCACAATTATTTTACATTTTTAATTTATTTTTAATTTCTAATTTTTTGGTTAGAAATTTAAAATGTACTAATATTTTTTGAATTCTTTCATCTTGAGTGAGATGTTATAATTTTATTGACAGGAAATGAATAATAAACACGAATGCAATTGAATAAAAATGTAATCAAATCTCTATAAATTAATAGTTTTTATTAAATTTTATTAATTTAGAGATATCATTATTTTATAGAGAATTTTTTTATTTAAAAAATTAAATCGAGATCTAAAAAATTGTATTAATTTATCGAGTATTAATTTATAAAGATTTTAGTGTACTATATTTGAAAAAGGGAGACAAAGAGTATATAAAAGAAATAAAAGAGAGCCACATGGACGTCGACATGAGAGATACGGGACACGCGTTGGACCCATGCGCAACCACGTGCGCACGACCGTCCCTTCACGTGGACATTTACTTCATGATGATGTTGTACTTACAAAGAGAATCTATTCTTTCCTTGCATTTTGCAACAACAAACGAAACGAAGGAACAAGAAAAATAATAAATCAAAAGATGAGGGACGAATCCGCAAACAAGATGAAAATAGAAGGGCTCGCGCCGATACGTTTCCGGCACATGAACAACAATCCGAATATGGAAATTTCCGTTTCAGAAGCGTCCTCCAGGTTTCCGGGTTTTCGATTTTCGCCCACCGACGAGGAGCTCATTCACTACTACCTTACCAAGAAGCTCCAAGGCTCCGACGAGTCCGTCCAGATCATTCCCGTCGTCGATATATGTCGACACGAGCCTTGGGATCTACCAGGTTTTATTTGTTTTCTTGTTAATTCGATTTCTCGTTTTTTGTTTCGCATATTGCACGAATACGAACACGAATCAAAAGAAGAAATAGTTATCGCGACAAACATTGAACTGATTAATTTTTCGCTCAATTTTGTTGATTCTACTCATGAACTTATGTGTTATTATCTGTCAACGGTGTTAGCTCCATTGGTTGACCGCTCGAATTTTTTTTTATCGACTTTTGCAGTAGTCAATAACATTTGAAAAGGCTTTCTTGACCGGAGATGATATATTTAACATTTGATGTAATTTGAACATTAGTCAAAATTAATATTGAAGTAGATTTTATTTTTATGTTACATTTTTTGTTACTTTTTTTAACTAATATTTGAAAATATTATTAATTTGATGCATATGATTACATAGCTGAATCTGTTGTTCAATCGGCCAACGAGTGGTTCTTCTTCTCCCCTCGCTGAAGGAAGTATCCGAACGGATCTCAGAGCAAACGGGCGACTCAGTACGGTTACTGGAAGGCAACGGGGAAAGAACGTGTCGTAAAATCAGGCTCCAATGTAATCGGCACGAAGAGGACCTTGGTGTTCCACACCGGCCGAGCACCGAGAGGGATACGAACGGAGTGGATAATGCACGAGTATTCCACAAAAAGAAAAACCCGAGGTGAATACTGTTGGGATCGATGTACACTACCGAGGAAGACGGGCGGTGCTTTACGTCAAAGAGACCACCGACTACACGTCGGACCACCGCGACCCGCTCCTAGAGCACGAGGAATTTTCCCTTGACTCGTCGATACCCGATCGACCGGACACGCCCAATGCGTGACGGAAACTCCGATCGATCTCCAAACGAATCCACCTCGTACTCGATCACCAATCCCCCGAGAACAACCGACGTCCAACCGTTGTCGGGAATCCACTCAACCCGAGTGTACCGAATTCCCAACCAACTAACAACGACAACCAATCACAAGCAATACATATATATCTTCAATGCACCCAAGCATACACAATATACATATTCAAGCAATAATAGAGTTATCCACAATCGAAGCAATCAACACAATACGAAACGAGAAAGCAAACAAACACAACACCGAGATTTATAGTGGTTCACCTTTAAATAGGCTACATCCACTTTGCCGCCACGATTTCTTCACTAGATACACCGAATCGATACACCGAGCTTTACAAGAATTCTCCCTCGAATTCTAACTCTCTCGACTCTCTCTAGGATCCTCACACTCTAGCCCACCCCACGAGAAGAACAAGAAATATAACCGAGCTTCCAAGAGCTTACAAGATTTTTTCTCTCAAAAAATCTAACTCTAACCCAATTTCTCTCTTTCTCTCTTCAAGATCTAGATGTAGATCTACTTTGGTGGCTATCAAATGGTGTTGGATGCTTCACAAGTGAGGGGGGAGGAAGTATATATAGTAGTTTGGTCAAGACCTAGTCAAAGCCCAAAAAAGGCCTTAAAAAGCCCCAAAAAAGCCCCAAAAACGAGTTGGCCCAAAGCATCCTGGAAGTGGCACGAACGTGCCAGTTTTGGCACGAACGTGCTACTGCCTCTGAAGTTTTGGAAGAATGGCACATTCTGGCACGAACGTGCCAGTTCCTGAGTTTTGAGAAACTCTTCCTTCGCGCTCGTTTTTCGTCGTGGCTTCGTCGGTTTGGTTTGGCTCCACCAAACCCAACAATCTCCCACCTGGAGACACAACCAAACTACACTCCCCATCATCCGTGGCGGCGGCCACATTCATCATCCGAGAAGTCCAACCGAAGTCTCTCTCGACCTCGGCTTCAAAGGCATCATCGCCTTCTTCCTCGACACATCGGTCGGCATCCGACTTCCCCGGAACGTCTTAAGCATCTCGTGCTTAGACCGAACATCGATCTCCGGGTTTCTCATCAAAACCCTCGACGCTCTCCTCTTTTCAACATCGCCCATTCCGTCAACCTCTCCGTCACCACGCAATCCCCTTTCGGACCTCCGAAACCGCAACATGGAACCCGAGCTTCTCAATGCTCCCACATGTCGCCTCCCCGGATTGGTCGTGAACCGGCTAACTCCCACCGAATGAGAAACGTCGGCATTCACATGCCCATCGTCTATCACCAACGATCTTGACCGATAGCCTCCAACATTTTCAACGTTGCTAGCTCTACGACTCCTTTGCCTACTCCTCGTTTTCCGAATCCTCGCCACGGGACTCTCTCCGAAACGATCACCCGAGTAGCACCCGAATCGTCTAACAACTCCCACCGCATGGGAAATGTCGGGCTTCATCACCTCGTCTCTAACCGACGATTTGAACCGATAGCCTCCAACATTCTTACCGTTGCTAGCTCTACGACTCCTTTGCCCACTCCTCGTTTTCCGAATCCTCTTCACGGGACTCTCTCCGAAACGATTACCCGAGTAGCACCCGAATCGTCTAGCAACTCCCACCGAATGGGAAATGTCGGGCTTCGATACCTCGTCTCTCACCGACGAGTCTCCGAGTGAAAATAACGAGCTCGGCTCGCTTCCAATTTTCAACTCCCGCTTGCTCGATTTACCGGCCCGCATTGCTCTACCATCTCGACCCGAAAGCACATGATTGATCTCCAAGGTTTCCACCGGTCGGTCTTCTACCGGAACACCTCCATCATCATGTCTCCGCTTTTTGATATTCGATTTCTCAATCACCGAGATGTTGGGATATGTCCTTCGATCCTACGTGTGCAATCGATAAAGTCATAAGGTCGTCTATGTGTTGGGATATGTCCTTCGATCCTACGTGTGCAATCGATAAAGTCATAAGGTCGTCTATGGATGTTAAATGATTATTTGATAATATTAATTGTTGGGAACAACATAATATTGATCAATTAAATCATACCTACAGGGTCACACACGGACTCGAAGATAATGTACGATGATTTATATATATATATATTGATTTAGAATCAATATTTACGTGGATTTAATTCCCATGCACGGGATGCATGGCTTGCATGGATGCATGTCACATAGTGTGACATGGCATGCCACACAAGCAAGTGGGACCACATACAATGCATAGTGGCATGTGTATGTGGCATGACCTTTCACCTCCTTTGTAACCTCTTTTGCATGTTAATGGTGCATCTTTATGCACATTAAGATGGATAGGTGTGAATAATGGTGTGTTTAGATAGATGAAAATCTGATTTTCATCACACACAAGCATCAGCCACGAAAATCCACACAAAAAGAGAGAAAAGAGGTGATCTTGGAGATCCATTCTCAAGCAATCAAAGGTGTTCATTATCCGGGTTCGTGTGCAACACGTAGAGGCCGGGCCATTTGTGCGGCTTCAACATCCGGACGATCCAAAGGAGTGAAGATTTCATTCACAAAGAGATCTTTGAGTTGCTGATCCATTAAGGTGGTTCAATCGACTCAACACCACCTTAACCGAAATCAACGATCACCAAAAGTAAGTAATCGTTAAACCTTATATATATATATATATTAGATGTGTATATATATATGTTTATATGTGTTCTTATACACATTAAGTGTGCACTTAGATCATGGCATAGTAGATCTATTGCTTTACACGCTTCCGCACACACGGTATATCGATCGGATCGGTATATCGTAACCTACAATTGGTATCAGAGCCTAGGGCTCGTGCACACTTTTGTGTTGGACACGAAGGTTAAATCAACATAATTGGATTATTTGTTTAATTGTGATTATGTGATTAGATGTAAGGCCGGCCACCGTTAGTGGTCGGGTGAATGATTTCGTCGTTTTTTACGTTTCGATTGGCCGTAGTATTTGAGGGCTGCGTCCCTTGGAATCATTTGTAATAGATAGGTTTTTCTATTATATTTGTATTGTACTACTTGTAAGCGATGGACTTGGTCCATGGTTCGATGGAGGATCTCGGCTCTCCGGCAAAAACGAGAAGAAACGAAGCAAAACGAAGCAAACCGGGGATGCTGGAGCCAAACGGCGGGCGCCGTTTTAGCTCCGGCGGTCGCCGTTTTGATTCGGCGGGCGCCGTTTTGGAAACGGCGACCGCCGAAAGCCCTGTTTTTGGGCAGATTTTTTCCGAACCCTTTCGGCGGGCGCCGTTTTGGAAATGGCGACCGCCGGTGGTGTTCGGCGACCGCTGATTGTGAAACGGCGGGCGCCGTTCGTGGTTTTTTGGGTACGGAATAGATTTGACCAAAATCGGAGGGCACGGAACTGAAATGGCGGGCGAGGAGCAGTCCAGAAGATGTTCAAGGCTTTTGTTGTTACTTTAATTATTTTCTTTTGAGAGTTGTGAGGTTCTAGGGGCCTTTCGATTACGTATTTAATTGCTTTGCTAGTTATAGGATGTTTTATGTTATAAATGTTCAACTTACATATAAACACCTATGCATGCAAGTTCCCAAAAATAATGAGTATAATGTCTTGTCCAAAAACATCACACTCATAAAGCCCTCGATCATAAGTTGGTAGGTCCGCCTCAGCGGGGTACTACTTGTTATCTTGGGATAAGTGGGAATAAAGGTTAGACCTTTACACGTGAGTTTGGTTTTCTCATCGATAGATCCACTGCAGGCGTGGCTATCGAGACATGAGATGAGAATGGGACTCTCATCGACCGAGAGTGACATTAGATGTCATTGACATGGGATGTCTACCTATCTTGGACTTCTTAAGTGCGGACTCAGTCGGCTTAAGAATTTGCAAGATGAGGGTCTTGGGATTGTTTTGTTCAAGGGAACAAAGATATTAGATATCGATTGAACAAAATGGAATAAATAAGTAGCTTGTTAGACAACCTTATTTGTTTACCGTTTTGTGGATGTTTACATACTTTAGTTATCTTTCTTTTATAGTTTATCATGTCAAATATCAACTCAATTCAAGTTTGGTTCAATTCTTGATTATGAAAAATTGAACAAATTTTCTTGATTCACAACGTAATTTGAGGATGGTCCTCAAACACGAAGACAAGGAAAATGTGTTAGATAACCACATCCTAAGATATCATTGAACAACTCAATAGCATGTTCGGGGAATATGCCAAGATTGAGCAGTTCTGAATGACCAGGGTCATCGCTTCAGCTAGGCTGAATAAGAAAAATCTATAAGGACCACATGTACAACAAATGATTGGATTATTTGCTTTAAGTGATCTCCTAAATTTTTCTAAGATGATGAGTCGTCAATTAAAAATGGACCCTAAGAGGGATATTCTTGTGATAAAGGATGAGGTAATCAAAAGAGCATGGGCAAGAAGGCTACTAGGGTTCCTAAGGAATCTGAATGCGTCTACTGCAAAGGTGTTGGACACTACTTGCAAATATGTAGAAGTACATATTTTATTCAAATTCAAAACAAATGCCTAATTTGTCTTTCATATGATGGATTCTAAAGTTAGGATTGTTTTCACCTCGGGGAGTGATTTAATCCAAAACACTTAGTTCATAAATGACAAATTAGAGAATTTCGAGCCATGGGATGGCGTTAGTCGATTGTCTGGTTGGCTCCCTCATATTTTATGAGAGATAGGGCTTCAATTGCATGATATTATCGCTGGTTAGAAAACTTCGAGTTTTCACTTACGATTTATCACGTTTTGATATTGGGATAATTTTGAATGGAAAATTTGAATGAGACTCAATTATTGGGAATAATTGAATTTGCCCAAAGTTCAAAGAAGATGTGAATAACGGGGTTGCTTCATCTTCAGGTATTAATGATATAGACATTAAAATTCACAAATTCTACTTCTTGGGTATTGGATGCCAAACGTAGTTCTCACATTTGTATGTGGAGGAACTACATAGAAGTATAAGTTTGGTGAGTAGAGATGTCGATCTACGGGCGAGAAATGGAGCGAAGGTCGCTGCATTAGCCGTATGATCATATGATGTTGTTTTGCCTTAGGGCCTTGTTTTAGTATTATAACTATATAATTTCGTACCTTCAATAAACAATGAATATTGGTTCAGTATATGATACTGATGGATTAGTTTTTCACTATTAAATAGTTTGGTAACTATTTTAATTGTGAATTATTCCTTGTTTTGGTACGATTATTATATTGTTTATGTATACTTTAACTTGACAAAATCACATATATCATTAAGACCAAAGGCCAAATCGAATAAGTATCAATGAGACATAACTGAAACATTGTTGATTAGATCAAATCAAAATCTAAACATGTAACGAATTCTTTTAGAAGGAATTTTAGAATCATTTGACTTGGAGTCATTTGATACATGTGAATGATGTGTGATTTAAAAGATAGCAATGTCATCTTTCTTGGAGAAAGGAGAACATGTGAGTGATTAGGGATGATCCATACTGATGTATGTGGAACCTATCAGTTCACAAGCACATGAAGGTTATGTTTCAGAAAAGAGAAAACAAACTATATTAGATATAGTTCGACCATTCGATGAGAGGTCTAAATGAACTACTGGTCTCTTTTGGGAACACACAATTCTTGACTTCAACTTATACACTGAATAGGACGCTGTCAAAAGTTGTTGATAAGACACCATACTAGGTATGGAAAGGGAGGGTCCCTACATTGTTTTCATCAAAATTTGAGGTTCTAAAAGCTTCTCTGACGAGATTTATCTCTATAGAGCTTGAACTCAAATGGGATAAAACTTTCTTTAATGTATCCATAAGAAACTCGAGGGTACAACTTCTACGATCTATCTGAGAACAATATTTTATTGCTCGAGATAGTGATTTTCTTGAAAAGAGTAATCTTTCCTAGAAAGTCAGTGGGAGCTCGGTTATCTTGAACGAGGTTCAAGTGAAACAACCAATAATGAATACTCAAGACTGGGTTGAGAGTATTCTTATGGTTTTGGAAGCCATACCAGCCCTCGTAGGTCCGAAAGACATAAATCTATCTCTATTATTCAAATACTTAGATATTGTGACCAATGAGAGATATGAATTCATGCTTTTGGAAAGTGGTGAACCTTCGACCTAATTCCAAGCTATGACGAGTCCAGCTACTGAAAATTGGCATGATGCCATGAAATCTGAGATGATATCAATATCTGATAATCAAGTTTGGAACTTGATATATTCGTATCACGGGGTTAGACCCAATGAATGCTAATAGATCTTTAAGATCTAAACAGACAGATGGAAAACCTAGGGTTTTCAAAGCAAGGTTGATGGTAAAAGTTTTATTCACGAGGTGGATTATGGAAAAACTTTCACCTGTTGCTTTGATTAAATCATTCAGATCATCTTAGCCATTGCTACTCATCTTGATAATAAGGTATGGTAATATTGGATGTTAAAACTAACTTCTTGAATTGGATTCTAGAAGAGAATGTGTTTTGACACAACCAAAGAGTTTTATCGATCCTAATAAGGCTGAGAAATTATGCAATCTTATAATTCCATTTATGGAATAAAGCAAAGCATATCGGAGTAGCAGTCTTCAGTTCAATGAATCCATACTGGGTTTTGGATTTCAGAGGAACTCGTAAGAATCTTGTTTTACAAGAAGAACAGTGGGAGTTACGTTGTATACATTGTGTTGTATGTCGATGACATACTCCTTATTGGAAACAATGTTTCTATGCTTAATTCTATTAAAGAATGACTTGGAAATTGTTTTCAATAAAGGATCTTGGAGAAGCACAGTACATATTGGGCATCAAGATCTGTCGGAACAGATCGAAAATGATGTTTGGACTTAGTCAAGTGACCTGTATTGATAAGGTACTTGATAAGTTCAGAATGAAAGACGCCAAAAAGGGTCTCATTCCAATGAGTCATGACACATCTCTTAGCAAGATGCAAGGCCCTACGGGACTTGATGAGCAAAAGAGGATGGAAAACATTCCTTATGCTTCGGCAATAGGGTCTATAATGTACGCCATGATATGTACACGACCGGACGTATCGTATGCTTTGAGCATGACGAGTCAGTTTCAAGGAAATCCAGGTGAGGCGCGTTAGACTGCGACCAAGAATATTCTTATGTACCTTAGATGGACAAAAGAATATTTTGTTGTCTTTGGAAGACAAAAAGAGTTGATATTAACAAAGCTGTTTGAATGCTAACTTCAAAACAGACTAAGATAATTTCCGATTTTAATCTGGTTATATCTTTTGTCTGGTTAGAGGTAAAATTTGCTTGAATAGTTCCATGCAATGCAATATAGCTGATTAAACTACAGAAGCTGAGCACAGTATTGCATTGGATGCAATAATGTTGGCAGTTAAGATTTGAAAGTTCTTGAATGAACTAGGTGGTGTAACTAGCTCAGCCCATCCGATAGTTCTCTATTTATAGTAGAGTTATCGCGCAAGCCAATGAGCTAGGAAGCACCACAAGTCTAAAACTGGTGCTCAGGAAGTTTCACATTAATTGGGAGATAGTTTTGTGGAGACATCGAGATAATAAAGTTGCAACTTTTGGTAAGGTTGCAAACCCATTTTCTAAACCTCTCCAGCAGTCTAAGCTTGAGGCTTTCACGACTGCAATAGAGATCAGACATCTTAGAGATGGGTTGTGATTTCTATTACTGTATTAGATACTTTTGGAGATTTGGTAAACATTTACTCATATGTATAATACATAATTCTTCATATAAATATGGTTTAATTTATATGAATTGTCCAAATGATTAAGTGATATCAATTGGGTTATGAGGTCGACTTACCGCATAATGAAGTCCCAATGGTTGAACTGATATACTTGAATCATATGCTTGTTCCTAGTTCGTATAATCGAGGACGGACAAACCGATAATACAATGAACTAGATTGTAATGTGTACTATAGCGCCGCTTCATGGGCTAGTGATGTGGGACATCAAGTACAATTACATAGATATTAGCTGGGAGCTAATGATCGAACAGACCCGACTGGAATAGTATTTAAGATTTCGAGTCATAATACTATTTCATTGACAGTCGAGCAATTTCCTCTGACCTGAGTAGTCCAGAGTGATTCCATTGTGAAATGGTGTACTTTGATACAAGTAAACGCCTTTCCTAAAAGGAGGTTATAAAACTTGTTGTTGGGTATATCAGGAAGCAAGTGGGAGAACTTGGATTGACAAGATGGGATTCTCCTCCATTTTATAATGGGATACATGTCTTACCGGCCACTTGGAGAGTCGAGACTGTGGAAAATACGTGGCCACGTCCAGATTCGTATCATAGTGATAAATCTGGTTTTACAGTCTGTCTCAAAGTCCAAGAAAGGTTTGAACCGATTGAGGATGACTCGAGTCTTGCCTCAAGTTCAAATTTAGACATAAAGTGACAACAGGAAATTGGCAGCACACTGGCTCTGAAGGCCAAGTGGGAGATTGTTGGGATATGTCCTTCGATCCTACGTGTGCAATCGATAAAGTCATAAGGTCGTCTATGGATGTTAAATGATTATTTGATAATATTAATTGTTGGGAACAACATAATATTGATCAATTAAATCATACCTACAGGGTCACACACGGACTCGAAGATAATGTACGATGATTTATATATATATATATATATTGATTTAGAATCAATATTTACGTGGATTTAATTCCCATGCACGGGATGCATGGCTTGCATGGATGCATGTCACATAGTGTGACATGGCATGCCACACAAGCAAGTGGGACCACATACAATGCATAGTGGCATGTGTATGTGGCATGACCTTTCACCTCCTTTGTAACCTCTTTTGCATGTTAATGGTGCATCTTTATGCACATTAAGATGGATAGGTGTGAATAATGGTGTGTTTAGATAGATGAAAATCTGATTTTCATCACACACAAGCATCAGCCACGAAAATCCACACAAAAAGAGAGAAAAGAGGTGATCTTGGAGATCCATTCTCAAGCAATCAAAGGTGTTCATTATCCGGGTTCGTGTGCAACACGTAGAGGCCGGGCCATTTGTGCGGCTTCAACATCCGGACGATCCAAAGGAGTGAAGATTTCATTCACAAAGAGATCTTTGAGTTGCTGATCCATTAAGGTGGTTCAATCGACTCAACACCACCTTAACCGAAATCAACGATCACCAAAAGTAAGTAATCGTTAAACCTTATATATATATATATATTAGATGTGTATATATATATGTTTATATGTGTTCTTATACACATTAAGTGTGCACTTAGATCATGGCATAGTAGATCTATTGCTTTACACGCTTCCGCACACACGGTATATCGATCGGATCGGTATATCGTAACCTACACGAGAATCGAACTCGTCTCCTTTCGAGAACCGGACTCCGATCCGTATGAGGAACACCCGAACTCGCTTTTGGTTGCAACCACCTTTCGCTCATACTACCTAGCCCACAATGCATTAGCCCATTGGTGTTGTCGGGTACACCAATCTCACGACCTCCCGTCGTAGTGTAAAGGGTGCCCGTCCTTGGACCACGAGCAACAATAATCGCACCCTTTGACACTTTCCAAGACCCATCGTTAAAGGTAACCGTATGCCCCTCTCTCTCAAGTCGGCTCACCGAGATCAAGCTACTCCTTAGCTCGGGTGCATACCTCACCTTCGACAATATCAACGTCCCACCGGACGTCTTCACCTTCACGTCTCCAACACCCACGATATCCAACGGCCTATCATCCGCTAGATATATCTTCTCATGTCTCTCGGGAACGAAGTTCACCATGCCGACACGACTACCCGTGGTGTGAAACGAGGCTCCCGAGTCAACAACCCAAGAGTCTTCACGAGGCTCCGAAGATACCAACAAGTCATCTTCCCTCTCGTCACCCGTCACAACCTTGGCATCGCCTCCATTCCCCGGAAGCTCACTACAATGCCGCTTTATGTGACCGGATTTACCGCAATTCCAACACAAGAATCGCTTCTCCTTCTCGTTGCTCGACTCCACCCTTTTCCCGCGGTTATAACATCCGTAATGATTTCTACCTCGGCTCAAACTCAAGGCCTTAGTCGTTGAAGTCGATGTCTCTCCGGAATCCCTCCTTCTAACCTCCTCGGCAAGAACACGATCCCTCACACCGGCATACTTCAACCTATCACTTCCAATGGAGTTATTCAACGCCACTCTTATCGGCTCCCAATTACTCGGTAGAGACGCCAATAGACTAAGGGCCCGAACCTCATCATCGAACCCGATCTCAACCGAAGACAACTCGTTGACGATCGTTTCGAACTCGTTCACGTGAGTCGCAACAACTCCACCTTCTTCCATCTTCAAATGAAAGAACCGCTCCAACAAGGAGCTTTTACTTCTCGCCGACGGCTTCTCGATTGGCTTCTCGAACATGTCGGATAACACCTTCATCATCCTCGAGGTCGACTTCTCCATCATCACCTTTCTAGCGATGTTCTCCGACAACGTCAAACGGACTAACCCGAGTACTCGTCGGTCTAGGAGAGCCCATTCCGCCTCGCTCATACCCTCCGACTTCTCGCCTACTAACGGTAGATGAAGATTCTTCCCGAACAAGAAGTTCGTCACTTGCACCTTCCAATGTGCAAAATCCGACCCGTTGAACCTTTCGATTGCACTCCATACCATGTCGTTGCCCGTCATTGTCCTCCGACCGCTTCAACCGAAGCACCGATACCAAGCTTCTCAACTTGGCTCTGATACCAATTGTTGGGATCGATGTACACTACCGAGGAAGGCGGGCGGTGCTTTACGTCAAAGAGACCACCGACTACACGTCGGACCACCGCGACCCGCTCCTAGAGCACGAGGAATTTTCCCTTGACTCGTCGATACCCGATCGACCGGACACGCCCAATGCGTGACGGAAACTCCGATCGATCTCCAAACGAATCCACCTCGTACTCGATCACCAATCCCCCGAGAACAACCGACGTCCAACCGTTGTCGGGAATCCACTCAACCCGAGTGTACCGAATTCCCAACCAACTAACAACGACAACCAATCACAAGCAATACATATATATCTTCAATGCACCCAAGCATACACAATATACATATTCAAGCAATAATAGAGTTATCCACAATCGAAGCAATCAACACAATACGAAACGAGAAAGCAAACAAACACAACACCGAGATTTATAGTGGTTCACCTTTAAATAGGCTACATCCACTTTGCCGCCACGATTTCTTCACTAGATACACCGAATCGATACACCGAGCTTTACAAGAATTCTCCCTCGAATTCTAACTCTCTCGACTCTCTCTAGGATCCTCACACTCTAGCCCACCCCACGAGAAGAACAAGAAATATAACCGAGCTTCCAAGAGCTTACAAGATTTTTTCTCTCAAAAAATCTAACTCTAACCCAATTTCTCTCTTTCTCTCTTCAAGATCTAGATGTAGATCTACTTTGGTGGCTATCAAATGGTGTTGGATGCTTCACAAGTGAGGGGGGAGGAAGTATATATAGTAGTTTGGTCAAGACCTAGTCAAAGCCCAAAAAAGGCCTTAAAAAGCCCCAAAAAAGCCCCAAAAACGAGTTGGCCCAAAGCATCCTGGAAGTGGCACGAATGTGCCAGTTTTGGCACGAACGTGCTACTGCCTCTGAAGTTTTGGAAGAATGGCACATTCTGGCACGAACGTGCCAGTTCCTGAGTTTTGAGAAACTCTTCCTTCGCGCTCGTTTTTCGTCGTGGCTTCGTCGGTTTGGTTTGGCTCCACCAAACCCAACAAATACTTTTTTCTGTTTCACAAAAGTCTGCACACTTCATTTGTAAATAATTAGACGATTATGTTCTTATATATGTTTCTTCGTATGATATAGGATGCTATGGTAGTTTGCCGCCTTCGAAAGAATCGGGATTTCAAACTAAATCACGACGACACGAATATAGCTTCTTCTTCGGCTCCGAGGGATAGTGAAAACGACAAGAAACAATTACCTGAGGCGCTCACGCTCGAATTAGGGCCGGCAGTTGACAAGGTAGCCTATACCTACACTCATTCTATAGAGCCGATAGACTCTGACTCCGACGAAGATAAAACGGCCGACGAGTTTTCGCACCACGAGTCGTCGAGCTTCAAAAGGGTTTGTTCGAGTTTTTTTTTATACTATATAATTTTAGTTACATTTGTCTATTGATCAATATATCATTCCTCAACGGGGCGGCGACTAATTTGATTGAACGCTTTGTGATGATCGATTGACAGTTTCAAAATTAGGATTCTTCACGTGTCTTCCATTGCAGAGTCGCTCCGAAGAAGAAGAGGATTGCTTCGCCGACGTAATGAAGGATGACATAATAAAGCTCGATAGAAATATGCCGCCTTTTGTAGGAACCGCGAAGCGCCGAGTCAGGTTGCCGAGGCAGAGGTCGAAATCGAAGCGGTTTAGGTCTCATCGATTCGACACGGGGGATATTCTGATTCCCGTCGAGAGCCCGGTCAGGAAAACAAAACATCCAGCCATGTTTATGTTTTTGTTTCTCTTCACTCTCATCCTCATGTACATTGCTGCTACTAATAATGGGGTTGGTGGCATTACCAAAACATGTGTGCTTACTAGGTTTTGAAGTGTCAAGTGATTTCATATCTTTCATGTAATGAATATTATGACTCTACATCTTGTTAATTATTTTTATTGTGATTTGTGAGATTTATTTGACATTTAATTTCTTCATTATTCGGTCACATGTTTTATTTATTATACAGTAAAATCTTTATAAATTAATAGTTTCGAGACCGTGAAATTTTATTAATTTAAAGAGGTTATTAATTTATCGAGTATATTTTTTTTATTTAAAAGACCAAATCGGGACCAAAAGATTCTATTAATTTAAAGAGGTTATTAATGTATCGAGTATTAATTTATAGAGGTCTCACTGTATAAAAAAAATAGTCAGAAATGACCTTAATCGACTGTTTGTGATATTACTCTTAACAAATTATACCATAAATGATGCTAAATTAACTTGAACTAATTAGTAGGTACGATCGAGTTGGGTGGATGAAAGAATGCTTAAAAAAAATGACAGATTAATTATAGGATGGGGATGGTTCGACTCGGGATATATCTTGTCCTATATATGCGATGGGACATGTGACAAGTTTTGACATTAATTTCCTTTCTCGTAACCAAGACCGAACTGATTTACTATCAAATCAAGATAGTCAATTACGAGAACACCCTCGGCCCTTGCATGCATTAATATACTCAATTGATGAAAGGAAGAACTAAGCAAATTAATTTAAGTGTAATGGCAATGCCCTCAGCTCTCCTCCGAAGGCTCGAAGGAAAGGTAGCCCTAATAACCGGTGCATCGAGCGGCATTGGAAAATCGAGCGCCGAGCTTTTCTCGAGACACGGAGCCAAGATAGTCGTCGCAGACATCCAAGACGACGAGGGCAAAAAACTCTGCGAAGGCCTAGGAGTACGATCATCCTCGGCCACTTTCGTCCACTGCGACGTCACGAAAGAATCCGACGTAAAAAACGCCGTCAACGCGACCGTCGAGAAGTACGGGAAGCTCGACATCATGTTCAACAACGCCGGGATCTGCGATGCGATCAAGCCGAACATCCTCGACAACGATGTAGCCACGTTCGAACAGGTCAGTACAGATTACTGGAGAATATATTCGACCCACTGATATAAATCTTGGTCAACTTTTTTAACTGTTCGAGCTTTTAACATTTTTTTTTGTTACGTTTATAATGTTAATTTCTCGATAGGTCCTCAGAGTGAACCTCGTCGGCGCCTTCTTGGGCGCTAAACACGCCGCTCGAGCGATGGTCCCTAATCGGGCCGGCGTCATAATCTCGACCGCGAGCATTGCTTCGGTATTAGGCGGTTGTGCACCGCATGCGTACACGAGCTCGAAGCATGGCTTGGTGGGGCTCACGAGGAATTTGGCGGTTGAGCTAGGGCAACACGGTATTCGAGTGAACTGCATCTCACCGGATACCGTCCCCACGCCTATGGTCAAGAGGGTTTTGGGTGACATGGATGAAGATGGATGCAAGAGAAGGTGCTATTCGAACCTCAAAGGAGTTGATCTCGAGACGAGCGATGTGGCTGAGGCCGCTTTGTATCTGGCTAGCGACGAGGCAAAGTGTGTGAGCGGACATAATCTTTCTGTCGACGGAGGGCTCACCATTGTGAATGCAGGCTTCTCCTTGTGGGGGGTTAAGTAGCCTATTGCTTTCTTTCTAGGCTTTGAGTTTTTAATTGATGATATATTTATTGAATTAAATTTCAATGACCTTTAAATCAAAATTAATATATAACAGAGTAATTGTTAATATTATTAGGCCATTTCAAGAATTGGGTCGTCCCAGGCCCAGCCGACTATATGACAGCTCTATCCATCATCTAATTAGAACTTGAAACCTACAATTTTCTACCATAGATCTGTTTCTTGTTTTTTTCTTCATTTAATTAAATTTAAGTAGTTTTGTTTTATCACAGTTTTATATCATCCGTTCAATTTAAGTAATTCAAATAGTTATATTTAATTTACCCTTTACCCGCCAAGTGCCAATTATATGCATGTAAATTTAGCACATGCAACACTTTAGTCCTTATTAAATGATTTGATTTCAAATGGATTTTGAACCGTAAATCTTCCCGTACTCAACCAACCATTGTTTCTTTTCTCGTAATGAATACGGGCTTCAATTATTGTAGAATGTTGGTAGTAAATTACGAGAACACCCTCGGCCCTTACAACTATATATCTACTTCAATTGATGATAAAAAAAAGAACTAAGCAAATTGAAGTGTATAATGGCAATGCCCTCATCAGCTCTCCTCAGAAGGCTCGAATGTAAGGTAGCCCTAATAACCGGTGCAGCGAGCGGCATCGGAAAATCGAGCGCCGAGCTATTTTCGAGGCACAGAGCAAAGGTAGTCTTTGCAGATATCCAAGACGACATGGGCAAGAAACTCATCAAAGATCTCGAACGATCATCATCCTCGGCCACTTTCATACACTGCGACGTCACGAAAGAATCCGACGTCGAAAACGCCGTCAACGCGGCCGTCGAGAAGTACGGGAAGCTCGACATCATGTTCAACAACGCCGGCATTTGTGACGCGATCAAGCCGAGCATTCTCGACAATGATGTGGCCACGTTCGAACAGGTGCTGATATATTCGACTTACTGATATAAATGTCAAGTTAATTTCTCAGCTTCTGTTTCTCGACAGGTCCTTAGAGTGAATCTTGTTGGTGCCTTCTTGGGCGCTAAGCACGCTGCTCGAGTGATGGTCCCTAATCGAGCCGGAGCCATAATCTCGACTGCGAGCGTTGCTTCCGCATTAGGTGGTTGCTCGACCCATGCCTACACGAGCTCAAAGCATGGCTTGTTGGGGCTCACGAGGAATTTGGCTGTGGAGCTAGGGCAACACGGTATTCGTGTGAACTGCATCTCACCGTATATCGTTCCCACTTTTATGGTCAAGAATGTCTTGGACATGGATGAAGATGGATGTGGGAGGTGCTATTCGAACCTCAAAGGAGTTGATCTTGGGACGGAGGATGTGGCTGAGGCTGCGTTGTATCTGGCTAGCGACGAGGCAAAGTGTGTGAGCGGACATAATCTTTCTGTCGACGGAGGGTACACCATTGTGAACGCAGGCTTCTCCGTGTGGGGCTAAGTAGACTAATATTGCTTTGTAGGTTTGCGACCTTAGCTTGTACGTTCGCTTCGAGTTTGTTAACTCTACCCTTGTTGTTTGTACCAATTTCAACAACTCTCGTCTTGTTCGCCGTTTCTATGTTTCGCGAAATTTCAAGTAGACACATTGATCATTGAACTTGACTTGTAAAAATTACATACTTACATTGTAATATAATAACCCAATGGCAAGATTTGTGTAATATGATTGCAATTTCTCGACAACTATTATCGAGTATAACCCAATGGCAAGATTTGTGTAATATGATTGCAATTTCTCGACAACTATTATCGAGTGAGACAAAATTTTATTGAAATATTATGTAACTTGTTGCCTCTTTACCATTGTAGCATTTGTACGAGAGACCATTTTTCATATAAAATTTGACAATTTTCCTAAATAAATACTCAAATAATTAATTTAAAAGGTTTTTTAATTAATTAAAATTAATATATGCGCCCCTTTACTCTTTATTCGCACGGGCTCGTCGGGCTCACGAGGAACGCCGCAGTGGAGATCGGGCGGCACGACATTCGCATGAACAACTGCATTTCCCCTCACATAGTCCCGACTCCTCTCGTGAGGGCTGCCCTGAAGCTGTACTCGAACCTCAAAGGAGCGGATCTCCGGGCGCATGACGTGGCCGAGGCGGCGTTGTATCTGACGAGCGACGAGGCCAAGTAAGTGAGCGGGCACAACCTTATGGTGGATGTGTTGGAGCTTATCAGAGTTAACTCGTACAGTAAAATAAGTGGTTTTTAATATTGAACATTTGTCTTAATGACGTGCCAAAATCAAAACTTTATTTTATGTTTATTTATTAATTCTGATTAAATATTCTGATAATACTATGCCGTTAGCGCGAGAGGTTACAACTTTCAGATGAGTTTTCTTTTGAATGAACTCTTGCAACGTTTCAGAATATTGTAACGTTTAGAAAGTGTAACTTCTTGTTTATAGACTATATAAAGAGACATCACGAGGCATAAAAAGTAAATAAACAAATCAAGTTTATTCTTACTAATATTTCCAAGAGTTACAAGTAGAGTTTGTAAGGATCTCAAGTTGATGTGTAACAACGAGAGTTCGATAGTTGTATCCTGCAAGATAGACGTCCAGAAAACTACATACACAAAGACGAGTAGTGGGCGAATTTCTGTCTTATGATATTGTTGCGCAAGCCTCTATTAAAACAAGTTAGTCAATGAACATCAATTCATTGGTGTTGTGGCTGAGGCCAATATGATAGTTGACTCCAATGAATGGTGGGTCGATACTGGCGCATCGAGGCATGTTAGTTCGTCGAGGAACAAGTTCAATACATATGAAAAACTCACCGGTGAAGAGAATTTGTATATGGGAAATGCCAGCACTGCTGCCGTTGAAGGGAAAGGAAAAGTGATACTAAAACTCACTTCGGGAAAAGAACTCATACTCACTAACGTGTTGCATGTTCCTGAGATTCGGAAAAATTTGATCTCTGGACCTCTTCTTAGTAACAAAGGTTTCAAGTTAGTATTTGAGTCTGATAAGTTTACTCTCAGAAAAGGTGGAGTGTATGTTGGAAAAGGTTACCTAACTGAGGGACTTTTCAAACTTAATATATCATTTGTTCTTAATAATAATAATAGCGCAGATAATAGCTCTGGTTCCATCTACTTACTTGATTCTTTTAATTTATGGCATGAAATATTAGGCCATGTTAATTTTCGTTCCCTTAAAAGAATGATAAATTTAGGACTACTACCTAAATGTAGTTCTAATTTAAAACGCAAGCATAGGCTTGATTCCGGAAGCACTGAAAAATGTGAAATATGTGTTGAATCAAAGTTTGCAAGACATTCTTATAAATCCGTTGAGAAATCAAACGAGGTACTTGGATTGATTCATTCTGATCTTTGTGACTTTCAATCAACTCCAAGTCGTGGAGGAAAGAATTATTATATTTCTTTCATTGATGATTGTAGCAAATTTTGCTATGTTTATTTGATAAGCAATAAAGATGAAGCATTAAGCATGTTTAAAAATTAAAAAGCTGAAGTCGAAAATCAATTAGACAAAAAGATCAAAATTCTAAGATCAAATCGTGGTGGAGAATATCAATCAAATGATTTTGCTGAATTTTGTTCGCAAAATGGAAAAATACATGAGACGACGGCACCTTATACTCCAATGCAAAATTGTGTTGTCGAGCGTAAAAATAGGACGCTGAAAAATATGATAAATTCTATGTTGAATAATTCAGGAGCGCCACATAATCTATGGGCCGAAGCACTTCTTGCTGCTAATAGAATTTTGAATAGAATTCCTCATAAAAGAAGTAATAAATTTCCTTATGAAATTTGGAAAGGAAAATTACCTACGTACAAAACCATGAAAGTGTGGGGTTGTCTCGCTAAAGTTCTTATTCCCCATCCTAAGAGGCAAAAACTTGGACCAAAAACAGTGGATTGTATTTATTTAGGACCTGCACATAATAGTGCAGCTTATCAGTTTTTGGTTCATAAATCGGAAAATGGGGAAATTAAAGAAAATACTTTTATGGAATCTTCTGACGCTGAATTTTTCGAAACCATATTTCCATATAAAGGAAAGATGAGTACTACTATAAAAAGAGTACACGAGAATGAATTAACAAATGCTAAAAGTATTCAAAATAATTCATCTACTTCTCAAGTTCAAGAACAAGATTTTGAACCAAGAAGAAGTAAAAGAGCGAGGATTGTCAAGGATTTCGGATCTGATTTTATGACATTTATGAGTGAACATGAACCTCAAACATATAAGGCGGCAATTGAATCGTCGGAGGGACCTTATTGGAAAGAAGCAATTCAAAGTGAAGTTGAGTCCATTACGAATAACCACACTTGGGAGTTGGTTGATTTACCCCTGGAAATAAAACTATTGGATATAAATGGATATTCAAGAAGAAGTTAAAACCAGATGGTACTATTGACAAATATAAAGCGCGATTAGTCGCTAAAGGGTTTCGACAAAAAGAAGGCATCGATTACTTTGATACTTACTCTCCGGTTACAATAATTACATCCATTCGATTATTAATAGCAATAACAGCTATATATAATTTAGAAATACATCAAATGGATGTTAAGACGGCATTCTTAAATGGGGAATTAGAAGAAGAAATTTATATGGACCAACCGGAAGGATTTATTGTTAAAGGTCATGAAAGGAAAGTTTGTAAACTTGTTAAGTCATTATATGGTCTTAAACAAGCACCAAAATAATGGCATGAAAAGTTCGATTATACAATGATGTCTTATGGTTTTTCCATAAACGAATGCGACAAGTGCGTCTACATAAAACAAACAAAAAATGATTATGTATTTATTTGTTTATATGTCGATGATATGCTTATTATGGGAACAAGCAAAGATATTATAAACTCCACAAAGAAAATGCTACATTCATGTTTTGATATGAAGGATATGGGATTAGCAGATGTAATTCTTGGAGTGAGAATTTTACGAAATTATAATGGTTATACACTTACCCAATCACATTATATTGAGAAAGTTCTCAAGAAATTTGGGCAGTACAATAACAAGCCCATGACGACGCCATTTGATCCGACATGCAAACTATCTAAAAATAGTGGAGAAAGTATATCACAGTTGGAATATACACAAGTTATAGGAAGCTTGATGTACATCATGAATTGTACAAGACCAGATCTAGCTTATTCACTAAGTCGATTAAGTAGATATTCAAGCAATCCTGGAAAAGATCATTGGCATGCTTTAATCAGAGTCCTACGATATTTAAAATATACGATAAACTTTGGTTTACACTATGTTACACCATAAAAATCCAACACCGACACGTGTCCAGACGACCGGAGCCACGTCATCAAGGAGGTGGTCAAACGGCGGACAAAAGACAGATTTGAAGCCAATTATGAAGAAGGTACCAGGCGAGCTCAACGGTAACCCCAGGCAGACAGCCCCGTACCAGAAAAGAGGGTCAGTCAGATAAGGCTCCAGGCAAGAGGCGGTGCGCCTCTGGTGACATGCAGCAAGTGGGAAGACAAAATTAGTGGGGTTTTAATGTAAAGCTTAAAGTCTTTATTAGTGAAATTAGATGTGATAGGAGGCTAATAGGTGGCATTAGGAGAGCTTGCATGCTCATGCAAACTACTAGTATATAAGAGAGATGTAAGAGAGGAGGAAAGGGACTACACATTTTTTCTACTTTTCCAAATACAATAAAGTAAAGGAAAAGAAAGAGCTTTGAGCTCAAGAACACATTGATGTTAATCCTATTTTCCAGATTTCCGGCAACATACGAACTTCGATCTATAACATGTCCTAACAAATAAATATTCTGTTGGTGCCCTTCTCAATATACCCCTCCCGTTCCAGTAATCTTATAAGTTAGAGAAAAAGGGTCCGAACACACTACACAAAATATCCTCCTGTTTTGGAAGGATATACTGATGCAAATTGGATATCGGGAAGCACTGAGAGTAAATATACAAGTGGCTATGTGTTTACTCTTGGTGGGGCAGCCATATCATGGAATTCGTCAAAACAAACTTGTATTGCGCGTTCTACTATGGAGTTTGAATTTATAGCATTAGACTGTTGGAAATCGATATCCCGGAATTAATAAATTTAAATAAATAAATTATCTAATTAATTCCGACCGAAATCCTTTGGAGATCGAATATCCGGGGTTGTCAAATTGCGGAACGACAACTCCAATCGACTCCCGGTTGCCGGAACATTCCGCCACGAACCACCACGAAGCGCCGGACTCAACCAAAACCCTAACCGCGGCAAAGCCGCGGCTGTTCGGTCGAGTCCCCTCGTGGGACTCGCGGCTGTTCTTGGCAGCCGCCTAGGGCTGCTCGTAGCAGCCCGCTGGACGCGCCGGGAACCCTCGCTACCCCCCGGGCTGACCTAGCCACGCCCCGGTGATCGCGTATCCGCCACGGTCGAACCATGGCCCGTGATCACCTCCAGCCACCATGCGAGAAGACGCGTCGATCGAACCCTATCCGCGGGAGAACCCCACAGCGTTCGATCGCGTCATCGCACAAGCCACGGCTGGTCGCAGCAGCTCGTGCGGGAGGGCCCGTAGCAGCCCCGTGCACGACTCGCGTGGCTCGCGGATCCGCTGCGGGAAAAACCCGCAGCCCGCTGCCTGGGCACACCAGGCGGCCGCTTGACCCCCCAGGCGGCCGCTTGCCTGGGCAGTCAAGCCCTAGTCGCGATTCTTCGCCGTCGGGTCGCTCCAGCCGCGGTGGTCCGGTGATCTTCGATCACCACCACCCAGCTCGACCTCGGTGAGGATCCCGAACCTCGGATCTTGTTCTACGGTATTTTCACGATAATATAAACGATTAAAATCATAAAGAGGGTTTTACGATTTTACCTCGTTCTCGTTGTTCGGAAAAACGAAGAACTCAATTGATGACCTTGAGATCTTCCCACGTATTCCTTGCACTAGCTCGAACGTCGTGTGGGCGACGATCTTCCGAACTCCATGGATCTCCCTCTCTACTTTCTCTCTCTAGAATTGTGATCTTCAAGTATGAGAATAGAGAAGACCATGTAGTGCTTTTATAGGCTACGTAGGGGATCTTAAGGAGGTGGAATATTGGGCTTCCAATATTAATGATTAAATTGAGCCCAAGCCCAAATCTATTAATCCCATTAATATTAATTAATTTATTTTCCACTGTATAAATTAATTGCACTCCCAATATTAAACCATATTATATCAAATAATATTTCTCCGGTAGTATTATTTATTCCGTGTATTTAAGATATAAATATCCATGAATAAAATTAATTTATTGCTAATTAATTTATTCATCTCTTATATCCGAGACTAGTACCATTCAACCTTAATTATTATGCGGAATAAATTCCACCTGCAGGGTTTACATAATAATTCCTTATGAACTCATCTAGGAGATATTATCAACCCTTCCGGGATACACTTTCCCGTCAAGTATTCACGGCATGTCATATATAAAATATAGCGACCCAACTTAACCGGTAATTGACCCAGTAATTAAACCGGTCAATTCCTTTGGAAAATCAAAGTCACTTATATTAAATATACACACCCGCAATAGTATCGGAGATTAAGAATAAAATACACTGAGATTTAAATCGATTATCCAAGGCAATCCTAATCGATAAATCTCAAGCAATCCGCCCAATACACCAAGTGTACAAGTATGATAAAATAATCAAGACAAATTATTTTCTCCCTCATACAACGACTATACCGATGGATAGGTCCGTGTCCATCTAGGTCGTGAGCAACTATTTGATTATATACGAGTAACCGATAGTATGATCTTCCGTGTGACGTCGCACACCATACTAACTACAACGTATATAATCTAGGACTATAATTTGCATATATTTAATTATAAATAATTAAACGCAAATAATTGTTTATTTAATTAAATAGATTAATGGCAATGGATCGGGAGTTTCCGTTACTTAAATCTAGACATTAAATACACAACTCCAACATAGACAAAGCTGCCGAGGAGGCTGAATGGATTAGAAATTTTATTGAAGATATTCCATTGTGGCCTAAACCATTAACAGCTCTTTGTATCCACTGTGATAGTATGGCTTCAATATATAAAGCTAAAAATAAGATATACAATGGTAAATCAAGGCATATAAGACGAAGACATGCCACAATACGACAATTGCTTTCCAATGGAGTAATAGCATTGGATTATATTAAATCAAAGGAAAATATAGCTGACCCTTTGACTGAAGGCCTACCTAAAGAGCAAGTCGTATTTACATCGAGGAGAATGGGTCTCAAGCCAATACAATGAATCATTACTTGGCGGAAACCTAACCTAGCAACATTGGAGATCCCATGGTCTAGGTTCAATAGGCAAACTGGTTAAGGAAGATTCAAAATTATAGAAACACACAAAAATCTATTCCTATTATGAAATGACGTATGTGTTTTCCGTTGACGATTAAGGGATAAATATTATTATTTTTAATAATGCTAATAGCTTATGAAGTGGGATAGTGCGGACTATTCTTAATTAGCATTACCTATATGAGATTGATGTCGGGTCGCATCTATGAGAATTAATATGGCTTAAAATTCTCTAGAGCTCTCATGAAGTCGGGATATGTACAGGACCAAAATGAACACAACCGTATAAACTCGAAAGTATGATGATGATATATGTGTGATACTTATTGTTGTATTATTACAAAACGGTGAATAATTCAAGATGAAATAATCACTACCTCACCAAGTAATACCAATAAGTTTTACTAAGAAAAGGTTCAAGTCAACAAAGACACCTCTTTCAATGCATATTGATTCTCTGATCTCTGAAATAAGGATGATGTATTTTATAGCTTATTTTCTATTCAAATGTGGGGTATTGTTAAAGTTTGAATAGAAAATGTGGGGTATTGTTGGAGCTTATCAGAGTTTACTCGTACAATAAAATAAGTGGTTTTTAATATTGGACATTTGTCTCAATGACGTGGAAAAATTAAAACTTTATTTTATGTTTATTTATTAATTCTGATTAAATATTCTGATAATACTATGCCGTTAGCGCGAGAGGTTACAACTTTTTGATGAGTTTTCTTTTGAATGAACTCATGCAACGTTTCATAATATTGTAACGTTTAGAAAGTGTAACTTCTTGTTTATAGGCTATATAAAGAGACATAGGCATAAAAAGTACAGAACAAATCAAGTTTATTCTTACTAATATTTCAGAGAGTTATAAGTAGAGTTTGCAAGGATCTCAAGTTGGTGTGTAACAACGAGAGTTCGATAGTTGTATCCTGCAAGATAGACGTCCAGAAAACTACATACACAAAGACGAGTAGTGGGCGAATTTATGTTTAGGAGATTGCTGCGCAAGCCTCTATCAAAACAAGTTAGTTCTATATATATATAAATATATTTGCGTAAAAAAACAGTATATATATTTGCGCTAGCAAAATATATTTGCGTAATCATCAGATTATATATATGAGAAAAATGGCAATAAAGCCAATTTTCAATATGTTTTGCCCAATAAGGCCAAATTCCAATTTATGTGTCAATTATGCATTTTTGTTCCAATTGGGCCAACAAAATATATATGGGAGGACGAAAATACCCTTAATCTATTTCTACTCAACCCACCTCACCCCAAACTCAGACACTGAATACCATTAAAAAACACTGAACGTCAAAAAAAAAATTTCTACTAAACCCACCCGACCTCCAGAATACCATTAATAGACACTGAATACCATTAAAAGACACTGAATAACATTAATAGACACTGAATAACATTAAAAGATACTGAATAACACTGAATAACATTAAAAGACACTAAATAACACTGAAAGACACTGAATAACATTAAAAGACACTGAATAACACTAAATAACACTGAATAACATTGAAAGACACTGAATAACATTAAAAGACACTGAATAACACTGAATAACACTGAAAGACACTGAATAACACTGAATAACATTAAAAGACAGTGAATAAACACTGAATAACACTGAAAGACACTGAATAACACTGAATAACATTAAAAGACACTGAATAACATTAAAAGACACTGAATACCATTAAAAGACATTGAATGTCATTAAAAAACACCGAATGTCAGATTTTTGACATTGAATATTATAAGAATACTGAATGTCAGATTTTAAACTGAATATTATAAAAACACTGAATATAATTAAAAACACTGAATGTCATTAAAAAATTACACTGAATATTATAAGATTACTAAATATCATTAAAAAACACTGAATGTCATCAAAAAAACAAAATTACACTGAAAATAAAATAAAAATTCGAAAAACAAAATTATACTGAAAATAAAACAACTTGGTGACAGCTTCTTCGTATCACCTCCCCGCAGACGCCTCCCCAAACGTATCAAACTGACCCCTATCGGAATCTCGCAATCAACTACGCAAACAAAAGAAAAAAAAATTGAAAAAAAATTAAATCGACCCTTTTCTCGGCTTTACACAATAATATGATCAATATCATTTCCTTCAAACAAACTTAATCAACAACATTAAGAATAAAACAGTAGCTAGCTATCCATAATTAGGTGATTGTAACTAACCAGTGTCGCCTAATTCAAGTAGAAGTATTATTTTGTACTAAATTATTAGTAAGTAAATTAGAAACACACAATACCTTGTGTAAAGAAAATGAAGTTCCATTAACATTCACAGTAACATCACTAGGGATTTCCTCCAGCATAAACGCCGCACACTCGTCGAAGCACGCGTGCGTGCCCTCGATCGTGTGGTGGACGGGGGACTCGACCCCCAGGCCCGAGGCCGCGCGCCAACATCTACCGGCTCCAGAACAACACCCACGGCGAGGGTCTGGCATTCGTCATCGCCCCGGCCCCCCGATTGTCCCCCAACATAGCCGAGTTCAAGCTTAACCGACTGTGAAGAAGAGGCAAATTGCTCCTCCACAATCTGTAAATGTGAAACGAAGGGTTTAAGCAATTCCGAAGCTATTTTCTCTGCGCTCCCATCACTTGAAACAAACAATTCACATCGGTCCAAAAGAAGCTCACCGTAAATAACTTGGAAAGCCCAACACATTCAAATGACAATAAAAACTAGATACAATCCTTATTTGATATTACATTTCACACTTGTCGGATTCAGCTTTATTTCACACTTGTATACACGAGATAGTTACAAATAAAGAGATGGATCATTTATAAAGTAAATTATGAACCATTCTCCAAATGCTTAACACGTTTTAATTCCTTATTGAAGGTCTGGTAATTACATAGCTTCAGAGTGTTGTTTCCAGAAACATACATAAGGTTTCGATTCGACTCGATTCACAAGCAAAAGCATAATAAAAGAAAAAACAAAATTAAAACTTTTCAAAAGAAAATTATACTAAAAAATAGTACTTAGTAAATAATAAAGCTCACTTGAAGGGTCGACCATTGCTCTTGAGCACTGTTGTTCGGCTATAGATTTACTACGACCATACGTGTCCACATGATCGTTGATGGGAAAGTAAGGGGCAGGGCTTCCTTATCATTCAACAGATACAAGTCGAATAAAAAATGACAAGTGTAACTCAAATAAAGACACATACATGGAACGAAGCCGCTGCAACTCAGAAAGACGTTGGTGCAGCATGTTCTCCGTATCTGGAACATCAACCAACTAAAACTAGTCAGGAGGTTACTAACTTACTACACACTTGTTTTAGTTAACTTTCCACCTAGATACTGACTCTATGGATTTTTGGTGTGTGGTAGTAATATATATGACTACATCTGCATGTGTACACAAACACGCGTGCACACACACACACACATAGAGAATGGGTACCTCACACCAAAACATTTGAGATCTCATTGAGACTCACCCACGAGCTTTTGGATTTCCCATCCTCGGCCACTAACTGGCAAGGACCCTAGACCCTAGTTGGAACACAAGATAACCAAAAAACAGAACATATACATCTTTAGATTAAATAATTTCCATACATGTAATCAACTAATTATGTTATCATCCATTAAAACTGAACTGTTCTGAGATTCCCTTTTATTAATCCACTGATGCTGGAATCAGATGAAAATTTTAATAGTTCTACTTAACCGCAAAACCATAGAATTAGGGGTAAAAAAATTATCTCATACTGATTACTTATATCAGAGAAAAAAACGATAAAAGCAATACCATCCCCCGAGTGATAATGTGCCAACTCATGAGCAGTGGAGGCCATTCGTCCAAGAACTGCATTCATCTGAAACACAGAGATAATCTTTAAAACTTGTATACATCTGGGTGAAAATGAATTTCTGTAAGCTAACTGCTAAAATGACCACTACGCAGAAAGTCAGAAACAAGGATATGTATCGCAAACACCTCAATGTTCGTGGCTTCGCGGCCACGAACATCAGATGTTCGTTCCGGTCGGCTCGGGGGTGCTGGTTCGGAGGATCTCGGCGCCGGAGATCCAGACGCCGGCGATCCGGCCGCGCTGCTGCTTGAGTAGTATGATCCTCCCTTTCTCGGCGATTTCGGAGGCGGGCGAGAAGGACGGGTGCAGAATGGATGAATTTGGGCGATGAACCTCCGCCTCCCGGTGGACCTAGTCCGCGAGGTCCGCAAGGGCTTGTCTTCAGTGCTCATCTCTCCGACGGAGCCGCAAGAGGCGGCCGCGAAGCTGGCTTAGGGTTCTGATCGGGATTGGAGATCGATTGGGAAGAAGAGTTGCTGGCGTGGAATTTAGGGAGGAAATTTGTATAAAAGGAAGGGTATTGTAGTCTTTACGCATTTTAGGCGGCCTAAATGACACGCTTAATTTCTCGAAAGACTTATTGATGAAAAAAATATTGAAAATTGGCTTTATTGCCATTTTTCTCTAATCCAGTATATCTATACCAATTTTTTTTATAAATACCGAAATGTCTAATGGAATATTAAAAGGTTCATACAGATACTTCACCGTAAAAGGTTCATACAGATACTTCACCGAAAATTACCGTACCCAAATTTCTTATACTTTTCCACCCCTATTTGTCATTCTTATACTTTTCCACCCCTATTTGTCATGTTGGAAATAAACTGGGAAGTTTGCAGTGCAAACCATACTGTCCTATAGGGATACTTCTTTGTATCAGAAAACCATCAAGTACAATAAAAAAATTATCAACATTGGATAAACTCGGGTCATACATAGTAGCAACGTTTTTTCAAGATTTACAAGCATAAAAGCAATCTCAGCTTTGTATCAGAAACCATCAAGTGGCACAAGTTTTCAGGACCACTGCAATCCATATTACATGCAATAAGAGAACACACTTCATCTTACAGCATTAGAACTAAGATTATTTTCTGGTAACACCAAAAGTTCGAACCCATGTTCAATCTGAACAAACGCATCAAAGCAACATTAATCTAATCGCATTAGAACTAAGATTATTTTCTGGTAACACCAAAAGTTCGAACCCATGTTCAATCTGAACAAACGTATCAAAGCAACATTAATCTAATCGTCATGTTCAAAAGAGAACAAGGAATCCACCTGCAGATAAAAACTAGGAAGGGTGAAAGGTACATATATGCAACTAAAACACAATGAACACCTCCCACAATTCTAGAATTATAGCAAAACATGATTATCACATCAAACTAGCAATTACATCCAACTGAATCGTGAGACCAAGCAAAACATTACCTCCGACGGAGCAGGCAACCAGCATATATACGATTGTAAATAGCATCGATCATGATTTGCTTAGCTTTCACTACTGAAACTATCATTATTATTAGAGAAAAGAGCATACAGAATTTCCTTTCAAGACATTCTTATTTATTTATTTGATAAATACATAAGTACAATCTCTGATCAAGTCTTTGACTCAATAATTACTACTTTTATACACCATTCCTTTATTTTCTATATTCTGTCAACCCCCACCCCCCCTTTGGTGGTCAGATGTCTTTCCGATTTCTCATTTCATAGGAGATACCACAAACTTCTTGAGATGTGTATGTTTTACTTTGCTGTTTATTCCCAAGAAATCCTCGTCATTTGAACTTATACCCCCCTATCCCTGCTCAGATCTCGCTACTTAGTTGGCAAAAGACTACACAAAATACAAAACTCTGTCTAGAAGCATGGTATAGCTCCATGATTGAACTCCCGGCAGATATTAAATCTGAGATTTCTTCAAGAGTGACTTTACCATCAACCTGCAAGGCAAGTATCCAAAATAGGATCAGCGAAAAGGGATGTTTTATTAAAAAGCTCAACTGTGGTAAACATATCCAGAAGTCCAGGATCACTATCACTGATAGTCGTGATATGAAGTCATTAAGTCAGTAACCATGAAAAATAAAATTATCGAACATAGCATTTTTATTATGGCAATCAAACATTAGAGAAATTGTATGAAAAGGAAATAAATAACATGCCTACTTAAACTAAAACCTAGACTAAAGTCCTCAAAACTAAATCCCATCCTTATTAAATCCAAAAAATTGCAAATTTGAGACATCCAAAAACATTAAATATTTAAACAAGTGTCGGAGTGCAACAAGGCATGAGTGAAGGACAAAAGTGCTTATAAATAACAACGCGACAAGAAATAAAAAAGAAATCGAATCCCAATAGTAACTCAAGTCAACCTACATGTTTATGGAAAAATGTATGACCATGTCCTCTCAATTATTGGTTGAAAGGTTTCAAATTTTCTTTTGTGTTCCCGTACACTCACACTCTATGCAAACTGAACTTAACAATTAACAATTACTAAGATTCGTCACGTAGCCTTGCTACTTATGTTAGAAGCATGCGAAATTCATGTCGATATGAATGACCAATTAAACTAAATCAAACAATATATGTGCAACAAACATTCTCTACCTTTATATAGTAAGGTATATAGATGAATATCAAAATCAACAATACAGTATCGAGATACTTCTCCAAGATTCACATGTTAAATATAAAAACAGACATGCCAAAAGCATTAAATATTTATACAAGTGTCGGAGTGCAAAAAGGAATGACGTGAAGGACAAAAGGGCTTATAAATAACAACGCGACAAGAATTAAAAAGAAATCGAATCCCAATAGTAACTTAAGTCAACCTACATGTTTATGGAAAAATGAATGACACTGTCCTCTCAATTACCGGTCGAAAGGTTTCAAAGTTCCTTTTGTGTTCCCGTACACTCACACTCTATGCAAACTGAACTTAACAATAAAATTTAAAAAGATTTCGTCAAGTAACCTTACTACTAATGTTAGAAGCATGCAAAATTCATGTTGATATGAATGACCAATCAAACTGAATCAAATAATAAATGTGCAACAAACATGCTCTACCTTTATATAGTAAGGTATATAGATGAATTTCAAAATCAACAATACAGTATCGAGATACTTCTTCAAAATTCACATGTTAAATATAAAAACAGGCATACCAAAAGCATTAAATATTTATACAAGTGTCGGAGTGCAAAAAGGCATGACGTGAAGGACAAAAGGGCTTATAAATAACAACGCGACAAAAAATAAAAAGAAATCGAATCCCAGTAGTAACTTAAGTCAACCTACATGTTTATGGAAAAATGTATGACCCTGTCCTCTCAATTACCGGTCGAAATGTTTCAAATTTTCTTTTGTGTTCCTGTACATTCACACTCTATGCAAAATGAACTTAACAATAAACATTTACTAAGATTTCGCTACTAATGTTAGAAGCATGCAAAATTCATGTCGATATGAATGACCAATCAACTGAATCAAACAATATATGTGCAACAAACATGCTCTACCTTTATATAGTAATATACTCCATATAGATGAATATCAAAATCAACAATACAGTATCGAGATACTTCTCCACGATTCACATGTTAAATATAAAAACAGACATACCAAAAGCAACAGCAAACATCCTGGTTTTTCACGCATCGATCATCATCACGTCTCCATCCTCATCACGCATCGCATCTATATACACCCCACTTACCTCCGCACCATTCGCCCTCAAATTCCGCGTCTCAGAGCCCGAGGTCCCACCACTTGAACTGAGACCCTCCTCCACATTAACACTCCCCATCAGCACAACTGGCTCCCTTATCGGAGCTAAATCAACCACCAAAACAGCGTCATACTCCAACTCCCACCGTTCCGGGATGGGATCGACAGGCAATTTATACCGGCACAGGGGGCAAGTGTTGCTCCTCTGAAGCCACTCAACGATACAATCCTTGTGGAAATAATGCTCGCAGGGCAACTCGTTTACGATTACCGAATCGTCTGGTTTGATCTCGAAATCCTCCATGCAAATCGAACACGACTGCTGGGACGGAGTCGAATTTGGGGGAAATGCTTTGATCGGGAGAGAGGCGACGAAGGATTTCAGAGCGGGCGTGCGCGGGTGGATATTGGGAGTCGCGAAAGATAGAATCGAATTGTCGGAATCGTAATCGTCCTCGTCGGAGTTGGATTCGTAATCGGAGTCATCGGAGGTGTGGTAGATGGATAGGTTCGAATCGGGGGCAGGATCGGGGATCAGCGGCGGGGGCGGGTGGTTTGGGGGCGGCGGAGAGATGGTGTGGTGGGGGATGAGGTGGCGGTGGTGGCAGCGAGGGCAGCGGAATGAGGAGGGAGAAGCGGCGGAGGAGGTGGCGGTGGTGGGGGTTATGTAGAAGGAGTGGTTGCAGTTGTAACAGCTGTATGATCGGCGGGGCGGGGCGGAGGAGAAGGAGATGGAGGGATTGAAACGGAGGTTTTGAGGCTCCGTCGTCAGTGACGTCATGCGTTGATGCACCGCTGGCCGCGGTTGGATTGGAATCGAGCCAGAACAAATCTCGTTTCTAAAATACAATAACTATAGTTGCACAGGATTTGTTGATGTAATTATGTGAATGCGATGATATGTATGTAATGGGTTAAAAGAGGTCAGCCGCTTTGCTCTTTTATTTGTTTAGAGTCAAATTTTAATCAAATCGACTCGACTTAAATTTGGGTAATGTATACCATACATGTATTGAGCATCCTACAAGTATACTATGTAGTAATTATTATTTTTAATACTATAATTTTTTATTTACCAATGTTTTTTCTTTCTATCTTCATTTCTTTTTCTTTTTTCTTTTTTCTTTCGGTTTTTCTCATTCAAATATGTAATTTACGTAATTTTTTCTTTATGCTTTTTCTCATTCAAAGTATTTAATAGAAAAGTATTATTTTTTTTTTTCTGCTTTTTCTCATTCAAAGTATCTGATATTAATTTTGTTCCTAAGTAACCTAATTTTCATCAATAAAATTATAAGAAAATGAATGAATATTTTAATTATATATGAGAAATATTTTATCATTGTTAAATGATAATTTTAATCAGCGTGTTTAAAATAATTCATTGTGTAAAAATTGAAAAAAAACAAATGAAAATTTAATTGATAAATTATGAATATATCTCATTGATCAAATTAATATTCAAATGATTTATTGTGTAAAATAAAAAAAACGAATGAAGGTTTAATTGTTAAATTATGAATATATCTCATTAATCAAATAAATATTCAAATGATTCATTGTGTAAAATCACAAAAATTCATATATCTCATTACAAGTAATAATTTTATTTATATTATTTGGTAAAGATTCATAATATTTCTATTTATGTAAACATAAATATTTTGAGTAAAGAATGTTACTTAAAAGAAAAATTTGTCACGAGTTGTTAACTCAATTGGTTGAACAGTTGAATTATGTTCACTAAAAAAAATTAGTTACAAAATAATAAATCTATTTATTTATACATATATAATTTTAGGATTCACTAATGTCACGTGGACCAGCCACGTGGACCAATAGAAAAACAATAATAATGGTATGTTCACACTATAAATTATAAATAAATAAAATTATAAATTATAAATAGTAATATTATTAAAAATATTTAAATTATTATATATAAATTATAAATAGTAATTTGAAATTATATATTTTTGGTAATAATAATTAATCATCATCTTAAATATATACATTTTTATTTCTTTTCTCAATTTTTTTATTTTATTAATATTAATTTAATTCTAATTAATCGTATCTCATAAAAATCAATCTATTTCTAAACATTGATCAAACTTTTTAAGTATATTATTTTCTTTTGCTATAATCTAGCTTCTTATGTCCTTTTTTTATTTTTCTGAACATTGAATCGATTTACATGTATACGTTCTTCTATTCATTCATTTTTTTCTCGATTTTTTAAAATTAATTATGATTTTTTTTAATTTTTAGTTTATCCCTAATTAAATTTGTTTTCCAGATTAATATAATTTATATTAATAGAAATTATATTAAAATATTAATATACTTTCTATTTCTCTTCTCAATTTTTTTTTATATTCTATTAATATTAATTTAATTCTAATTAATCATATCTCATAAAAATTGATCTCCTCCTATTCTCTAATCCACCGGAATTGATTTCCATTTATTTTGATTTTTCCTCACTGGTTTTAGTTTTTGTTGGATGTGTTTGACACTCGAGGAATGCAGAAACGAGAAACTCCTCTCCCATCAGATCAGAAGCTCCTCGATCGAGTAGGACTTAAATCGAGGGATTTGCCCGAGTAACAGACACATGTGGGAGATAGACAACAGGTCTCATCCCAGGACTAACTTCATAATATTTCAATGAAAAATTTGTCGAGATTCGAACTCTGCGTCGCCGGAAAATTACACCAAAATCACCACAGACCTTACCACTCCGTTATGGCCCCAAAAGCTTAGATATTATAAATTACATTAAACAAGCCTAATCTGTGAAAATAATAAAAATTTCATAATTGAGATAACGGTGATTAATAATGAGATTAATACGAGTTTACAAATTTAAGTGAGAGTTCGATTATTAAATAAAATATTTTCTTAGTTCATTAATAAATTTTTGCCAAATACGTTGAAAGATTAAATAAAATTTTAAATTATTTCAAACAAATAAATCACGTGCATCGCACGGGAAGTGATACTAGTTTAAACAAAATTTTGCAATTGATCTAGAAAAAAAAATGAACATTACACTAAAAAAAATTAGGTACAAAATAATAAATTTAAACAAAATTTTGCAATTGATCTATACAAAAAAAAAAACAAAAAAAAAAGATATTTTCAAAAAAGGTAATTATCTTACTAAATATTATAGTATAATCCCATTGTTTT
This sequence comes from Euphrasia confusa, assembly GCA_954870475.1. NCBI lineage: Eukaryota > Viridiplantae > Streptophyta > Magnoliopsida > Lamiales > Orobanchaceae > Euphrasia > Euphrasia confusa. The sequence continues at coordinate 16,589,598 of OX940968.1, forward strand.
GTATAATTATAACAAAACTAGATTTACCTAATTTACCCTTTTATTAGTTTTAAACAATCAAATACTACTAGTATATTTTATAAAAACAAAAATATGCGTAATTTGTTATTGACTGGACAAACCTATGCAATTTCCATAATCCACAATAATGTACCTAATTTTAGGCCCAAAACAATCTCAATTTCATATTGCCAACTACAGTGTATCTGTGTATGTCATCGTCGTCCTCCAACTCAAAATTGTTACAACTCCTTCTCTATCGGAAAAAATCAAGTCGGGCGGCGCAAGAGAATTACTTCTTCGCAAGAGAGAAATTCTTACCTTCTACGGAGGCGTGTTATCGTTGAATTAGGTATGATTCCAACGCGAGTGTATTTCATAGTTTTTGTATTGAAATTATTGAAATTATGTGGTTTCCAATTTTAGGGCACGAAATAAGTCGGGTTCTTGAATCTGGGTTTTTATGCAACACATTTTGTTTGCTTTTTTTGCTTTCGAATCCACGTTCCTACAAAATTAGTGCAAAATTAGTGCATGTTGATAAATTCCAAATCTTATTATAGTTTAAAAATTATTGATGCCTTTTGTGTTTAGTTTGCCTAAAATTGACTTTGAAGTGGTCAGTGTACGATACATGTTTTTTCAGTTTATGATTGAAAATTTACCAGGTTAAGTGGTTTTATGAAAATTTACCAATTAGTTTATGGTGTAATTCTTAAACTCAAATTGTTAAACTTAAAGTGTTGCGAGTAAGGTAATTCAAGATCAAAATATGATTCTTGCTCAGACGTAGTTTCACTTCCTGGTGTTCTTGCTCAGACGTAGTTTCAACGTTGTGTTCTTGAATGGGTAGTTTAAATTGTATTCAAATTTGAGTAAACGACACCATTTTTGATTCTCAGATCTATATTGGTAATCAAATTAATCATTAATCATAATCTTATTCATGTTTTTGTTGATTTGATTTCTATAGATACATAAAGCCATGATTCTTTTCAATTTTCCGTTTAACTTTTTAAGTTTCCTTTTCTCTCGAAATTAACCTAATTATTTGCATTTCTAGGGCCTTACTAAGTCTTTCTTCTTTGATACTTTTTGCTGCTCCAAGTGCTGAATCCTCTCTAAAGTCTTTTTCCCACAAGAATGAGTTACACTAATATAGTCATTATATGGTAGTGGTATTTTGAATTTATTATGCCCCCTATTCTATCATGGATGAAATATTTATTCTGTAATTCAGTGTGCTTGATTGGGCTAGGTTCTAAATGATTTGAAGTTCGGTGTGTGGTAACTTAAACGACCACAGAACTTAGGCTCACTGATTAAATACCCAGCTAAACCTTGTAGCTTGACATGGTTTGGATGAGCCTCCTTTTTTTTGGGTGTGTTTGATGATGTACAGGGTATTTTGTGTATTTAAAATTAAATATACCACTTAAGGGTCGCCAAGAAGAAATACGATTAATATCTGAACAAAAGTCTAGCTTGTTGCAGTCATGGTTGTTTTATCTGTGGAAGGGTTTTGGGTTATCTCAACCCGCCGTGGGCTGGACTGCCTCAACCCACTGCCTACTAAATTCTTAACACCTCCTTAGCTCCTACCTATGGTGGCCTAGCCAACATTTTTAGCTGTACACATATGATTTCTTGGCTAGAAATAAGTGAAAATAATGTCTTTAGGGGGTTTTTTTATCTCTAATTTATCTCAAAATTGTTTTTTTTGCTGTCTAATCCAACTTTGTGTCTTGAATGGATAGTTTAAATTCCAATGGTGGTGTATTGATTTGTTATATCATTTTCCAATTTGGATACAGTTTACCTCTCTAGAGAGTTCCGTGTACCTCGTAGTAGTGATTTTCAATATAGTTTGAAGAGGTGCTTCACATTATAGTTTGGTAACTAGATTGAACAACATTCTTATATTTCTTACTTGTTGCATATTCTGTAACATTGCTTTTGTATGTTACAACTACAGTAAATGTATATTTTAGTAGGTGTTTTAGTAAAGAAGAGTGGTTTGGACAGAAGATTTTTTACGATTTTTAATAATGTGCCAATATTTAATTGTTAGACAATGAATTTCTATGAAACCCGATCTACGACTAACCGCCTAGATTGTGCAACAGTTTCATAAATTATTCATTTTATGTCATTGTATGTTCATTTTGAGTCATTGAATTTTTATAAATTATGAGAAGAATTTTAGAGCACGTTTATCAATTAAACTACAATTTCCCAAACATAAAATGTTGTTCAATCAATCGTCAAATGTTATTCATTTGGTCCATGTTTACACAGTTTTATATGTTACAAAAATATTAGTATGATATAACATTGATTAACCAATGGTCTTTGATTTATTCGTGATCGTTTAACTTCTAGTCAGGATCTAGTACATACACTTTACCTGGTTGTGTAGTGTATTCTAGTCAAAATCTAGTACATACACTTTACTTGGTTGTATAGTGTAGTTCGTAGTTCAAAATGCATAACCTAGTCAAAATCTAGTACATACACTTTACATGGTTGTGTAGTGTATTCTAGTCAGAATCTAGTACATACACTTTACCTGGTTGTGTAGTGTATTCTAGTCAGAATCTAGTAATACACTTTACCTCTTGTTGTGTAGTGTATTTGGTAGTTCAAAATGCATAACCTAGTCAGAATCTAGTACGTACACTTTACATGCATTTTGTGTAGTGTAAATTGTGGGTTACTATATGAATATGACACTAATACGTACACTATATATCAATGTGCAGTGTTGTTGGTAGTTCACTATAGATAATATAGGGATAGAATCATATTTAGTCCCTCCGAGAAATGCCATTTTCATAAACGGACAATAACTTTTTTTTTTATCCGATTTGGTCCTTTGGCTACTGTTCCGGCGAAAAATGGGCCGGAACAGTGCCAAAACTGGATGACGTGGCAATGCCACGTCATCTTTCCGGCCCATTTTTCGCCGGAACAGTAGTCAAAGGACCAAATCGGATAAAAAAAAAGTTATTGTCCGTTTATGAAAATGACATTTTTCGGAGGGACTAAATATAATTCTATCCCGATAATATAATTTGTTTGCACCGCAGGATTTTAATAGATTGATAGTTTCACTTAACGTATGAGAAACAAAATTATAAGGGTGTCTAGTTGTGATGAATAACAAAGGTTTATACCAGATTTGAAAAAGTTTATTAAATACACTATACATACTTGTGTAGTGTGAGTTATGGTTTACTATTCATAAGTTGTAACACAGTAGTTTACTAACAATGGAATTAGTATTTTTATATGTAGTCTACTTAACATTTTTTACTACATAATTATAAATTAAACCATTCGATTACCAGTTTAGGTTCTGTTTAAATATTTAGATATATATATATATATATATATATATATATATATATAAATATTTGTGCTTCAGATTGACGTTGTAATGAACTGATTAAACGTAAGCGATAATATGTAATTTGTTGTCAAATGTTAATGATTGCTTGATTGTCATGACTGTATATAAGAAAATTTTTATTCAATATTTTTTTGCAGCTTTAATAGTTCAATCACTAATATTTACTTGTTTTCTAGTCTCAGACTGTACAGTTAGGAGCATGGTCCCTTTTTACAACTCGAACAACAACTCTTATAGAGGGTGTTCGAAGGATTATTGCTCAAACACCATTCGCAGCGATATTTGAGAGTTTCTTCACGGGGAAATTGACTGTTGCAAAGTCCAACAACCAGATTGGCATGATTCTAAACGCTTACAATCACGAGGATGGTTCCTTTACCTTCGAAAGTAGTCAGTTTGAAATCACTATGAAAGATGTCGGGGATATCCTTGGGTTGAATGTTTCAGGAGAATACATAACAGAGAAGGATACCCCATTGTCAGATTTTGTGACCGAAGCATTCGGATTTGGAAAGACATCGATAAAGAAGTCTGATGTAGCTGAAGCATTTGCTCGTGAACTAAGCAGGAAGCCTGTCAGCGTGATTGATGTTCAGGAGAGGGACCAGAACTTTGCACGTCTCGTACTTATTGATATCTGCAAAGTTTCTATTCCCCAATGGAATGGGTAGGCTAAGTATGAACACCGTTCGAGCAGTGGAGGACTTATCATATTGTATTCAACTTACACTTTTCAAACACTGGGAATGCTACTGCACACATGCTTTTCGAATACTACTGTGAACATTTTTGAACTTTCCTCCAATTATAGAATGAGCTTAAAATACTGCATGTATTATATTGTAGATTTGGAGTGTAACAGGAAGACAAAGTTAGGACATTATCATATTGTATATTCAACTTACACTTTTCAAACATTGGAAATACTACTGTACACATGCTTTTCGAATACTACTGTGAACATTTTTGAACTTTCCCCCATTTATAGAATGAGCTTAAAATACTGCATGTATTATTGTCCTAACACTATTGCAGAGCTGTTTGAATAACAAAATCCGACTGAAAAGCTATCTGGTAAATAACCCCGACCGACCGATTATGTGGGGTTATCTTGACATATCTCTCCACTATCTGTTTTACGTCAAGCAATACGTGGAGTAACTCCCGATATAGCAGTAAAAGCAAGGCGTGTGGGTGGATCGACTCATCAAGTTCCGATTGAAATAGGATCCACACAAGGAAAAGCACTTGCCATTCGTTGGTTATTAGCGGCATCCCGGAAACGTCCGGGTCGAGATATGGCTTTCAAATTAAGTTCTCGGTGTTTTCTGACATTTTCGATAAAACCTTCTCGGAAAAGTAGTTTGACAATATTTTCGGTAATATTAGTAGATGCTATGCGAACAACTCTTTTTCTATCCATATCAGCATTTCGTATAGAGGTTATTATCTCAGCAATAGTGTCTCTACCCATGATAAACTAAATTTATTGGTTCCTCAAAATTTGATATAATCAACATGTTTTTTCTTTTCTTTTTTTATGATATAGTAATTTTTCAAGATATATGCGTGACTCTTCTTTTTATTTATATAAATAATTTTCAGTGTCTAGTTTGCCACAAGGCATGCAAGCGAGGAGGGCTACCCTATGTGGAGTCAAGCTGCAGGCACTCGACAACAACAAGAGAAAGGCCAGTCACTGAACACCTAAAAAAGAAAGGCCAGTCACTGAACACCTAAAAAATCTGCACATTCATAATAGAACGCTTCTCATGGCATCTGACTTGGGAAATGACTGAATCAATAGAGAGAGATCAGTCCTTTAAGCAGTCGTTCTCTTATCTACGACAAAGGTGGTTTAGATCGAGACGCACCCTTTCCCTTTCTCCTTCCGAATGCGGCCTCAGGCCTAAAGCTTTCTCAATCTCAGCAGTGGGCATCCACCTTTTGGCTTAGCTTAGTAAGTTCCCTGCCCTATGGTTGTTGAATAAGAAGAGCTTCTAAAAGGAGTTGGTTAACAAGACCTAGTCTCTGCAGAATCCGCTTTAATGCCTTTAAACTAGACTTCTAGACTTTTGGGTCTATGACGGGACAATGCCCCACAGGGGTTGCTTTGATCGCAATTCTTTTATATCAAACCGGTCAATGTAGATAAATCTTGGACATCCTCGAATGGGTTCACCAGGATCACTGGCAGTTCATCTGCCCCGCTTGCACCCGTTCTTTTTATTATTCTACCACCGAGCATCTCTTTTTCACAGCTTACCGTTGGTTTTTAAGGTTAAGGCTCTCGTCTCTTCTATATAGTAACGGATTTATCTGGGCAATCTTCTATGTCTTTGACAAAAACAAAAACATGTATATCCAGTCGACCCTCTTTTGATAAGGGATAAAGATCAGGGGCGGCTAAAAGCGTGGAAAAAAAGCCTTGCTCTTCTAGTGCTTCCAGCTCCATCAGCTGTATACGCAGGCGTTCATTCTTAAACTTAAAGGACGGCCTCGTCGCACTCTTACCAGTAGGAGAGGTCCCTCGGTCAATAACAAGACCGCTGGTCAGGAAGTCCCCTGAAGAAGCCTTTTGTTTGTTGTTTGCTAGTTGCTAGGGGACGAGACCGTGTGAGACGCCTGAGTAACCTTGATTTGATAACTAAAATCCTGATTCAAAATTGAAAAGAAAAAAAAGTTTTTACCTGCGTGCGGGCTGAAGAACACGATACAAACGGTAGTATGCGAATGCGAGAACAACCATCAGAAGAACACTATACAAACGGTAGTATGCGAATGCGAGAACAACCATAATCGTTTTTTGAATTTTGAAAAAAAACCAGTATTTTCTAAAAAAAGTATCATGTGATTGAAATCAAGAATCTTTGTTCGAAAACGATTAAGAGTTCAGCAATAACTACATAACAAGTTAAAAATAAATGAATATAATATAATTAATATAATACAAAGGTTAAAATATACAAAGGTTAAAATATAATTAATATAATACAAAAGTTAAAATAGACAAATCAAATTTGAAAATCATACCTAAATTATGAATACAATTAATATAAATACATTAAATTATATATATGCAATAAATAGTTTACCTTTTTTATTAAGAAGGTAAACTATTATATTTATTTGAAATTCATAAACCCATTTTTATTTTTTCTCTAAATTACTCAAAATAAAAAACGTTAGACTAAAAAAAATTAGGTACAAAATAATAAATTTAAACAAAATTTTGCAATTGATCTAGACCAAAAAAAGAAAAAAGAAAAAACGATACACTAAAAAAAAATTAGATACAAAATAATAAATTTAAACAAAATTTTGCAATTGATCTAGATAAAAAACAAAAAAAAACGTTACATTAAAAAAAATTAGGTACAAAATAATAAATTTAAACAAAATTTTGCAATTGATCTAAAAAAAACAAAACGTTACACTAAAAAAATTATGTACAAAATAATAAATTTAAACAAAATTAATTCGATAAATTAGTTAATGTTAAAAAAAACGTTACACTAAAAAAAATGAAGTACAAAATAATAAATTTAAACAAAATTATTTCGAAAAATTAATTAATGTTAACAAACTGCCGTTTCAATTTTTTAATAATTTTTTTACTACAATTAAATTTATGCAATATATACTTCTAGTATAATTTTGTGGAATTACAATTATACATAGTACTATAATAAAACGATGAATATAATTGTAATATATCTTAATACTTTTTTTTTATGATTCATTTCTAAATAAATGAAAAATTATAAATCCAACGAACAATTAGATGAAAAAAATTCAATGGAACAAACAATTAGTAGTATATAAAAATGAAACAATCAAACAAACAATTAGTTGTATACAGTAGATTGATGATTTTTAGCATAAATAGTACAATTTTATAGTATCAAATTTTAAGCTAATTTTTAAGAAAATAAAATCAAAAGGCATTTTTTTAGGAAGACTAATTAATCTTCTTGGAATTTAGAAAAACTAGATCCTTCTGCCCGTGCGTTGCACTGGGAGTGTCACTCAAAGCTTCGCCCGGATTTATTTTGAACATAATTTTACTAAACACGTTAAAATAATTGTAAAAAACTATTTATGTTTATATTGAAAATTCATAATTTTATTTGGAAAAAAATAGATGATTAGGCAATAATTTAAAGAATTTGGATAGTTCAAAAATTAAAAATGTTATAGACACAATATAACTAACAAACATAAATAAAAATAAAGTATTTTTTATTTATGTTCAATCAAAATTTCTGAAAACCTCCTTTTACACAACATTTGTAGTTTTATTCGTCAGGTTACTGTTCTCATCACAAATTAAGAATTTCAACCCTGCTCGGTTAGTCACTCTAGAAACTGCAACATACAATTTACCGTGGGTGAACACCGGCCTTCTCAATAGAATGCCAACCTTTGACAAAAATTGCCCCTGACTTTTGTTAATAGTCATAGCATAAGATATCATAATTGGGAATTGGCGACGTTGAAAGCGAAAGGGCAATTTCGATGTTGTAGGCGTAAGTGCCAAACATGGAATGTAGACAATTTCATCTCGCTTTTCTCCTCCTAAGACCTTCGCCTCAATAACGTAAGTTCCCAATTTTGTTATTACCAATCGAGTGTCGTTACATAATCCAGCTGTGTGATCGATATTTCTTAACAACATAATTGGAACACCAACCTACAAACAAAATTGATAATTAATAATTAAAACATAAAATAGAAATGATAAAAATCAACAAAACATAACAGAAACTTATATAGAAAAATTTACATTTCAAAACTTTAGTTCTAACATTGTAATAATAAAGAGATTGAAATTGAAAATTAATAAAAAAAAATTATATCATATATTTTCATTTGAAATATGATTTATTTATATGTGTGATGTGACCGAATTTGCTACAAACGTTGTATATTAATAGCGGACCATATAAGCACACAATTTTTTTTAAAAAGAAAAAAAATTAATAATAAGGAGGGCAGAGAGTATTAACACTAACCTTTAACTTCAAAACATGATTAGGAATACCGGAACATTTGATAGTGTTTAAATATTCGGGGGTATGCAACATGGAGGTTCTTTTATCTGTCAAATCAATAGAATCCGCACTAAGATAAACCTTCTCTTCGGTTGAATGCATTGAAACCATGTACTCATTAACGGCTTCGACTTCTTCCAACGTAGGAGCTAAAATAGCGCGATCTTTCAAGAACTCAAGGTCTCCAATATGCTGGTGAAAATTAGGAAAAACGGCGTCAACAATCGAACCGATGAAGTCTGCAGAGTTAGAAATGATGAGGTCCCTGAGAATTTCAATAGTGGCCTCGCCATCGTTTTCTTGTCCCAAAGTCCCATCGCCAATGCTTGTCATCCAATCTGCAAAATTTTCTTAACGCAAATACATCAGTACTTTCATCCACATTCTCCAATCTCATATTTTCAATATTTTATTGAATTCGGATTGTTGGAGATGATCTATATTAACATTTATTATATAGTTCAAAATTTCACAATGAGTTTGTTCAATATAACTAACAAACTTAGATAAAATATAAAAATTATGCACTGGGAGTACCACTCAAAGTTTTACCTGGATTATTTTGAACTTAATTTTATTATATATGTTAAAACAATTGTATAAATATTTATGTTTATATTCATTAGTTTTAAAGAAATAATTTAGATGATTTTTCAATATTTTATTGAATTCGAATTGTTGGAGATGATCTATATAAGTTAATGGTTTGATTCTTGACATTCTCATTCTCATTCGGATTATTGGAGATGATCTAAGTTAATGGTTTTCAATATTTATGTATAAGTTAATGGTTTGATTCTTGACATTCTCATTCTCATCATAACATAACAATTTCAATCTCGAGCGATAAACGGAATTATTTTTTGAAAAGTTACCAGTTAGCTATAATTTAATAAAGTAATTTTTTAATGCATATAATTTTATTTTATCAATAGATATGATATATTAATCTTATATTACAATTGAAATTTTAATCTTATTTGATTTATGGAATTGAATATTATTAATAATTAATATATAGTTTCAAAGTTTTTTTATCATTAAATTAAGACTCAAAACTCAAGATTTATTATATTAAAATGCAAGGCTCTTCTCGTTTAAAGTGGAACATGGTCTAAAAAACATACACAGAATAATTAGCTAAAGAAGTTAAATTGTGAGTATTGAATAGTCATATAACTAATGAAATTAAATTGTTGAATAATTAATTTGTTTGTATTTCAACTATTTGAATAGATATTTTTATTAATTTATTTGTATTTATAATTTTATACAAAAAATAAAAAAATTGTTAAAGGATTTTAACATAATGAAGTAATTTCTAGCGCTTTCAGTGGTCACTTAAATCATATAACCGTGTGTGTGAATAATAAATGATGAATGATTTTATAATTAATGAAATTAAATGGTTGATTTTTTTTCAATTATTTCATTTTTCAATTTTTGTTATCAATTTATTTTTGTTAATAATTATAAGAAAAATAAAAAAAAGTATTAAAGATGTATGTAAACTGCGAATTATATGATGTATTAGTTGTATATTTAACAAAATAAAATTATTGAATAATTAGTTTGTTTGTATTTTAACTACCTCAAATAAAAGTATAAATAGTTATATATTTGATAAGTTATATTGTTTGATTTATTATCCATTAAAATAAATTAAAATAAATAAATATATAATAAAATTATACATTTACAACAAATAATTTTTTTAATATTTCTTTTTAATTTTAATTAATAAAAGAATTTTTTTACACATAACTTTATATTGTCATATGATAATAAATATTATATATAAACTTGAATCATATTTGATATATGAAATTGAATAATATTATTAATAAATATATAATTTCAAGAAAAAATAGTAATTTGTAAAAATAGTAATTTGTAAAAATAAAATTGATAATGAACATGCAAATAATTGAAGAAATGAACAAAACATATTAGTCATAAAATATGTGAGATATATAGAGTAATTAATTCGGTCAAAAAAATGTTACTTAATTAATAAATTTATTTTATCTTTTTGAATTCCAAAATATTAGGTACAACACAAAATTCATCCAACCCAACTACTTTTGGCACAACATTTCCGCAAACTCAAATTATTGTTACATTAATAAATACTTCAAGACATGTGGTAATATATACTTCAAAACTCAAAACTTAGTATAAAAGTTGTCAAGAAACAAATGTTGAAAATCACCACACCTTCTTTAAATTGTTGCGTATGTCCTCAAAGATTAAATCTGTAAAAGGGGGCGGACTAAAAAAAATATTACAGCATGTCCTTAATCAATAAAAAGAATAGAGATTGGGTTAGAAAATATTAAGGAAAGAAAAGCTATATAAGTTGCATTAATATAAGTTGCCTTAATCAATATATATATATATATATATATATATATATATATATATATATATATATATATATATATATATATATATATATATATATATATATATATATATATATATATATATATATATACTTCAAGTTTATATACTTCAAGTTTACAAAGAAACATATAAAGATTACATAAAAAAAATTAACTTCAAAACTCAGTATAAAATTGGTCTAAAAACAAACGTGACAAATCAAGACCTTCAAAATATTGCGTATGTACTCAAAGCCTCGATCTTTATAGTGATGCAGCCTGAATGAAAAAACGTAAGATTTTTTCTCGTTTAAAATAGACCAATGACTGGAAAACATATACATACATGAATAAAACAATAGTAAATTGTTTGTTGAAATACAATTTTGAATCAGATAGAATAAGTGGCAACCTTAAAATTTAATCAATAACATCCTTTTATGTTATTTGATATTTTAAACATTTCTTGTATGTTTCATTATTTTTATTATTTTTAAACAAATTTAATTTATTTATTTTGTTTAAGTAGTAAAAAATTTAAATCTACAAAATGAAGGAATAATTTTGTATTCTGATTTAAAAATATATATATTAATTAATACTTCATATAATAATATAAAAAATAGAAAAAAGTACATAATTTTTAACTGAAATATAGTTGAGAATATTTCAAATTTTAAAATAATTTTAAAAGATCTGTATTCTGTATCATTAAAATAAAGATTAATATTAAAATATTTATGGTAATAAAAGAATTTAAAAAAATTATTTAATATATTTTGTCTAATTAAAATGTAAAGATTAATATTAAAATATTTTATTTGTACAGTAATATTATTTTGTATTATTAACATTCTCATTTATTAATAATTGTTCAATTAATCTATTAATGTCTATTAAGAGTATAAAAAATTTAAAATCAATAACAAAACAAAAAACATATATATATTTGAATAATAAAAAAGAGGTTTTCTTGAAACACAACATTTTGAATTATAACGTTTTGATTCAAAAATAATAATTATTTGTTTTATTTATTAATTTTTATATTTAAGTTGATAATAGAGAGATATAATTGATAAATAAAGGAATATAAAGAATTTACTATAATTATTGGATGAAATTAAATATGATAAATCTCAATTTTATAATTTTGATTAAATTGAAAGTAAAAAGTTTTAAAGCCTCAAAACTTTAGTAAAAGTTACGCTTTACCTAAAAGCTTTAATTACATATTTAAGTTGTTAATTTATAAATTGAAGATTAATTATATACCTCTCTAAAATCATAAAATTCTTTAGTCTCAACTTGAGTCTTTGTAAAAAATGAGCGAATTTGATAAGATAATATAATAATAATTTTTTGAATTTTTTTTTTATAAGTATGAGGTCCAATCAAAATTTTAAATTTATAATTTTTAAATATTACAATTATAAATATTAGTTTAAATCAATATTCTCAAAGTTGGGTACTCACGTAATCTATTTAGAGAGTTTGATAATATACCTTGGCTAATATTTTTATCAACTGATTATTATAATATTTTTAGTGCATGATGTCCCTTTTATATTCACGTAATATTTTATGCATTTAATCATTTATTAATGATTTTGTGATCCATTTTAGATGATGAGAAAACATAATTTGATTATAAATTAGTTTATTTTTATGAATGTAATAGTTAAAATTATAAATTGAATCTATAATAATATACATAGATATATTAATTAATTGCAATAAAGTTGATATATGAATTTTAATTCAATTATTTGAAATAAATATATTTAAATTTATTGAATTTGAAAATTCTCTGTTTTAATTAATAAAATATTAATTTATCGATATATTAATTTCTCTTTAAATTGATAAAAATTTACGGTCTCGAGAGTATTAATTTATAGAGGTTTTTCTAATTAGACGTTTTCAAAAATTAAGAATTAAATGAATTGATAAGAATGAATGAAATTATTGATTAATTGAACCATTAATTTATTTCCTTACTTGACTAAATATAATTTCATTATTTAATTGAAATTATGGTGTGAAAATAAAATACTAAGAAATATTAATTTTGATAACTAAATTGTGCCATGAAATTTTGAATATGAAATATAAAATTATTTTTAATACAAATAAATAGATTATTTTTTATTAAATAATAGAATATAATATATGTTTTCGTGTACTTATAATTAGGAAGTTGATAAGTTATTCTTTTTTTGGTAAATTGGAGAAATTCAAATACGCATACACATAAGTTTCAAACATTGGACCTTACCATAATTATAATTAATTCAAGTTAAATACTCGGTATGAAAGTGTATATAACCCAGAGGAATTATAAATGTTTAGAAATTATATAATTAATAAAAATAAAATTATTGAATAATTTTTTTATTTGTATTTTAACTATCTTAAATAATAGTTTAAATAGTTATATATTTTTATAAGTTGCAGTATATTATTTCGCAAGTGATAGTACATCATGGAAGTCTCGGGCAATGGGAATGAAACTTGCAAACAATTCTCGCAATATGCTCTGAGTACTTTCTCATCTATCTATTATTCTTGGAATTAATTAAAGATATAAAAAACAAAAAGAATACTAATATTAATTAATTAATTAAAATGAGGCAATAAGAATCGTCCCAATCAATACTCATTTGTAATTTACAGTTGCAAAAAAAGTATGACCAATTAGTGTACCAATTTGCTGCACACTTTCTTTTGTATGTAATTTACAAAAAATAAAATAAAAAATGTGACCACTTTATTTGTAAAATATACTCCTTCGTAAACGTAAGATTGTACATTCCTGTTTACAGCCCCTTCATGCTTAAAGATAAGTGATCAAGCCAGAATCAAACATAAACAACACATCGACTAAAAGCAAAAAGGGAAGCAAATACGGTACAAAAACGACAGTTCAATTTCAGAGATAGTAAATCCATGTCGAACTTACCCTAGACCAAGCATGGTGGAAATGCAAGGAAGTAAGCTTCCAAAAATTATGTTGGTCCATATGGATCAAGACAAAAATTTCTGATTATGAATTAGGGCGACTCACACAGGACGATTAATACAGATTACATAATGAAACAAACAATTGATAATGGCGCGAGACTTATCTGCACAAATCGGAATAAATTTTGAAAATCCAGAAATCATCTACCATAGAAAAAGAGGGGTTATCACTTATCACATACATCTCCATCTTGGTCCGACGGTGGTGGTGGATGAATATGTGGAAGAGAAATGGAATACGGAAATGGGGAGTAAAACTGAAAATACAAATCCAATCTGAAATATTACCTTAATCAATTCATCTTGTATCTGGGGAGAGATACCCGTCACTGTATATATCATTTTCTCAGCAGAAATGTCCATCTGGAATCGAACCTCAAACCCGACAAAATCAATTTCGCGCCTCCACTGGAAAATAAGATGATGATAAAAGAAGGATTATAAAAGAAGGGGATAAAAGTATACCTAAACAAATTACTATGTCTATAAAAAGTCTAAATAATCAAAAAACAAACCAAGAGATTTCTGACATAGAAATCACCGTAAAAATAATCATTCCTAAACCCATTTTAGGTAATATTTATACTTTAGAAATGAAGAGAAAAATACTACTGTAAGAGTAGGCATTTTTACCATTTTAAGTTCAGTTTTGGAGAATACATCCATTGCAGAGACAATGGAATGCTTTCAGTCCCAGCTTGATCTGAAAAATGCAGATATAATCAAAAGTTCAAAACAATGAAAAGATGAAAGAAATAAAAAAATATGCAGCACATTGCGTCAATTTCTAAACACACATTAAGGAAACAAACAAAACGGAAATAAACTTCAATTTTTTCTTTTATAGAACCGAGCAATTCATAGTCTAAAGACTAAATCAAAGTAAATATCCTGAATCGAAACTCCATAACTAATACTCAGCTTCGTACCTCAAGGATCTGGAAAATTTCTGGGTTTTGAATAATCTCTTGATACTCAGCTTCGGGCTTTGGGTAATTCGAAAAGTACTTCGAAATGGGTTTTTCAAGAGGTGGGTCGTCGAGCATTTATACTGTCGCCGAGGGAGGTAAGAAAATTAGGGGAAAAATTAAGCTACAAAAATAGGATGTAAAGCTTCGGATTAGAGTTAGGGATTGAGAAATTATTCAAATCACTCCATAAGTTCTCTCCAATTTCAAAATCTTCTCCAATCGAGCTGCAAAAGGGAGAGGATATGAGACGAAACATATCATCACCACCGCATCCATTTGATATTTCATAGGTGCAGGAAGTAGCGAGGAACAGCATGTCGTCAGCCTCGATCCCAAAGACAGTGCCTTCCTCTAATCATGAATACTAAACCAACCACATTGTGGGAGTGATTTAAATCAACCAACATGAAATAACACAATAAATATGATCACCTATTCCACATTGTGGAATACGCTTGTAGAATAATTTATCGCCGAAGAGGCTAGTGGCAATGAAAAAAGGGGGGAATCGTGATATTATTAAGATTAACAATATGCCACAGGTATACTTTTAGGTACAGATATAGACACACATTATTCAGAGCATATAAAGATAATAATAAAAAAAAAATTATTTGACTTAACATTTGAAAAATATATAACCAATGTATCATGGCATAAGAGCCAGTTTAAGATTGTGGTTGTGAAATATCCTGCAGTTATAAAACTGATATTATCAACTGAATTATAAGAATAAGATTGATCAGCAACCATATATAAATTAATTAATTCAGACGCAAAAAAATACCTTCTGGAGCCACTTCTTTATCCGAGAGTGCTGCGCGGTATCTTCCTTAGGTTTCATTTTATTGTTCTTGACATCACGTATTGTTTCAAGCATAAACTCCATATTTTCCATCCTGAAAATGCAGCCATGGCGAAGTCATGCACTTCAAGTGTTTGTGAAAATGCGTCCGAGAAAACTTTCACAGTTTCATACCTCATTAACACATGTGGGTTGTCTTCGGCATCGCCCTCAGCTTGTTCATTGGGTGCTCGAAGCTCATAAGCCCCGAGTCGCTATGGAATATGCACCCTGCCCACACAAACAAATTACGAATCGATTACGAAACCCAGATTAACAACTGGCTAAGCCCGATCCAGATCAGAGACTAATTATTTTATTCGATAATTACCTGCAGGAAATGATGCAAAAGACTTGGCACACCATTCTTTAATCACTTCTAGATTATTAGAAATGACCACAGAGCCATCAACAGCTATACCCCAATACAACTTCACTCCACCATCAGACCCTATAAACAAATGTAATTATGAAAACAAACCTTGAGATTTAGTTTAATTACAAAAAAAAACCCATGAGATTCAGTCTAATTATAACACAACTTCTTCTGATTCGATTAAAGGGAATGAATCGGGTCGGGCCAGTTCAGGTCAATACTTCACAAAATTGCAAATAGGCCCAACCTGGTAGATATGCTGCCGCTTGCCCCGTAAGTCGTCCGCCGCCTTGCCGTATGTCATCCTTCCATGCTCCCCGGCGAAGATCTGTCGATGCTCGGGGATCTGATATGCAAGAGAAAAATCGGGGATGATGAATCTGGGGAACCTGAAAATTGGGAGAAAAAAAAGTGATGGATCGAAAAGGAAAGGAATACAGGAAAAATTGATTTCTTGCGATAATATGAAAAAAAAATCGACGGGATGAACTTTGGATTCAAACTTCATGATATGATGAGAACGAAATCGGGCAAGAGGAGAAAAGAGGGGAAGAAGAAGAAGAGACTAACTATTAAGAGACTAACTAACCTTCACTGAATTCCCACCTATTATTATTGATGATGACCGCCTAACCCTCTGGATGGATCTGACATCAGTAAACTGCAAAAAAACAAATAAACTTAATCAGTAATAAAGACGATTTCAATTTTTAAAATCGGATATGGGGACAGACCTGAAAACATACCTGTAAACAACGCAGTTATCTTGGCCGGGCTAATCAAGAAACTGTAAAAACGAATAGGAAGGCCGAATACAGAGGATTTAATTAAAAAAAAATCCACAAATTGTGAATATGGAAAAGTTCCTACTATACACAATAAATCTAAATTATATGTCAGTGTCAGCTAACTACAATTACAGAAGCTTGAAATGAAGGGTGAACCAAATAGAAGTATGTACAACCCGTAAAGCATTAGGTACCTACAAATTGCATTTCTACACGCACATATAGATTGCTCTGTTGCCAGAAGAAGACGGAAATTCATAATTATCGACACTTACATATCGAAAAATACCTCTTTGAAATTATGAGATTTCCATTTGCATAGAAAACTCTGGTTCCCTGACATCGATTTTCTGTGTAACGTCTAAATTAGACGCGATAAAGCAATCGAACTGGATCTGAAGTTATCCGGTTCATCTTAGGCGGCGAGAATGGAGGGAACAGTGGTGGAGGACGGTGGTGTATGACGGATAAGAGAGTAAGAAAATCCGAATCTGAAAAATTAAAGATTAATTACATATATAGATCGCCGTACTGAAAAGAAAAAATTATGAATACGAACCCTGTAAATTATGGAGAAGGCGAAGCAAGAAAGAAGAAGAGACAAAAAAATGAAGAAGAGGGATGTGAAAAACTAAAAAATAAACAATCGGTAGAAGAGAAAAGTTTGTGAATGTTCTTTACGCTGGAGTGAATGGGAGTAAGATTTCTGTGACGATTGATTCGCAAGAATTGAAACAAAAATACGAAGAAAAAAACATACCGTGAGAACAAAGAAAAGAGAAAATAACATACCCACAGGGTAACCCTTATTATTTACGATGAGATAAAGAATCAAATCTGGAAAAAAAATCAAACAATAATCGAAATTGGATCGATGATTATAAAACTGGAAAAAAAAAATCGATACAATATGAATTTTTTACAGAGCAACGAATATTAGGAAAAAGAACATACCTTGAGTAGAACCCTAAATTGGGGAAGAGAAGACGTTCAAGATTACTGTGATATGGAATAGGAGAAGGAGAAGAGGAAGATATGGAAATGAAGAAATGAAATTGACGACTGATTGACCGGATATTTAATTATGATGTTTCAATTACTCAATTTAATTTTGATTAAAATAAAAAAGAGAAGAAAAGATTGAGAATGGGTGTGAACGCAAGTGAAATTGAACATTCTTATTGGACAATTAAATTTCAATTTGATCCTACGTGGCAAAATTGACTGTTTCTATTGGATAATTGGAATTATTAGTATTCAGGATTTATATATTATTAAGATAATAAATGCTTATGGAAAACAGAGAAAGACATAATAATTGTTCAAATATAATCACGCCTATTATCAAATAAAATAAAAATTAATTAATAAATTTTAATAAGGTTAAAGGGGTAATTGCACATTAAAAAGTTGGTATTCTGGACATCAATCTTTATCCATATAATTCTCCTATCTACCTCCGGACATTCAAGATTGGCGACTACGTCGATGTCAAAGTGAACGGGTCGATCCATAAGGGCATGCCCCACAAGTTCTACCATGGACGCACGGATCGGCTCTGGAATGTCACTAAGCGCGCTGTCGGAGTTGAAGTCAACAAGCAGGTAAAAATCTCTCCTTTTGTGTTTGGATTGATTTTATTTCTCTGAGCTTAATTATAGTGGTGGATGAGGGAAATGAAATTTCTGTATGTTGTGACTTATCTGATTAAGTATGATTTGCTTGTGGAATAATACAAAGGGAAAATTTATTTTCTTATGGGGTTTTATTATGCGGGGTGGTTAATTGGTTTGTGGATATGATTTTGCATTTTATTGCTAATTGAAATTTATTTATTTTTGTAAACAATGATGTGTAATTTGAGTTTTTGGTGCAAGTTTATCGAGTCAATGTTTGATTCTTGCCGAGATAATAGTTTGCATTATTATAAGGATAAATATGTTTGGGCATTACAATGCCTTAAAGGATCTAGGCAGAAATTGTTTTGCTAACATATTTATTTATTTTCTTCTTTCTTCACAATTTAACTGTTGTAATCACTTGTCATAATTGGTGATTTGATTTAGCATAATTCATTAGTTGGAACGTGCTTGAAAAACAATCAACATAGAAGATTTCTGTCGCAGCACAGCCAGACAGAGTTATGCCGCAAGCAGTGCAAGGCTTGGACAAGAGGTTGAGTTCAGAGAATCAAGCGAAATATGATATAAGGGCAAGGGAATGCTGAACTCCAGATAGTATGGAAGGCAGTGCAGTGTGGCAGTGAATTCCAGAAGAACTTCAGAAGGCATCCTGCGGCAGCAGTCAAAGCAGCCTGCCCTGGTTTCTCTCAACCGATTGTTGACCTAGCAAAATGAGGAAATCAGTTGGAGACTCTCACCTATAAATAGAGGACGACCCAGCTGCATTTACTCAACACTAATACAACACATTAACACCTCCAGAAACACATTTCCTTCGGGAATCGATCATCGAGCTTTTAGAGCCGCGACTTCATTCGTGAAGCTCGTCGTGCCGTGTGTTCTCTCGTCCCTAAGAGAGTTCGTTTGTTCAGCTGATGATTTGATAGCTTAGTATATGTGTTCATTTCAGTAGCTTGGTTTTTGTTGTTGATTGTTCATACTCTTCGGATACGATTAATACGAAGGCATACATGTGTATAGCCTTTGGTAATATCATTTGTAAATCCAAGAGTATTCTTTTGTAAAGACTCGATCGTATCTTTAATAAAGTTTCTGGCCGTAAGGCCGTTTCGTATGTGTATAATTTAAATACACATACAAAGATTTAAATTCGTGTTCTTTACATTTTCGTACGTGTGTGTGTGTTCGTTCGAAGTGATTTATTTTTATTAATTCCGCTGCAATTCTTATATATATATCACATATAATTTTATCAATTAAACAACTTGGTTAATCTGGATAAAATACTTAAACTCAATTAAATCACGTAAAACGAACGTTTTCTGTACAAGGCATCGTGCTGCGGCATACGCTGTTCTGCCGCAGAACACTGTCTTGCCTAGGCAGCGCATTTCACTGCGTTTTATTTACTGCCTACGACTTTCAAGTGGTATCAGAGCGGGCACTAAACTTACTTAGTGTTTAAGGTCCGTCTGATCACGCACACTTACAATGGCAGATCCATCTTACATTGTACGAACACCGGTTGTTCTTGACGGTAGTAATTATGGATTTTGGAAAACCCGCATTGAAGCAATGATCAAATCAATTGATCGCAGTGCGTGGCTATCTGTACTTCGAGGATGGAAACCACATCAGGAGGAAATCCCTGATGGCGGCAAGCTTGAAAAAGCTCCGGAGAAGTGGTTTATCGAAGAGACTGCCGCAGCTACTGCCAACGATAGGGCAAGGTGTGTCATCCTTGAATCCATCGATTGCAATATGTACAGAATTGTCAAACAATGTACTACTGCCAAACAAGTGTGGGATTTGCTGGCTCTTCATTGTGAAGGTAACAAGTGAAGAAAACCAAGGTCCGTATGCTTATGTCTCGTTTCGAGAACTTGCGTATGAACGAGGACGAGACTTGCCTTCAGTACTTTGGAGAATTAATGTCCATTGTTACCGAATGTGCTGACCTTGGTTCACCCATTAGCAACCCGGCAGTGTGTAGTAAGATAATGCGATCGATGAGCAAAAAGTTCCTGCCGAAGGACACTGCCATAGAAGACAGCGAAATGTCTGAAGAAGATTATGTTTCATTAATGGCGATCTTCAAGAACTATGAACTGAACCATGAAGATCGTGAAACTCACGGGAAATCACGTTCACGAAGCGACGAGAGAAATATTGCCTACACCGTGGCAGAGCCCGACGGCAGAGAACATGGCAATAGCTCTCATGGCAGCAGCCCCACCTCTACCAATGACTTGACCGATGAAAAGATCTACGAGCTACTTGGATCTGATGGTGGAGATGACCAGTTTGCATTACTCGCTCGGAAAATGGATGATGTACTTGTTCGCTCGCTGAAGAAGCCCTACGATCCCCGACGAAGGAAGTTTCCGGCAAGATCACCACAAACTCAAGATCGACGACTTGTGATTCGCCAACCAAGCATGAGATCAACATCAATTCCAAATTCAAAGGACTGGTCGAGAGTCAATTGCCACGTTTGTCAAGGGATTGGACACTACTCAACCGAATGCCCCTCAAAAGACCGAGGCATTGGAATTTTGAATTCCATGTTTGCACAAGAAGATAGGGAACAATATTGCCTTGAAGACTCAACCACTGCGCTTGCTGCTCAATTCGAAGGCACAACCCTATCTGACGTTGAAGATGACGGTCCATCCAATGTGAATGCACGACGGCATGTTGCATTCTTTGCCTCTGCCGCAGAAACGACAGAAAGTCCTGCCGCAGAGAACTGCCTGTGCCTCACTGCCTCAGTCAATGGCTATGAATCTGAAGAGGAGACCATTCCCATTGATATTTTCATCGAGCTCAAAGAAAGTTTCGATGAGCTACGCATGGAATTTGCTCGGCAGACCAACATGATGAAGATGCTTACTTCAACCAAAGCCGGATATGAAGAAAAAGTGAAGAAGCAGGCCATGGAATTGAACAAATGCTCGTAGAAAAGAACACCTTTGAAGAACGATTGAAGAAACTTGATGTCCAACTCACCAGAAAAGATATAGAGGCCGAAAAACTAAAAATTGACTTTAATCGTGTAAATGCAAAACTCGAAGTTGCTAACAATACTTTTGTAAAACTTAACACGGCAACAACAAAATTAGATGCCGTTGTCGAAGTATGTTTTGGCGACAACATCTAAGCTTTGCAAGTCTACTCATGATTGACGTGTTTCACAAGAGTTGTACCAAAAAGGGGGAGATTGTAAATACAAGTTTTTTTGGCATCAACTTTGTGTGTTCCTTGCGCTGTCCGTCGACTCTTGTCAAAATTCCGGAGACTGTCACAAAAGTGGAGACTCCAAAAGTGGAGACTCCAAAAGTGGAGACTACACAAAAGTGGAGACTACACAAAAGTGGAGACTCCAAAAGTGGAGACTACACAAAAGTGGAGACTACACAAAAGTGGAGACTCCAAAAGTGGAGACTACACAAAAGAGGAGACTACACAAAAGTGGAGACTCCAAAAGTGGAGACTACACAAAAGTGGAGACTACACAAAAGTGGAGACTCCAAAAGTGTAGACTCCAAAAATGGAGACTACACAAAAATGGAGACTAGAGTCTCCACTTTTGGTCAAGCATGGAAACGGAGACTTGAGTCTCCGCTTTTGGAACTACATGGAAACGGCGACAGGAGTCGCCGAAATCACGTAACTATGGAAACGGCGACAACAGTCGCCGCTTTTGGTGTATGATGAGGAAACGGAGACTACAGTCTCCGGATTTGGTTTACAAGGGAAACGGCGACTGGCGTCGCCGTTTTTGGCGAAGTATGGAACGGCGACTAGAGTCGCCGTTTGTGTGGCAAACTCGCGAAGACAAAAAACCGGCGACTGGAGTCGCCGGTTTAGACACTCACCTTGCAACTATGGAACCAGCGACTATGGAACTATGGACATGTACCTTGCAACTATGGAACCAGCGACTATGGAACTATGGACACGTACTTTGCAACTATGGAACCAGCGACTATGGAACTATGGACACGTACCTTGCAACTATGGAACCAGCGACTATGGAACTATGTACACGTACCTTGCAACTATGGAACCGACGACTGATGCATTGAGTACTTTCAACGTGACTCTTTTTTACTAAGTACTCAAGTCAAGATAATGAAGATTGGTTTCGGTGTTTACTACTTCAATGATATCGACGACCATGAAGACGATGAAATTTCGAAGCTTCAACACTTAGAGATTTTCACGAGAAATTGAAGATGAAGAATTGAGATCGACGGAGTCAAGATAATGTTGAAGTCTGAAGTTAAAGAATCGAAGATTCAATATTCGAAGATTCAAGAATCGAAGATTCAAGATTTCAAGATTCAAGAATCGAAGATTCCGAAAGTGATGTCATCCATGGAAAGATGAGGTCAGCCAAGCATGTGACCAATCATATGGCTCCATTACATTGCTTCACATGTGCGAGCTACCTATATATACCCATGGAGTTGGATGACATCTTTTGACGATTTTGAGAGAACGAAATCTGATTTTTAGAATCGTAACCGAGAGCTTCGAGTTTCGAGTTTGTGTAGTAGCTTTTGCGCCTTGTGCCAAGATTAGAGTTAGGAGATTTAGCTCTAGGTACTCGTGTGCTAGATTGCAAGTTAGTGGGAGTTGTTGCGACACTCGGGAAACTTCTTGAAATCGTTTTGCCTACCATACTCTTCAAGTGTAATAGTTTAGTTTTGTTGATCAATGAAATGAAAACTATTACATAACTTTGTCTCCACTTTTTATTCTACAAATTGTGTGAGTGTCTACTTTGACGGAATCTGCTGTCTGTGAGTTCAAGACCAATTTCACGAAAAATTGGTATCCTACGTCGAAGACGTAATTTCAATTGGTAGCAGAGCGGGACGTCATACGTATAAGACGTGATCCGTTTCTTGACTTCATATTTTCCGCTACAATGGAGTCTCCAATGTTAGTTCAACAACCGATAATGCTCACACATCAGAATTACTCTAGTTGGAAGGCGAAAATTACTATCGGAATTAAACGCTACGACTACAGTGCTTGGAGATCAGTGTTAGAAGGCTGGGAATGCCCATATACTATTGATGCTAAAGGCAACAAAATCTTCAAACTTGAACGACACTGGTCTAATGAAGAGCGTGAAGCTTCTACTGCAAACAACAAAGCTCTACGTTTCATTTGTGAATGGCTAGAGCTCAAAATGTATCAACTTGTCAAAAATTGTAACTCAGCCAAAGAAGCTTGGGAAACTCTCCAGAGAACTTGTGGAAGACACACACATGTCAACCAATCTAAGAGTTGCACTCTCACTACGCTAGTTCATAAACCTCAGATGGGAGAACATGAAGATGACAAAAATAGTGAAAAATATTCTGGAAGAACTTCTTCAAACACCGAATCTGAGTGTGAATCAGAATCGACAGAGAATGCTCCTAACACACCTCAAGCTGATGTTGAGTCGAGAAAAATGTTGGATTTGAAAGAAAGCATCATTAAACTCCAAAGGGAGCTTGAAACTGCAAATACAGAAAAAGGAGCACTTCAAGTGTATCATAAAACATTGAAAGGATCATTTGATGATGATCACAAAATTGATGAAATACTGAAGGACACGCCGACTGTCAACTGCATGGTCTCCAAAAATAGAGAATTTTGTGATGAAGGAATTTTCTCAGATTGTGAATCCAAGTCTGAATCTGAAATTGAAAAAGCAACATCACTTGTGTTTCAGAATGAAGTTGTGTCTGATGAAATGCTTGTATTGAAGGAGAATCATTTAGAACTCCAAAAACTCTATGGAGCAGCAATCACTGAGAAAGGAATACTCGAAGTGTCTCTAAAATGTTTGAAAGAGTGCGTTGATGACTTTTCTAAAGCGAAACAAAAGCTCTCCGAAGAAGCTATTGAGTTGAGAAACTTGGTTGAAGAGTCTAACTCTGAAAATTTAAAGTTGAAAGCTTCTCGTAAAAATCTGGAACAAATGTTTGATGATCTCTTTGAAGAGAAGCACAAATTCTTCAAGGAAGCAGTTGAGTTGAGATCACTATTTGAAAAGTCTAATACTGAAAATTCCAAGTTGAAAGCATCCTTGAAAAAGGAAATTGCTGAAGTCAAAATGCTTCAAAATTTGTTCAAAACTTCCGATGCTGAGAATGATGAATTAAAAACGACTTTGACATAGACTCAGACAGATCTTGCTATGAGTGTCAAAGATTGCTTCAACCTGAAAGCTAAATTGCACATGACAGATGAGCTTTTGAAGAAGATGAACAAAAATTCTTCAGTTTTTGATAATGCTACCTCCTTAGTGAATCCAAATCGATATGGACTATGAAATTACTTCTTCGACGTATGATACCAACTTTTCGCGAAGTGAGACTTAAACGCACGATCAGCAGTTTCAGTCAAGGTAACACTCACACAAGTTCGTGGAATGAACGATGGAAGACAAAGTTATGTAATATGTTCTCAAATCAGCCATCAAGTCGGCATAGTCCCAGTTTTAGTTCTCGTCATTGCGTGCTTCGATAGTCAGCACCTTACTCTCGAACCTAGTGCTAACACTAGAGAGGACTTTCTCATATACCATGGGAGCAGGAAAAATTTCACCAAGTTCAAAAGCTTCATTCACATATCTCATGATCTTGTCCAAGTAGTCATTGATGTCTTCATCTTCCCTCATCCGGAGTTGATGGAATTGAGCAGTGATAGTTCGGATTTTCGATCGCTTGACAGCATGACTTCCCTCACAAGTTCGTTGTAACGTTTCCCATGCATCTCTGGCAGATGTGCAATTTTTGACCAGCTGATACATACTGAGGTCCAGCCATTCACAAATAATAAGTAAGGCTTTGCTGTTAGCCGTGGACAAGTCATGTTCCTCTCTCGTCCAACTACGTTCCGGTTTCGGAATTCTCACGCCATCGGCGTCTTCCGTATATGGGCGTTCCCATCCTTCTAACACTGCCATCCAAGATCTGGAATCAAAACCCTTAATCCTAGCAGAAACTTTGGCCTTCCAGTTTGAGTAGTTCTGATGAGTGAGCATAATCGGTTTCTGGACAAACATGGACGACTCCATTGTAGCGGAAATATGAAGTCAAGTAACGGATCACGTCTTATACGTATGACGTCCCGCTCTGATACCAATTGAAATTACGTCTTCGACGTATGATACCAACTTTTCGCGAAGTGAGACTTAAACGCACGATCAGCAGTTTCAGTCAAGGTAACACTCACACAAGTTCGTGGAATGAACGATGGAAGACAAAGTTATGTAATATGTTTCATTCCATTGAAAAACGAAACTAAACTATTACACTGAGTATGGTAGGCAAAACGATTACAAGAAGTTTCCCGAGTGTCGCAACAACTCCCACTAACTTGCAATCTAGCACACGAGTACCTAGAGCTAAATCTCCTAACTCTAATCTTGGCACAAGGCGCAAAAGCTACTACACAAACTCGAAGCCGAAGCTGTCGGTCACGATTCTAAAAATCAGATTTCGTTCTCTCAAAATCGTCAAAGGTGAAATCGAAATCCATGGGTTTATATAGGCAGCCCGCACATGTGAGGTGATGACGTGGCACAATCTCATTCGTCACATGCTTGGCTGATGTCACTTCTCCATGGATGACATCGCTCTTGTGGAACTTGGATTCTTGAATCTTGGAATCTTGAATCTTCGATTCTTGAATCTTCGAATCTTGAATCTTCAATTTCAAAGTCAGAACTTCAATTCAATCTTGACTCCGTCGATCTCAATTCTTCATCTTCAAACTCTCGTGAAAAACTCTAAGTGTTGAAGCCTCAGAATTTCATCGTCTTCATGGTCGTCGATATCATTGAAGTAGAAAACACTGGAACCATTCTTCATTCCTTGATTTGTGTACTTGGTGAAAGAGATCACGTTGAAAGTACTTATGTGAAAATCGTCGTTGAAGAATGTCATAGTCGCAGGCACCGTGCCTTGAGGACAAGCGTCGCGGAACCCGTGCCATTGCCAAAACCGGCGACAGGAGTCGCCGATTCCATGACATGCACAAATGCCAAAACCGGCGACTGGAGTCGCCGATTCCATGTCAACCCAAAGTGCCACAAACGGCGACTCTAGTCGCCGTTCCATGATGTTGCCAAAAACGGCGACGCTGGTCGCCGTTCCACGGGTGCCAAAAGCGGCGACGCTGGTCGCCGTTCCAGGAGACAGCAGTCTCCGTTTTCTTGCACGCACCAAAAGCGTCGACGCCTGTCGCCGTTCCACTTCATTTCCATATGTCCAAAATCGGCGACTCCTGTCGCCGTTCCTGTCATGCCATAAGCGGCGACGCTGGTCGCCGTTCCATGCTCATTCCATCATTCCAAAAAACCGGAGACTCTAGTCTCCTTTTCCATGCACCTGCAAACCTGAAAATCAACAAAAACACAAGTACAAAAACGTTGTCGCCAAAATAAACATTTACAATCTCCCCCTTTTTGGCACAACCCATGAAAAACGAAGTTAAGTAAAAAGAGATATACAAATCTCCCCCTCAAACGAATATCAAAACAAATAAGCTAAGTAAAAGATGGAAAAACATCAATCATACAATCAATAAAAAACCATAAAAGACTTAGCCAAATATCAAACCAAAACATCAAAAACACTTAGATAAAAATTCAATCCAAAAACATTATCCAAGAGATAGAGAAATATGAAAAACATATGCATGGACGAATTCAGAGTTTGATGCATGCATAAACAAAATATGACAAACGAGTTCCAGAGTTATAAAAAAAACGGAAATAAAAACTTGGGATAAAAACTTGAACTTGGAGTGTGGAACTTAAGATCTTCAATTTCTTCATTCCTTTGGCGAGCCAGCTGGAGTGGGTTCACGTTCCGGACTCTCGACCACGTCTTCTTCATCTTCGCCATAGATGAAGCCGTCATCAGAACTTGAGTCCTCTTTCTCGTCGTCGTCGGTCTCATCACCCAGACCAAAAATCTCGTACTCGCCGAAGTCTTTTCCACCTTCATCTTCGACGTCAAGAATGTTGACATCAGCGTCGACATCCTGATCTTTCAATCCTCCTGACGGCATCGCCCTCGAAGATTCGACAACCTTCGCCTTGCCCTTATCACGAATATCCATCGCTCCTTCAAAAATATCGTCATCAGTTTTCTCTCCATCATCAACCTCTCTGTCCACCTGTTCAACAGCTATGTTGTTTCCTTTCGCCAGCTGCACGTGCGCCTCTTGGATCGCATCCCTTACCATCTTCAGAATGAAAGTATCTTTCAAACTTGCATCGGGGGCTCCAACATCACCGAGTCCTCCCCCTTGTTGGATCTCTCGTTGAAGGTTTTCGAAAGATAACTTCTGCTTCTTTTGAGCGTCGATCATTTTGTTGTAGGCATAGGCATGTTCTTCCTGAGACTTTTCCAGAGCCAAGGTGTCAGCATAAAATTCCTTGACGCAAGCTGATGGCACCACAGCACGATGACTGTGGATAGGGTGATGTGGATTTCTGTAAGGCGGAACTTTAGAGTAAGGCCCAAACTCGCGAGGAACGATTCTGGGCTGTTGTTTGGTTTGAGGTTCCGCCTCATCAGCTGCAGCTGTGGATTCATTCTTTTGTCGCTTGGCCGAGGGAGACTTGTCTTTCTTGGCGATCGACTTTCTCTTTCTTTTCAGTGGAGATGGCGGAGGAGTTAGAATCTCAGGAAGTGCATTCCTGTCAACAAAGTCAAACCAAGGGAGATCGATGACACGTTTGGACGGATTCAGGTACGTGCCAGTGATCTTGACAGCGCCATTCTTCTTTAACTTTTTCTCAAAGTCATTATCAGGTGTAAAGCCTTGAGCGTGAAGCATGCCGTAGATCAAACACGGATGCGTGAGTTGAAGTTTCTGTGCCTCTGGCCAGTCAGCTTGGCGAAGAATGGTCTCGTCCGTCGTCCTGGCAATCTTGCATAAGTCATTGAAAATTATTTTGCCCAGGTTGATTTGTTCTCCGCATCCAAGGCGAAAGATGATGTGCATCAGTTCCGGAGTCAAGACAGCCTCGTCCTTGTACGCTGTCCAGTTGGACATGCCAAGACGCTGCAAGATGCCGTAAAAGGCAGACAGTTTGTTCGGCGGCGGCAGTTCAGACTTAACTTTCTTTTGAGTAACGAAAGTGCCGATGGTAAGGTCTTCGGCCCGTTCCTCAGCTGAGGGCGAAGTCCAGATAGAATCAACTTCCAACCTCTCTAGAAACTTGTTGATGGAAAAGGGGCGGAATTTGTATAACTTCTCACGGAAAACAAAACACCCATACAGACGGCTCTTCGGGTTCGCGAAGTCAGGGGACAAGCTGGCATAGAATTTGTTAAGGATGGGAATGGAATAGCGGTAAGTCAAGCTCACGGATTTGAGCATATGCATCTTGCTCAGGAAATCTGTTATGCCGTGACGGTCATAGTCTTCCTTCAGAATGGTTCGATCGGTAAGGATCGGTAGAGTCTGGATGAGTTTGTGGCGACGTTCAGCAGTCGCAGTGAAGAAATCGCGAGAATGTGGTTTAGGACACTCGGAAAATTCCGAGATATACTTGAAGCCGTCAGTCGACTTCTGCGATCCAGCTGATCCAGAAGAGAGTGGCGGTTTCTGCGAACTATGAGTTCGGGACTTGGTGACTTGTCTACCAGAGTTTTTCGGAGTGGATGTTTTCTCACCACCTCCACTGGCGGAAGGTTTCTTGCCTTCGGCACTCCCAGCTGGAGTCGCCGATTTCTGTCCCGAACCTGACGGCGACTTAAGTTTTGGATCTGTGCCAGCAGTCACAGTCACTGAAGAAGGGATTTTGACAACCTTCTTGCCATCCTTAGTTATCTCGCCAGCCGCGAGCAACCTATGGTATTCAGCCTTGGGAACGACCCCACTGTAGATGGGGAAGGAAGCATCTTGGAATTTAGTTTTCCCTGACTTAGGTTCTTTGCCCGGCTGACGGGCAGAAGAGTGTGCCGGTTTGGCAGTAGTTGTCAGATCAATGGACGGTTCAGTAGACGCAGCCTTGCGTTTCTCAACTTTTTCTAGGTCAGCTTTAAGCTCTTCATACGCCGCCTTCTTAGAAGTGGGCGACGGAGCCTGTTCAAACTGCTCATTCAAGTAGACAGTCATGTCAGCCAACATGTCATCCAAATTCTTAGCAGCAGACATTTCGGAAACTTGGCAAAAAAATTCTAACACTTGACGAAAAATTCAATCACGGAAACGATGGACAGGGCGCCGGGTGCGCGAAGCTAGAGTTGCCGGATGCAACGGAAATAGGAAAAACGTAGAATCTAGAAACGTCGGACAAGCAGTCAGCAGCTGAGAGTCGAGAGTTCGAGAGTTCTAAAGTGCGATGTAAGCGTAACCATGATAGAATCACCCTAGGGGCTATATATAGGAAAATTTTGGGCCGCCCGTCCGGATTTAAAATACACAGCTCAAGACCTGTAAAAAGCCCATCTCAAGAAGAAAATTTGAGCCCATTAGACGAACAAAATTTTATTAATTTGAAAATATTATTAAAATAATAATTTTCAAAAATAATAAATAAAAATTAAATAAATAAAAATATGAAAAACCGAAGATCAAACCGAAGGGTGGAATGACGAAGTTCAGTGCCATAGGTTCGAGTCTCCGGAAATGGGCATGGCGTTAGACAGGCGCTAGATCAGCGACCCTAGTCGCCGGTTTTGCGGAGACCGTAGTCTCCGGTTTTGGCATGGGCAAGTCTCCGGTTTTGTCATGGGCAAGTCTCCGGTTTTGTCATGGGCAAGTCTCCGGTTTTGTCACCGACATGAGTCGCCGCTTTTTCGGCGACAGGAGTCTCCGGAAATGGAACACTTTGAGGCTCCGTTTTTGGAGAATGGAGTCTCTGATTTTTGATATTCCAATTTCGCCAACATTTGAACTTTGTCGTCGCTGCACTCAATGTTTAGACATCCGAGATGGTAAACCACATAGCCCTGTATATGAACTTCAAAAATGCCAAAACAAAAACAACACATCCCGAGTTAGTCATTCAAGAGTTCAACACACGCAAACATTCAAACACATTTGAGTGGAGATTCGAGGGGTGATATTAGGCAATGAAGAGCAAATATTTTCCCAGAAAAGAGACACTTCCATCATTTTTCCAAAACAAAAATTTCACACGAGGTGAATAGAACTTTGAGTTAATGAAAAATCTCTCATATTAAAAACCGGTGAGATGGACCGAAGTATGTGATAGACATGTTTGCTTGTCCTTCGTCTCAGTCACAAGGAAGCAGTCGTGTTTCGTCGAAACATATTGGCAGAGTTAGCACCGCACAAGAGATTTTAATTCATGAATGCAAGGTGAACACTTAAGGCACTCCGATCAGGAACTAGCATTACTTCAATCAGAGGGGAGCCGGGGTAACCGACGTCCTCCAGACGAGTTTTTAGCTTTAGATGAAATGCAACAGACACTCATTACAGCAGTCAGAGGGGAGCAAGGTTCACTTGCGTCCTCCAAAGTGTGATAGGAGAGTGTCTTAAAGTTCAGCGTCCATGTACAACCTTTCGAAGAGGGGAGCCGGGGGAACCGGCGTCCTCCGTTACTTGGCTTTATGGATCTATGCAAATGAAGCGAGGAGTTTAAGCCATGTTCACATGTTCGCATTCAGCGGAATAAATACTCTTGTGTCCGAAGACTAGAAGCGGCCTCGAATCCATGTTTGTCTGACTAGACTAATCCACGACGATTCCGAGTGCGTATTCAGAAGTAAAGAAACTACTCTTTCAGACTTCAAAATTTTTCCGTGAACTCTTAGAGAGAACACATGCAGAGAGAATTCCTTAAGGTTTTGAATCTCTCAAAGTCAAGAGGTTTGGTAAAGATGTCAGCAAGCTGTTTTTCCGTTGAAATATGCTGTAGACTGACTATATCACGATCAACCAAATCTCTAATGAAATGATGCCGAATGTCGATGTGTTTAGTTCTTGAATGCTGGACAGGATTTTCGCTGATTTTGATAGCACTCTGGTTATCACAATACAGCACTAATGGAGCACTCTCAAGAAGATAGTCATTCAACATTTGTTTCAACCAAAGTAGTTGAGTGCAACAACTTCCAGCCGCAACGTACTCCGACTCGGCAGTGGACAATGCGATACAGTTTTGCTTGCGGCTATGCCAAGACACAAGATTATTGCCAAGGAAGCAACAACTGCCGGAGGTACTTTTTCTTTCGTCCGTGTCCGTCGCCCAGTCGGCATCAGAAAAACCGACAAGGTTGGATGAAGTGTCGCGTGCATACCAAAGACCTAGCTGAGAAGTCCCAGAAATGTATCGGAAAATCCGTTTCACAGCTCGTAGATGGTCTTCCTTTGGATCAGCCTGGTACCTGGCACACATACAAACACTAAACATAATGTCAGGACGAGTGGCAGTTAAATAAAGTAAACTCCCAATCATGGAACGATAAAGAGTTTGGTTTACACTCCGGCTTTTCGTTGACGTAGACAAGCGTTCGGTAGTTGCCATGGGAGTGTTAGCTGGCTTGGCATGATGCATCTCAAATCTCTCAACCATATTTTTAGCATACTTACTCTGAGATACAAATATCCCATTTGGTCGTTGAGAAATCTGAAGGCCAAGAAATTGATGCAACTCCCCCTCAAGACTCATCTGGAAAGTTGAGGACATAGCTTCTGTGAATGCAGTCACGAGTTTAGCACAAGTAGCTCCGAAGACAATGTCGTCAACGTAAATTTGGGCAACAATCATGTGTTTGCCATTTCGCTTGATAAACAAGGTTTTGTCCACTGATCCACGCTCAAAGCCGAATTTTAGAAGAAAATCCGTGAGACATCCATACCAGGCGCGAGGCGCTTGTTTCAAGCCATATAGAGCTTTGTGAAGCTTGTAGACATGATTTGGCTTCTTTGGATCCTCAAAACCCTTGGGTTGGGCAACATAGACTTCTTCTTCCAAGACACCGTTCAAGAAGGCAGCTTTGACGTCCATCTGTCTGAGTTTGATGCCAAGATGGCATGCAATAGCAATTAGGAGTCTGATGGACTCAATTCGTGCGACCGGAGCGAATGTTTCATCAAAATCTATGCCTTCCACTTGGGCATATCCTTGGGCAACAAGACGAGCTTTGTTTCGGACAACTTGGTTATGCTCATCTGTTTTATTCTTGAAAATCCATTTAGTTCCAACAACATTGATGTTTGAAGTTCGGGGAACTAAGGACCAAACATTATTCCGCGTGAACTCATTTAACTCTTCTTGCATGGCCATGATCCAAAAATCATCTTGCATAGCTTCCTTGTAATTTTTCGGCTCATTTTCGGAGAGAAAACAAGTGATGCCGATTTCATTACAAACTGCAGAAGTACAAATGTTGTAGAGTTCGTCGGGAGAATTCATTTGTTTCTTTGAGTGTGTCGTTCGCTCATTCAAACTCCCGATCATTTGGTTCGGTGGATGACGTTTTTGAATATGACCAGGTGCCTCTCTCGGAGCGTCAGCTGGGTTTTCAACTTGAACATCATCGTCATCCTCAGTTACCGAAGTGTCATCATTTCGGTTGCTAGACTCTCCAACTTCAGGTGAAGTATTAGGAGTAACATTTTCGGAAGTCTCAGTTGTGGGTGTTGAAGGAAAAGTTCGAACTTCAAGAATTCCTTCCTTAACCCAATCAGCCTCTGCATCTTTTCCAAGAAAGTCTTGTTCATCAAAGTTGATGTTCACAGTCTCGATGACTTTCCTAGTTCGAAGATTGTAGGCACGGTAGGCATGACTATTTTGGCTATAGCCAACAAAAATTCCACGATCAGCTTTGGCTTCAAATTTCTTTAGAGGATCACGATCCTTCAAAATATAGCAAGTACAGCCAAAGACACGAAAGTGTGCCACCGAAGGTTTCTTGCCATTGACAAGTTCATAGGCAGTAGCAGTAGTGCCAGATCGAATACTTATTCGATTCAAAATGTAACCAGCTGTAGAGACGGCTTCTGCCCAAAAAGTTCGAGCAAGATTTTTCGAGATTAACATCACGCGCGCCATCTCTTGCAGTGTTCGGTTCTTACGTTCGGCAATACCATTTTGTTGTGGCGTTTTTGGGGCCGAGTATTCGTGATGGATTCCCTTCAGCATACAGAATTCATTGAAGCTAGAATTTTCAAATTCTGTTCCATGATCACTTCGGATCCTTTTCACCTTAGCTTCATGATTTGTCCTTATCCATTTTACAATACCCTTAAAGGCATTGAAAGTTTCATCCTTGGATGCCAGAAATCTTGTCCAAGTATATCTAGAAAAATCATCGACAACAACCAACACATATTCTTTCTTAGCTATGCTCTTCACCTCCATTGGACCCATCAAGTCCATATGTAGAAGTTCGAAGGGAGCAGAAGTACTCATGAGTGTCGGAAGTGCTGGATGAGGAGTTCTCGTTAATTTGCCCTTCTGACAGTCGCCACACACTCTTTTCTCAATTTTGGGGAGTTGAGAGATTCCTCGAACTATCTCCCCCTTAACCAGTTTGCTCAGATTGCGAGTGCTAGTGTGGCCAAGTCGTTGGTGCCACAAATCAACTTCATCGGGGACGGTCACGGAGAAGCAACTATACTCAGTTGTATAGCAATTGTTTTTAGCACGTGGACCTTCCATGATACATTTTCCCTCAGCATCATAAACTCGGCACGATTCCTTATCAAAGCTAACATTGAAACCTTCATCACACAGCTGACTGATAGATATGAGATTTGCAACAAGTCCCTTGACGTGGACAACATTTCTGATAGGAGGCAATCCTTTGATTTGTAGCGTCCCTTTTCCCTTGACAACGCCTTTTGCTCCCCCTCCAAACACCACGGGGGAACCTGTCATCGGCTCATATTCTTTCAAGAATTTCTTAGTGCCGGTCATATGTCGGGAACAGCCACTGTCAAAGTACCAAATGCCTTTGTTGCCAGCTTCAGAAGCATTTAGTGCAACATGGCAGAAAATCAATTCCCTTGGTTGCCAATCACTGGTTTTAGAGTTAAGTTCAGCTTTACTCTTTTGAGCCTTAGGCACCCATTTCTTCTTGACATTCATTTGGGCATTTCTCTCAGTCACAGTTTTCGGAATTGGAGAAATAGATTTCTTCATTTCCTTAGCACTCTCAGCCTTTTTCTTCATTGTCATCAACTCTCTGTTCATGTCATCCTTCAACTGATAACAAAATGGTCGGTCGAATATGTCCAGGTTGGTCACAGTAGTGACATACATACTTTCTCCTTTGACGAGTTTCAACCTTCATAGATGTTTTGACCAAGGCAGTTTTGGTGCGAGAGGATTGTCCATTTCTCTTCATGTTCTGAGATTTGTCTAAGTTCTTTAGCAATGTCTTTTCATATGGCAGGATACCACGAGGATGTTTGACAATATTCTTTGGAAATTGATATGTCTCAGATTCTGACTTTGAAGTCGAGGATGACTTTTGAGTTTTAGGTTCTGGAGACTTAGCAATCTTCTTCCCTTCAGCAATCTCCTTCCGTTTAGATGATTCAACGTCATCCTTGCTTTTATCCTCAGGTTGATCACCCGATGCCTTAACAAAACTCACCTCCTTCTTCTTTTCAGGTGTCGAGTATATAGACTCAAAAACTTTTTGGAATCCAAGACCGTAACGATTAGGATTCATATATGAAGCAGCATTGTCAAACACAGAAGAATTCGTGTTCATTTTCCTCAACAGCTCGTCAGTCATATGAAGTTTTTCTATCAACGCATATCGTTCCTTGTCAGTCATGGCAAGGTCAGTTTGAGTTTTCATCAGTGATGACTTCAGTTCATCATTCTCAGCATCCGAGTTTTTAAATAGAGTCTGCAGTTTCTTCACTTCAGTTGACTCCTTTTTCAGTGACATCTTCAGTTTAGAGTTTTCATTACTCATTTTGTCACACAACTCTCTCAGTTATACAACTTCCTTGAAATACTTATGTTTTTCCTCGAAAAGGTCATCAAATTTTACTTTGAGAATTGTCAAGGAATTGTTCAACTTCTTCTTCTCATCCTCAGTTTTCTCAACTGAGTTTCTCAACACTACAGCCTCATCATTCATTTTTCGATTTTCTTCAGAGAGTTCATCAAGAGATTCTTTTATGAATTTCAGTGACACTTCAAGGGTGCTATTTTCAGTGATAGTTGTGTCACACAATTTTTCGAGTTTAGAATAACTCTCTTTCAGATCAACCAGTTCAGTAGACTCGGTCACACTTTGATGGACATCAGATGTCATCTCTTCCCTTTCGGCTTCAGACTCAGATTCATCATCCGAGAAAACGTTATCATCACAAAAATTTCGGTTTGTCGATGCCACACGGAAAATGTTGTCTGCAGTTGCAGTGTCTTTCAGAAATGCATCAAAAACAAAGTTTTCGACCTCCACATTTTTGAGATCAAACGATTCACCAAAAGTGACAACTAGAGCGTTGTCTTCATCATCGTCAGAATTGTTGTCCTCAGACTCGTCGTTCTCAGAAATGACATCCTCATCGTCAATCACAACATAGCTAACTGGTAGCTTCTTCTTTCGATGTAAGTTCGGGCATTCGTTTTTGACATGCCCATATCCTTTGCACTCGTAGCATTGCATTTTAGAAACATCTTTGCTAGCAGAGGAGTACGGCGAAAGTTTAGTCCCTTTGAACTTTTTGTCAGACGACGATCCCTGATTTCGGTTGTCAGGAGTGTTCGGATATGAGTTAGAACTTTTCTGAAATTTTCGAAAGTTTCGCGCACGGTTCTTCCTCTTAAATTCTTGTTTCACGAGATAGGTGACTATCTCAGTCAGTGCAGCAAGTTTGTCCGGATTATTAGAGTTCATTAGTTTCTCAATTTCCTCAGCTTCCTCATCATCAGATTCACCCAGATCAGCAGAAAAACTACTTTCAGTTTTCTCATTTTTCAAATGAGTCTTTCGAGAGTTGGAGCTTCTTGAACTTTTTCCTTTCTCTGAAATTTTTAGAGCAGTCATCGGTTCGTAGACAAGAGACATGTCTGGGTTGCTTCGAACTTTGAGAGTCAGGTCATAGTTTCTCAAATTAGCCATCAAGTCGGCATAGTCCCAGTTTTAGTTCTCGTCATTGCGTGCTTCGATAGTCAGCACCTTACTCTCGAACCTAGTGCTAACACTAGAGAGGACTTTCTCATATACCATGGGAGCAGGAAAAATTTCACCAAGTTCAAAAGCTTCATTCACATATCTCATGATCTTGTCCAAGTAGTCATTGATGTCTTCATCTTCCCTCATCCGGAGTTGATGGAATTGAGCAGTGATAGTTCGGATTTTCGATCGCTTGACAGCATGACTTCCCTCACAAGTTCGTTGTAACGTTTCCCATGCATCTCTGGCAGATGTGCAATTTTTGACCAGCTGATACATACTGAGGTCCAGCCATTCACAAATAATAAGTAAGGCTTTGCTGTTAGCCGTGGACAAGTCATGTTCCTCTCTCGTCCAACTACGTTCCGGTTTCGGAATTCTCACGCCATCGGCGTCTTCCGTATATGGGCGTTCCCATCCTTCTAACACTGCCATCCAAGATCTGGAATCAAAACCCTTAATCCTAGCAGAAACTTTGGCCTTCCAGTTTGAGTAGTTCTGATGAGTGAGCATAATCGGTTTCTGGACAAACATGGACGACTCCATTGTAGCGGAAATATGAAGTCAAGTAACGGATCACGTCTTATACGTATGACGTCCCGCTCTGATACCAATTGAAATTACGTCTTCGACGTATGATACCAACTTTTCGCGAAGTGAGACTTAAACGCACGATCAGCAGTTTCAGTCAAGGTAACACTCACACAAGTTCGTGGAATGAACGATGGAAGACAAAGTTATGTAATATGTTTCATTCCATTGAAAAACGAAACTAAACTATTACACTGAGTATGGTAGGCAAAACGATTACAAGAAGTTTCCCGAGTGTCGCAACAACTCCCACTAACTTGCAATCTAGCACACGAGTACCTAGAGCTAAATCTCCTAACTCTAATCTTGGCACAAGGCGCAAAAGCTACTACACAAACTCGAAGCCGA
The DNA here is from genome assembly GCA_954870475.1 of Euphrasia confusa. Classification (NCBI taxonomy): domain Eukaryota; kingdom Viridiplantae; phylum Streptophyta; class Magnoliopsida; order Lamiales; family Orobanchaceae; genus Euphrasia; species Euphrasia confusa. Next base: position 16,627,179 of record OX940968.1, read on the forward strand.
AGCTGTCGGTCACGATTCTAAAAATCAGATTTCGTTCTCTCAAAATCGTCAAAGGTGAAATCGAAATCCATGGGTTTATATAGGCAGCCCGCACATGTGAGGTGATGACGTGGCACAATCTCATTCGTCACATGCTTGGCTGATGTCACTTCTCCATGGATGACATCGCTCTTGTGGAACTTGGATTCTTGAATCTTGGAATCTTGAATCTTCGATTCTTGAATCTTCGAATCTTGAATCTTCAATTTCAAAGTCAGAACTTCAATTCAATCTTGACTCCGTCGATCTCAATTCTTCATCTTCAAACTCTCGTGAAAAACTCTAAGTGTTGAAGCCTCAGAATTTCATCGTCTTCATGGTCGTCGATATCATTGAAGTAGAAAACACTGGAACCATTCTTCATTCCTTGATTTGTGTACTTGGTGAAAGAGATCACGTTGAAAGTACTTATGTGAAAATCGTCGTTGAAGAATGTCATAGTCGCAGGCACCGTGCCTTGAGGACAAGCGTCGCGGAACCCGTGCCATTGCCAAAACCGGCGACAGGAGTCGCCGATTCCATGACATGCACAAATGCCAAAACCGGCGACTGGAGTCGCCGATTCCATGTCAACCCAAAGTGCCACAAACGGCGACTCTAGTCGCCGTTCCATGATGTTGCCAAAAACGGCGACGCTGGTCGCCGTTCCACGGGTGCCAAAAGCGGCGACGCTGGTCGCCGTTCCAGGAGACAGCAGTCTCCGTTTTCTTGCACGCACCAAAAGCGGCGACGCCTGTCGCCGTTCCACTTCATTTCCATATGTCCAAAATCGGCGACTCCTGTCGCCGTTCCTGTCATGCCATAAGCGGCGACGCTGGTCGCCGTTCCATGCTCATTCCATCATTCCAAAAAACCGGAGACTCTAGTCTCCTTTTCCATGCACCTGCAAACCTGAAAATCAACAAAAACACAAGTACAAAAACGTTGTCGCCAAAATAAACATTTACAGACTAGGATTCCAAAAAGTATTCAACTCCATATACTCAACTCCTGAGAATAAGCAAATGAAGTTTGTCAAGGCTTCCTCTAATGAACATTCCAAAGTTGAGACTGATGGAAAAATCTAAAATGAAACATCTAAGCGAAAGGAGATTGCAGAGGGAAAGAAAATTATGACTTCAGAGGCCAAGGTTGAGATTCCTGAAGCTAGCTCCTCAAAATGTTTTAATGCCAAATTATATCAGCCTCCAAAGACTATCATGAAGAAACCTAGAAACACTCTATCTTATGAGGACGCCTTCATGAATAAGCTAAAGAAATTGGCTCCAAGTGTCTCTCTGAAAGAAAGGTCCACTTCTTCTTCTACTAAGATTGAAAAGCCAAAGCTAAAGGAAGCTAAGCCCAAGAAGAAGTATGTTTGTCACTACTGTAACAAACCCGGACACATCAAACCTTATTGCTACAAGTTGAGAGATGATGTGAACCGAGGGATAGTGACTGAGAAAATGAACGTATATTCCAAGAGAGTCCGACTTAAAACTCCGTTTCATGAAGATGCTTCGATGAAAAATTTGACGGAGTCCTCATCTATAAGGTCGAAACCCAGAATGCTTGCTCCTATCTTTACTAATGTTGAAAACATCAAACGAAAGGAAGTAAAGCGCAAGAAAAAGAATGTTTGCCACTATTGCAACAAGCCTGGACGTATTAGGCCATATTGTTACAAAATGAAGGATGATGTGAATCGTGGCTTGGTGGCTGTGAAAAAGAAGAATGGCTCATCGAAGCAAGTGAAGAAGCAATGGGTGCCAAAAGTGAAAAATCAAAAATTCTGGAAACCAAAAATTAAGAGCACTACTCAAAATCGTGAAATCAAGAAGAAATGGGTGCCAAAAATGAAGAAGAATGAAGTTATTTCGGACTCCACTCCAAGAAAAATTTGGTTACCAAGACAACTGATTCTCTGCAATGTTGGGCTAAACTCTTCTGAGAAAGACTCGCAAGTAGTGTGGTACCTTGATAGTGGTTGTTCCCGAAACATGACTGGAACGAATAAATTCTTGAAAGATTACGAACTTGTGACTAACAACCCCGTCATGTTTGGAGGGGGAGCAAAAGGTATCGTGTTGGGCAAAGGAACTCTTCATCTCAAAGGATTGCCACCAATCAAGAATGTTGTCCATGTTGAAGGACTTGTGGCCAATCTAATAAGTATAAGCCAACTTTGTGATGACTAGCTGAATGTCAGTTTTGACAAAGATTCTTGTAAAGTCTTTGATGATAAAGAGAATTGCATTTTGAAGTGTCCTCGTGCTAAGAACAATTGCTACGTCTATGGCAACTGTCAAAACGTCAAACAAGAATCAGAGGACTCAACTGTGAGAGAAACTTTGGATTCCATCACAGACACTCTTGTGCAGGCAGTACTATCTAAGGCTCCGACGCTCAAAATCTATGAAGCTACACCTGACTCGTCTAAAGACTTGGCGTTTACTTCGAAGACTTCTTCTCCTAAGCTAACTCTTGAGATTCGTACTTATGAAAGTTCTCCTATCTTTGTATCTCAAAAGGTCGCGGAAAATATGGAAGAGAAGTCTGACAAACATGAATTTGAATCAACAACGATCCATATGGCAACCACTAAACGGTTATCTAAATCGACTAAGAGTCGAAGTGTTGATCAAACACTCTTTCGTTCCATGATTGGGAGTTTACAATATTTAACTGCTACTCGCCCTGATATAATGTTTAGTGTTTACATGTGTGCTAGGTACCAAACAGATCCACGAGCTGTCAAACGAATCCTTCGCTACATCTCGGGAACTTCTGATTTGGGACTTTGGTATATGCGTGATACTTCATCAAATCTCGTCGACCTCACCGATGTGTATTGGGCAAGTGATACAGATGAAAGAAAGAGTACCTCCGGATGTTGTTGCTTCCTTGGCAATAATATTGTTTCTTGGCATAGTCGAAAGAAAAATTGTATCGCACTGTCAACTGCCGAGTCGGAGTATGTCGCAGCTGGAAGTTGCTGCACTCAACTATTATGGTTGAAACAAATGTTGAATGACTATCTTCTTGAGAGTGCTCCATTAGTGCTGTATTGTGATAACCAGAGTGCTATCAAAATCAGCGAAAATCCTGTCCAGCATTCAAGAACTAAACACATCGACATTCGACATCATTTCATTAGAGATTTGGTTGATCGTGATATAGTCAGTCTACAGCATATTTCAACAGAAAAACAGCTTGCTGACATCTTTACCAAACCTCTTGACTTTGAGAGATTCAAAACTCTAAGGAATTCTCTCTGCATGTGTTCTCTCTAAGAGTTCACGAAAATTTTTGAAGTCTGAAAGAGTAGTTTCTTTACTTCTGAATACGCACTCGGAATTGTCGTGAATTAGTCTAATCAGACAAACATGGATTCGAGGCCGCTTTAGTCTTCGGACCCAAGTGCATTTATTTCTCTGAATGCAAACATGTGAACTTGGCATATAACTCCCATAACTATCATTTGCATAGATCCATAATACCAAGTAACGGAGGACGCCGGATCATTTGTCCGCTGGCTCCCCTCTTCGAAAGGTAGCACATGGACGCTATAATTTAAGACACTCTCCCATCACACTTCGGAGGACGCAAGTGAAACTTGATCCCCTTGCTCCCCTCTGACTGTTGTAATGAGTGTCTGTTGCATATCATATAAAGCTAAAAACTCGTCTGGAGGACGCCGGATCATTTGTCCGCCGGCTCCCCTCTGATTGTAGTAAAGCTAGTCCCAAGTGGAGTGCCTTAAAAGTTCACCTTGCATTCATGAATTAAAATCTCTTGTGCAGTGCAAACTCATCATATATGTTTCGACGAAACACGACTGCATCCTTGTGATTGTGATGAGGGACAAGTAAACATGTCTATCAACATACTTCGTTCCATCACACCGGTTTTTAATATGAGAGATTTTCATTAACTCAAAGTTGCATTCACCTTGTGTGAAATTTTTGTTTTGGAAAATGATAAAAAGTGGACTCTTTTCTGGGAAAATATTTGCTCTTCATTGCCTAATATCACCCCTCGAATCTCCACTAAAATGTGTTTGAATGTTTGTTGTGTGTTGAACACTTGAATGACTAACTCGGGATGTGTTGTTTTTGGTGTTACATTTTTGTAGTTCATATTCAGCATCTCGTGGAGCTCAATCTTTAAAGCGTAAGATGAGTGTAGCAGCTTCCGGTGACTTACATTACTCAAGGTTGCAATGACGTTACCTCAAGCATGTTAACGCTCACGCCAGCATGAAGTCTATGCCAATACCTTCGACTACCTTCACCAGATGACCCATCAAGGGGGAGGGTTAGGTGGTGCTGGCTCATCTAGCAAAAGTTTGCATCTCAGTGATGCCTGGTTTTAAGTTTTTTATAAACTCTTGAACTATTTCGTTGTTCATTATCTAGTTGCATGCATAAAAATTGAACTATTTTCCATCATGCATGTTTCTCATATTGTTTTGATGAACTAAGTTTTGATGTTTTGATGTGTTGATGTTTGAACTCTTGACTAAGTTTATTTTGGTTTTTCATATCTATTCAATGTAGGTGCTTCACCAGGTGATGTATCTCTTGAGGGGGAGACTTGCTAGATCTCTTTGTACTCTTTGTCTCTCATATGAGTTGTGCCAAAAAGGGGGAGATTGTCGAAGTATGTTTTGGCGACAACATCTAAGTTTTGCAAGTCTACTCATGATTGATGTGTTTCACAAGAGTTGTACCAAAAAGGGGGAGATTGTAAATACAAGTTTTTTTGGCATCAACTTTGTGTGTTCCTTGCGCTGTCCGTCGACTCTTGACAAATTTCCGGAGACTGCCACAAAAGTGGAGACTCCAAAAGTGGAGACTCCAAAAGTGGAGACTACACAAAAGTGGAGACTCCAAAAGTGGAGACTACACAAAAGTGGAGACTACACAAAAGTGGAGACTCCAAAAGTGGAGACTACACAAAAGTAGAGACTACACAAAAGTGGAGACTACAAAAGTGGAGACTACACAAAAGTGGAGACTACACAAAAGTGGAGACTCCAAAAGTGGAGACTCCAAAAATGGAGACTACACAAAAATGGAGACTAGAGTCTCCACTTTTGGTCGCGCATGGAAACGGAGACTTGAGTCTCCGCTTTTGGAACTACATGGAAACGGCGACAGGAGTCGCCGAAATCACGTAACTATGGAAACGGCGACAACAGTCGCCGCTTTTGGTGTATGATGAGGAAACGGAGACTACAGTCTCCGGATTTGGTTTACAAGGGAAACGGCGACTGGCGTCGCCGTTTTTGGCGAAGTATGGAACGGCGACTAGAGTCGCCGTTTGTGTGGCGAACTCACGAAGACACAAAACCGGCGACTGGAGTCGCCGGTTTAGACACTCACCTTGCAACTATGGAACCAGCGACTATGGAACTATGGACACGTACCTTACAACTATGGAACCAGCGACTATGGAACTATGGACACGTACCTTGCAACTATGGAACAAGCGACTATGGAACTATGGACACGTACCTTGCAACTATGGAACCAGGGACTATGGAACTATGGACACGTACCTTGCAACTATGGAACCGACGACTGATGCATTGAGTACTTTCAACGTGACTTTTTTTTACTAAGTACTCAAGTCAAGATAATGAAGATTGGTTTCGGTGTTTACTACTTCAATGATATCGACGACCATGAAGACGATGAAATTTCGAAGCTTCAACACTTAGAGATTTTCACGAGAAATTGAAGATGAAGAATTGAGATCGACGGAGTCAAGATAATGTTGAAGTCTGAAGTTAAAGAATCGAAGATTCAAGATTCGAAGATTCAAGAATCGAAGATTCAAGATTTCAAGATTCAAGAATCGAAGATTCCGAAAGTGATGTCATCCATGGAAAGATGAGGTCAGCCAAGCATGTGACCAATCATATGGCTCCATTCCATTGCTTCACATGTGCGAGCTACCTATATATACCCATGGAGTTGGATGACATCTTTTGACGATTTTGAGAGAACGAAATCTGATTTTTAGAATCGTAACCGAGAGCTTCGAGTTTCGAGTTTGTGTAGTAGCTTTTGCGCCTTGTGCCAAGATTAGAGTTAGGAGATTTAGCTCTAGGTACTCGTGTGCTAGATTCAAAGTTAGTGGGAGTTGTTGCGACACTCGGGAAAATTCTTGTAATCGTTTTGCCTACCATACTCTTCAAGTGTAATAGTTTAGTTTTGTTGATCAATGAAATGAAAACTATTACATAACTTTGTCTCCACTTTTTATTCTACAAATTGTGTGAGTGTCTACTTTGACGGAAGCTGCTGTCTGTGAGTTCAAGACCAATTTCACGAAAAATTGGTATCCTACGTCGAAGACGTAATTTCAGCCGTAATGAGTATTTCACATGTTGAAAGGGAAGGCCTCGGACATCAAAAGGTTGTAGATGCCGTTTTTCCAAAGAAACACCCAACGGACATGACATTTGTAAAGGCATCAAATGACAATTCAACAACTGCCGCACAATCCTTAACTCCAAAAAGGGCCAAACTGAAAGCAAGGCCACTGCCTCAACAAGAGACTGCCGCAGACGGCCAAAGCAAAGGCAGACATCATCAGGAAGGATGAAGACAAGGAAGCCCCTGCCTAAGCAATATTTCAAATCGAAGAGACGATATGTGTGCCACTACTGCCTAGTACCTGGTCACATTCGACCTTTTTGCTGGAGACGCGAAGAGGATCAAGCAAGAGGATTTTATTTTCACTCCAACACTGGACCACGGCATCCCAAATACTTCGCACATTCTATGTCTTCACGATATTCTATCAAAAAGAAGGCAACGACGATACGCAAATGGGTGCCCAAAACTAAACTCTCTACTAATGTTTGTTTTACAGATCCCTCCAATGACTCCTCTGCCGCATCAAATGCCATCCAAAGTGCTGAAACATGCAATGTTATCTTCACTGCCCTCAAAGCTACCAAAGATGATAAGTGGTACTTCGATAGCGGATGCTCGCGGCATATGACCGGAAATAGTGATCACCTCATCAACTACAAAGTTTTTCACGGAGGAGAGGTCACGTTTGGAGGAGGGTCCAGTGGTTCAATTGTTGGCCGAGGAACATTAAATGTGAAAGGGCTGCCGAAGCTACAACAAGTGCTTCATGTTGAAGGCCTCATCACGAATCTCATAAGCATAAGTCAACTATGCGATGAAGGCATGAATGTAAAGTTTACTCACCAAATGTGTGAAGTGTTTGATAATGCAGGAAACCCACTCATTCAGGGGGAGCGTTCCAAGGCAAACAACCGCTACTCCATTGGAGAAACATGCCTCTCTGCACAAGTCAAAGATGATATAGGTCTATGGCATCAAAAACTTGGACATACAAGTCTTGGGAATTTAGAGCGTCTAATCAAGGTCAATGCTGTTCGTGGACTTCCAGCCTTCCCAAAAATCCAGAAGACTACATGTGGACATTGCAAACAAGGAAAAATGACTCGTGCAAGTCATCCAGCAATACCTGCCGCAGGACAGACTGATGCCTCGAGCTCATCTGCCAATTCCAAGGCAGGGTTGTATCAAAAGCAAACCAAATGCTTTGATCTCCTCCACATGGATTTAATGGGACCAATCGAGACAAGAAGCCACTCTGGAAAACGCTACGTACTCGTCGTAGTCGATGACTTCTCAAGATACACATGGGTGCGTTTTCTCACAGACAAAAGTGAGACATATGACGAAGTGTCCAAGCTCATTAGGTGGATAAAGACCAACCATGAAGCCTCAGTAAAGAGAATAAGAAGTGACAATGGCACCGAGTTCGAAAACCAACGGCTTTCTCATTTCTATGATGCGCATGGCATTGCCCAAGAGTTTTCTGCCCCCATAACACCGCAACAAAACGGCGTGACTGAAAGGAAGAACCGAACCCTCAAGGAAATGGCGTGTACCATGCTGATCGCCAAGGGCCTAAGCAAGCAATTTTGGGCAGAAGCATTCAATGCCGCATGCCATATCCTGAACCGCATCAGCATACGTTCAGGAACAACAAAAACGGCTTATGAAATTTTGAACAATAGAAAGCCCAATTTGAAATACTTTCATGTTTTTGGCTCTGTTTGTTATGTTCTAAATGATAGGGAACCTAGAGAAAAACTTGATCCAAAATCACTTAAAGGATTATTTGTTGGATACTCTAGGAATAGTCATGCCTATCGTATTTTTATCATACAAACTAGAACCATCATTGAATCTGTGAATGTTGATTTTGATGATCTTAGTCGACTCAGGAAACCTAAAGAAGAAGATGTGAAAGGTTTGCTCGAGCCTGCCGCAGAAGTTGAAGGCAGTATCACACCTGCGCAGCCTACTGCCGCACCTACTGGCTCGAATGATGATGCTCAACCTTCAACAGCATCTCCTGAGCAATCAAACGATGATAGCACCCCACACCAATGAGATTCATCAGATGGTGAAGATGAATAAAACCAACGACGAAGGGATCCCCCAAGGCATGTTGTCCGAAACCACTCTTCGAGTCAAATGTTGGCCAGACGCATGAGAGTTCATCCGTACATCAACTATCGCAACATGACCAAGAATATAAGCATGTCTGCCACCTGCATTGAAATAGGCATTGCCTCGTATCTCTCAACGATCGAACCGAAGGATGCCAAAGAAGCATTGGCCGATGAATTTTGGTTTATGGCAATGCAAGAAGAGATGAACGAGTTTGAAAGAAACAAAGTTTGGAAGCTCATTCCTCGTCCCAAAAACAAGAATATCATCGGGACAAAGTGGATTTTCAAGAACAAATCGAATGAGCACGGGCAGGTTGTACGCAACAAGGCAATGCTAGTGGCGCAAGGCTATAAGCAAGTTGAAGGCATCGACTTCGATGAAACTTTTGCCCCCGTAGCACGTATGGAGTCCATTCGTCTACTCATTGCCATTGCATGCCACCTCAACATCACCTTACATCAAATGGATGTAAATGCAGCATTCTTGTTGGAATTCGATATCCCGGGCTATTAAAATTTGCGGAAACAATAACCCGATCAAAAACCATTCGCCGGAGATCACGTGAACACCGCCATGCGAACCGGAGCACGGCCGAGGACACGACGTACCCGAAGGCACGCCGCTGCCCCAGCCGAGCCCCCGCGGGCGGGGCTCCATGCGATCGATGATCGCGCCATCCGCGCGATCGGGTGGGGCTGCCCAGCAGCCCCCGCGGCGAGTCCGGCGACTCGCCGCCGCCTGGGGAGGTCGGCCCGCCACCAGCAGGCCGCCACGGGTCTCAGCCCGCGGCCAGCGATCGATCACAAGGATCGATCGCACCCCCGGCGTCCAGCCGGGGTTCGCCCCCCATGCGCACGCCGAAACCCTAGGTGGGTCGACCGCCGCGATGCCGTGGTCTTCGACCACCATCGCCGGTTGATCCTCTTGGGGTTTCGTACCTCGGATCTTTGTTCTACGGTATTCTCGATAATTCGAATCAAATAAAATCATAAAAGGCGTTTAGATTTTATACCTTCGATTCGTTGTTCGGAGAAACGAAATCAAGATGACCTTTGAATCTTCCCACGTATTCCTTGCACTAGCTTGAACGTCGGGTGGGCGACGATCCTCCAAGCTTATGGATCTTCTTCACGAACTCTTTAGACTAATCAAGTATGATTATCTTGTCTTATTATTTGTGAAGACCATGTAGTGCTTTTATAGGCTACGTAGGGGATCTAAAGGAGGTGGAATATTGGGCTTCCAATATTGATGATTAAATTGAGCCCAAGCCCAAATCTATTAATCCCATTAATATTAATTAATTTATTTTCCACTATATAAATTAATTGCACTCCCAATATTAAACCATATTATATCAAATAATATTTCTCCGGTTTGTATTATTTATTCCGTGTATTTAATATTTAAATATCCATGAATAAAATTTATTTATTGCTTAATAAATTTATTCATCTCTTATATCCGAGAATAGTACCACTCAACCTTATTATTATGCGGGAACAAATCCACTCGCGAGGTTTACATAATAAATCCTTATGAGCTCATCTCGGGGATATTATCAACCCTTCCGGGATACACTTTCCCGTCAAAAATTCACGGCATGCCATATATAAAATATTGCAACCCAACTTAACCGGTAATTAACCCAATAATTAAATCGGTTAATTCCTTTGGAAAATCAAAGTCACTTATATTAAATATACACACCCGCAATTGTTTCGGGGATTAAGAATAAAATACACTGAGACTTAAATCAATTATCACAGAGCAATCCTAATTGATAAATCTCAAGCGATCCGCCCAATACACCAAGTGTACAAGTGTGATAAAATAATTAAGACAAATTATTTTCTCTCTCACACAACGACTATACCGATGGATTGGTCCGTGTCCATCTAGGTCGTGAGCAAATGTTTGATTAAATACGATTAACCGATAGTATGATCTTCTGTGTGGGCCCGCAGACCATACTAACTACAACGTATAAAATCTAGGACTATAATTTGCATATATTTAATTATAAATAATTAAAAGCAAATGAATGTTTATTTATAATAGATAAATGACAGTGTAAAAGGAGTTCAGAATACTCAAATCTATACATTAAGTATACTACTCCATCAATCTCCTACTTATACTAAGGTCTAGTCTTATCTTCCAAACTTCTGACTCCCAAACCCTTCAAGTGCTTGAAATATACTTCCTTAGGAAGCATCTTTGTGAAGGGGTCTGCTAGGTTGTCATCTGAAGCTATCTCCGTGACTACAGCGTCGCCTCTCTTGACGATGTCTCGAATCAGGTGGTACTTGCGCTCTATGTGTTTCGTAGCATTATGGGACCGCGGTTCCTTACTGTTTGCCACTGCACCGCTATTGTCACAATAAATTGTCATAGCTTTGGGCAAACTCGGAATCACATCTAAGTCCTGGAGGAAATTAAGGAACCACACTGACTCATTCGCTGCCTCTGAGGCTGCAACATATTCAGCTTCCATGGTAGAGTCCGAAATGCACTTTTGCTTAACACTCTTCCATGATACGGCTCCACCTCCTAAAGTGTACATGTTGGGGGAAGAAAGATCAAATATAAAAACATACACCCGAAGATGAGGCGCGCGGGCATGACCTATCCAGAAGCGAGCCAGGCAGGAGGACGACGCATGGGACGCGTCACGGCTCGGACCACGGGTCACGGATCTCCTGAACTGTTCACGCGGGGAAAGGACTCGGGGCGCATCAGAGACTCTGGTCACGGATCTATCGAGGCGAGCCATACTAGGGTATAATGTGAGGGACGTGCCAGTCCCGGGGCCCGGGTCACGTGATGCCATGCAGGGGTTACGGACCGGGGTCACGCTATTGATACTCCACTCAAGACCTTCGCGCACTCCGTGCGAAGGGACGACGGGGATTCAAAGACCCAAGCCGCGGCCCGAACCACGCTATCATTATCTGGGGGAGGCCTCATCCCAGAGAGAACGGGGACATCCCCACGTGAGCCCATATACTTCGCCTATACTCCGAGTCACGGGCCCCGGGTCGTTACTAGCTTCATTTAATGCTTTAGACGTAATACATGTTGGAAATCGACTCCCCGGGACGCGTTCGTTCGATCACTCGAACATCCGAACACTCCCAGTCGACCTCCAGGTAGCACTGCTCCGTTCACGTAACAGCCCTCGTGCCGATTCACGCCCAGCCATCACCCCGAAGGACAACCGCACGAATCAGCCGGTGACCTGACTCAAACAGCGGGCGCTGCTAGTCATTCAGCGACCGCTGAATAGGCCCCAAACAGCGGGCGCTGTTTGGCCTTCAGCGGGCACCGTTCGTCCGCGAACAGCAGCGCGACCTGCTGTTCCGAGCGCGTTTACGGGTTGATTTTCCTCTTCCGACTACCGATCCGGAGGTCCTTGACCCCCCAGTAGTTGAGGAACACGAACCACGACACCCGAAACCCGATCTTAGATCCGATGTATTTTCAACGAAATAAGAGATCGAATATATGCGGAATAAGGGTTCGATCTCATACCTTTGTCGCGTGATTCGGAGAAGCCGAATTGTTGAGACCACGAAGTCTTCCGGTGTATGTCTCTATCCCCGACGTTCAGCCGTTGAGTGGGCAACGATCCGCTGAACCTTCCTCTTCTCCTTTCTCTCTTGAACCCACCGTGAGATGTTTATTCTGTCTCCAGAAATATAATTGCGCTAGCAAATTAATTTCTGCAGAATAAGTTATTGCGCAAACTAAATTAATTAAGCAGAGAAAAAAGATTAATTGCGCTAACAATTATTTTCTCTCCACAGAATTAATTATTGCGGCGAAAACTTAGGTTTAGAGAAAGAGAGGGTGAGGTATTTATAGAGTTACACCAGGGACCTTATGGAAATTAATTATTAGGCTAAATTGCAATTTAATTAACTCGGCGTACCAAAAGGCAAACCTTAATTAAATTCCACAATTTTAATTATAATTAATTCCACTATAAAATTATAATTGAATTCCCAATAATTAATTTATATTATTTCAACAATAATAATTCCGCCGAAATTATATATATGACTTTCCCCGTGTTTAAGATATCGAACGTCCACGAATTTATTTAATTACTAATAATTAAATTAATTCGTTTCTTATTATCCGAGACTAGTACCACTCATCCTTATTATCATGTGAAACGAATCCACCTGCAGGGTTTACATGATAAACTTTATGAGCTCATCTCGGGGACGTCATCAACCCGATAAACGGGACACGGTTTCCTGTCTATAATCTATAGCATGTCGTGCGTACAATTACGATCCCCAATTTACTGAGAATCTCGACCAATCATTTAGTCTCACTCATTGGCATATTAAAGAACCGAGAATTGGACACACGCACCTATAATTATATAGGGATTAAGAATTCGTATATCCGTAATTTCTGAGGTCTAGTTCGATTACTCCGATTAGTATAAATCGAACGCCCTCCCGTGGTCCTGCTCAATACACCAAGTGTACGAGTGTAACATGATAGTCAAGACCGACTATCTACCAGTCACACTACGACGTACCGATGGATTGTCCCTGTCCATCTAAGTCGTGAGCTATTGTTCGATAGTATACGAGTAACCGACAGTATGATCTTCCGCGTGTCTCCTCACGCCATACTGTCTACAACGTATACATCAAGGACTATTGCATTAAATGCAATCATGTTTGAATCATATCTCGAATTAAGGTATAGATAAGGAGTTCCGTATTTGCACTAAACTAGACATTTAGAATACAACTCCATCAATCTCCCACTTATACTAAAAGTCTAGTCGCCCTCTCCCAAACATCAGATTCCCATAACCTCATCACGCCTACCCAACGCTTTCGCTGGAAGTGCCTCTGTGAACGGGTTTTACCAGGCAATCCTCTCGATGCTATCTAGGTGACAACTGCTTTGTCTTACTAGACGATCTCTCGAATCAGGTGGTACTTGCGCTCTACGTGTTATCTCCCACTGTGGACTCGTGGCATTTCAAGTTTGCCAATACCGCTATTCAAAATAGCTTTGGGTGAACTAGAAACCACATCTAAGTCCCTTAGGAAGTTCTGGAGCCACACTGACCTTTTAACTGCCTCAGAGGCCGTTATCCTTTCAGTTTCCATGGTAGAGTCCGTAATGCATCGCTGCTTTACATTCTTCCATGTGACTGCTCCACTTCACAGTGAGAACACATAGCCTGACTTCGACTTTCGACTGTCCCTGTTTGATTTGGAAATCCAATTCTATGTAATCCAAAGGAAACAACTTGACTACTTTGTAACTCAGAACATAATTCCTGGTCCTCTGCAGGAGCCTAAACATGTTATTTACATCAATCGAGTGACCCTTTCCAGGATTACTATGATATCTCACCACCATGCCCACGGCATAGTAGATATCAGTCCCGTGCATAGCATTACATACATTAAGCTTCCCACCATTAAGGTGCAGGGAACTGCTTAATCTTCATCTATCTCCTTTATTGTGTCGGACACAAAACTTTATATAGATGAATTCCACATCTAAAAGGTGAAGACCTTTCTTAGAATTCTGTATGCTGCAACGAGTAAGAATTGTATTTATGTATGAGGCTCGAGATAAGTTCTATGTTCTTTTCTGGCAATCATTTAATACTTTGATCCCAAGAACATTCCTGACTTCTCCTAAGTCTCTTACATTGAATTACTCGGACAACCATCCCTTTATGTCCGATAACATCTTTCATATTGTTGCCAATTTAGAAGGATGTCGTCTACATAAAGAATGAGAAAACACCACATCTTTTCTGTCACTTCTTTATTACACACAGGACCTAAACATGCCTTGAATGAATCCATGCAAATGGATTTTCTCATAGGTCCGCATGTGTCCAAGATCTTGAAGCTTCCTTCAATCCTAAGATTGATTAAGCTTGCTTACCGAATGCTCTTGGCTCTTTTCGATGAATCCCTCTGTCTGTCCCACACAGATGGTCCCGTCAAGATTTCGATTTAGGAAATCCGTCTTGACTTCCATCTTCCATGTGAAGACAAAAGAATCCGGATCGACTTTAGCATAGCTACCGGCGAAGAAGTTTACTCATAATAGATCCCTTTCTTTCTGAGTGCACACTTTCGCAACAAGCCTAGCCTTAAGGTTCACACCTTCCCGTCAGACCCTCTTTTCATCTTGTACACACACTTGCAACCAATGGCTTTTACACCTTGGGGAGGTGCTACAAGATCCCAGACATGATTTGAATCCATAGATTCAATCTCAGATTTCATCGTCTTTTACTAAGACTGAGCATCTTGATCTTTCAGCGTCTCGTCATAGATCCAGGGGTCGGCTTCATGTTCTCCAGGTGACAAGTCCGAAGACTCTCCCATAAACATGAACCTGTCGGGTTGACTAACAACCCTCCCACTACGACGACGCTCCGGTGTATCTTTAGTGACTAAAGATTACAGTAGTGAACTACTCAGTTAGGCTGGTTCTAAGTCTTGATCAGTCCCTCTAAGCACATTAAGTATTACTCTACTCTTGGGCTTGTGATCTTGTATATATATATAGTCCATGTCTAAGAACCGAATGTTGATGCAATCAACGAGCATCTGGTCCTTTGGACTATATTACATGTCTCAATTCGTTTTCTTAGGGTATCTTATAAACAGTCGAATATCTGTACAAGTTTCCAAAGGAATCAAGTTCAGGATAAACGCCGCTGTTTCCAAGCCATATCCCAAAACGAATTAGGTAACTCTGAATAACTCATTGTCTACTTTCCCATATCTATAAGAGTCCTATTCTTTCTTTACAACACATTATTTTGCCGAGGCATAAATGGTGTAGTCTGTTGGGAGTTAATCCCATTTTCTGATAAGTATGCCTTACTCCTCAAAGAGGTCTGCATATATCAGAGCGAATCAACTCTAGTACTTTCATGGATCTTTTCCCTTTAACCGTAAAGGGTTGCTTGGTCATTTAAACTTCCAAGTATGATTCGAAGGTTGGAAGGTCCTTTCCTTCAACCTAGCTGAGTAGTCCATCAGCTTTCACCCTTTGAATCGTACTCAAGTTAAAATGATCTATCCTAAGATTCCATAAGTACATTTGATTCATCCTAGAAGGATCTGTACTCTTATTGGGTTTCGACAATGTGTTATTTGCTCCGGTGTGTTGCATCATGGAAGAATTCGGATTTAGTATTAAATTGTCTATCAATGTACTAGAATAGATAATATCCCCGTTTCCTACTCTGATAAGTATGAAACTATCCAAAGAAACGGAATATCCACTCTTAGTCAACTTAGAAATCCGAAATGAAATTTCTTTCTAAATGCCGGCACATAAAGACAATTTTATTAGAACTAAAATCCTACCGTTAAAAACAATTTAACATCTCCCACTGCAACGGCTGTTACCTTAACAGTACTGCCCATGTAGGTTATGACTTCTTCCTTTCTAAGTCTCCGGGTTTCCTGGAACCCCTGCATTTAAGTGCAGACATGATTAGTGGTTTCCGTATCCACACACCAGGTACTGGTAGATAACACCACTAGACATGTTTCGGTGACTAAGGAGAAGTTAACTTCTAGTTGCTTTGAGAGGACAATCAAAACTCCCAGTATCCAGACTGCTTACAACGGAAGCACTTGCCCCTTGGGCTTGCTTGTCCCATTCCGTGGTCCAGATATATTAGGCCCACTGGGTTTCCGTATTTGTTTCTTCTTCCTTTTGCCGCCCGAAGGCCTAGGAAGAGCCAATTTCTCAGCCACAAGTGCTTTGAGAGCCCTTAAAGATTCTCTCAGCCGCTTGAAGTTCAAAAAACTTCTCGGCAAAGACTGGAGCACAATATCAACCTGGGCTACCCCATTGATAATTGTTCCCAAAATCTCTATCTCATTAAGATAGCCCATCATTCTAAGAACGTGATCCCTCACGGACGTTCTTTCCGACGTGATGGCCGTCATGAGTTGCCTCATTTCACTTTGTCCGGCTGTCCTGTCCTGATAACCAAAAACTTCTTGAGGTTAAGCATCATATCATAGGTAATGGTCATGGCATGATCCTGATGTCGCAGCACTTTTGACATGAAAGTCATAATGTTGCTCCGCGTCATCTCATTAGCCTTGATCCATTTCCAATGAGCTTCCTTTCCTCAGTAGTAGAAGCATCATTTGGTTCAGCAGGTCAATTGACTTGGAGTACATATTTGTACTCCTCTGCAGTTAGGACAATGTCCAAGTTACCTCTCTTATCCATACAAACAGGGTCGGTGAGTTTGTTGACTTTTAATGGGAATAATACCATATAAAACAAACAATGAGTTTAATTCGATATCATTTCCCTCAAGTGATATCATTAAACTACCAATCATTTCCAAAATCCCATCAGACTAGCATGCCACGTTCTTGTGGACGTATACTAATCCAAACGATTTTATAATTGGATTTTTACTTCGGTCGTACATCATTATAGCAGTGACTCCGATGGGGAGGATACTATAAAGCGTACCTAAGTGTATACCATTTCTCAGTACTAAGTCCACCGCTCGGGAACTACATGCCCACCGCAAGCCACGTTCATGTGGACGTTTACGTTGACATGCGGTCCTCCACGACTTTCTATAACTGTCGAGCCTCAATTAATCCTAAAGTTCCGTTCCCATCTAGCAAGCCACGTTAGTGTGGACGTTTACTAAAACAAACAACTTTATTAATTGAATCCCATTTATTTAAATGTCATAGAGTCTCAATTAACCCAAAGTACCGTTTCCATTTAGCAAGCCACGATAGTGTGGACGTTTACTAAAACAAACAACTTTGTTAATTGACTCTTACATTTATTAAATTTCACAATTTATTAATCAAAGCTTGATATCTCGTAAGTGAAACTCGAAGTTTCTAACCAGCGATCAATCATGCAATTGAGCCCTATCTCTCATAAAGTGAGGGAGCCAATCAGACAATCGATCTAGTCATCGAATGACTCGAAAGTCTCTAATCTGTGTCATTGACATAACCAAGCGCTTTGGCTCCATTCCACTCCCCGGGGTGAGAATGAGTCGAGTTGAAATTAGTCTTTGAAAAACAGATTAGGCATTGCTTTGAAAAAAAAACTTAAGTGTTCAATTCTATAAATGGAATTGAATTCGAATTTTGATCCAGTGATATCCGTGTGTCAACTTTATCCGATAGGGAGGATGACACTAAAGCCAACTCGTAAGCGACACACATCACCATCAAAACAGAGAATGGAGACCGCGGGATTGTTTTCAATCCCTCTCCCACTTAGTATTTTACGAAAGGGATAACATGCACGATAAATAAAGCATAAATAAAAGCACGTAAACACATAGAAAGCATTTATCGTGATCCCGATTATTATGGCCTTTAAATATCTTCGATGCACGTCTTCTCGGATCTTCGTCTCGTTGCTCGTCTCGGTCTTGATCCACCACCGACTCGTCTAAGTGCCAAGAGACGAACCCCTCCCACTGGAGTATCATCCCAAGCCTCGACGAGCGACCCGTGGTGTCCGTCGAACCCCCGCGGCGCTGCTGCCAAACCTAGGTCAGCGGGCGCTGCCCTATATCCAGCGCTCGCTGGAAGAGCCGCAAACGGCGACCGCCGTTTGCCCTCCAGCGGGCGCCGTTTGTGCACAGCCTGCTGCGGGTTCAACTCCTCGACCCTCGTTCGTCCGGCCTTCGATCTTCTCTCGATCCACCAAGTAGCAGTAACATTACAAAGGTAAAACATACTACTTCCGGCATCGATCCTATACAGATTGATCGATCCTATACATCCGGATAAAACGAAAAACGAAATAGAAAAACCTAAACGACTCAACCCGTCGTTTTTAACTATTACATTCAAGCAACGATTCAAAACAAAAGATCTCGACAAACCCGAGAGTTTAACAAACCACAAAACATACAGCACAATCACATGGCCATAATAATCGGGTTCGAACCTGCAAAAACAAATCTCGAAAAATACAACGAATCGACAAAACCGGCTTTGAGACCAATTGTTGGAAATCGACTACCCGGGACGCGTTCGTTCGATCACTCGAACATCCGAACACTCCCAGTCGACCTCCAGGTAGCACTGCTCCGTTCACGTAACAGCCCTCGTGCCGATTCACGCCCAGCCATCACCCCGAAGGACAACCGCACGAATCAGCCGCTGACCTGACTCAAACAGCGGGCGCTGCTAGTCATTCAGCGACCGCTGAATAGGCCCCAAACAGCGGGCGCTGTTTGGCCTTCAGCGGGCACCGTTCGTCCGCGAACAGCAGCGCGACCTGCTGTTCCGAGCGCGTTTACGGGTTGATTTTCCTCTTCCGACTACCGATCCGGAGGTCCTTGACCCCCCAGTAGTTGAGGAACACGAACCACGACACCCGAAACCCGATCTTAGATCCGATGTATTTTCAACGAAATAAGAGATCGAATATATGCGGAATAAGGGTTCGATCTCATACCTTTGTCGCGTGATTCGGAGAAGCCGAATTGTTGAGACCACGAAGTCTTCCGGTGTATGTCTCTATCCCCGACGTTCAGCCGTTGAGTGGGCAACGATCCGCTGAACCTTCCTCTTCTCCTTTCTCTCTTGAACCCACCGTGAGATGTTTATTCTGTCTCCAGAAATATAATTGCGCTAGCAAATTAATTTCTGCAGAATAAGTTATTGCGCAAACTAAATTAATTAAGCAGAGAAAAAAGATTAATTGCGCTAACAATTATTTTCTCTCCACAGAATTAATTATTGCGGCGAAAACTTAGGTTTAGAGAAAGAGAGGGTGAGGTATTTATAAAGTTACACCAGGGACCTTATGGAAATTAATTATTAGGCTAAATTGCAATTTAATTAACTCGGCGTACCAAAAGGCAAACCTTAATTAAATTCCACAATTTTAATTATAATTAATTCCACTATAAAATTATAATTGAATTCCCAATAATTAATTTATATTATTTCAACAATAATAATTCCGCCGAAATTATATATATGACTTTCCCCGTGTTTAAGATATCGAACGTCCACGAATTTATTTAATTACTAATAATTAAATTAATTCGTTTCTTATTATCCGAGACTAGTACCACTCATCCTTATTATCATGTGGAACGAATCCACCTGCAGGGTTTACATGATAAACTTTATGAGCTCATCTCGGGGACGTCATCAACCCGATAAACGGGACACGGTTTCCTGTCTATAATCTATAGCATGCCGTGCGTACAATTACGATCCCCAATTTACTGAGAATCTCGACCAATCATTTAGTCTCACTCATTGGCATATTAAAGAACCGAGAATTGGACACACGCACCTATAATTATATAGGGATTAAGAATTCGTATATCCGTAATTTCTGAGGTCTAGTTCGATTACTCCGATTAGTATAAATCGAACGCCCTCCCGTGGTCCTGCTCAATACACCAAGTGTACGAGTGTAACATGATAGTCAAGACCGACTATCTACCAGTCACACTACGACGTACCGATGGATTGTCCCTGTCCATCTAAGTCGTGAGCTATTGTTCGATAGTATACGAGTAACCGACAGTATGATCTTCCGCGTGTCTCCTCACGCCGTACTGTCTACAACGTATACATCAAGGACTATTGCATTAAATGCAATCATGTTTGAATCATATCTCGAATTAAGGTATAGATAAGGAGTTCCGTATTTGCACTAAACTAGACATTTAGAATACAACTCCATCAATACGTGGTCTGAATGTAATCATTCCAAATCTCCCTATAAATAGGGGGCTTATCCCTTCAGATTAAGGGCGGCACTAATTAGTGAATATTCTCGATATAAAAAGAGTGGATAATAGAAATCCTTCGGAAGAAGCTTAAAAGCTCAAAACCTCTGTTCTTTCTCAGATCTAGTCCAACCCCTACTCCAGAATATAAATTTACATGTATTAGTATCGTTTCAAACCCTCTATACACAGCCCAGCCCCGTATCATTCTACCCGATAAAAACGTGCTAAAACATTTGGCGCTAGAAGGAGGGGGTTGTTATACTAGACCCAGAGAAAGAAAGAAGAGCCGAAGCCATGTCCGATGGAGCCACCGCGTCAGATTCCTCCCGCTCCGCCACGAGGAAGAAGCTGGAGAGAGGGAAGATGCCCGCCGTCGAGTCAGACGCCGCCCCGCCACTCTCCCCAAAGGTCCCGGGGGACGTCCCCGGGAACGAAGACGCCGCCATCACCGGAGAGCTGGACGGCCACAACACGTCCAACCAGTACCTCCGTAGCAGCTCCGAGGCCCGACGCCTCAGACGCCGCCAGCAGGCCCACCGCCATGCACATCGCTCGGATCCTGAGTTCCGACGCGGACCACCTCCGCCTGAGACACCGTCCCGGGAATTGCACCTCCTTTTAGACACCCCCGAAAAGATCGACGTTGCGATGTCCGATCTCATACAGCGTAAGCGTACCCTAACTTCCCTCTCTATTCGTCCAGGTGAGAAGATTGGGAAAGGAAGCGCGTTCGGCCGTCTGGGGCCCGGTCACGCCAGCCACAGCGCGTTCGACCGCCTCGGAGGATGCCGTGCCGGCTCCAACCGCTACACAATCCCCGCCCGACGACTCGTCTTCGATCTCGGCGAGGAGGCCGGCAACCAATCGGCCCCAGCAGACCAGATCGGGGGAGACGGCGAGGAGAAGACTCGTCGCGTCGAGCCGGAGCAAGGTCCCGGGACCCGTGCCCCGCGACCACCGGGACCCGAGGCGGGTCTCCTGGACCTCTACAGCAAGGTGTCCGAGATGGAGAGAAAGCTGGCCGAGGCCCAGGCCCGACCGGAGCGGGTCGACTACTGCAAAGAACCCCTGGCCCTGGAGGTCGAGCACGCGGTCATGCAGTACGAGATCCAGCCCCTCCACACCACCCTGTACGACGGGAAGACGGATCCCGAGATCCACCTAAGCCGCTTCCGTACATACATGTCCGGGAGGGGAGCCAGCGACGCCACGAGGTGCAGGCTCTTCCCCCTCACCCTCGGGGATGTGGCCCACAAATGGTTCGCAGGGATCTCTTCCCGCTCAATCCACTGTTTCGACGACCTCGTCCAGCGTTTCGTGGCGCACTTCGCCTCCAAGGTGAACCGCCTCGAGCAGAGCCAGCGCCTGATCGGCATTCGCCAGAATGTGGAGGAAGGCGACGAGCGGTACGTGGACCGAGTCGGGGACATCCTGCTCGGCGGAGAAGAGGTCGGCGACGATCTCAAGCTGCACACGGCGATGAACGGGCTCCGGAAGAATTCCGAGCTCTTCAAGCATCTGATGCTCAATTATCCACAGACCTACGAGGACTTCCGCGTAAAGGCCGCGGCACAGTGTTGGTACCAGCGCCTCATGCGCGGGACGGAAACCCCCGGAGACGCGAAGCGGAAGGATCCCGCACCCGTGGAGGCGAGACCGAGTCACGTTCCCAGGAGAGGCCCTCCCAAGGCCCCGGAACGGGACCGTCCTGCCCCGAGTTACCGCGAGATGGAGGTCCGGCTGGTCGAGGTCACCGGACAGGACACCATGGCCATGATGCACGCACTCCAATCCATGGGGGACGCCCTGACCAAACCCGAGCCTATGAGGATCTCGCCGGATAAGCTCGACAGGCGCCTGTGGTGCGCTTTCCACGAGCAGCACGGGCACCCCACCGGCCAGTGTCGCCAGTTGTTGAAACAGTTATGGAAGTTATTCGAGGACGGGAAACTCTGGGAGCTCCTCGGCAGACCCGGGGATCGGGGGACCGGCCAGGTGGCCAACCCGGGCAACGGGAGAAATGTAGTAGCGGCCCCGGGCCGCGGTGGTCAGAACCGCAGCCAGTCCCCGGCACACGTCGGGCAAATCCTGATGATTGGCGGGCTCCAGCCCATCACGAGCGAGAGCAGAAGGAAAAGGAAGCGCGAGGTGGAGATATGGAGGGTCTACCAGGAGACGAACCCTGCTCCCCCTCGAAGCATCTCGGAACGCGCCTTGATCACTTTCTCTCCAGAGGACCGTATAGGGGTCGGCTACCCGAAGAGCGACGCTTTGGTGATCACTACCGCCATACTCGGAGTGGAAGTTGCGCGGCTTCTAGTCGACAACGGGGCCCACTGCAATATCTTATACAAGCAGGCCCTCGATCAGATGGACAACATGGCGCAGTACATACTCCCCAGTAGCATAAGGTTGAAAGGAGTGGGAAAAGACGTGCTGGTCCCCTACGGGACGGTGGTGCTACCTTTGGAATTGAGAGACGAGAAGAACCCTGAGATAAAGCTATTAAGGAACTTGACCTTCGTAATAGTCGATGAAGTTAGCGGATACAACGCACTTTTGGGGAGGCCCTTTCTAGAAGCTTTCGAAGCTGTGGCCTCCTCGTACTATTACTGTATCAAGTTCCCAGTCTCCTCCGGAGCCATTAGCACCGTCCGAGGAGACCAATTAATGGCAAAGAGATGTTTGTTGTAATTCCCTGACTAAAGGAATCAATGTATTAATATTCACGAGAAAGTAGTCTCCGCGGACCCGGGATTCAACCCCGAAACCCCGGGGCCCGGGATGAAAAATACGAGAAGGAGAACCTAGAGGGGCCTTTCGCAGCATTGGCAAAAGATGACCCGGATCCCGGAATGGAACGTGCACCGGACGCGGCAGCTGCAAGGGGGGACCTCGGGCCCCAACGCAGCTCCGGGTCTCAAACTCGGCGGGCCGTCACGAGACTATGTACCCTCGGACCCAAAGCCGAGACCACTGTTGGAATAAAGAACCGGCAATCAGACCCAATTCGTGGGATGCGGATCCCGGCAGTCGAACCCGTGACACTCAGGACACGTTTCCAGGAACCCAAAACCAGGGGAGCCTAGGGATCGAGGCTTTAGAAGAAAACCGCCCCCCCCCCCCCCCCCCCCTCAAGTTGGAAGCAATGAGCTTCCGCGACAGCTACTCATCGGAAAGTCGCTGGGACACACGGCGAAGTACGAACTCGAGAGGTTCCTCCGAAGCAACCCCCCCACGTTAGCATAAGCCACCGAGGGACTCGGCAGGGTCGACCCGGGGCGCGCGCGTCAAACCACCTACAGCTGGATAAGCAAACGCCGTGCCAAAACCCAGAGACACCGGGAGATGGTTTCCAAAGGAAAGAAGGTACGGAACAACGAGGTAGACAAGCGGCTCCGGGACGGGATAATCCGACTCGTCCCGCACGACGCAACATGGGTCTCGAGCGCAGTCATGGTGACTCACGTGGACTGGTCGGGGAGCTCATTTTCCCCCACGGAGCACAGGGTCAGCACGCCCTTGGCAACCCCGCGTGAACTGATCCTACACGAGTGCGTGCTCGGGGGCCGGGGTGGTACTCCTCGAGCCAGTGCGTACTCGGGGACTCGCGGCTAGTGGTAAATCGAGTCACTAGTGATACGGGGCAAAATAATCAAATTCACCTGAAGGAATACTTGGGCTTAGCATGGCCTCTCCACGAAGAAATCCCGGACAACCGTGTCGAACAAATCCAGGGGGAGCGCCACTCGCAGACCGACGCCTGGTCCCGAGCCATCGAGCGCGACCCGGGCGGAAGTTACGCCAGTTGAACCCTTTCCCGGGACGACTCCAGGATCGGCGCCCGGAATGGATTGGCGCGGCCCGGTGGACCGATGCTTCGGATCCGGGACCCTCCCCTCAGACCGAATCGAGGCAAAACCACTCCGCATGCGCGCCGCGAGGTAAGCGATCCTAAACCCCAAATTATTCCGCAGAAGTTTCTCGATGTCGTTTTCAAACTGCATCTCCAAAAAAGCCGTGATGCGGGAACTTGCGGGGATCCACGATGGACTATGCGGAAAACCATGCCGGGAGCAGACCTCTCGCCCACGAGACGATGGACCAGGGCCATTACCGACCGAGTTCGCGACGGGACGCATCCAACCTCGCCCGCACATGCTCCCAGTGCCAGCTTATGGGGCCAGACGTCCGGGGACCCCGGAAGAGCTCATGCCAATGTACTCTCCATGGCCGTTCGCCCGGTGGGGGATTGATATCTTTGGACCTCTAGCCCCCGCGCCGCGAGGAGTCGAGTTCGCAATCGTGGCAGAAGGCCACCTCACCAAGTGGGCCGAGGCGGCGGCGGTCCAGAAGGTCCATCGAGCCAAAGTAATCAAGATCAACTGGCGGGGCATAGTCTGCCGTTTCGGTTTGCCCGAGTCCATCATCCCGGACAACGGCAAGCAGTTCGACGGGACCGTGGTCGCGGAGTGCTGCGAGCAATTAGGAACCCGGAGGACGTGTTTCCACCCCCTACCATCCACAGACGAATGGGCAAGTCGAGGCAGTGAACAAAAACTTGAAACATACCCTTAAGACGAAGCTCGAGTCGCGGAAAGGGAAGTGGGCCGAGGAGTTACCCGAAGTGCTGTGGTCATTTGGACCGCGGCCCGGAACGCCACGGGAGAAACGCCACACGCCCTAGCCTTTGGATCCGAGGCTGTGATCCCAGCCGAAATCACGGCCCGTTCGCACCGAACCATCCGGGCCATTGCACCGGAGATCGAAGCGTTTGTGCATCTGGAGCGGAACCTTTCCTCGAAGAACGATGGCCTTACTCCAACTCCCTCAACGCGGCGAACAAACAGAGGATCGCCAAGGCTGGTTACGCACGGGTCCGCTCTCTCGAGTTCGGGATAGGAGACACGGTGTTGAAAAAACTGATCGAGACGCGCTCCGGGGCCCTCGGATCGGGCTGGGAAGGACCGTCGCGGGTCACCAAAAGTCTACTGAACGGGGCGTACGAACTTGAAGCCTCCAGGCGAGACCCCGAATCAGTACCAATGGAACGCACGACGCTTGAGGAGGTGCCACCAGGGGGAAAGAGCCGTCGCGGTCCCGGACCGAGGAAGAGCGAGTCGGTACTTAGGTTCCTAAAAGGGGAACATATAAAACCGGATATTTCCGCACAGCTAAATGCCAAAGATCCCGGTAATACTAATGAGCTCCTAAAAGACCTCCGGGTCAAGAGTCATAACGTGCGGGGGAACATATAAAACCGGATATTTCCGCACAGCTAAATGCCAAAGATCCCGGTAATACTAATGAGCTCCTAAAAGACCTCCGGATCAAGAGTCATAACGTGCGGGGGAACATATAAAACCGGATATTTCCGCACAGCTAAATGCCAAAGATCCCGGTAATACTAATGAGCTCCTAAAAGACCTCCGGGTCAAGAGTCATAACGTGCGGGGGAACATACAAAACCGGATATTTCCGCACAGCTAAATGCCAAAGATCCCGGTAATACTAATGAGCTCCTAAAAGACCTCCGGGTCAAGAGTCATAACGCACGGGGGAGTTTAGAAAAAACAAATATTTTCCGCAAACAAACTACGAGCTATCCTCGGTAAAAAGATCCACAGGCGACGGGACCCTGGTGCTCACACCCGGAACCATCCCAAATCCACAGAGTAAGGCCGCGAGGCTGCATCTCGGATTCACCAAAAACCGCCCGGGACCCAAGTCCCAAGACAAATCAATAAAACTAAATCCCGGAGGGTTAGGGGTTTACCATCTTGGAAAATTCACCCCGAGAAATCTCTGGAGAAAGGATGCGATCCACCTACCAGGTAGATTCAGGGCGTACCCACGAGACATACAAAAGAAAACCAATGCTACACCGAAAAATTATACACGGAGACTAGTTGAAAAAACATCGATCAAACATCCAAAGTAAAAATACCAAAAAACCAAGCCCATGGCTCGATTATAAATATCCAGGGAGACGGAGCCTCGCCTAAAAACAAACCACACAAAATTACATGATCCAAAAAGAAATTGTCTTGGACTAAACGCCCGCGGCCACCAACAACCGCAGAAAAGAAACAAATAAACAAAAAGCATCATTTATAAAAGGGCCCCTCACGGGGACTGTCGTCACTCGGAACCACCCACCTCATCAGGACACTGGCTATCCGCCTCGGCCATCACCTGATCCGCCTGCCCGGGAGCCGGCGCTGCAGTAGCATCTTCAACGGAATCCATGCCGGCCATGAAGGCATCAAATGACTTCTCCGGGAAACCCGACACCACCTCTTCCATAGCCGCCTCCTGATTGGGTTCCGAGTCGCCTCTCCCATCCGGGGTCGCCTCTGGGACCACATCAACGCTCTCCCCCACCACTTCCGGGACATGGGCGGCGTTTTCCGCCGTCACTTCAGCTGCGTCCGAGGTGCCGCCCGCCGGTCTGGAAGGAGCGGCGTGGGCTGGGGGTGAGCCAGGACGGACCAAGCGGTCGTAGGTAGGCCACCACTTCATATCAATGTGGAGATCCTCCTCCAGGTCAAGAAAGGTTTCGGCGATCCCGGGATCAAGCTCGCGCCCCTCCATATGCTTTTTCCAATAAGCAAGAACGCGGTCGAGGAGTACCTGATCGTTGACATGGTGAGCGTGCCGGATGAGGTCCGCCATAGAGCGAGAGTAGAAGTGGTCCAGGAGAATCGTGTGATCGGTCCAGGGACTCTCGAGATAGGCCTCCAACTCGTCCACGCGAGCATCCGTCTCGGCCTGCCGTTCCCGGAGGGACGCCATTTCTGCATCCCGGGAGGTGAGGGAGTGATCCAACTGCGCCGCGCGGGCCATCGCCTCGGAGAGCGCAATAGATAGTTGCGTCGCCCGGGCCTCCGCCGCCGCAGTTCCCGCGACCGCCGTCTCTAGTTTCTCTCCCCGGAGATCCGCCACGGCACGCCACTTATCCCGGTCTCCTGACGATGCGGCGAGGGCCTCGGTGCTCTGCCGGAGGGCCTCCTCGTTCTCCTTGAGCTCGCCGCTCAGCTGCTCGTTCCGAGAAACCACTTCCATATTCATCCGACCCAGCTCCTCGATCGTCCTTTCCCTCCCGTTGGCGAGATCCATCCAGTGCCTGATCTGGCGGGCCTGCCCCTCGAGCCAGTCATGTACCTCGGCCATGGCCACGGTCGCCTGGCTCTGCAGCATGGACGCGAGGAGGAAGGCCTCATCGGGTCCCCGATTGAAGGCCTGCAGCTCCTGGGTCCAACAGCGGGCAACCGAATCGATCGCCCGGCCTACGGGAAGTCCAGGGGTGGACACCGGAGGCAGGGGCCCTCGACTCGCGGCATACTGAAGCAGAAGCGGCGCCAGGTGGGGCGCAGAACCCGAGATGCTGTCACCATAAGCGAACAACAAGTAAATCACCAGTCGTGGCGAAAGGAAAGACACAGAAATAAGGAACGGGACACCTACCTCTGGGTGACGCCCGGATCAACCCCGTAGACCGGTGTGCTGCCAACGGGCGGGACATGGACAAGAGACCCGGTCCGCGGCGGCTCGGCAGGGGCCCGGAGACCGGAGCTTCCGCCCTCCGGGGCGGAGGGCGCTTTCCTTTTTCGGGACAGAGAGGGCTCGGGCACCTCCGGGAGCTCTTGGGAGAACAGCCCGCCTCGGGGCGAATCCGGGAAGGGCCCCGTCAACGGCTCCCGCGCGGAGGGAGACTCATCCGAGACAAGGTCCACGGGACCGCCGTCCCCGGACCCGGGAACGCGGCCACCAGGGGAAGACGCGTGAATCACGCCTCTCGCGTCCATTATAAAAGGGCCGTGGGGGATCTCGGGCAGCGGCCCCGAGTCACGGGACTGCACCACCTCTTGCGGCGGCGAGGACGGCGGGACTCGGCGAACCCGAGAGGCAGACCGGGCCGGGATCACGGGCGGCGGTGCGGCAACAAGACCGCAGGTCCTCACCCGGGGCGCGGGTCTCCGCGGCGGCGGCGCGGCGGACGGCAACTTCTTATCTGGGACTCCAGGGAACTTGGACATTTTGCCACGGGGGCGATCTTCGAATATTCTTGTAAACGGGGCTGCAGCACAATACCCAACTCCATAAGCAAGCAAGGGAGAATGCGTAGAATGACCTATATGTGAAGAAAATGCGAGAACAGGGCGACATTACCTGGGTACGGGTCAAACAGATGCTTGGGGGGACAGATCAACCGTGCGTCGTCCCGCGACTCCTCTGTGCACAGGTAGTCAGCTCTGCGACGCCTCGTTGGCAGGGCACCAGCGAACCCCAACGCAACTTGATAGTCCCAGTTCAGCGGCCCCTCTCGGCGAGTGTTCACACCTATGAAAGCACAAGAGGGAGTTAAAATCAGTACGACGGGGAAAACTTATAAACGACTCGAGTCTTACTGGCGATTTTTTCATGGTAGCGAGTGGGGATGTCGATCTCCCCGTCCGGGGTCTGAGTCCGCCAAGCCCCGGCAACGTACACCCACTGCGCCCAGGGGAAGTCCACTTTGGACATTTTCACCTCCACGGCAGGGATCCCGGAGCGCCCCTTGACGGTGTAATCGCCGTGGCTCCCCCCGAATCGCGCGATCGTGAACGAGCGCCGGATCTCTGAATCAGTGAGGGTCCGGTAAAGGCCGACGTTGCCCAACATCGAAAGAACCCCGATGAGCTGTGACCACCCGTTGGGGTGAATCTGATGCGGGGCCACTTCCCAAAACCGGAGAGCGGCACTAACATTGGGGTGTAGGGGAAACCGGAGTCCGAATTCTAACGCCTCTGTCCCGATCGCCACCATCCCGGGAGGCGGGCAGCAGGCGGACTCCCCAGCACGAGGGAGATAGATATGAACATCAATCGGGATCCTCCATTCCTCTCGCTTATCCCTTAACATAGCAGAAGTGACTATGCTCGCCCGGCCGTGGGCTCCCCAAGCGGGGGTGCTACAGGCACGCGGCGAACGGACAGGGGGCCGTGGCGGCGCGCCGGGATAGGGATTCTCGCGGAAGTACGAGTCCCAGAGAAACACAGCAGGCGGGGGATATTCCTCGTCCATCAACGAATCGAACTGCTGAAAGAGGGCATTCATGTCCGGCTCCGTGTCCGAAGATGACCCGCCTCGATTTTCTCCTCTCTCCGCATCCTCGGATGAAGAATCCGACAGCATGATCTCTTTCCCCCGGGACGACGACATCGAAACCTGTGAAAAAGAAATTAAGAAAAGGGTGATGGGGACTACCTTGAGCAAGTCCCGGAGTTTCTGAAATCTGGAATCCGGCGATTTTTAGGGTTCAAAGCAAATTTGCAGAGGCGAAAAGAGAAACCGCTGCGTGATTAGAGGGGTCTTTATAGAAGGGAATTGCATCTAAGAGGGGACAATGAGGAGCGGTTATTGATAAAAACACTCAAGTACTCTCGAAGCCCAACACGCCATAAAGGGGCCCAAGCGAATATGAACCGTCCATAGGGCGTAAAGGGCCGCGCACCGGGACGCGGGACAAAATTCAGAAAGACTGCAATCCGGGGCCCGTATCACGGGATGAGTACCTATACCGGACGACTCACGACTTCTGGAGGGAGGCTTTTCGCCTACAACGCAATACCGTATCCCGGGATGACACAATGTCCATAGCCCCGAGATCCGGGGGTCGGCGTCACGGGTCACGGTCCCGCATTAGTCCAGCGGCTCACCTTCCCGATGTTCCCGCGCGCCGCTTCCCCAGCGGCGGCGGGAGAGGAGGAAGGCAGGACAAAAGGTCGTGACATCCGTCGCCGCGAGCGCAATTAACACAGGAGAAAAGAATTAAAGAAGTGGGGTTTTTCACTGACAAAGCTCCTTGAGGGGGAGAACCCTTTACATCAAAAAGAAAGAAAGAAAACACACACCCTCGTAATTACAGAGGGAAGGTCAGGAGTTCCCTACAAAAGACTACACAAAAACCGGCCCTTTTCGCCGTCCTGAGAAGCATCCTACCGAGGTCTGGTCTGAGCGACGACGTGTTCATCAACCACACAAATCCGAGAAACCCCGTCCGGCGACCAATTGATCCAGACGCGCCACCCTCTTCGAGCTCCCAGGTGACGGTAGAAGGAACGCCAGCCTTTCCCTCTTACCCGGAGCCGATCTCGGAGCCGGGTTATCTTCATGGGCCAGTTCTGACCCAGGGCGTCTTGAACCGAGACCCTACGGTCTTCCACGCCGGCGAAAGGCGCGGAAAGAGGCGGCGGTAAGGGCAGGCCCATGCGTCGCCAAAACGCCGGCCGAGTGCGTGAATGCCAGAACTGGGTGGCCTCCACCGTGTGCTCGATGGAAAGGTGACTGTCTCCGGCGTCCGGGTCGGAATCCGATGAGATCTCGACCACCTCCGGCGGGGCTCGCGCGGGCTCGGCCTCAGGCTCTGCGTCGGAATCAGAGGCGACGTAGATGATCTCCGGCGCGTCAAAGTCATTACTACCGATGGAAGAACTCACCATGATTTCTGACCTTGTGGAAACAGAAGAAGAAATTGCTGGAAGCCCGGGGAAGAAGAAGATATGGACGACAGTATCTTTTAAAGATCCCCAGGAGACGTGACGTGCATAAAGCGTCATCATTACCCTGGGGAATCGGTGTGGCTTTTCGACTCCCGAGGGACCGAACAGTCTCGCGCGGCAAAACCATGAGATCCGGGCTCGTGACCCGGATCCGCTACCCGGCATGCGGGATAAATTAATTATGTTTTTCTCTCCTTTTTTAATAAGTTATTTATTTAAAGAAAATCGGAGATCAATACAGGCATGAAGGCAAAGCGAAACTTTTCAACTAATTATTACAGGGACAGGGGAGGTGGAAAGCAAATCGACCACCCCCACTTAAAGGGGCCACTGGGCCGCAACGGGTACAGGGACCAGGGAACCATCGTCACGGAAAACGGCGATGTTATTATCCTCCACCGCCGACCAGCGCAGCTCCACTCTCCATCCTTCCTGCAGTTGCATATGCTTGACAAAAACGGCCCATCCAATACCCCCAATCCCCAAGCGATTCCCGCCGGAGATCAAGTCAAAGACCCACAGGCAGCTGGAGGAATCAGTAACCGCGAGCAAAGCGGGCCACACGTGCCCATACATCTGAGAGAAAGGAGATGGCATCAGAAGCACCTCGCGGTGATATCGAGGGTGGAACTTCCGGGACACGAGGAAGCGCTTAACCCCAGACTCCAGAGTGGCCACCAGTGATTCTTCCCCGGGTTCACGTTCCCGGGGGTGAGTGATGGGCCCCACGCCGGAGTTAGCGGTACTCGGAGGAAGGCTTGACATGACTCACTTTTCTGAGGGTGGATAAGACCGAGGGCTTAGCGACCTTATAAAGACCCCGGATTGCAAATACCAAGGCCACCGTCTAGGCACGACTCCCGAGTGCATTGAATGGCTTCCCAGTGTTTCAGCGGCGGGCCAGGAGCATTCAAGCGATCACGATTGCCCGAGGCGGGCGGCGAAATGCAGGAAGGGGCCACCTGCCAACCCCCGCAATTAAAATCAGACAGTCGTCAGGGGACAGCTGGCCAAAAATCCCCAACGGGCGGAGACATCCCCGAAAATACGAAACCTCCGGCGATCTCTCTGGGGGCCAATGTTGGGGGA
Organism: Euphrasia confusa; assembly: GCA_954870475.1. NCBI lineage: Eukaryota > Viridiplantae > Streptophyta > Magnoliopsida > Lamiales > Orobanchaceae > Euphrasia > Euphrasia confusa. The sequence goes on from OX940968.1 coordinate 16,659,131, forward strand.
AGAAAGATCAAATATAAAAACATACACCCGAAGATGAGGCGCGCGGGCATGACCTATCCAGAAGCGAGCCAGGCAGGAGGACGACGCATGGGACGCGTCACGGCTCGGACCACGGGTCACGGATCTCCTGAACTGTTCACGCGGGGAAAGGACTCGGGGCGCATCAGAGACTCTGGTCACGGATCTATCGAGGCGAGCCATACTAGGGTATAATGTGAGGGACGTGCCAGTCCCGGGGCCCGGGTCACGTGATGCCATGCAGGGGTTACGGACCGGGGTCACGCTATTGATACTCCACTCAAGACCTTCGCGCACTCCGTGCGAAGGGACGACGGGGATTCAAAGACCCAAGCCGCGGCCCGAACCACGCTATCATTATCTGGGAGAGGCCTCATCCCAGAGAGAACGGGGACATCCCCACGTGAGCCCATATACTTCGCCTATACTCCGAGTCACGGGCCCCGGGTCGTTACTAGCTTCATTTAATGCTTTAGACGTAATACGTGGTCTGAATGTAATCATTCCAAATCTCCCTATAAATAGGAGGCTTATCCCTTCAGATTAAGGGCGGCACTAATTAGTGAATATTCTCGATATAAAAAGAGTGGATAATAGAAATCCTTCGGAAGAAGCTTAAAAGCTCAAAACCTCTGTTCTTTCTCAGATCTAGTCCAACCCCTACTCCAGAATATAAATTTACATGTATTAGTATCGTTTCAAACCCTCTATACACAGCCCAGCCCCGTATCATTCTACCCGATAAAAACGTGCTAAAACGGTACACATAGCCTGATGTCGACTTACGCCGGTCCTTATCAGCTTGGAAATCCGAATCTGTGTAACCCAAGGAATCATATTGTCTGCTCCGTATCTCAGAACATAATCCTTAGTATTTTTCAAATACTTGAAAATGCTCTTTACGGCAGTCCAATGAGCCTTTCCAGGATTACTTTGATATCTTGCCACTATGCCAACTGCATAACAGATATCAGGCCTCGTGCATAACATTGCATACATTAAGCTTCCCACTGCCGAAGCGTAGGGAACTGCTTTCATGTCATCTTTCTCCTTCTGTGTTTGAGGACACATCTCCTTAGAAAGATAAGTTCCTTTACTGAAGGGTAACGTACCCTTCTTGGAATCTTGCATGTTAAAACGAGCCAGAATCGTGTCTATGTAAGATTGCTGAGAAAGGTACAATGTTCTATTCCGGCGATCCCTTATAACCTTGATCCCTAGAACATGTCCAACCTCCCCTAAATCTTTCATATCGAATTGTCTAGACAACCATCTCTTTATGTCTGATAACATCTTTACACTGTTGCCAATGAGAAGTATGTCGTCTACATAAAGCACGAGAAACACCACCTTCTTTCCATCACGTTTCCAATACACACACGATTCGTCCATGCTTTGAATGAATCCAAAAGGTTGGACTACTTCATCAAACCGCAGGTTCCACGATCTCGAGGCTTGTTTCAATCCATAAATGGATCGATTAAGCTTGCACACTAGATGATCTCGCCCCTCAGCAATGAATCCTTCTGGTTGTTTCATATAAATCGTCTCGTCAAGACTTCCATTTAGGAAAGCTGTCTTGACATCCATTTGCCACACCTCATAATCCATATGAGCTGCTATGGATAAGAGAATCCGGATTGACTTTATCTTGGCTACCGGCGAAAAGGTCTCCTCATAATCGATTCCCTCTTTCTGAGTATATCCTTTCGCAACAAGCCGAGCTTTAAAGGTTTCAACCTTTCCGTCAGATCCTCTCTTTCTATTGTAGACCCATTTACACCCAATTGGCTTTACGCCGTTTGGTGGTTCTACAAGATCCCAGACTTTATTTGAATCCATAGATTCAATTTCGGATTTCATCGCTTTCTTCCAAGAAGGCGCATCTATATCTTGTACCGCCTCATCATAGGTCCAAGGATCGACTTCATGAACTACGGGTGCCGAGTCCGAAGACTCCCCCAGTCCAATCCATCTGTCTGGTTGTTTAACAACCCTCCCACTACGACGGCGTTCCGGTGTATCAACAGTGACAGTATTAGGTGCAGGTTCTAGTGGTGTATCTATACTCGGTTCGGCTGTATCTAGGTCTTCCTCGTTACCTCTCAACTCATCAAGCATTATGTCACTCTTGGGCTTGTGGTCCATGACATAGTCTTCCTCTAAGAACCGAGCGTTAGTACTTATAACGATCTTCTGGTCCGTAGGACTATAGAACATGCCACCTTTAGTTCCTTTTGGGTATCCTATAAACAACCGTATTTCTGATCTAGGTTCTAACTTATCGGCGCCTTGTCGCAACACATGTGTTGGACATCCCCAGATCCGAATGTGTTTCAAGTTAGGCTTGCGCCCACTCCACAATTCCATGGGTGTATTTGGTACCGTTTTGGTCGGAACCCTATTCAGAATATACACCGTTGTTTCCAAGGCATGTCCCCAGAACATAACAGGTAAATCCGAGTAACTCATCATTGATCGCACCATCTCCATAAGAGTCCTATTCCTTCTTTCTGACACACCATTCTGCTGAGGAGTATATGGTGAGGTCAGTTGGGATTCAATCCCATTCGGATTCTCTGCCAAGTATGCCTTGAATTCTCCAGACAGGTACTCACCTCCACGATCAGATCGCAGGCATTTTATGGATTTACCACGAAGGTTCTCCACAAGAGCCTTGAATTCCTTGAACTTGTCAAAAGAATCACTCTTGTGGCGCATCAGGTACACATATCCATATCTTGAGTAATCATCAGTAAAAGTGATGAAGTACTCGTACCCTCCCCTTGCCTGAGTAGACATAGGTCCGCATACATCAGAGTGAATCAAATCCAATACTTGTTCAGCTCTACGTCCTTTACCAGAAAAAGAACGCTTGGTCATTTTGCCCTCTAAACAGGATTCGCAGGTTGGAAGGTCCTCTCCTTCAACACCACTGATGAGACCATCAGATTTCAACCTTTGAATTCTATTCGAATTAATATGACCCAGCCTTAGATGCCACAAGTATAATTGATTCATTTTAGAAGGTTCCTTTCTCTTATTGGTGTTCGTAGATGTGTTATTACTCTCGGTTAGTTGCATCGTGTTAGACTCAGGATTTAGCACATACAAATCGTCTATCAATGTACCAGAACAGACAATCTCACTATTTCTTCTTATGACCACGGAGTGATCAAAAGAAACAGAATACCCATTCAAAATTAGTTTAGAAACCGAAATTAAATTCTTTCTAAAATTCGGTACATAAAGACAATTTTGTAAAACTAAAATTCCTATCACTACTAAAGCGTAAGTGAACGTCTCCCACTGCAACAGCCGCCACCTTCGCGGCATTGCCCATGTAAACCACGATCTCTCCCTCTCTAAGTCTCCGGGTTTCCTGGAACCCCTGCAATGAATTGCAGACATGGTCAGTGGCGCTCGTATCTACACACCAGGTGCTGGTAGATATCACCGCTGACAATGTTTCAGTGACTAAGGAAAATTTCGTACCTTTGATGAGAGGACAATCAGACCTCCAGTGCCCAAACTGCTTGCATCGAAAGCATCTGCCTAAAGGCTTGCCTCTCCCAATCCGTGGTTTTAAACCACTGGGTTTCTTTGCATGCTTTTCCTTTAGCCTTGCCACAAAAGCTTGTGATGCCCTTAACTTACGTACAAACTCCGCTTTCGCCGAATCCTTTTTAAGGGACTCATTTAGAAAGGATTCTGTGAGTATGTTAATCACCTCTTGCCCGGCTTCCACGCTATTTCTCAACATCATCCTGAGGTCATTCTTAATGTCCTCATCAGTTGGGACAACAGTGGATTCGGAAAGCTCAACAGTCTGAACAATGTCCAGATTTCGTTCCCAATTATTACTATATGGAACCGGTGAGTTTTCATCCTTAAGTATATCACAAAGTGGGGTCACAGTCATTCTTAACCTATAAGCACATAAAACAAACAAACAATTTAATCACGATATTATCTCCCTCAAATAATATCATTAAATCACTAATCACATCTAAAATCCCATCAGGTAAGGCAAGCCACGTGGTGTGGACGTTTACCCACCCAAACGATTTCGCAATTAGATTTGCTTCGGTCATACATCACTTATAGCGTAACCTCGTGGGGAGGAATACTATAATGCGTATCTAAGTGTAAACCATTACTCAGTACTAAAGTAAGTCGTTTGGAACTGCTACATTACCGCAAGCCACGTGGTGTGGACGTTTACTACACCAAGTGACTTTTATAATTGACTCCCAATTACTTGATCCATTCAATCTTGTAAATCAAGACGTGGAGAATCATAAGTGAAACTCGAAGTTTCTTACCAGTGATTCACCTGTTGGAGTTGTGTACTTAATGTCTAGATTTAAGTATCGGTAAACTCCCGGTCATAGCATTTAATCTATTTAATTAATAAATAATTGTTTGCATTTAATTATTATTAATTAAATATATGCAAAATATAGTCCTGGATTCTATACGTTGTAGTTAGTATGGTGTGCGACGTCACACAGAAGATCATACTATCGGTTACTCGTATTTAATCGAACGGTTGCTCACGACCTAGATGGACACGGACCAATCCATCGGTATAGTCGTTGTGTGAGAGAGAAAATAATTTGTCTTAATTATTTTATCACACTTGTACACTTGGTGTATTGGGAGGATCGCTTGATATTTATCAATTAGGATTGCCGTTGATAATTGATTTAAGTCTCAGAGTATTTTATTCTTAATCTCCGATACTATTGCGGGTGTATATATTTAATATAAGTAACTTTGATTTTCCAAAGGAATTAACCGATTTAATTATTGGGTTAATTACCGGTAAAATTGGGTCGCTATATTTTATATATGACACGTCGTGAATACTTGACGGGAAAGTGTATCCCGTAAGGGTTGATAATATCTCCGAGATGAGTTCATAAGGAATTATTGTGTAAACCTCATGAGTGGATTCGTTCCGCACAATAAATTAAGGTTGAATGGTACTATTTTCGGATATAAGAGATGAATAAATTAATTAGCAATAAATTAATTTTATTCATGGATATTTAAATCTTAAATACACAGAATAAATAATACTACCGGAGAAATATTATTTGATATAATATGGTTTAATATTGGGAGTGCAATTAATTTATATAGTGGAAAATAAATTAATTAATATTGGAAAGGATTAATGGATTTGGGCTAGGCTCAATTTAATCTCCAATATTGGAAGCCCAATATTCCACCTCCTTTAGATCCCCTACGTAGCCTATAAAAGCACTACATGGCCTTCATAATTCATACACATCATAAGACAAGAATATCATACTTGATATTGCTTGAGAGTTGAAGGAGATCCATAGGAGTTCGATAGATCGTCGCCCACACGACGTTCGAACGGAGTGCAAGGAATACGTAGGAAGATTCGAAGGTCTTCAACGTTTTGATTTCGTTTCTCCGCACAACGAATCGAGGTACAAAATCATAAACCCCCTTTATGATTTTATGTGATATATAATTGTGATATATACATGAACACATGATCCGGGAAAACGTACGAACTTCGGGGACGGGGATTCGAGATCCCCGGCGAAGGTCGAGAAACCCTCGACGGGATCGTGGGTGGCGGTCGAGCCCTAGGGCTTCGACCGCCGGCGCGCGGGCGAATTGGAAGCCCCGACTGGACGCCGGGGCATGCGATCGACGTGAAGTCGATCGCTGGGGGTTCAGCCGTGGGCTGGTGCCACGGCGGACGAACCCCCCGGCCACCCTCGCCCGGCGGCGTGCGAGAAGGGAGGCCCCGGCTGGAGCCGGGGCGATCGATCGATCGATCGCGAGGTCGATCGCGGGGCAGCCGAGGGCTGGTGCCTTGGCTGGTGCCCCTCCTCCCGTCGGATGGTGGCGGTGAGTCGCCGGACTCACCGCCGGGGGCTGTTTCGAACAGCCCCACGGGGATGCACGCGCATCCCCGGCGATCGCCATGCACGGCGATCGCGAGCCCCGCCGTGGGGCTCGGCTAGGGTTTTGACCGCGGGTTCATCCCGCGGCGATGCTCTCGTCGGGCCCGGTTCTTCGTGGTGTTCGCGATCGGTTTCCGGCGACGGGATTTCGATCGGATTATCGGTTTCCGCATATTTTGGTAATCCGAGATATCGATTTCCAGCAAATGGTATCAGAGCGTTTGGTTTTCGTGTTCATGTATATGTTCTATTATCGTTCTACCTTGCAGGGATTTCCGGCTATCATGGTTTAATTAATTGTTGTTTAATTATCATGATTATTCGTTTATTAAACTCTCGGACATGTCGAGATTCGTTTTGTGTGGATGAATGTTTGTAATAGTAAAAATTCGGGGGTTGACCGAATTTAGGATTTATTATTACGTTCTATGTTTTCCGGAAAATGTATAGGGTCGATTTCATGTATAGAATCGATACCGGAATTGTAATTTAAATTGTTGTAATTTATTTACGTTGGTTCGATGTTGAGACGATCACCGGAATACGAAGAAGTGACGAAGGAGCTAGGGCTTGGGATCGATGGATCGATCCCATGATGATGATGATGATCGATCGATGGCCTAGCCGGCGTGGCTGGGCGGCGGCGCTCCTCCCCGGGTGGCCGGCCGGTCGATCATGGTGGGGGTGGTGCGGGGACTCCCAACCCGTGCTACTCCTACCAAGATTCACTTTCCTAAATTAATTCGGTTTTCCTATTTGAGTGTTCTTAATTTTAGGAACTCTCATGGATTAGGAAAAGAATTAATTGGAATTAATTTTATTTCTTATTAAGTATTCTCTTTTATGGGAACTCTCATGGATTAGGAAAAGAATTAATTAAGAATTAATTTATTTCCTATTTGATTATTTCTTCTTGGAATTTTCATTAGATGGAAATTAATTAATTGTTGGAAAGTAGAAGAGTCCTAATTTATTTTATTTCCTTATTCTATTATAGAAGTCTTCTAGAATATTCAAGTTTTACTTGGATAGGATTCTAGAGATTTAATAGAATTAGATAGGAAAATAAATAAATAAAATATTAATAATATTTAATTTTATTTTTGATATATTCGATTGACTTAATTTTCGAATTAAGTAACTTTTGGATTAATTGAAAATAAATAGATTTAAATATTGAGATTAATATTCTCGTCACATGGAGCATTCAAAAACGAAGACTGAAGACTAGAAGATGCATATGAAGATGGAATAAAGCCATGATAGTCGGGAAAATAATTTTCTAGCATTATTTTGACTATGTGATACTATGTGCTTTATTACTTGTATGCATGCTATATGTGTTTATTTTATGCACTAGATAGCGTATCCCTTTATTGTAAAAAGCTATGTGGGAGAGGGAATGGAAACATTCCCGTGGTCTCCATTGCTGTTCTCTTGGTGACTCTTATGGACTTTCGAAGTTCGTATAGACGAGTCATTGGAGGAGAATTCTTGTAATTCCTTCTACAAGAAACATTGATCAAGTTTATCAAACAATGCCTAATTTGTCTTTCTGAAGCTGACTTCAAGTCGACTCATTCTCACCCCGGGGAGTGGAATGGAGCCAAAGCCACTTGGTCATGTGGATGACACAAATTAGAGACCTTCGTACCATCTTTTGAAGGTGGGTCGATTGTTTGCTCGGCTCCCTCATTTATGAGAGATAGGGTTGTTCGCATGGTGAATCACTGGTTAGAAACTTCGAGTTTCACTTATGATTCTCCGCGTCTTGGTTTGCGAGAATTCAATGGATCGAGTAAAAGGATGTCAATTGTAAAAGTCTTTTGGTATAGTAAACATCCACACTATCGTGGCTTGCTATACTGAATGGGATTTTGGAACGATTGATGTAGACAGTTTTAGAAGGGAGTAAAGGATCCGTATGTCAACGTAAACGTCCACACTATCGTGGCTTGCGGTGATATGCGACTCCCAAACGAACTTCTTGGTACTGAGTAATGGTTTACACTTAGGTACGCTTTATAGTATTCTTCCCATCGAAGTAACGCTATCGATGATGTACGACCGAAGCAAATCTAATTACGAAATCATTTGGGTGGGTAAACGTCCACACTATCGTGGCTTGCCTTACCTGATGGGATTTTAGATGTAATTAGTAATTTAATGATATTATTTGAGGGAGATAATATCGGATATTAAATTGATTGTTTGTTTATATGTGCTTATAGGTTTAGAGAATAGCTATGAATCCACTTTCTGTGATACTCAAGGAGAATAAACTCACTGGTCCCAATTACATTGATTGGAAGAGAAATTTGGACATTGTCCTGACTGCTGAAGAGTACAAGTTCGTACTCTATGAGTCATGCCCAGTTGAACCCACGGCTGCCTCAACTGATGAGGAGAGAGCAGCATATAGGAGGTGGACAAAGGCTGATGAAATGGCTAGGTGCTATATTTTGGCTTCCATGTCAAATGTACTCCAAACCCAACATGAGTCGATGGACACCGCCGAGGATATGTTGTTCAACCTCAAGGACATGTTTGGGCATCAAGACCGTGCGGCTAGACAAGAGGCCATGAGAGTCCTCATGACAACTACTCAGTCTGAAGGGACGCCCGTTGAGGCGCACGTCCTTAAGATGATGAGTCTGTTGAATGAATTGGAGGTCCTAGGAGCTCAGATTGATGGTGAGACGCAAGTCGACATCATACTCCAGTCTCTGACCCCTAGTTTTGAGCTGTTTCGTATGAGCTATAATATGGGTAAACTATCTTATACTCTTACGCAACTCCTGACTGAACTGAAGGCGGCAGAGGGGATCTACAAGAAGGGCAAGTCTCAGGCACTTGTAGCTACCAAGTCCAAAAGCTTGAAAGCTATTGGAGGTAGGGGCAAGAAAAGGAAGCAAGCCTGGAAACCCAGTGGTTCCAAGAGGAATGGACCACGAGTGGGGGCTAACAAGCCAAGGGGCAATTGCTTCTGATGCAACAAGTCTGGACACTGGAAGTCTGAATGTCCTCTCAGAGGTACGAATTTTTCTTTAGTCGTAAAAACATAGTCAGCGGTATTATCTACCAGAATTCTGGTGTGTAGATATGGAACCACTGACGGTATGTGCATTTTTATGAATGCAGGGGTTCCAGAAAACCCGGCGACTTAGAGAAGAAGAGTTCAAGTCTACATGGGCGAAGCTGTTGGGGTAGCAGCGGTTGCAGTGGAAGACATTTATCTGCTTTTAGTAGTTATAGGATTTCATTTCAAGTTTATTGCTTTATGTACCCCTTTATTTTGAAAAGAACTTTTGTTCTGGTTTTTCTTTATTAATGAATGGATATTTATTTCTTTAATCATTTGATGATTTAGATAAGAAATAATGGTGTTATCTATTCTGGTACATTAGATAGCAATATATGAATGATGAATCCTTAGTCTACCACGATGCAACAAGCCGTTATGTAACTTGTTTTACTTATTAGATGTATTTCTTTGTTGATCATTATACTTGTGAATTCTTGAACTTAGTAGTATTTATTCAAATAAGATTCAAAAGGTCGAAATTGATTTGATCAATTATAGTTGAAGGAATGGACCTTCCGACCTAAGAATCAAATTTGGAAGATAGTACAACTGAGCAAACCTTTCTGGATAAAGGATAGAATTCGGACAAGTATTGAAAGTGATTTATGATTAATGCGGTGACATGTGTAATTAGAAAGGTATGAGTAGTTCTTTCAAAGAATACTCAAAGATGGATTAGAATACTTGATGTGCCATAAAAGCAAAGTGTTTTGACTAGTCAATGGACACAAAGCTATTATGGGGAACCGTCAAAGTATATCCATTAAAAGCCTGCGACTTGTTCGCGGAGGCTACAACCTATCTAAATAACACATGGCATAAATCAAAAGATTGGGATTAAGTCTCAAAGGACTGCACCATGCACTCACGTGTAGAAATGGTGTGTCGGAAATAAGAAATGGAATTATAATAAGTAAAAGGACAAGTTTATTCGGAACTACCTACGTTCTATGGATACTCTTGGAGCCACATTCAATGTGACTGTGGGATATCCTAGAAGAACAAGTGATTGTATGTTCAATAGTACTATGAACCAGAGGGGTGTCCTCGCCCGGTTCTTAGAGCAAGACTGTTGGATGAACTACAATGCCCTAACTGACAAGGTACCTTGAAATGAGGAAAAGGACAAAAGACTGAGAACCAGCCTAACCGAGTAGTAGTACACCACAAACTGCACCTAAATGTTATTACTGTTATACATCGGAACGCCATTGCAGTGGGAGGTTGTTAAGCGACCAGAGATTTTCATAAGACTAGAGGAGTTTTGAACTCTGGATCTAGTAGAGATGAAATCGATCCCTAGCTCTGCATAAGGGCGGTGCTAATCTAAATGTGCTTACTTAGAAAGCAATAAGTATTATTGTTAAGAGGCAAGATCATGTAGAGTAGAGGGTGTATTAGAAACGTAATGGAAACAAGGTGGTGTTTCTCGGAGTTTTATGTAGATGATACTTTGTCATTGGCAACAATGTAAAAGTGTTGTCAGACATAAAATAATGGTTGTCTAAATAAATCGAGATATAAGATTAAGAAGAAGTTGTCGTGTTCTTGGAATCTTTCGATCTCCAGATAAGAACATCATACTTCTAGAAATCTTATACGATTATAGGTTGTTTTAAACATGCATAATTCTGAGAAAGGTTATTGCCTTTCGGGAGCAGAATACATCTATCTAAGGGTATGTGTCTTGAACATATAAAAGGGGATAGATAAAGCGGTTTCCTATACCTTGGTGTGTGGAAAGCTTAATGGATGCAATGTTGAAAAACAAGAACCTGATATCAACTATGCAGTTAGTATAGTGGGAGGATATCGAAGTAATCCTGTCAAGAGATATTCGGATGCTGTAAAAGTACTTTCGAAGTACTGGATTACAACACGAATACCTCTTAAGAATTACATTTTCTCAAGATCCCGAATCAGAGAAGGGCCGTGTAAGTCGATATCAGGCTATATGTTCACTTTTGAAAGAGGTGGAACTTTAAGATGAAAGAGTGATAAGCATGATGCTTCTCGGACTCTGTCATAAACCGAATAGCAGCCTCAGAGGCAGCGGAAGTTTTGATTAGGTTCTGGAATGACCTCTGAACTTGGATATGATTCTTGGTTCACCAAAAGGCTATGTATATAGCGGTGCATGGTAAACTGGAAGAAGTCATAAGTTCAAAAGGTGAAGATAACACATAGAGCAAGTACCACCTGATTCGAATCATCGTCTAGGGAGACGACGCAGTAGTCACCAAGATAACTTCAGAGCGGCAACCTAGATTGCTCATTCACATAGTACTTCTTGAAAATACAACTTAAGCACGTGATGAGTATGGGAGTCGGGAGTTTGGAGGAAATGACTAGACCTTAGTACAAGTGGGAGAATGTTGGAGTTGTGTACTTAATGTCTAGATTTAAGTATCGGTAAACTCCCGGTCATAGCATTTAATCTATTTAATTAATAAACAATTGTTTGCATTTAATTATTATTAATTAAATATATGCAAAATATAGTCCTGGATTCTATACGTTGTAGTTAGTATGGTGTGCGACGTCACACAGAAGATCATACTATCGGTTACTCGTATTTAATCGAACGGTTCTCACGACCTAGATGGACACGGACCAATCCATCGGTATAGTCGTTGTGTGAGAGAGAAAATAATTTATCTTAATTATTTTATCACACTTGTACACTTGGTGTATTGGGCGGATCAGCGTGAGATTTATTGATTAGGATTGCCTTGGATAATCAATTTAAATCTCGGAGTATTTTATTCTTAATCCCCGATATTATTGCGGGTGTGTATATTTAATACTAGAGACTTTGATTTTCCAAAGGAATTAACCGATTTAATTATTGGGTTAATTACCGGTAAAATTGGGTCGCTATATTTTATATATGACACGCCGTGAATACTTGACGGGAAAGTGTATCCCGTAAGGGTTGATAATATCCCCGAGATGAGTTCATAAGGAATTATTGTGTAAACCTCATGAGTGGATTCGTTCCGCACAATAATTAAGGTTGAATGGTACTATTCTCGGATATAAGAGATGAATAAACTAATTAGCAATAAATTAATTTTATTCATGGATATTTAAATCTTAAATACACGGAATAAATAATACTACCGGAAAAATATTATTTGATATAATATGGTTTAATATTGGGAGTGCAATTAATTTATATAGTGTAAAATAAATTAATTAATATTGGAAAGGATTAATGGATTTGGGCTAGGCTCAATTTAATCTCCAATATTGGAAGCCCAATATTCCACCTCCTTTAGATCCCCTACGTAGCCTATAAAAGCACTACATGGCCTTCATAATTCATACACATCATAAGACAAGAATAACATACTTGATATTGCTTGAGAGTTGAAGGAGATCCATAGGAGTTCGATAGATCGTCGCCCACACGACGTTCGAACGGAGTGCAAGGAATACGTAGGAAGATTCGAAGGTCTTCAACGTTTTGATTTCGTTTCTCCGCACAACGAATCGAGGTACAAAATCATAAACCCCCTCTATGATTTTATGTGATATATAATTGTGATATATACATGAACACATGATCCGGGAAAACGTACAAACTTCGGGGACGGGGATTCGAGATCCCCGGCGAAGGTCGAGAAACCCTCGACGGGATCGAGGGTGGCGGTCGAGCCCTAGGGCTTCGACCGCCGGCGCGCGGGCGAAGAGGAAGCCCCGGCTGGACGTCGGGGCATGCGATCGACGTGAAGTCGATCGCTGGGGGTTCAGCCGTGGGCTGGTGCCACGGCGGACGAACCCCCCGGCCACCCTCGCCCGGCGGCGTGCGATCATGTGTTCACCTATAAAAGGATTGTACGAAGGTCTCTAATTTGTTTCCTCTACATGACCAAGTGGCTTTGGCTCCATTCCACTCCCCGGGGTGAGAATGAGTCGACTTGAAATCAGCTTTGGAAAGACAAATTAGGCATTTTTTGATAAACTTAATCAATGTTTCTCGTAAGAGGAATTACAAGAACTCTCCTCCAATGACTTATCTATACAAACTTCAAAAGTTTATAAAAGTCACCAAGAGAGCAGCAATGAAGACCATGGGAATGTTTCCATACCCTCTCCCACTTAGCTTTTTACAATAAAGGGATACGCTATCTAGTGCATAAAGTAAACACATATAGCATGCATACATGTAATAAAGCACATAGTATTATCACATAATCAAAATAATACTAGAATATTATTTTCCGACTATTATGGCTTTATCACATCCCCGTACGCACCTTCTAGTCTTCAGTCTTCGTTTCTTGAATGCTCCATGTGACGAGAATATTAATTTCCAATATTTAAATCTATTTATTTTCAATTAATCCAAAAGTTACTTAATTCGAAAATTAAGTCAATTGAATATATCAAAAATAAAATTAAATATTATTAATTTTATTTATTTTTATCTTCCTTTTCTACTCCATTAAATCTATAGAATAATCTATCCAAGACCCACTTGAAATATTCTAGAAGATTTCCATAATGGAATAAGGAAATAAAATAATTTAGGACTCTTATACTTTCCAAATTTATTTTATTCCTAATCCATGAATATTCCCATGAGTAGGAATAATCAAATAGGAAAATAAATTTAATACTAAATTAATTCTTTTCCTATTCCATGAATATTCCATAAAAGAAATAATCAAATAGGAAAACCGAATTAAAATAGGAAAGTAAATTTCCGGACCGGGATAGCATGGGGTGGGAGGCCCCACGCCACCCTCAACCACGCCTAGGAGATGGTCGGCCACCATTGCCGGCGGCTCCTCCATGGACGGATCGATCGATCCTCATGGATTGACCATGGGGATGGTCGATCCGAGCCCTAGCCTCTTCTCGTCACTTCATCTTCTCCGGCGGTCTTCGATTCGGCATCGATCCAACGTAAATAAATTACAATAATTTAAAATACAATTCCGGTATCGATTCTATACATGAAATCGACCCTATACACTTTCCGGAAAAACGAAGAACAATAATAATAAACCTAAATTCGGTCAACCCCCGAATTTTTACTATTACAAGCATTCACCACCAAAAACGAATCTCGACATGTCCGAGAGTTTAATAATCCAACATAAATATGACAAAATAAATTAACGAATAATTAATTAAGCCATAATAGTCGGAACCCTGCAAGGTAGAACAATTTTATCGAAAGTACCGGGAACGTAAACCTCACTCTGATACCAATTGTTGGAATTCGATATCCCGGGCTATTAAAATTTGCGGAAACAATAACCCGATCAAAAACCATTCGCCGGAGATCACGTGAACACCGCCATGCGAACTGGAGCACGGCCGAGGACACGACGCACCCGAAGGCACGCCGCTGCCCCAGCCGAGCCCCCGCGGGCGGGGCTCCATGCGATCGATGATCGCGCCATCCGCGCGATCGGGTGGGGCTGCCCAGCAGCCCCCGCGGCGAGTCCGGCGACTCGCCGCCGCCTGGGGAGGTCGGCCCGCCACCAGCATGCCGCCACGGGTCTCAGCCCGCGGCCAGCGATCGATCACAAGGATCGATCGCACCCCCGGCGTCCAGCCGGGGTTCGCCCCCCATGCGCACGCCGAAACCCTAGGTGGATCGACCGCCGCGATGCCGTGGTCTTCGACCACCATCGCCGGTTGATCCTCTTGGGGTTTCGTACCTCGGATCTTTGTTCTACGGTATTCTCGATAATTCGAATCAAATAAAATCATAAAGGGCGTTTAGATTTTATACCTTCAATTCGTTGTTCGGAGAAACGAAATCAAGATGACCTTTGAATCTTCCCACGTATTCCTTGCACTAGCTTGAACGTCGGGTGGGCGACGATCCTCCAAGCTTATGGATCTTCTTCACGAACTCTTTAGACTAATCAAGTATGATTATCTTGTCTTATTATTTGTGAAGACCATGTAGTGCTTTTATAGGCTACGTAGGGGATCTAAAGGAGGTGGAATATTGGGCTTCCAATATTGATGATTAAATTGAGCCCAAGCCCAAATCTATTAATCTCATTAATATTAATTAATTTATTTTCCACTATATAAATTAATTGCACTCCCAATATTAAACCATATTATATCAAATAATATTTCTCCGGTTTGTATTATTTATTCCGTGTATTTAAGATTTAAATATCCATGAATAAAATTTATTTATTGCTTAGTAAATTTATTCATCTCTTATATCCGAGAATAGTACCACTCAACCTTATTATTATGCGGGAACAAATCCACTCGCGAGGTTTACATAATAAATCCTTATGAGCTCCTCTCGGGGATATTATCAACTCTTCCGGGATACACTTTCCCGTCAAAAATTCACGGCATGCCATATATAAAATATAGCGACCCAACTTAACCGATAATTAACCCAATAATTAAATCGGTTAATTCCTTTGGAAAATCAAAGTCACTTATATTAAATATACACACCCGCAATTGTTTCGGGGATTAAGAATAAAATACACTGAGACTTAAATCAATTATCACAGAGCAATCCTAATTGATAAATCTCAAGCGATCCGCCCAATACACCAAGTGTACAAGTGTGATAAAATAATTAAGACAAATTATTTTCTCTCTCACACAACGACTATACCGATGGATTGGTCCGTGTCCATCTAGGTCGTGAGCAAATATTTGATTAAATACGAGTAACCGATAGTATGATCTTCTGTGTGGGCCCGCACACCATACTAACTACAACGTATAAAATCTAGGACTATAATTTGCATATATTTAATTATCAATAATTAAAAGCAAATGAATGTTTATTTATAATAGATAAATGACAGTGTACAAGGAGTTCAGAATACTCAAATCTAGACATTAAATATACTACTCCATCAATTCTTTAACGGCATACTTGAAGAGGAGGCATACGTTGCACTACCAAAGGGCTTCGAAGATCCGAAACATCCTGACCATGTGTATCAATTGCACAAGGCATTGTACGGCCTAAAACAAGCTCCTAGAGCTTGGTATGGCTGCCTAACTGATTTTCTACTCAGTTTTGGATTCACTCGAGGCACTGCCGACAAGACCCTGTTTGTTAAATTCAATTCTTCCAAAATCTTAATAGCTCAAATTTATGTAGATGATATTGTTTTTGGATCCACATGTGAGAATATGCTTAAGGCATTTACCTCTGCCATGGCATCAAAATTTGAGATGAGCATGGTAGGAGAACTAACTCATTTTTTAGGGCTCCATATCAAGCAATCATCAACTGGAACTTTCATCTCACAAGCTTCATATGCTAAGAATCTCATCAAAAGATTCCAACTTGAAGGATCCAAGCCCATGAAAACATCTATGGGCTCAACGGACAAAATCTCCCGAGGCACTGATACTGCCGCAGTGGATCAAACACTCTACCGATCCATGATAGGGAGTTTACTTTATTTTACGGCAACTAGACCAGATATCATGTATAGCGTTTGTTTGTGTGCCAGGTTTCAAGCTGATCCAAGGGAAGAACACTTGAAGGCAGTCAAACGCATCATACACTACGTTGCCGCATCAGTCGAGTTAGGCATATGGTATACCAAAGATACCACCACCGATTTAGTCGGATTTTCAGACGCCGATTGGGCAGGAGACACAGATGAACGCAAGAGTACAAGCGGAGGATGTTGCTTTCTTGGAAACAACATCATTTCATGGCAAAGCCGCAAGCAAAACTGCATTTCTCTATCCACTGCCGAATCAGAATATATTGCCGCAGGGAGTTGCTGTACTCAACTAATTTGGTTGAAGCACATGCTTGATGACTACCACCTGGATAGCAATGTTCTTACACTCTACTGCGACAATACGAGTGCCATAAACATCAGTCATAATCCAGTGCAACACTCAAGAACCAAACACATCAGCATAAGGCATCATTTCATACGAGATTTGGTGGAGAAACGTCTCTTGAGGATTGATCACATCCCAACAGAGAAGCAAATAGCTGACATCTTCACCAAGCCACTGGACTCAGATAGTTTCACTGCCTTACGAAAATCTCTGTGCATGTGCACCATGCCTTAGATGCTGATCTGCATCATGCTGCCGCATTGACATGCCTACTGAACCTCTGCCACAGCATTCTGCCTTAGACAATTTATGAGTTTAAAATTTTCCGAAGGAAGAGAAAATACCTAAACCACTTTAGGCAACATGGTCAAACCCATATACATGTAATTAATACGAAATGGGTTGAGATACTATGTACTAGGTGACCTAAGTATTTAATAATCTCATTGTTGACATGGCATTATACCTAAGTAGAGTAGAAGTACTTATGATGCAGCATGATGTTCCATTAGGATTAGATAGTTGTTAATCTTTTCCTAATTTTACTTTGTAAGCTTTGATGTTTCACACCAAAAAAATATTTTACCTTTTTTTATTCAAAAAAAAATGAAAAATGAAAAATAGAAAAAGAAAATATTCTAAAAACAGAAAAAGAGAATATTAAAAATAGAAAAAGCATATATTAAAAAAAAAAGGGATTTTTGTGTTTCAATTTTATTGGCAACGACCTGCCGGCAGAGCAATGCCCCACTTGACCGTTGGGCAGCACTGGAGTGTGCGGCAGAAGACGGTTCAACTTCAAAAAGTAACCGTTGCCTAGTTGTCCATCCCATTAACTGCCGTCCGTTTCTTTCTCTTAAAACTCTTTCAAGTTTTATTTTTAATATTTACTGAAATTACAAATCCTAATCCTTTTCAAACTCTATCTCTCTCTATCCAAATCCGATCAAGAGTTTGATTTTTCTGAAATTCTTCAACCTTAGTTTAATTTTTTCTGAAACGCACGAGTATAAAATCATCATCCTTCTTGCGTTAAATCGTGCACTCTATTTTTCTAAACCCTAATTTCTTCTCACGAACTTGAAATCAATGGCTGGTGCATCTCCAATCCCAAATCCGTTCGCCCGCTACTTCGAGGACCCTCGATTTCTGGAGCTGGTCAGGGAAGTTCGCCCCAACGCAACGATGGAGGACCTTAACGAAGGTGATTCGATGCACGCCATCAACCGCCTCAAGGCTCTCCACACCGCCGCCGCCACTGCCGCCGCGTCGCAACAGCCATCACTCTCCCCAAAATCGCCGC
The DNA here is from genome assembly GCA_954870475.1 of Euphrasia confusa. Lineage (NCBI taxonomy): Eukaryota > Viridiplantae > Streptophyta > Magnoliopsida > Lamiales > Orobanchaceae > Euphrasia > Euphrasia confusa. Next base: position 16,677,306 of record OX940968.1, read on the forward strand.
CGCTCGACGTCGGTGAAGGACCAGGTAAGGCTTCTCCCATGAACATCTCCCCAGATCATGATGCAGGGGGAGAAACTGCCGCAGAAGAAGAACCTGCCGCAGAGGATGAGCCTATTCCCCTCCAGATCATACTCCCTGGTCCCAGCAATTCTGAGCCATCCCAAACTCCAAAATCACCAGTGATCATTCATGGAGTTGATGATGTGCTTGAATACGAGGCTGCCCAGAACGAACGATCCCTCAACACTTCGGATTTCAAAGGGTTGTTCACACCTGAACCCTCTGTCACTGCCGCATCCTCTGCCTTTCCCCAGGCAGACACTGAAGTGCAGCAGCAAGGCAAGAGTATGCCTTACAACAGGAGGGATGATATTAATGATTTTGACTATGGCGAGCTCTACGAAAACTACCCAACTCAGTAAAAGACCAAGGATCGCAAACCGACTCCTTATCCTTCTGCAAATCCACCCTCTGACGAGGAAGATTCCGGCCACTCCAGCCAGCAGCAGCATGATGCCGCAGATGCATCTGACATAGAATCAGACCCACTGCTGCAGGATCTTGCCTCCAGGAAGCGCAAGAAGAAGCAGGTGCCCCTTCCTCCTCGCCGGCCGTCCACCAGATCCGCCACTGCCAAAGGCAAAGGCCCGGCTATGCCCCCAACCTCAATGGACAACCCCATTGATGTGGAGACCACCGCTGCCAAGAAGTCCCGCAAGGGAAAATGTGTTGCTGTCGCTTCAAAAACTGACAGCTCACACAGTGGTGATGCCGCAGCACAACCTGCTGCGAAGAAGGGTGGAAAGGCACCAAAAATGATGCCCCAAAGGAGGATTCAGATTATGACATGAAATCTGGCAAGGGATATTCGAGGCGATTCTGGTCGGAACGTCGTTCGGTGATTGGGCCCCAGTTCTACTCCAACAAGCCTATTCAACTGGACCGTGGTGGTGACTTGTCAACCTGTGCCAAACACAAAGTTGACAGGTTTTTGAAGAAGATGAAGTTGGTCAAGGCAGTATCCTACGCAGCACCCTACTGCGAGGATTTGGTGCGCGATTTTTATGCTAACTTGCGTCCCTGCTTTGGTGATGATGGATTCAGAGGCTATGGCAAGGTGTACATGCGTGAGAAGATCTTTAACTTCACCCCTGCCGCAATTAATGCCTTCTTGGAGCGCTCTGATGTGGAGTATCCTGCCGCAATTGCTGACCCCACCATTGCCGCAGTGTCTCACCGCTTGACCAAATCACCACCTGATGCTGCCAACAACATTCCTTGCTCAAAACTCTCTTCTTTTTACTATTTTATGTTCACTGTTGCCAGGTACAACTGGATTCCCACAACAAATGTGCATTTTGTGCACACCCAAATGGGGGAAGTCCTGTTTCACCTTGGTGCAGGTAGGCAGGTGAACTTGGGAGAGCTGATCTTTGAGAAGATTGCTTCACAGGCAGAAAACATTACCCAGACGCAGAGCCTTGCGTTCCCATCACTGATCTGGGAGATGTTGAAGATCCAAGGGCTCCCATACAATAGTGCTGATCTCCTGACTGCTGTGCCGCATCCATATAAGCTGTCTGTTCGGGAGTACAATGACTTGCCTTGGACTGGTTTTCATGCCACTGCCGCAGTGCCACCCACTCTAGCTCAAAAGAAGACATCCAAACTGCCGCAAACTGCTGCCCCAAGCTCATCTGCCCCACAGCCTAATATTCATGCTCGTGTCCAGGCATTTGCAGAACAAATTGCTGCAAATCATATGGTCATTACAGGATTACATGGCCAAGGCACTTGTGGATGCTATCACCTTCTTTCTTGAAGAAGAGGGCATTTCTCCACAAAAAGGGGGAGTACCAGCAGCCGAGGCTAAAGTGGCAAGTAGCACTGTTTTGAAGATGTTGAAGAAGCGCATTGATGAGGACATCAAGGAGGTTGAGGCTGAAGAAGCTGCAGAGATGGAAGCTGCCGCAGACACTGCAGCAGAGATTGATGGAGAAGAGTGTGGATCGTCCCCTGAGCACGATGATTGAAGAATGGAAGGATTGCAGTTCTGAAGACCCGAAGAAAAATTATTTCTTCTTTTGATTTAGCTTTTATTTACTCTGAACAATTTATTTAATTTCTGTTATTTGGTTATTTGTTTTTGAACAATTTGGTTTAAGTTTTTAATTGGTTGGAACAATTTCAATTGTTAGTAATTATTTCCTTTATAAAAAATTGGTGTGTTATTTAGAGGCTTACTTAGTTTAACTTGTTTTTGTTCTATTAGTTAGGTATCAAATAAATGTTTTTGTTCTACTTAGGAAGTATCAACTAAGGGGGAGTTTCGTTGCCTTAGTTGTTTGTCAAGATAAATTTTATATACTTCTAAGTCAGATGTATTTCATTGAGGGGGAGTGCTCCATTGCGCTACTGCCTCATGGTTTTGTGAAGAAAGATAAAAAGGGGGAGTTTGTAAGGATAAATATGGTTGGGCATTACAATGCCTTAAAGGATCTAGGCAGAAGTTGTTTTGCTAACATATTTATTTGTTTTCTTCTTTTTTCACAATTTAACTGTTGTAATCACTTGTCATAATTGGTGATTTGATTTAGCATAGTTCATTAGTTGGAACGTGCTTGAAAAACAATCAACATAGAAGATTTCTGCCGCAGCACAGCCAGGTAGAGTTATGCCGCAAGCAGTGCAAGGCTTGGACAAGAGGTTGAGTTCAGAGAATCAAGCGAAGCATGATATAAGGGCAAGGGAATGCTGAAGTCCAGATAGTATGGAAGGCAGTGCAGTGTGGCAGTGAATTCCAGAAGAACTTCAGAAGGCATCCTGCGGCAGCAGTCAAAGCAGCCTGCCCTGGTTTCTCTCAACCGATTGTTGACCTAGCAAAATGAGGAAATCAGTTGGAGACTCTCACCTATAAATAGAGGACGACCCAGCTGCATTTACTCAACACTCATACAACACATTAACACCTCCAGAAACACATTTCCTTCGGGAATCGATCATCGAGCTTTTAGAGCCGCGACTTCATTCGTGAAGCTCGTCGTGCCGTGTGTTCTCTCGTCCCTAAGAGAGTTCGTTTGTTCAGCTGATGATTCGATAGCTTAGTATTGGTGTTCATTTCAGTAGCTAGGTTTTTGTTGTTGATTGTTCATACTCTTCGGATACGATTAATACGAAGGCATACATGTGTATAGCCTTTGGTAATATCATTTGTAAATCCAAGAGTATTCTTTTGTAAAGACTCGTATCTTTAATAATGTTTCTGGCCGTAAGGCCGTTTCGTATGTGTATAATTTAAATACACATACAAAGATTTAAATTCGTGTTCTTTACATTTTCGTACGTGTGTGTGTGTTCGTTCGAAGTGATTTATTTTTATTAATTCCGCTGCAATTCTTATATATATATCACATATAATTTTATCAATTAAAAAACTTGTTTAATTTGGATAAAATACTTAAACTCAATTAAATCACGTAAAACGAACGTTTTCTGTACAAGGCATCGTGCTGCGGCATACGATGTTCTGCCGCAGAACACTGCCTTGCCTAGGCAGCGCATTTCACTGCGTTTTATTTACTGCTTACGACTTTCAATTATTCATCATGATTTTTAGGTATTATATTTTGAATATAGAAATGTGATTTTTGGGTTCATCAGCAATGTTCTTTCAAATGTTTTCGAAAAATGTGGATTATAAGCTTTTGGTTCAGGTTACTCTTTTTAGGAATACTACTGGGTTCTCAAACATCAACGCTTCAGTTGCCGATTGGATTTTTGCTCTCTCCGGATTCACATTCGGCTTGTCATACTTGTTAATAACAACAACAATTGGAACATTAGCTGCTTTTGCATGGGCCATGGCTCGACGAGCGCTACTTAGGCTCTGTTCGGGCTGCTCCCGACTCCTGGAGTACCAGCGGCCGCTGGTCCTTGGGTACATATACATGATTATTCTAATGTTAGTAATCTCAACATTCAAACTTCTTTTGCACTCCAATCTTATGAATCACTGCATTAGTGCCTTTGTGATTGGACTAAATCGTCTCCTTTGGTCTCTCTTCGTGTTTCTATCTAAATTTAAGGAAAATTGGCAAATAAGATTTTTTTTACAAATGTGTTTAGGCAATTAGGATTTTGAGTTTTTACGATTGACAATTAGGATACCTAAAATGTGTAAAGACTTCATTACCCTTCCATTTATACAAATTTAAACAACAATTCCCTCAACTTAAGCGAAATCAACAATTGACATAAAGAAACAACTTGTGCAGCGGAGAACCGCGAAGAAATCCGGCCGCGGTCATAAGCAACGCTTCGGCGATGAAGCCGACAACGCGGTGGAGGCTTCAACTCGCACCACCCGTACTAGGACGGATTCCGAGAACAGTGAGCGGCGGCTTGTCGAATATACCCCGCCGAGTGAAAACCAGGTGAACCCTAGCCCTTCAACTATCGTCGGGAGGGCGAAGAAGGGGAGAGCTGGACCGCGCGATTCTGACCCTGGCGAGAAAAAAAGAGAAGAAGTAATTTGAAACCTAAATCAATTTTAACTTTCATTCAGTTTATTTCCATTGCATTCAGTATTTTTTTTCAGTTTCTATTGTGGCATCAGTTATGGCCTGAATGTGTAGTGTTTTTATGTGTTTTGATGGAGTTTTAGTGTGATTATGTGCTATTCAGTTTGATCATGTGCCGTTTAGTGCTATTTCAGTTTTATTTTGATGGAGGATCAGTATTTTTATGTTCCATTCAGTGTTATTATGTGTCATTCAGTGCCATTTTGTGTGATTGTGTGCTATTCAGTATACTTGTACTTTTGTGTGATGTCATTCAGTGTTTTTACATGACATTCAGTATGTATTCACATGAGATTTAGTGTTTTTACCTGTCATTTAGCGTAATCATTCCTTTCGGTATGAAACTGTCCTCATTTTGTGTGTTTTGGTTGATTTTCAGAATACGACCAGATGAGGTGTACGTTGTCCACCATCATCAAAACTGTTGTAGAGGTCAAGGGGATGCTGAAACCTAGGCACATGGAATATTTGGCCCAGATTCTGTTCTTTCATCTGTTCAAGTGCATCTACGACGAGAGGTTGACCACATTCGACTGCCGAAAGAGCGATGCAGCGATAACCGCCATTCTGGATAAGATGTACATTGAAAGGTGGATCGTGCAGCCCTGGGTTTTCTGCAGCTTACCCTTGTTCTGAGCTGATGAGTTGCAAAGGGCGCTCAAAATTGTCTCGCCACACTTGTAGCTCTGCATCATGTCCAGATCTTCTACATAGTCCACCCATTTCCATTGCATCGTGGTGGCGTACTTGCAGAAAAATACTTAACCGATCATGAGCAAAGACATGAGTCGAGCTACATCCCCAAGAACCTCCGGTGTGCGACTTCGCAACTCCAACAAACTGGCAAGTTTAGCCTTCAGCAGCTTCGCGTCCAAGTTCTTGCTCCTGTCTCTGCCAAACACCCTCTGCTCAAAGCTGTTTGCAGGCTTGCCCTTGGAAGTTAGGTCGAGCTTACGATTACCGCCCACGATTCCAAATATCAGGTGGACGTACTCAGCGGTGAGTAGAACGTTTTTGCTGCCCAACCTTATCGTTCGCCTTTGAATGTCCATCTTCCCCAGAATGGCGGTTATCGCTGCATCGCTCTTTCGGTAGTCGAATGTGGTCAACCTCTCGTCGTAGATGCACTTGAACAGATGGAAGAACGGAGTCTTGGCCAAAGTGTAAATGTATAAGAATGTACTAAATGGGATAGCAACACATCTTGTGTGTACTAGGATATAAAAAAACCATTTTTTTACACTAAAGGACTGATTTGCCCTTGTTATTATGTATAAAAAAACATACTCACGGCTGAAACACCAAACCCTAATTTTTTGAAATCCCAAATATTTCTCCATCCTCTTCCATCTTCTTCACCCTTTCTGCCCGCCCCCACCACCCGATCTCTTTTTTTTTTCCAGATCCATGGTGTTTGTGTTTCAGATCTCGAATGTTGAACGGGACGGACTCCAACGGATCAACCTTTTCGTCCAGTCCTTCGCGCTCCTCCTCTCCGACCGGCGTGTCCCGCACCGCCTCCAGGAACTCCTCGGCCTCCTCGTGTTATGGATCTGGTCCGCCGCTTTAATTTTATTTTCCAACGCCCCTTCATCGACATGTCTCAATGGGCGATGTAGATCTGGTCCCTTTTAATTTTTTTTTTTACCGGATCCATAGTGAGTGTGCTTGAACGGAACGGACTTTCACGGGCGATGCCCCTCGGCAATGGAGATGGCGGCAGCGATCCACCCATTTTTCTTGTCGATTTTTTTGGTCAATTTTTTTTTTTGTGTCAATAGTTTTTGTTAATTTTTTTGTAAATGTTATACTGTATTTGTTCAATTTTTTTTGTAAATGTTATACTGTATTTCTTTTGAAATATTTATTTATTGATATTTTTATTGTTTATTTAATATTTGGATTTCATGTTAAATGTTTCGAATTTATTTTTGTTAGCGTGAGATTTAAAAAAATAATAAGTATTAAAGGTTTGTGTTTAATTATTTGAAATTTGAATTTGAAAAAAAAAATGATATAATTAAAATTTCAAAATATCATATACAAAGTGGGACAAGGAATCGACATGTCGAATGTGATTCGACATGTCGAATTTGTGTGTCGAATGCGATTCGACATGTCGAATGTGTGTCGAATCACATGTCGAATATGTGTGTCGAATGTGTGTGTCGAATCACATGTCGAATATGTGTGTCGAATGTGATTCGACATGTCGAATGTGAAATGTGCGTGTCGAATGTAGATTCGACATGTCGAATGTAAGAGAGGGTATTTTCGGATGTTCACCGCTTTTTTGTGCAAATAACCGGTTTTTTTATGTCCTAGTGCAAATAAGCTGTCTCACTATCCCATTTAATTTAGTGTAATTTAATTTTTCTCTCCTTGGCCAAATATTCCATGTGCCTATGTTTCAGCATCCCCTCGACCTCTACAACAGTTTTGATGATGGTGGACAACGTACACCTTATCTGGTGGTCGTATTTTGAGAAACCAAAACACACAAAATGAGGGCAGTTTCATACTGAAAGGAATGATTACACTAAATGACAGGTAAAAACACTAAATCTCATGTGAATACATACTGAATGCAGTGGAAATAAACTGAATAAAAGTGAAAATTGATTCAGGTTTCGAATTACTTACTTCTCCTTTTTCTGATATCAGAATCCTGCGGTCCAGCTCTCCCATTCTTCGCCTTTCTGGCGGTAGTTGAAGGGCTAGGGTTCACCTGATTTTCACTCGGCGGGGTATATTTGACAAGCCGCCGCTCACTGTTCTCGGAATCCGTCCTAGTACGGGTGGTGCGAGTCGCGACGCCTCCATCGCGCTGTCGGCCTCATCGCCGGAGCGTTGCTGACGACCGCGACTGGATTTCTCCGCGGATCTCCGCTGCACAAGTTGTTTCTTCATGTCGATTGTTGATTTCGCTTCATTTGAGATGAGAATCGCATGAACAGACTTGGAGAATCACTTCAGTTGATTTCGATAGAAGGAATTGAGAGTAATGGGAGAGAGGAAACCGTGTTTTAGCGGGAGTGAGTGAAGGAATCGTGTTGTTCAAATTTGGAGTGCAATATGTCGTTGTGGGCACTGAATGGGGAAGAATCAGGTGTATAAGGGACACGGCCAGAAAAACAATTGGCGGCGATGACATTGTTGTGGTTGAGTCTGAGGAGAGGGCCCGGATGCTTAGTGAAGGGAGGAAGAAGAAAATCGACAAGGATAGACTCATGAAAATCGAAGAGGAGAGGCAAACATTGGAGGAGAGCGAAAATAGTCAAGAAGATAAACAGGACAAGGATAAGGAGGAAAAGATTAAGAGGGTAGAAATTCCGCTGATAGTGAAAGCCGACGTGCAAGGTACTGTTCAGGCTGTCAGTGATGCGTTGAAAAGTTTGGACAACACACAGGTTTTTGTGAAGGTCATCCACGCGGGAGTGGGACCTGTCTCTCAGTCGGATGTTGACATGGCGCAAGCCTGTGATGCGTGTATCATTGGGTTCAATATTCGGGATCTCCCTGCTGCGATTAGTCAATCAGCTAGTCAGGCTAAGATACAGGTATTAATCTCACCACCCTGAAGCTTTAGCCATATTACAATAAAATCTCACTACATTCCACTAATTTCATCTGTTACACTTTTATTGTAAGAAGATAAAACTACACCGTGTAAGGGGGAAACTCAAGGGGGAGGATGTGAAGATCGCCGGCTGATACGGTACGTTAGGCTTTTGTCATGGCTCGAAGTGCTACAGCACTTCTGATTGTATTTTGTATGGTCCATGACTTTGACAGCAACATACCAAAGCTATTGTTTTTAGCACTATTTGTTTCGACTTTTGAGCAATCGTTCTTATGAAACACACAGTGTCTAAGTATAATTCGTCTTTAATGATATTGAAATATAGGAATATATATTTTTGTCTTGCAGAGCTTGCTAAGGCTGAAAGAGCCATCTGTGTTATTGCGGTGCCGTAAAGAGGACTTGCATTTTGTCGAGTCTGTCTTGCATTCAGCGAAGCAGGACTATGCACATAAGGCAAAAGGCCATCCTCCTGAGATCATCGTTGAACTCTGATGTAAGATATCCCCTGTTTTTTTTTAGCTCTGGAGGTGTAGTGTTGGCTTCTAGAGATGGGAAGATTGTGTTGGAGAACACTCTTGATGCAAGATTGGATGTTGGGTTTCGTAAGAAACTGCCAGAGGTACTGCCAACTTTTTTCTTGAACATATATACCTTGTTCTTGTATAGATTCATTCTTTTGAATGCATAAGCTGCTGCTTCTGCTTCCGTAATTTGTATTTAATTGCAGATACGGAAGAGCCTATTTCTTCGGGTTTGCCGCGTGATGGTTGAAACACTTTCGTGTTTGTAATAGTGTTTTGAAACTCCCTTCATGCTTTTTCCGGATTTTAAGATTCACCACTGGGCTCTAGACACCATCTTGTGATATTCTTGTTTATAGTTTGTTGGTTGAGTGCTTGCCTCCATCCCATCCGTAAATGTGTGCTTCGTCCCTCCATTCCTTGTTTGCGTGGTGCATGGGAAACATTGCTCGTGTGTTATTAAAATAAACTTTTTACCCGAATACTTTTGTACTATGATTGTGAGCTATTCAGACCTTGCATTAGTTACCTTGAGATAATAAATATGATCAAGATCATCTCATTTAAATGGTGTTTCATCTTTTATAGTATTAAAATTACTGTGTTTATTTTCAAGAATAAATCAAAACCAAACTGCGGGTTATGATACCAAACTGTGTTTATTTAAATGAAGTATATGTATTTTTGAATTATGAATATTACTTCAACTATTTAAAGTTTTATCAAATTTGATGTTTGGTAAAAGTTTTATGTATATTTCCATTTAAATTTTGAATTTTACTAACAAATTAGTGTATTTGCCCATTGCATAGTGTAAGTTTTTACAAAGATTTCTTTAGATGCATTTATAAGAAAAAGAGAGAACTTGAGCTCATCTATCTATACATAAAGGGTCTAAATATTTCTAATAGAAGACAGACAAACCAAAAAGATACGGAGTATTACAAAATCAGACAACTAAAACATGAAAACCTCAGACTCATAAGTTAACAAAACACACAAAAAGGTTGATCAGAGAACAAATCCCCTGAGTTAATAAAGAGCCTAATTACAAAAAATACCCAATTATTTTCTAAAATTACACATACCCCTCATTTATTTCTCTTACCAGAGTACATATAAGGGTGAATATAAATATAATCCTCTGTAATTTTAAAAGATAAGTCATACGTGGATTGATTTGTACTTAGACTAAAATATTGAAGAGATGGAAGGGTTAACAGAAGAAAAAATAATGAAGATTTCAACAATACATAAAACACCTAAAATATAATTTTGATGCATGGTATCATCGTCATAATTAATTTTGATCACTTGTTGATCCTACGATCAAGCATAAAATCAAGCAAAACGGTGCTCTTGCATTTGGGGCACTTGGGATCCTCCTCGAACAGCATCACGTACATGAGACACGCACGAGCTTCAACTCGAGTTCCGGGCTCTCACAATTGTAATTCATTTTTCTCTCTCTCTATGGAACAGTGAATTAGCCAAGAAAAGATTTTTACCTTTCGAAAGGAACTAAATTTGCATGCAGATACAGAATGACTGAGGGTCCAAAAGGCAATTTTTGTATACTCTGTGTAATTTCTTATCATGCCTTGATGGGGGGCTATTTATATATATACAGAGCAATATGAAAGGACATAAGTGCAAATATAAAAAGCGTTGTAGCCCGCAAATCCAAAAGCGGTCCTAAATAGTCCCTACCACAGACAGCCCTTCTCACGGCGAACATCGATAAACCTCCGGCGGCTTACAGAGTCAAAATCGAGCCGTTTCAATGTTTGCAGATTTCTGCAGGAGAAGAATTAGGGCTTCTCCACCGGATTGTATTTCTTCCGTCCTACACTTTCGGGCTTAGAAAGATGCTTTCTTGCTCAGGACATGCGCCTCAAATGTTTGTGATAATGACTCACAGAAATCGTTCACTGTGTCTTACCTCATCACTTCACCAGGATTGTCACCCGATGGCCACGTGTTCTCATAGCCTGCTTCAAAACTAATCTGTTGCCAAAGCTCGATTTCTTCCGCTGCGTCGGTGTCCCCCTCTTCCTCTTTTGGCACAGAAGATGTCCCTGTATCCTTCTGTTTTAACCCGCAGCCTGGATAGCTCTCTCATCAGTCATCCCTTCGTTTAATGTCCTAAAAAGAATACTTAAATCTGATGAGAGAGTTATTTGCGTGTTTTCGCGTGCTCCGTGGACCTTCGGGCGGTGCTGGGTAGAAGGGATTTCTTCCAACATCTCTATGCTGATAGAAAAAGGAGTGCCCGAATCTTCTGTTGTTTGGTTGGTCGTGCACGATCCGTCTCTGCTTGTAGTGGCCAAAGAGAGGTTAGCTTCATACATTGAACAGGCTGTTGAAATGGGATTCGATACTTCAAAAATTGTATTTGTATATGCCATCAGGGTGTTTAATGATCTGAGCAAGTCGACTCTGAAGCATAAGATGGAGGTTTATAGCAGGTGAGGATGGTCAGAGTCTGATATCGTTGCTGCATTTTTAAGGTATCCTCTGTGCATGAATTTATCTGAGAAGAACATAGTGTCTACTATGGATTTTCTTGTTAATACATTCCATTGTGATCCTGCTGATATTGCTCAATGCCCTAAGCTACTTAATATGAGTCTCGAGAAGAGAATAAAACCGAGGTGTTTGGTTGCTATGATTCTGGATCGGAAGGGATTGTGGAAGAAAACAACATCACACTTGAACACACTATTGAAAGCGAATGAGGAGAAGTTCTTGGAGAGATATATCGTCAAATATAAGAAGGAGATTCCCGAGCTATTAGACATCTATCAAGGAAAGTCAAGACTGCTCCCTTCACAAATATCAAAAGCCAAAAACCGCGCACAAGACAATAAGAGTTGAATGCAGGATGAATTTTGAACAAGGGTAATTCAGGATAAACTTGTACTCGATAGCTTGGAGAATGTGGAAACATCTTTTTTTCAAGGGTAAGTCGGAATAGATGAATGAAAGAGCAAGTAAGGACCATTGAATGTTAATGAGCCTTCTTTCCAAAACCACATAAAGAATAATTAATGGTGGTTTGTTTCCGACTACACCACTCATGTTTCCAATACGATGCAATGATTCTTAATTATCTGGATCAAGAATTCAAATGAAAATTGTTTTCATGAGAAATCGAGTCAAAACTCCAGCTAAAGTTACTAGACTTACCGTCTAAATTTTAGATACCAAACACCATTTAGATTTGTTTAATACTCTTAATGAACTTTCCGCGTATTGTAATTTAGTATTACATACGAGAATTGTGTTCGTAATGTTATGGATTATGGTGTTCATAATGGTGGTATCTATAAATTTAAACTCGATAATGATTTGTTGAGATTCATTTAACTGTGAATCATAATATTAAAACCAATGTGGTTAAATGAATGAAATTGTGTTTTTTTGTGGCATAAACGTTAAAAAATTTAGTAAATAATGAAATCCTTTTGGATATATATTTTACTAATTTTACTATTTACGTGGTTTGTATAAAGGAAAAACAAACACTCGATTAATTGAGCGACAAGAAGTAAAGTTCTTATTGAAATTATGCACACCAATATAAACGAGTCTTCATATATTTCTCTTATTTTGTGAACAAGTTTTTATGAGACTTATTGATTAATTTTCACATTATGATTATTTATCTATTAAAGTACAAATCTCATATGATTATTTATCTATTAAAGTACAAATCTCAATTGATAAATGAACCCGTGGTATTTATTAAAGAGAATGAAAGACAATTTGATAGAAAAGTGAAAATTGTGAATCTCATATCAACTTTTAATGAGAAAAATATTATGAGAAAGACGTAAACTCTTTTAACGAAATTCTGAAAAGTTGTGACATATGTGTTTGTGCACTATTGATATGTACATCACAACAAAATAGTATTGTAGGAAGACATAAACGTACACTCTTGAATATAGTTAGGAGTATGATCAATAATTCCCCACTACCCATTTTGTGGATAAACATTCTTACAAGTGTCATAACGTACTTAAACAAGGTTCCTAACAAGACAGTTTATAAGATTAATTTTGAACTGTGAACTGATATGATCAAACCTTGTTTAAGACACTGTATGTTTAGTGTCGTTTGACAAGAGTAAGAACTTATGATCCACAATAAAAGATTTTGAATTAAGAACAATTAATGATTTGATCATTATGAAAATTCAATGGGTATTTGTTATTATTGTTCTAACTATAATACAAAATTATGGAAACTGAAACCTTAGGTTCATTAAGACTGTAAAGTCAGTGGGAGTCATGAATCACAAAAGTGGAGCTTCAAGAGATTGTAGTGCAATTTTTTATTATAACTCTTACTAAAGTTCTTGTTCCTGGAATGTTGAATAGTCAAACATTTTGTAAGAGTAAAAACTCATGATAAAGTAACCCATTATAGTTGAAAAGTGATTGATTATTTTAGATTCAAATTATGTTATTTGTTCTTATTAGCTATTTGAACAAATTATAAAAAAGTGTAAGACAATGTTTCATTGTTGTATATACTTTCAAATTAAGTTGAATTTGTGGCATAGTTTGAAGTCACAATTCATGAATGGTTGCAAAATTTTATTTCACGATTTGAATTAGTGGACCTTATTGTCAAATCGCTTAAAATGTATTGTGTTTTGCAACAGTCTCGATTTTTTCTGAAACGTCAAGTACAATATCAGTACATTGTCGTTAAAGAAGAAATTACGAAACAAAAGTGTCGATTGAGCATATTAATACAAATCTTATGATTGAGCGTGCTCAAACATTATGGTTGTCTGGCATTTACTGATCATTTCGAAAGAATAGACATTATGATTATAACTTAACGAGTATTATGCTTTATGGATTATTCGACACATTGAGCTCTAATATTATTTAATGTTTCTGAAACTAATCGAAATCTTGTTTGTCATTGATGTATATATACATTGATGTTAACATTAATGTACCAAGATTTTGTCTATGTTTAGACAATTATATGTAGACCATTATGAACATGGTTTAAGTATAAAATGATATTGTGGTACATAAAAAAAAGTATGGCGAGTAAATGACATATAACCGATATGACTTGCATCAATTTATACTTATTTATGGAATTATATTTATACAAATAAAGTTAATACGTACCTTTATCTTGTGAACGTTATAATTTAAATCATGAACGTAAATTCTATCATTCAGTAAAGTGGGAGAATGTATATATTGTCACGTGTCCTTTATATATATATTAATTATTATATTATATTTAATATCTAAAATAATGATTTAAATTACTAATACTATTTATTTGGTATATGAAACAATACAACGTTTCAGGGGTTCTATCAGATTAGGAATCTCATATATATATGAAACGATGTTAAACGTTGAATAAAAGTTGAATAAAAGTAGTTATTTACTTTTTGAGATAAAAAAAGTACATAAATGAAAAATATAAATATAGTCTCAAAGGCACGATAAAAAATGTTTCACTAAAAAATTTGTGAATGCAAATGAATTCTCTAAAAGGTCACATTTACGTCCTATGCCAGCACTATTGCTTAAACTATAATTTCGAAAAACACAAATATTACAATGAAAAAGAATAACTAAGTATAACTAAAGACACTAAATAAATCTTTTTCTCAATTTAAGAGTTTTTATAAAAAGTTGTCAATTCCTGTTGTTTAGGATTTACGGGTACGTCACTCTATATTTTCAGCCTTGACTAATAGGTTGTCATCGTAGACTCGTAGTTGATAGAAATATATTAATTATTATATTATATTTAATATCTAAACTAATGATTTAAATTAATTGTTGTGTATTTTTATATATATAGAAAACAGAAATTCAAAGCCTTGAGACGTGTTGATCATTATCCGAAAAATAATATTTCCACTATTTAGAAATTTGTTAACACAATACAATAAGGATACAATAAGGGCACAAAATTCATTTGAGAAACTTATAAGAGATTTCTGTATTTGTTTGTGTTGTGCTTCTATGCTTTTTCTATGGTGTGTCTTTGTGTCTTACGCAAACATATATTTATACACAGAAGATAACCGTTCAAAGTAGCACAATTTGTTTTACATTATAGCATGCAACTATTATTTCAAATTATACGCAACTATTATACACAACGTTTCAACTATTAACTTTTGCGTTAATATTATTTCAGATTATACGCAAATTATTATATGCAACTATTATACACAACATTAACTTTTGCATTAATATTAAACTTTATCTGAAAATTAATTTATCTTTTTTATTAATTATTAATTTATATCTTTTGAACTGATATAATTAATCTAATTACGTAAAATATTATATTTATTTAAAACAGATATAATTTATTTTAGTTACGTAAGAATCCCCACTGATTTGTATATTATCCACTTAAAACATATATTAAGAATACAAGAAGGTATCTTTACATTTGGAACTTCTATTAGTATATATATTTTAAAGTTTAACGAAATTATAGGTATCTTTAAGATTTGAACCTTAATCTCTTAAATGTTAAACCGAAAATATAACACACATAATATATTTATTATTATATTTCTCAAAATATTTTAACTAACCTTAGTATTATTATATATGGTCATGTGCTAATCTTGTAACTTTCGTAAACATTAATAGAATATCACAAATTCTAATCGAAGCGGCACCACTTCTATGTTTACTTAGGTAAAGTCTTTAATTTGTCTCAATTGCTTTAGACTAAGACTTTATTAAGAACAATATGTTCATCATTTGACAATTGTCACCACTAGTTTTAATTGTATTTTTTTAAAATACACTAGTGCTATCAAGCACATTACTATGACTTGTTATTACCCATTGAACTTTATCATTAGTTGTTACTAATTCAAAGTTGGGTTCCCATCATAGATGCTTATTTTTTTTATTTTTTTTAAGTCCAATAATTTTGGTCGAATTACTCACTAATTGCATGAGATGATCTGCATAGATCTTATATAAATAATTGTAATTACACATTTTGTAATTAAATCTCTTAAACCAATATGTTTATTATATATGTCGGCTCTTTAATTGTAATTACACACTTTGTAATTAAATCTCTTACATATTAGTGTTTTAAACCAATATGTTTATTGTATATATCGCTATATACTCTTGACATTGTAGCGCAACTCTTATAAAGAAATAGCTTGTGGCCACAACACTATCAATTAACTATCGATTAACAATTTTTTTAATCATTCTGCTTCTTGTACTGCTGACGCAAGGGCTATAAACTCTTATTCCATTGTGAAATGAGCTATGCAAGTTTATTTCTTGGACGACCAACTTATAGCGTCCACCTATTGAGAATATCCATTCAGCGATAGATTATCCCTTATTAGTATTGAATATCCAACTTACATCACAATAACTTTCTAGCACATTTGAAAAGTTATTATAAATTAATTTTATCATCTTAGTCTTTTTAAATAACCAAGAATCATTGCAATTACTTTTCAGTTATATTTGCTAGCTTTAAACCTCAACATCATTGGTGAAATATTTTGAACTTTTTATCTAATAGCTTCTACTAGAAAAGTGATTATATCCAGTTAAATAAAATAAGGACCAAAGTCCTTTTCTTTTCTTACTCGTTGGCTTCTTCGTGGATTTACACTTGAATTTTTTCACGGTTTTTCTGTTTACCATGATTATTTGATGCATTTGTGTTACCATTATTTAAATTCTCTTACCTTTTATCTTCTATATTAGGCTCAACAATATTAAGTAAGAATATATCTTAAAAAATTCCACTTATATGGATTCCACTATTATATTAGATTGTAAGTTCAACAATCTTCTTTATAATTTTGAGCGTAACCAACAAAACACTTTTAATGCCCTTTGTCCTAACTTGGATTTATTAGGATAGTAACTTTATAATAAGCTATACAACATATCAAAGAGAGTAGGAGTCACCTTATTTTATCTTGTCACCTTGTATAGTTTGTGCCATGGACGATCGAGTTTGATGGAATCCTTCTCTTGGAATTGCACCTTCACATTGTTGTTTAATTCTGTCTCCATTACAGAGATATTATTTTTCGATAATATTTCCACGATAATATTGTGTGTCTTTATTTTACGTTGTATAGTTTGTGTCATTCGACGATCGAGTTTGATGGTATCATTCTCCTTGAAATTGCACCTTCTCGTTGATTAATTCTGTCTCCATTATAGATATATTGTTTTTCGATTGTTTTGTATTTTTATATATATAGGAAACAGAAATCGAAAACCTTGAGGCGTGTTGATCTCTATCCGAAAAACAATACAGTATTTCCATTATATAGAAATTCTTTTACAGGATACAATAAGGGACAAAATTCTTTTGAGAAACTTATAAGAGACATTATACTGTTTGTTCTTTGTGGTTTTCTGTTGTTGTTACTCTGTTTATTGTGTTATTACTGTGTGTCTTTATTTGTTAGCGTAAACATATATTTATATGCAAAAAACAGACTGTTGAGGAGGGATGCAACGTTTCAGATTATACATGTTTCAGCGTTAACTTTGTTGGACACAATTTGTTACCCAACACCGTTATGCAACGTTTCAGATTATACATGTTTCAGCGTTAACTTTGTTGGACAGAATTTGTTACGCAACAACGTTAAATTTGTTGGACACAACGTTTCAGCTTGAAACGTTAACTTTTGCGTTAATATTATTTCAGATTATACACAACTATTATACGCAACTATTATACACAACGTTTCATAGTAACAGATTATACGCAACTATTATACACAACGTTTCATAGTAACGTTAACTTTTGCGTTAATATTAAACTTTATCTGAAAATTAATTTATATGTTTTATTGATACGTATCTCGATTGATTGATGGGTGAATTGATATGGAGAACACAAAATTAGGATACCGGGATGGAAGATCTCAAACCTCTGGGTTAATTCGTGGAATGATCTAGATGAAAACCTAAACCCCAACACGCGATTGACTCAACAATTGATGGAGTTATATTCTAAATGTCTAGTTTAGTGACAATATGGAACTCCTTATCTGTGTTTTGTTATCTATTAATCAAACAGTTCGCATTTTGTTTTATATACACTCTATGCTATAGTCCTGGATATATACGTTGTAGATAGTATGACATGAGGAGACACGCGGAAGATCATACTATCGGTTACTCGTATACTATCAAATAGTAGCTCAAAACTTAGATGGACATGACAATCCATCGGTACGTCGTAGTGTGATTGGGTAATAGTTGGTCTTGACTATTATGTTACACTCGTACACTTGGTGTATTGAGCAGGACCACGGGAGGGCGTTCGATTTATACTAATCGGAGTAATCGAACTAGACTTCAGATATTATGGATATATGAGTTCCTAATCCCTATATAATTATAGGTGCATGTGTCCAATGTTCGGTTCTTTAATAAGCCAATGAGTGAGACTAATTGATTAGTCAATATCCTCGGTAAATTGGGAATCTGAATTGTACACACGGCATGCTATAGATTATAGACAGGAAACCGTGTCCCATTTATTGGGTTGATGATGTCTCCGAGATGAGCTCATAAAGTTTATCATGTAAACCCTGCAGGTGGATTTGTTCCGCATGATAATAAGGATGAGTGGTACTAGTCTCGGATAATAAGAAATGAATTAATTTAATTATTAGTAATTAAAATTAATTCGTGGACATGCGATATCTTAAACACGGGGAAAATCATATATGTAATTTCGGCGGAAATATTATTGGTAAAATAATATGGATTAATTAATTGGCAATTCAATTATAATTTTATAGTGGAATTAATTATAATTAAAATTGAATTTAATTAAAGATTTTCTTTTTAAGGACACCGGATTAATTAAATTACATTTAGCCTAATTAATTAATTATCCTAAGGTCCCTAGTGTGACCTATATAAACCCCTCAATCTCTCTTCTCCTAACCTAACTTACGCATCTTTTATTTTTCTTCACTTGAGAAAATAAAACGTGAGAGAGGGTTTGAGAGAGAAGAAGAAGAGAAGATCCCGGTGGATCGTTGCCCAGACAACGTCCAGAATCGAGGGCTAGAATACACACTAGAAGATATGGGGTGCTCGCCTATTCGGCTTCTCCGAATCACGCAACAAAGGTATAGAATCGAAACCCTATTTCCGCTTCGTTTTTTGTTCTACTTGTACGTGATTATACAAAGAATCAACGATTGGTTTCCATGGCTTGGATTCGTGATTCTCGGACTGCTGGGAGGTCTCTGACCTCCGGCACGACGGTCGGAACGAGAAAAACGCGTCGGAACGGGCTGAACAGTCGCGACCCGCTGCTGGAATCGCGATGCTGTCGGCCGACAGCTATATGTGTCAGCCGACACAGCCCTGTCGGACGAAAGCCTTATGGCGTCGGCCGACAGACAGGGCAAAAGCCCTCGGTTTTGCGTGGTTGTGCCTCGTGCATGATGGCTGGGCGTAAACCGGGTCTGGGGCTTCGTGCTGAGTGCAGTAGGGACGCTGGGGGTCGACTGGGCTTGTCCGGATCTTCGAGTAGTCGAATGGACATGTCCCGGGTAGTCGATTTCCAACAGCAATTCGAAGAACGATGATGGACACACGAACAAAGTATGTATGCTTCGTTGATTCGTCAAGATGAACTCTTTTAGCAAAATCAAAAGAGAGCGAAAAAGATGAGAGAATCAATACTCACGATAAAATAATTAATGTCAAAGTTGTGTTCTACAATAATATCTCAAAGCCCTTATATAGGGAACCCTAAAATTATAAGAAGAAAAGGAAATAAAACATCAAAAGTCGCGACGGGCTGAATCCCGTAATTCTGACGTCTGTGTCAGCCGACAGGTATGGGGTGTCGCCCGACAAGAAATCCTTGTCGCCCGACACGTAGTCTTCGTCCGCGGGATTTTCCTTCGAGCGAAGTTTCAATTAGCTACATAACTCACGCCCCATTCCTGAAGCTGTCGGCCGACGGGCATATGGTGTCGGCCGACACCATGCCAATTTCTTGGCTGAATTCCGCGGCGCGTGCTTGGATTACGTCTGACCTCCGTTCCGGTGTATTTTTTGTCGTTCCTGCCTAACACTCAAAGTCCTCTGTTGGAATAGCCTCCTCATACGTAATAAGGTTGATAAGGCTCGGCTTCTCCACATCACCAATGGGTTTCGTCAACAGCTCTTGCGCCCACACTTCTTGGATCATCACCATCAAGCTTGCCTTGAACTTCTTAGCTCTCGAGCGCGTAACTGGTCCAGTTGGAACTCGTAATGGGTATTGTATCATTGACGACTCCTGGGCTGCATCATTTATTAATTATTAATTTATATCTTTTGAACTGATATAATTAATTTATTTATGTAAAATATTATATCTATTTGAAACAGATATAATTTATTTTATTAACGTAAAATAACAGATACAAATTACTAACAATCCCCCACTAATTTGTATATTCTCCACTTTAAACATATTATGAATATAATAAGGTATCTTTCCATTTGGACTTCCAATTAGTGTATATACTTTAAAGTTTAATGAAATTATAAGTATATTTAAGATTTGAACCTTATTCTCTTAAATGTTAAACCGAAAGTAGAACACACATAATATATTTATTATTATATTTCTCAAAATATTTTAACTAACCTTAGCACTATTATTTATGGCCATGTGCTAATCCTGTCACTTTCGTAAACATTAATAGAATATCACAAATTCTAATCGAAGTGGCACCACTTCTATGTTACTTAGGTAAAGTCTTTAATTTATTTCAATTGCTTTAAACTAATACTTTATTAAGAACAATATGTTTATCCTTTTCTTCTAGCAATTGTCACCACTAGTTTTAATTGTATTGTTTTGAAATACACTAGTGCTATCAAACACATTACTATGACTTGTTATTACCCATTGAACTTTATCATTAGTTGTTACTAATTCAAAGCTGGGTTCCCATCACAGGTGCTTAGTTTTTGTTTTATTTATTTATTTTATTTATTTTATTTAAGTCCAATATTTTTGGTCGAATTACTCACTAATTGCTTTAATGAGATGATCTGCGCAGATCTTATATAAATAATTGTAATTACACCTTTTGTAATTAAATCTCTTACATATTAGTGTTTTAAACCAATATGTTTATTATATATGTTCCTATATGCTTTTGACATTGTAGCGGAACTGTGAAGCAGACATGGGTTGTGGCCACAGCTCTATATTGATTAACAATTTTTTATAATCATTCTGCTTCTTTTACTGCTAACGCAAAGGCTATAAACTCTGATTATAAATGTGCTATGCAAGTTTGTTTCTTGGACGACCTACTTATAGCCCGTCCACCTATTTAAAATATCCATCCAAGGTAGATTTTCCCTCATTAGTATTGGACATCTAACTTGCATCACACTAACCTTCTACCACATTTGGAAAGTTATTATAAATTAATTTTATCATCTTAATTCTTTTTAAGATAACCAAAAATCCTTCCAATTACTTTTCAATGATCTGTGTTAGGTTTCAATGTAAAACTCGACATCGTACTTACGACAAAACTTATGTATGGCCTTGTGCAATGAGTTAAATACATTAAACTCCCAATTGCACTTGCATATTCTAGTTGTGCGACCACTCTTACATTATTTTATAGCATTCTTATGCTAGGATCAATTGGTGTACTATTTTCTTTGATGTTAAGATGCTTGAATTTATCAAGTATCTGCTCAATGTAATGAGTTTGATTAAGAGCATAACCATTTTCATGTCGATTAACATTAATACCCAAAATAGTATCAACTTTATTTAAATCTTTCATTTTAAAGACCGAAGTTAAAATACTTTTTAGTTTTTTCAATTCCCTTCATGTTAGTGCTAAAGATTAGCATATCATCGACATAAAGACAAAGAATGATTTTATATTTACTATTCATTTTGTAGTAAATAAATTAGTCGGCATCACTATGCCTAAAACCATTTGCTATAATGGCTATATCAAACTTTTTATGCCATTGTTTAGGAGCTTGTTTTAGTCCATAAAGTTACTTAACTAATTTACATACTTTTTTTCTCATTTCCAGGTAGTACAAAACCTTCTGGTTGCTCCATATAAACTTCTTCAGTTAAGTCACCATTTAAAAAAGCTGTTTTAACATCCATTTGATGTACAATTAAATTATAAATTGATGCCAAAGAAAATAATAATCGAATAGATGTTATTCTTGCCACTGGTGCATAAGTATCGAAATAATCGATTCCCTCTTTTTGTCCAAAACTTTTTTCTACCAGTCTTGCTTTAAAAGTTTGAATAGATTCCCTCTTTTTGTCCAAAACTTTTTTCTACCAGTCTTGCTTTAAAAGTTTGAATAGATCCATCTGTATTATACTTCTTTCGAAATACCCAATTACATCCGATTGCTTTTGAACCAGATGGAAGATCAACTAGAACCCAAGTACTATTTGACATTATAGAATCAATTTTTAATTGCTTCTTGCCAAAATGATGAATCTCTTGATGTCATAGCTTCTTTGAATGTTTTAGGTTCATTATCAATATTTAATATCATAGGTGAAATATTTTGAAATTTTTCTCTAGTAGCTTCTACTAGAAAAGTGATTGAATCCGGTGAAATAAAATCAGGACCAAAGTCCTTTTCTTTTCTTACTCGTTGACTTCTTCGTGGATTTACACTTAGATCGTTTTTCACGATTTTTCTTTTCACCGTGATTATTTGATTCATTTGTTTTTCCATCATTTAATTCCTCTTGCCTTTTATCTTCTATGATAGTCTCAACGATGTAAGAATCTATCTTCAAAAATTCCACTTAAATTGATTCACTCTTATAGTAGATTATAAGTCCAACAATCTCCATGCTTCAGAATTTTGAGCATAACCAACAAAACACTTTTAATGTCACTAGTCCTAACTTGGATTTATTAGGATCAATAACTTTATAATAAGTTATACATCGTATCAAAGAGAGTAGATGTCACCTTATTTTATCTTTTCATCTTATATAGTTTGTGTCATCGACGATCGAGTTTGATGAAATCCTTCTCCTTGAAATTGCACCCTCTCGTTGGTTAGTTCTGTCTCCATTATAGAGATATTGTATTTGGATTGTTGTGTAATTTATATATATATGAAACAAAACAATCGAAAAACAATATTTCCGACTATATGGAAACAGAAATCACGTATCTGTTATTTTACGTAAATAAAATAAATTATATCTGTTTCAAATAAATATAATATTTTATCATAAATAAATTAATTATATCAGTTCAAAAGATATAAATTAATAATTAATAAAACAGATAAATTAATTTTCAGATAAAGTTTAATATTAACGCAATATGTGAAACGTTGTGTATAATAGTTGCGTATAATCTGAAATAATATTAACGCAAAAGTTAACGTTACAAGCTGAAACGTTGTGTCCAACAAAGTTAACGCTGTTGCATGTGTAATCTGAAACGTTGCATAGCGGTGTTGCGTAACAAATTGTGAAGCTGAAACGTTGTGTCCAACAAAGTTAATGCTGTTGCATGTATAATCTGAAATGTTGCATAGCGGTGTTGCGCAACTAATTGTGTCCAATAAAGTTAACGCTGAAACATGTATAATATGAAACGTTGCATCCCTCCTCAACAGTCTGTTTTTTTGCGTATAAATATATGTTTACGCTAAGAAACAAAGACACACAGTAACAATACAACAACAGAGTAACAACAGAAAACCACAAAGAACAAACAATATAATGTATTTATTGGTTTAAAAAAAGAATTTTGTCCCTTGTTGTATCCTGTTAACAAATTTCTACATAGTGGAAATATTGTTTTTCGGAAAGTGATCAACACGCCTCAAGGTATTTTATTTCTGTTTCCTATATATATAAAAATACACAACAATCGAAAAACATTATTTCTATAATGGAGACAGAATTAATCAACAAGAAGGTGCAATTCCAAAGAGAAGGATTCCATCAAAGTCGATCGTTGATGACACAAACTATACAAGGTGACAAGATAAAATAAGGTGACATCTACTCACTTTGATACGTTGTATAGCTTATTATAAAGTTACTGATCCTAATAAATACAAGTTAGGACATGGACATTAAAAATGTTTTGTTGGTTATGCTCAAAATTATGAATCGTGGAGATTGTTGAACTTACAATCTAATATAATAGTGAATCAATTTAAGTGGAATTTTTGAAGATAGATTCTTACATCGTTGAGCCTATCATAGAATATAAAAGGAAAAACGAATTAAATTATGGTAACACAAATGCAACAAATAATCATGGTAAAAAGAAAAACCGTGAAAAAGATGCTATTGTAAATTCCCGAAGAAGTCTACGAGTAAGAAATGAAAATGAATTTGGTCTTAAAAGATTCATAATATTTGACATATGATGTTGAGGTTAACATTGAAACCTAGCATATATCATTGAAAATTAATTTCAATGATTCTTGGTTATACTAAGATGGTAAAGTTAATTTATAATAACTTTTCAAATGTGATAGAAAGTTAAATAAAAAAATAAAAAATAAAAAAATAAAAACTAAGCAAAACATGTGATGGAAACCCAACTTTGAATTAGTACCAACTAATGATAAAGTTCAATGGGTAATAACAACTCATAGTAATGTGCTTGATACCACTAGTGTATTTCAAAACAATACGATTAAAACTAGTGGTGACAATTGCGAGAAGATGATGGACATATTGTTATTAATAAAGTATTAGTTTAAAGCAATTGAGACAAATTAAAGACTTTATCTAAGTAGACATAGAAGTGGTGCCGCTTCGATTAGAATTTGTGATATTCTATTAATGTTTACGAAAGTGACAGGATTAGCACATGGCCATAAGGTTAGTTAAAATCTTTTGAGAAATATAATAATAAATATATTATGTGTTATACGGTTTAACATTTAAGAGATTAAGGTTCAAATCTTAAAGATACCTATAATTTCGTTGAACTTTAAAGTATATACACTAATTGGAGGTCCAAATCGAAAGATACCTTCTTGTATTGATAATATGTTTCATAATATGTTTAAAGTGGAGAATATACAAATTAGTGATAGATTGTTAGTAATTTGTATCTGTTATTTTACGTAAATAAAATAAATTATATCTGTTTCAAATAGATATAATATTTTACGTAAATAAATTAATTATATAAGTTCAAAAGATATAAATTAATAATTAATAAAACAAATAAATTAATTTTCAGATAAAATTTAATATTAACACAATATGTGAAACGTTGTGTATAATAGTTGCGTATAATCTGAAATTGTATTAACGCATACATTAACGTTACAAGCTGAAACGTTGTGTCCAACAAAGTTAACACTATTGTATGTATAATCTGAAACGTTGCATAACGGTGTTTCGTAACAAATTGTGTCCAACAAAGTTAACGATGAAACATGTATAATCTGAAACGTTGCATCCCTCCTCAACGGTCTGTTTTTTGCGTATAAATATATGTTTACGCTAAGAAACAGACACACAGTAACAACACAAAAACAGAGTAACAACAGAAAACCACAAAGAACAAACAGTATAATGTCTCTTATAAAGTTTTTTCAAAAGAATTTTGTTGCTTTGTTGTATCCGGTTAACAAATTTCTACATAGTGGAAATATTTTTTTTCGGAAAGTGATCAACACTACTCAAGGTTTTTTATTTCTGTTTCCTATATATATATACACACACAACATTATTAATACTATTTATTTGGTATATGAAACAGTACAACGTTTCAGGTTCTATCAGATTAGGAATCTTATATATATGAAACGGTGTTAAACGTTGATAGAACGTTATAAATATCTTAAGATTCTCGGTCCTATTCTTGGCTATAAAAGCCTATCAATATATTATATCTATCACAATAAAGAAAACAATAAAATATAGAAAGAGGGATTAACGAAGTTCAAAGAAGAGAAATCGAATTCTTCATACATAGCAGAAAATCAAGACAAATGATTATATTGATCAAGGTTAGTGCCCTAATTGATTGAATCTAAATTAATTGTATAAATTATGAAGTTTAAGATCAATTATTATTATTTATTTTACGTTTACAATTACTTGAAAACTTATAGAGATTGCCAATCGAGACCGGATCAGCGTGGCAACCGACGAGTAGATCATCTGCAAAGCTCAATATATAGGTCCGGTTACTCTGGCATCTCCAATGAAATTGGAACTCCGACTCTGCCTGAATGTGCCTCTCTAATATCACATGCAAAACCTCCATCACCAAGACGATTTTAATTTATCTTGATTATTGATTATTTAATATTTTTAAATTAATTCTAAAAAATTATGAATTTTTATACTAATTTAATTAATTAATTATTTTTCACTTTATTTTTAATCATTATTTATTATGTAATGTTTTTAAAGTAATAATAAAAATTGTGAACTTCTACTAATTTAATTAGTTATTTTTACTTTATTTTTTATTTATCATGATTATGTAATTTTTATAATTAAATTAAATGATATATACTTTTTTTAATTATACTTTATTAAAATGAAATATGTTTTTTTAATCTCTTACTTACCCCCCTTTTTTTTTAACATTTTACTACGATTTAATAGATATATTAATTTTTTTATTTGTTATCTATATTTTAGAGAAAAAAATCTAATAGATTTTATAAAGGAGAACACATGATTTGAAATATGGCTTATTTCCTTTCTTTGCATCTCATTCCAAATATTTATACACTTGTGTTACAAAGTGAAACCAAATCAAGACCAAATATATACACATTCAATATATACGCCAATACCCTCCCTCAAGTTGGAGCATGGAGATTCGAGATGCCCAACTTGGAAAGTAAGGAAGCGAAAGATCGAGAGCCCAATGCTTTAGTGAGGATATCGGCGAGTTGATGAGTAGTCGACACATAAGCTGGAAGAATAATACCTCGACTCATTTCATCACGTACGAAGTGAAAATCAACTTCAATGTGTTTGGTTCGCTCGTGAAACACCATATTTTAAGCAATATGAAGTGCAGATTGACTGTCACTGTAGATTCATATAGGTGTAGGATAAGTGACCCCAAGATTTCCCAACAAGCCGCGGAGCCACTTTAGTTCACAAGTAGTGGCATGCCGCAGCGGATGAACGTGACACAGTTTGTTGCTTTTTGGTTTTCCATGAAATAGGAGTCTCCCAAGAATACAAAATATGCAGTTAAAGACCTCCTCGTCAAAGGACAACTAGCTCTAAGGTCCAAGGATGAACTGACTTTCAATATTATACCTTATCCAAGATTGGACTTTAAATAACGAACGACTCGATTCGATGCATCCCAGTGAGCCACCTTAGGTTGCTGCATAAATTGTGCTAAAATATGAACTGAATATGATAACTCAGGACGAGTTAATGTCAAATAGATAAGTCGCCCTACAAGTCGGCGATACCGTTCAAGCGTGTCATAGTCCGGACATTGAGCAAGTGCTAACCGATGATTCTGTTCAATCGGAGTCAATATCGGTTTGGCGCCCAATAATCCTGCATCTGATATGATGTCAAGAGCATACTTGCGTTGACTGAGGAAGATCCCTAAGGGACCACGACTAACTTCGATGCCAAGGAATTATTTAAGCTTCCCCAAGTCCTTCATACGAAGGCAAGTACAAAGATAATTCTTGAAATGAGCAATGGCTTGAGAGTTATCACATGCGACGACCAAATCATCTACATACACCAACACATATAAATGGATATGACCTTTATTCCAATTAAAGATAGAATGATCATACTCACACTTGAGAAAACCATAACTAACAAGAGCATTTTCTAGATTGGCAAACTAACATCGAGGAGCCTGTCGTAATCCATAAAGAGATTTACGAAGATGACAAACAGACTTGGCATCGGGAGCATTAAATCCTGGGGGTAGCTTCATGTGCACCTCCTCTTCTAGATCACCATGAAGGAAGACATTATGTACATCCATTTGATGTAGTTCTCATTGTTTGGCCGTTGCAACTGCTAAAAATGTTCGGACTGTCACCATCTTAGCCGTAGGTGCAAAAGTCTCGGTATAATCAAGCCCTTCAACTTGTTGGTTCCCAAAGACCACAAATCGTGCTTTATGCCGCTGTATGGTCCCGTCAGCATGATACTTCAATTTGTATACCCACTTGATCCCGGGGGCCTTCTTCCCCTTTGGCAATGTAGTAATTTCCCATGTTTCATTATCTTCTAGTGCATTAATTTCCTTTTGCATAGCATCTCTCCGAGACGGACTGCGCATAGCCTCCGCATAACTGGACGGTTCTATGCTTACTGTAATGGCTGCCAAGAAATACCAGTGTTCTAAAAATCGAGCCTAGGCGCTAGGCGGGAGTAAACCGCCTGGATTTTCCATTTTAGGCGGCTAGGCTGATTTTGGCGGGCTAGGTGGAGATTAATCGAGTATAGGCGGTTTCGTATAAAAAAAAATTAAAATAATGTTTTTTCCGTCTCGTTGCGAATTTAACGTTTTTATTGGTTACAAAAGTTAAAAAATGATATTTTTTTTTTTGTGTTAAAGAGATCAAAAAGAGTAATTTAGAGAAAAAATAAGAATGGTTTTATAATTTTTTAAAAAATATCATAGTTTGCATTTCTAATAAAAAAGTAATTAATTTTTGGAATATACAGTATATAATTTAATGTATTGATATTAATTGTATTCATAATTTATGTAGAATTTTTAAATTTGATTTGTCTATTTTAACTCTTTTATTATATTAATTATATTTTCTATTTATTATTTACGTTTTATGTAGTTAATGTTGAAATATGTATCGTTCTGGGACAAAGATTCTTCAAATCTCGGACACAAATTTTTTTTAGGAAATAATTTTTTATTGCGATTCTTTTTTTTCAAAATTCAAAAAAGGATTCTAGCCATTCTCCCATTCCCATAATTCAGATTGTGTGTTCTTGAGCCCTGTATTCTGTAGCCCGCCGTCAGATAAAAACTTGTGTTTCTTTTCAATTTTGTATTATTGATTATACGAGTTTAGTTATAAAATATGTCGTGAACAAAAAGATGAATTTTCTCTCCTGAATTTCAAAAAGATGTATTTTTGAATTTTTTAAAAAGATGATAACTATTTCAAAAAGATGAATTTTCTCTCTCCTGAAAAAATCTCTCTTCTCTCTCCTCGCTAGGGAAGAATATTTTCTTGAATTTTTTACGTCCGATTCGTTTTTTATTTTTTGTTCGTACAATAATTGATTCACGACTGTTTTTCGGTCATTTCTAGTGGCTAATTATCAGCTTCTGTTCGATCTTTTTTCTGATATTGTTTTACTGTTTATTGATGTGCGATCGTTGTGCACTTCCATCACTGCATGTGGTTCGTCGTCGTCCGCAAGGTCAGTTCCGATCCACACACCGGTGATGCAGCCGTTCCAGGTTTCGCAGGAATGGTAAACACTATCAAACGTCGACATGCTGGGTTAGAGTTTGATGTGGTCGATTTTCATCGGTTGTCGAATAGGGTTGATGGCCGAGAGGATGAAGTGCAGGTGGAGGCAGATAAGGGTTTGCAGAAAGGTGAGGGGGAACCCACAAATATTGGTCAGATTGAAGGCAATAGTGGTCATGGTGTTAAGCTGGGTGTTAGTGGTGATACCAATCAGGATCTGAGAAAATCGAGGAATCCGGCGACTAAGTAATAAGAACGCAAAAAATGAATATGCAGAAAGTAGGGTTTGTGTGTTTTCTCAAAGAACAGCATTCATTGATTACAAGTCATGCCAAAGCGGCGGATTCGAGGAGCTATATATAGCAACTCTGCTAAATACAAAAACCCTAGCTACATATTTATTTAACCTATTAAAAGGGTTTTAAAAAGCGTAAAAGAAGTGATTAAAAGACTTCAGCTGAGCCACGTGAATCGCTCGTGCCTCATAAGGGTATAAATGAGAATGCACGTTCCATAGCAAAACGACGCCGTATCCATGCAATTAGGTCAACTGAAATTGGGGCTTCAATTAGGGCAGCAGATTTGGGGAAATTGAGACCTAATTACATCTCTGTTTATCACCCCCCCCGCAATCCGAGCTCCGGGAGAGAAGTGACGTTGAGTTTACGCTTCAGACGGAGGAAGGATTGGTGAGGAAGAGCCTTCGTGAAAATTTCAGCAGCCTGGTCGATAGCCGGAATATGTTGGATATGAACTTGCCGGGACTGAACTTTTTCACGAATGAAGTGATGATCTATTTCGATATGCTTGGTTCGTGCTTGAACGAAAACATGATGCGACATATGGATGGCACTGGTATTATCCAACCACAGTCGAGGTGTTGAGGGTAAAGATAGATGGATTTCCTGCAGAACAGATTGAAGCCATGATATTTCAACAATGGCAAGAGCAATACCTCTATACTCTGATTCAGCACTGGATCTGGAAACGGTATGTTGCTTCTTGGAGCTCCAGCTGAGTAGATTTCCACCTAAAAAGATACAGTAGCCTGATGTAGACCGTCTATCACCAGGGTCAGAAGCCCAGTCTGCATCAGAGAAAGTATGCAAGGGTAGGGCAGTTGGTTTAGACAGAAAAAGGCCATGATGTGATGTGCCAGAGATGTATCTGAGAAGTCTTTTAACAGCTCTGAAATGCACATCACTTGGAGCTTGCATGAACTGGCTTAATTTGTTCACTGCAAATTGAATGTCAGGCCTTGTAAAGGTGAGGTATTGAAGACCTCCTATGAGCTGCCTGTAGACAGTGGGTTGATCCATAAGGGTTCCATCAGTTTTGGAAAAAGAGTTTGAACTAACCATGGGGGTGGGGGTAGATTTGGCTGTAGCCATACCAGCCCTATCAAGCAGCTCTTGGACATATTTGGATTGTGTGAGAAGCAAACCATCAGAAATATAAGAAACCTCAATACCAAGAAAATAATGAAGTTGTCCAAGATCCTTTAAAGGAAAGAATTTAGAAAGAGTTGTAATGACCTGATTAATGGCAGACTGAGAACTACCAGTTAAAATGTTATCATCAATGTAAACTAGTAGAATCACAGTGTCATATCTGGTGGATTTTATGTAGAGGCTAGAATCAGCTTTTGATCCATGAAAACCAATTTTGCAGAGGGTAAGTTTGAGAGTGTCAAACCAGGCCTTTGAAGCCTGTTTAAGGCCATAGATAGCCTTGTTAAGCTTGCAAACATGATGTGGCAGTGAAGGATTTTCAAAGCCAGGTGGCTGTGACATATAAATAGGAGTGTTAGAGTCCAATTTGCCATGGAGAAAAGCATTATCAATATCAATTTGCCTCAAGGACCAGCCTCTGAAAAGAGCCAAAGTGAGAATAAGCCTAATGGTGGTTGGTTTAACTACTGGGTTGAACACCTCTTGATAGTCAATACCTGCCAATTGACTAAAACCTTGGGCAACCAATCTTGCTTTATGTTTAAGAATAGAGCCATCAGCATTTTTCTTGAGTTTAAATACCCATTTTGATCCATTAAGATGCTGGTGAGGGCTGTGGGGAACAAGGTCCCATGTGTTATTGGATAAAAGAGCTTTATACTCAGAATCCATAGCTGACTTCCATTTGGGATGAAGGATAGCTTGTTTGTGATTCTTGGGTTCAGAGGTAGATAAATCAATAGGATCAGGTTTGGATAGAAGGGGCAGTGAGATAAGATTTTGGTTTGAATATTCCAGCTTTAGCTCTTGTGATCATATGGTGTTGATTTTCTGAACTGGAAAGAGGGTCAACATTGGTTGAAGGGGCAGGTATAACCAAAGGCTCAACTTGTTCAGAAAAATCATCAGGAATCTGATGAGCAGATTCATGAGTATTTATGTGATCAGTTTGTGGTGATGTGGGTGTGTTGTGGGAAAAATCGGGGGTAGGTGAGGGAAGATTTTGATCAGTTTGATCATTGCTGACATTAACAGGTATATTGTGGGACAAAGGGCATATGATAGAAGGCTGTGGAGATGAGGTTGTGATGGGGGAATCAGAAAGTTTGAGAGCAGGAAAAACAGTTTCATTGAAAATCACATTTCTATTGAAAATCACTTTCCCATCTGGCAATAGCAGTTTGTACCCCTTGTATTGGTTACTATAACCAAGAAAAATACAAGGTTGAGATCTGTATTCCAGTTTATCAGAGTTATAAGGCCTCAAATGAGGATAGGCTTCACAGCCAAAAACTCTGAGATGAGAATAGTCAGGTTGTTTGCCAAAAAGCAGGTAGTATGGGGTGTTGAATTTGATAGTGCTTTGAGGTACCCTGTTAATCAAATGCACAGAGGTGGCAAAAGCATCTTCCCAATACTCTTTGCCAAGACCAGAATGAGATAGCATACTTAAACCAGACTCAACTACATGTTTGTGTTTCCTCTCAGCTGCCCCATTTTGTTCAGGGGTATAGGGGCAGGAAACTTGGTGTTGAATACCAGAAGAGGTAAAGAGATCAAGTAGAGGTTTATACTCTGATCCTCCATCACTTTGTATGACCTTTATTTTCCTGTCAAATTGATTCTCAACCATACACTTAAAATGTTTGAAGGCTTGATGAGTATCTGACTTGCATTTTAAGAAATAAATCCACACAAAATTTGAGTAATCATCAATAAAAGATACATAATAGTTACTGCCATTAGTGGATGTAACAGGTGAGGGACCCCAAAGGTCAGCGTGGATTAAATTTAAAGGTGCAGTGGACTTAGAAATACTGTGAGGGAAAGGTAATTTGTGTGATTTAGCTTGTTGACAGTTAGAACAGAAATCAAACGCATCATTATTGACATAAGGAATTTTACAAAGGTTCAAAGCCCTTTTTGTGTTCTCCAATGAAGGATGACCTAACCTCTTATGCCAGAGTTCAATACTCTTAGATGACTCAACTGAACAAGCAAATGAATTACATGAATTCAAAGGAAAAACAGAAACAGGAAAACTGGAAAACTGAGACTTGTGCTGATGTGAACTCTGTGGAGAATGAGCTTTTGAGAGCTTGAAGGTGTAGAGACCATGGCTAAGAGTTCCCTCCAGAAGTACTTGCCCTGTGGTGAGGTCCTTGACAACACAAAAATGTGGATGAAATTCAAAAAAGACTCCATTATCCTTTGCAAACTGACTCACACTAAGGAGATTTTTTGTTATTTCAGGCACATGTAAAAGGTTTTTGAGGTGAAAAGTGTGTGATGGATGGATTGAATTTTTTTTA
This sequence comes from Euphrasia confusa, assembly GCA_954870475.1. Lineage (NCBI taxonomy): Eukaryota > Viridiplantae > Streptophyta > Magnoliopsida > Lamiales > Orobanchaceae > Euphrasia > Euphrasia confusa. The sequence goes on from OX940968.1 coordinate 16,710,254, forward strand.
ATGGCAGTAACTATTGCCTTACCAGTGTGATTGATGTTCAATCCAGCTCCATTACCCACTGTAAGCTTGTTACCACTTCCATACTCAGAAGCTATACTCAGATTGGCCAAGTCATTTGTCACATGATGCGAGGCTCCAGAATCTGGGTACCAAGATGCCTCAGAGCAGTTGTTGTTGGAGTTGTGTACTTAATGTCTAGATTTAAGTAACGGAAACTCCCGATCCATTGCCATTAATCTATTTAATTAAATAAACAATTATTTGCGTTTAATTATTTATAATTAAATATATGCAAATTATAGTCCTAGATTATATACGTTGTAGTTAATATGGTGTGCGACGTCACACGGAAGATCATACTATCGGTTACTCGTATATAATCGAACAGTTGCTCACGACCTAGATGGACACGGACCAATCCATCGGTATAGTCGTTGTATGAGGGAGAAAATAATCTGTCTTGATTATTTTATCATACTTGTACACTTGGTGTATTGGGCGGAGCGCTTGAGATTTATCGATTAGGATTGCCTTGGATAATCGATTTAAATCTCAGTGTATTTTATTCTTAATCCCCGATACTATTGCGGGTGTGTATATTTAATATAAGTGACTTTGATTTTCCAAAGGAATTGACCGGTTTAATTATTGGGTCAGTTACCGGTTAAGTTGGGTCACTATATTTTATATATGACATGCCGTGAATACTTGACGGGAAAGTGTATCCCGGAAGGGTTGATAATATCCCCGAGATGAGTTCATAAGGAATTATTATGTAAACCCTGCAGGTGGAATTTATTCCGCATAATAATTAATGTTGAATGGTACTAGTCTCGGATACAAGAGATGAATAAATTAATTAGCAATAAATTAATTTTATTCATGGATATTTATATCTTAAATACACGGAATAAATAATACTACCGGAGAAATATTATTTGATATAATATGGTTTAATATTGGGAGTGCAATTAATTTATATAGTGGAAAATAAATTAATTAGTATTACTGGGATTAATAGATTTGAGGTTGGGCTCAATTTAATCATTAATATTGGAAGCCCAATATTCCACCTCCTTAAAATCCCCTACGTAGCCTATAAAAGCACTACATGGTCTTCTCTATTCTCATAACTTGAAGATCACAATTCTAGAGAGAGAAAGTAGAGAGGGAGATCCATGGAGTTCGGAAGATCGTCGCCCACACGACGTTCGAGCTAGTGCAAGGAATACGTGGGAAGATCTCAAGGTCTTCAAATTGAGTTCTTCATTTTTCCGAACAACGAGAACGAGGTAAATCGTAAAACCCCCTTTATGATTTAATCGTTTATTTATCGTGATTATATCGTGAACCATGATCCGATGACGAGACCCAAGACGAGGACGAACCGGGCGGTGGTGGTCGAAGACCACCGGACCGCCGGCGGATCGTCGGCTCGGCCGGAGGGTCGAAGGGCGAGGAGCATGGCTGGACGCCATGCACCGCTCGCACGGCGCTGCCTCCGCTCACGCGGAGGGGCTCCCGCTCGCACGGCTGGACCGCCGCTTGGGCGGCGGTGGCTGGCAGCAGCTGGGGCGATCGCAAGCCACGGGTTCGACCGTGGCTGGAGGGCGATCACCCGGTGCGTGGTTGGGCAGCCCCGCACGGCTGTACGGGCTGAACCCTAGCGCACGTCCGGTGTCGTGCGCATGACTCGGTTGAACAGCGGCGGCTCGTGTCGCTGCTAGGGTTCGACCGGGGGGCTGTCCGCAAGGGTTCGAGCGTGCCCTAGGCGGCTGCCAAGGACAGCCGCGAGCCCCGTGCATGGGCTCGACCGAACAGCCCGGGCTATCCCCGTGGTTAGGGTTTGTTTGAGTCCGGCTTCGTGGTGGTTCGTGGCGGATGTTCCGACAACCGGGAGTCGATTGGAGTTGTCGTTCCGCAATTTGACAACCCCGGATATTCGATCTCCAAAGGATTTCGGTCGGAATTAATTAGATAATTTATTTATTTAAATTTATTAATTCCGGGATATCGATTTTCAACAATTGGTATCAGAGCGTTGGTTTTAGTTCATGGTATTTTTCGATAAATTGTTCTACCTTGCAGGGTTTCCGACTATTATGGCTAGATATAATTGTTCGTTAATTATTTTCATAATATTGTTCTTGATTATTAAACTCTCGGACATGTCGAGATTCGTTTTATGTGTGGTGAATGCTTGTAATAGTAAAAATACGGGGGTTGACCGAATTTAGGATTTATTATTACGTTCTTTTTTTTCCGGAAATTGTATAGGGTCGATTTCATGTATAGAATCGATACCGGATAATGTAATTTAATTTTTGTAATTTATTTACGTTGGTTCGATGTTGAGACGATCGCCGGAAGAAGAAGTGTGACGAAGAAGACGAAGGACCATAGGGCCGATCATCCCCATGATCGACCCTACGATCGATCGAGTGGGAGGGGCGACGCACCCCTCGGCCGTGGGCTGCCGCCGGTGGGTGGTGGCTGGCCGGCTGGGGTGGTGGCGGCGGCGGTCCTTCCCCTTGGTGATCGATCGATGATGGTGGGGGTGGTGCGGGGACTCCCAACCCGCACTACTCCTACCATAATCCGACTTTCCTAATTAATTCGGTTTTCCTATTTGAGTGTTCTTATTTTTTAGGAACTCTCATGGAATAGGAAAAGAATTAAATTGGAATTAATTTATTTCCTATTTGATTATTCCTATTCTTGGGAATTATCAATAGATGGAAATTAATTAATTATGGAAAGAAGAAGAGTCCTAATTTATTTTATTTCCTTATTCTATTATAGATGTCTTCTAGAATATTCCAAGTTTGACTTGGATGAGATTCTAGAGATTTAATAGAATTAGATAGGAAAATAAAAATAAATAAAAATATTAATAATATTTAATTTTATTTTTGATATATTCGATTGACTTAATTCTCGAATTAAGTAACTTTTGGATTAATTAAAAATAAATAGATTTAAATATTGGGATTAATATTCTCGTCACATGGAGCATTCAAGAACGAAGACTGAAGACTAGAAGATGCGTACGGAGATGCGATAAAGCCATAATAGTCGGAAAATAATATTCTAGTATTATTTTGATTATGTGATAATAGTATGTGCTTTATTTCATGTATGCATGCTTATGTGTATTTAATTATGCATTAGATAGCGTATCCCTTTGTTATAAAAAGCTAAGTGAGAGAGGGATTGGAAACAATGCCATGGTTTCCATTGCTGTTCTCTTGGTGACTTTTATGGACTTTCGAAGTTCGTTTAGACAAGTCATTGGAGGAGAATTCTTGTAATTCCTTTTACGAGAAACATTGATTGAGTTTATCAAACAATGCCTAATTTGTCTTTCTGAAACTGATTTCAAGTCGACTCATTCTCATCCGGGGAGTGGAATGGAGCCAAAGCCACTTGGTCACGTGGATGACACAAATTAGAGACCTTCGTACCATTTCTAGAAATGGATCGATTGTAGCTCGGCTCCCTCATCTAATGAGAGATAGGGTTGTTCGCATGGTGAATCACTAGTTAGAAACTTCGAGTTTCACTTATGATTCTCCGCGTCCTGATTTACAAAAATCGAATGGATCAAGTAATTGAGAGTCAATTGTAAAAATCTTTTGGTGTAGTAAACGTCCACACTATCGTGGCTTGCTGCACTGAATGGGATTTTGGATCGATTGATGTAGACAGTTATAGAAGGGAGTAAAAGAGCGTATGTTAACGTAAACGTCCACACTATCGTGGCTTGCGGTGAATATGCGTGTCCCAAACAATCTTCTTAGATACTGAGTAATGGTTTACACTTAGGTACGCTTCTTAGTATTCTTCCCATCGAAGTAACGCTAATGATGATGTACGACCGAAGCAAATCTAATTGCTAAATCATTTGGGTAGGTAAACGTCCACACTATCGTGGCTTGCCATATCTGATGGGATTTTATATGTGATTAGTGGTTTAATGATATTATTAGAGGGAGATAATATCGGATATTAAATCGATTGTTTGTTATTATATGTGCTCATAGATTATGGATGGCTTTGAACCCACTTTATGTGATACTTGAGGAATTTAACTCATTGGTCCCTGAATGTATTGATTGAAATAGAGATCTGGACATTGACCAGACTGTTAAAGAGTACAAGATTGTACTCAAGTGAGCTTTGTTCTCCCGAGCCTACCAATGTCTTAACTGATGAGGAAGGGACTGATTTTAATATCATGTTCAAACTCAAGAAGATGTTTAGACATGACGTAGTGGCTAGAAAAGAGGCGATGAGGATACTCATAAAGGTCATTCATTCGAGGAAGCGCTTAAACACGTTTCTAAGATGATGGACCTTTTTGGACGAGTTGAGACGGAAATCACAAGCTCTTGTAGCCAATGCCAAAGGTTTCGAACCTAAAGGCAAAACCGGGGGAAAGGAAAAGCTAAGCAAAGAAACCCAGTGGTCCTAAGCTACTTGGACCACGAGATGGGGCGAGAAAGCCAATAGGCTAGTGTTCTCGATGCAAACAGTCTGGGTACTGGAAGTCTGATTATCCTCTCAAAGGTACGAAATTTTTCTCTAGTCATGAAAACATAGTCAGTGGTATTATCTACCAGAACCTGGTGTGTAGATATGGAACCACTGACGGTATGCGCATTCTAAATGCGAGGGTTCCAGGAAACCCGACGACTTGGAAAAGAAGAAATCGTAGTCTACATGGGCAATGCTGTTGAGGAGGCAGCTGTTGCAGTGGAGGACATTTTATAGGATTTCATTTTGAGTTATTGCTTTTATGTACCTTTCATTTTAGAAAGAACTTTGTTCTGGATTTCTAATGAATGGATATTTTATTTCTTTTAATCATTTGATGGTTATAAGAAGAAATAAGGATATTATCTATTCTGGTACATTAGCTAACAATATATAAATGATGAATCCTAAGTCCACCACGATGCAACGAACCGTAGTATATAACTCGTTTTACTTTTAAGAGATATTTCTGTAATGAATCGTTTATACTTGTGGATTCTTATGCTAAGTCATGTTTATTCAAATAAGAAGTTCAAAAGGTCGAAAATTGATATTTTGATCAATTAAGTTGAAGGAGTGGACCTTCCGACCTAAGAATCTAATTTGGAAGATAACATAACTAAGCAATCCTTTATGGATATAAGGTATAAGATCCGAACAAGTATTAGAATTGATTCACTCTGATGTATGCAGACCGTTGTTTACTCAGACAATAAGGTACGAGTACTTCATTTTATGATTACTCGAAAAATGGATTAGCATACCTGATGTGCCAAAAAAGCAAAGTGTTTTGACAAGTCAATGGACACAAAGCTATTGTGGAGAACCATCATAGTATATCCATTGAGAGCCTGCGATTTGATCGCGGAGGCAAGTGCCTGTCTGAGGAATGCATGGCATACTGATCAGAGATTGGGATTTGATCCCAAATGACTACACCATACACTCTTGTGTAGAAATGGTGTGTCGGAAATTAAGAAATGGAACTCTTATAGAAATAGTAAAGCCATGAGTTATACGGAACTACCTGTGTTCTATGGATATGTTTGGAAACAACGGCGCATTCAAATGCGGTTGTAGAATATCCTAGAAGAACAAAAGATGTGTGTTCAATAGTACTATGAACCAGAAGGACGTTATAAGTTCTAACGCCCGGTTCTTAGAGGAATACTATTAGATGAACTACAAGCCCAAAGTGACGTAATACTTTGAATGAGAGAAAGCGATAAGGACTGGGAACCAGCCGAACCGAGTAGCGGTACACCACTAACTGCACCTACTGTTATTACTGTTTAGACACCGGAATGCTGTTGTAGTGGGAGGTTGTGGATCAACCGGAGGTATTCATAAGACTAGGAGAGTTTTCGGACTCTGGACCTAGTATACATGAAATCAATCCCTGGATCTACATGAAGGCAGTACTAGATCTAAATGTGCCTTCTTGGAAAGCAATAAGGATTATTGCTAAGAGGCGAGATCATTTAGAGTACAAGCTTAGTTGATCCATTTATGGATTGAAACAAAGCATTGAGTTCGTGGTACTTGCAAATTGATGAGATAGTCCATTTTATGGATTCATCAAAGCATAGACGAATCGTGTGTATTGGAAACGTGATGGAAACAAGGTGGTGTTTCTCGGGTTTTATGTAGATAACATTTTATCATTGGCAACAATGTAAGGATGTAATCAGACATGAAATGATGGTTGTCTGGATAAATCATGATGAAAGATATAGGAAGAAGTTGGACATGTTCTTGAGATCTTGGATCTCTAGGAAAGAACATTGTACTTCTCCTGGACATCTTACATATATATGATTATGGTTCGTTTTAACATGCAAGATTCTGAGAAAGGTTCGTTACCTTTCAGATACGGAATGCATCTATCTAAGGATATGTGTTTTGGAACACAAAAGGAGATAGAAGCAATGAAAGCAGTTTCCTACACTTTGAGTGTGGAAAGCTCGATGAATGCATTGTTGAAAACGAGAACATGATATCGGCTATGCGGTCAGCATAGTGGGAGGATATCAAGGTAATCCTAGAAAGGAATACTCGACTGCGGTAATGAACATTTTAAGTACTTTCGAAGTACTAGAAACTATGTTCTGGATTACGGAGCAGACGAGCATTTCCTTTGGATTACATTCTCTTAGATTTCTAATCAAATGTGGACCGGTGAAAGTCGATATCAGGCTATGTGTTTCACTATTGAAGGAGAAGGAGTTTTAACATGGAAGAGTGAAAAGCACGATGTTTTTCGGACTCTGCCATGAGCAACCAAATAGCGGCCTCAGAGGCAGCGGAAGTTTTGGTATAGCTCCGGGATAATCTCTGGGACTTAGATGTGATTCTTAATTTGCCAAAGGCTATGTAAATAGCGGTGCGATGGCAAATGGTAAGAAATCACAAGTCCATAAGTGTAAGATAACACATAGAGCAAGTACCACCTGATACGAATCATCTTCAGGGAAGACGACGCTGTAGTCACCAAGATAACTTCAGAGCGGCAACCTAGATTGCTCATTCACATGGTACTTCTTGGAAGTACAGTTTAAGCACGTGATGAGTATGGGAGTCGGGAGTTTGGAGGAAATGACTAGACCTTAGTACAAGTGGGAGATTGTTGGAGTTGTGTACTTAATGTCTAGATTTAAGTAACGGAAACTCCCGATCCATTGCCATTAATCTATTTAATTAAATAAACAATTATTTGCGTTTAATTATTTATAATTAAATATATGCAAATTATAGTCCTAGATTATATACGTTGTAGTTAGTATGGTGTGCGACGTCACACGGAAGATCATACTATCGGTTACTCGTATATAATCGAACAGTTGCTCACGACCTAGATGGACACGGACCAATCCATCGGTATAGTCGTTGTATGAGGGAGAAAATAATCTGTCTTGATTATTTTATCATACTTGTACACTTGGTGTATTGGGCGGATCGCTTGAGATTTATCGATTAGGATTGCCTTGGATAATCGATTTAAATCTCAGTGTATTTTATTCTTAATCCCCGATACTATTGCGGGTGTGTATATTTAATATAAGTGACTTTGATTTTCCAAAGGAATTGACCGGTTTAATTACTGGGTCAATTACCGGTTAAGTTGGGTCACTATATTTTATATATGACATGCCGTGAATACTTGACGGGAAAGTGTATCCCGGAAGGGTTGATAATATCCCCGAGATGAGTTCATAAGGAATTATGATTCTGAGATCCCTGAGCTTGATTTTGAGCACCCTGGTTCCTCACAAAGTCAGGGATGTACCTATGATATGATGGAGTTATATTCTAAATGTCTAGTTTAGTGACAATATGGAACTCCTTATCTGTGTTTTATTATCTATTAATCAAACAGTCTGCATTTTGTTTACATACACTCTATGCCATAGTCCTAGATATATACGTTGTAGACAGTATGGCGTGAGGAGACACGCGGAAGATCATACTGTCGGTTACTCGTATGTTATCGAACAGTAGCTCACGACTTAGATGGACAGGGACAATCCATCGGTACGTCGTTGTGTGACTGGTAGATAGTCGGTCTTGACTATCATGTTACACTCGTACACTTGGTGTATTGAGCAGGACCACGGGAGGGCGTTCGATTTATACTAATCGAAGTAATCGAACTAGACCTCAGATATTACGGATATACGAATTCCTAATCCCTATATAATTATAGGTGCGTGTGTCCAATTCTCGGTTCTTTAACTTGCCAATGAGTGAGACTAATTGATTAGTCGAGATTCTCGGTAAATTGGGAATCGTAATTGTACGCACGACATGCTATAGATTATAGACAGGAAACCGTGTCCCATTTATTGGGTTGATTACGTCCCCGAGATGAGCTCATAAAGTTTATCATGTAAACCCTGCAGGTGGATTTGTTCCACATGATAATAAGGATGAGTAGTACTAGTCTCGGATAATAAGAAACGAATTAATTTAATTATTAGTAATTAAATAAATTCGTGGACGTTCGATATCTTAAACACGGGGAAAGTCGTATATGTAATTTCGGCGGAAATATTATTGTTGAAATAATATTAAATTAATTTCGGGAATTCAATTATTATTATTTAGTGGAATTAATAATAATTAAAAGTGTAATTAATTAAGGATTTCCTTTTAAGGACTCCGAGTTAATTAATATTGCATTTTAACCCTTAATTAATTTAACCTTGGGTCCCTAGTGTAGCTCTATTTAAACCCCCCCCCCCCCCCTTGCCCTCTCCTAAGACCTACAATTCGCCGCAACATTTTATTTCAGCAGAGAAAAGAATTATTTGCTTAGCGCAATAAAAACTTTTTCTCTGTTAAAATAAAGTTAACGCAATTATATTATTCTCACACTGAGAATAATCAATACGCTGGTCTTGGAAGGAGAGTGCATACAAGGACGAACCCAGCGGATCGTTGACCACACAACGGCTGGAGTCGGGCAGAGTCATACACTAGAAGCGTCTAAGGTCTCAACAATCGACCGAGAGGTATGAGATCGAATTCTCTATTCCGCAATTTTATTCGATCTAATTTCTCGTTGATCATACATGAACGTAGATCGGGTTCCGGGGTTGTGGGTTGTATTTCTCGACTACTGGGGGTTCTAGGACCTTCGGATCGGTAGTCGGATGAGAAAAAACGACCCGGAAACGAGCCCGGAACAACAACGTCGTGTTGCTGTTCGCGGACAAAATGGCGGTCGCCAGAGGGCAAACGGCGGTCGCCGTTTGCAGCTCCTCCAGCGACCGCTGGTCTGCATTCGGCGGTCGCCGAATTAGGGCAGACCAGCCCCGTTTCGCGCGGTTGTCCTCCGGGGCAATGGCTGGGCGTGATTCGGGTCACAGACTGTCACCTGAACGAAGTGACGGACGTGGAGGTCGACTGGGATCGTTCGGATGTTCGAGCGATCGAACGAACGCATCCCGGGTAGTCGATTTCCAACAAATGGTATCAGAGCCGGTTTTTGTACGTTCTATGTATCGTTTGCGAGATTTGTTTTGCAGGATCACCCGATTATTATGGTCATGTTTATTGTACTGTATGTTGTGGTGTGTTAAACTCTCGGGATTGTCGAGATTTTTGTTTTACAACGTTGCTTGTTTGTAATAGTTAAAACGACGGGTTGAGTCGTTTAGGATTTTACGTTTTTCGTGTTTTCGTTTATCCGGATGTATAGGATCGATCAACCTGTATAGGATCGATGCCAGAAGTAGTTAGTTTACATGTGTAATGTTGCTGCTGCTTGGTGAATCGAGAGGAGATCGAAGGCCGGACGAACGAGGGTCGAGAAGTCGAACCCGCGGCTGCTGAAGGGCAAACGGCGGTCGCCGTTTCTTAAACGGCGGTCGCCGTTTCGCTGGACTTCGGGCAGCAGCTCTGCGGGGGTTCGACAGACACCACAGATCACTCGTCGAGGCCCGGGATGATACTCCAGTGGGAGGGGTTCGTCTCTTGGCACTTAGACGAGTCGGTGGTGGATCGAGACCTAGACGAGCAACGAGACGAAGATCCGAGAAGACGTGCATCGAAGCATTTTTAAAGGCCATAATAATCGGGCCACGTTAAATGATTTCTATGTGTTTACGTGCTTTATTATGCTTTAATTTTATATGCATGTGAATGTTATCCCTTTCGTAAAAACTAAGTGGGAGAGGGATTGTAAACAATCCCGCGGTCTCCATTCTCTGTTTTGATGGTGATGTGTGTCGCTTACGAGTTGGCTTAAGTGTCATCCTCCCTATCGGATAAAGTGGACACACGGATATCACTGGATCAAAATTCGAATTCAATTCCATTTATAGAATTGAACACTTAAGTTTTTCAAAGCAAATGCCTAATCTGTCTTTCAAAGACTAAGTTCAACTCGACTCATTCTCACCCCGGGGAGTGGAATGGAGCCAAAGCGCTTGCTTATGTCGATGACACAGATTAGAGACATTCGAGTCATTTGATGACTAGATCGATTGTCTGGTTGGCTCCCTCACTTTGTGAGAGATAGGGCTCAATTGCATGATTGATCGCTGGTTAGAAACTTCGAGTTTCACTTACGAGATATCAAGCTTTGATTAACGAAATTGTGAAATTTATTAAATGGAATTCAATTAACAAAGTTGTTTGTTTAGTAAACGTCCACACTATCGTGGCTTACTAGACGGAAACGGAACTTTGGGTTAATTGAGGCTCGACAGTTATAGGAAATCGTAAAGGGACCGCATGTCAACGTAAACGTCCACACTAACGTGGCTTGCGGTGGATATGTAGTTCCCGAGCGGTTAACTTAGTACTGAGAAATGGTATACACTTAGGTACGCTTTACAGTATCCTCCCCATCGGAGTCACTGCTGTAATGATGTACGACCGAAGTAAAAGTCCAGTTATAAAATCGTTTGGACTAGTATACGTCCACATGAACGTGGCATGTTGGTCTGATGGGATTTTAGGATTAATTGGTAAATTTAATGATATTAATTAAGGGAGTTAATATCGAATTAAATTTGACGGTTTGATTTGTCTCTTTTATAGATATGGCACTCAACCCACTGTTTGTGATACTAAAAGAAAACAAACTCACTGGTCCAAATTATGTTGATTGGAAACGAAATTTGGACATTGTCCTAACTGCTGAGGAGTACAAGTATGTACTCCAGGTCGAATGTCCTGTTGCACCAACTGAAACATCCACTCCTGAGGAAAAGGAAGCTCATCGGAAGTGGGTCAAGGCTGATCAGATGGCGCGGTGCTACATTTTGGCATCTATGTCAATTGTGCTGCAACATCAGCATGAAGCCATGGACACTGCCTATGATATGATGCTTAACCTCAAGGAGATGTTTGGTAGTCAGGACAGGGCAGCCAGGCAAGATGCTATGAGGAAACTCATGACGGCCACTATGTCCGAAGGAACGCCCGTGAGGGATCACGTTCTTAGGATGATAGGCTATCTGACTGAGATAGAGATTATGGGAGGAGCTATCGATGGGGAAACCCAGATCGATATAGTGCTCCAGTCTCTGCCTAGGAGTTTTGAGCAGTTCCGCCTGAACTATAACATGAACAAGAGGTTATATAGGTTGGCGGAACTCCTGACTGAACTTCAGGCGGCAGAGGGAATCTTTAAGAACTCTCAAGCACTTGTGGCTGTGAAATCGACTCTTCCTCGCCCTTCGGGGATTAAGAAGAAGAAAAAGCAAGGACGGAAACCCAGTGGGCCCAGAGTTGGTGGACCACAGAATGGAGTGAACAGGCCTAAGGGCAAGTGTTTCCGTTGCAAGCAGTCTGGACATTGGAAGTCTAATTGTCCTCTCAGACAAGGAGGTATGAACTTTTCCTTAGTCACTGAAACATGTTTAGCGGTGTTATCCACCGGTACCTGGTGTGTGGATACGGGAGCCACTGATCATGTCTGCAATTCTTTGCAGGGGTTCCAGGAAACCCGACGGCTTAGAGAGGGAGAGATCACCATCTACATGGGCAACGCTACGAAAGTGGCGGCGGTTGCAGTGGGAGATGTTCATTTATCTTTTAATAATAATGTTTTGGTATTGAATAATTGTCTTTATGTACCGGATTTTAGAAAGAACCTTTTTTCGGTTTCTAAGTTGGTTTTGAATGGATATTCAGTTTCTTTTGATAATTCTGTGATTGTCAAAAAGAATGGTGATTATATCTGTTCTGGTGCATTGATAGGCAACTTATATATACTGAATCCTAATTATTCCACGATGCAACGAGTAGAGTCGTATAACACATCTAGTACCAATAAGAGAAAGGAGCCTTCTAGGATGAATCAAAAGTACTTATGGCATCTAAGGCTAGGTCATATTAACTTGGGCAGAATTCAAAGGTTGATAACTGATGGAATACTCAGTGATGTGAAAGATGAGGACTTTCCAACCTGCGAATCATGCCTGGAAGGAAAAATGACCAAGCGACCCTTTAGTGATAAGGGGTATAGATCCAAGGAAGTACTGGAATTGATTCACTCTGATTTGTGCGGGCCTTTATCTGTCCAAGCGAGAGGAGGTTACGAATATTTTGTAACCTTCACTGATGATTACTCAAGGTATGGTTTTATATACCTGATGCGCCGCAAGAGCGAGTGCTTTGACAAGTTCAAGGAGTACAAAGCTCTTGTGGAGAACCTTCATGGTAAAACCATAAAGACTCTACGATCTGATCGTGGAGGAGAGTACCTCTCGGGAGAGTTTAAGGCGTACTTATCGGAGAATGGGATTGACTCCCAGATGACTGCACCATACACGCCCCAGCAGAATGGTGTAGCAGAAAGAAGGAATAGGACTCTTATGGAAATGGTAAGATCTATGATGAGTTAATCAGAACTACCAGTTTCGTTCTGGGGATATGCCTTGGAAACAGCGGCTTATATCTTGAACTTAGTTCCTTCCAAATCAGTCCCTAAGACACCCTCGGAATTGTGGACCGGGCGTAAGCCAAACTTGAAACACATTCGGATCTGGGGTTGTCCAGCACATGTGCTGAAGCACGGGGCACATAAGTTGGAGTCACGTTCAGATATTCGGTTGTTTATAGGATATCCTAGAGGAACGAAAGGTGGTCTATTTTATAGTCCTAAGGACCAGAAGATCGTTGTTAGCACCAACGCTCGGTTCTTGGAAGAGGATTATATAATGGACCACAAGCCCAATAGTGATATAATACTCAACGAACTGAGAGGGAACGATCAAGGCTTAGATCCAACCCAACTGGGTGATACGCCACCACAGTCTGCACCTGTAGTTACTGAGGTTACACCGGAGCGTCGTCGTAGTGGGAGGGTTGTTCGACAACCCGACAGGTTCATGTTTATAGGAGAGTCTTCGGACTTGTTACCTGGAGAACATGAAGCCGATCCCTGGACCTACGACGAGGCGCTTAAAGATCAAGATGCTCAGTCTTGGCAAAAGGCGATGAAATCTGAGATTGAATCTATGGATTCAAATCAGGTCTGGGATCTTGTAGCACCGCCCAAAGGTGTAAAAGTCATTGGTTGTAAGTGGGTGTACAAGAGGAAAAGAGGGTCTGACGGGAAGGTGGAAACCTTCAAAGCTAGGCTTGTTGCGAAAGGGTACACTCAGAAAGAAGGGATCGATTATGAGGAAACCTTTTCGCCGGTAGCTATGCTAAATTCAATCCGGATTCTTTTGTCTATAGCATCTCATATGGATTATGAGGTGTGCCAAATGGACGTCAAGACAGCATTCTTGAATGGGAATCTTGACGAGACCATTTATATGAGACAACCAGAGGGTTTCATCAAGAAAGGCCAAGAGCATCTAGTGTGTAAGCTAAAGCGATCCATTTATGGATTGAAGCAAGCTTCTAGATCTTGGAACATGCGGTTTGATGAGGTTATCCAGTCTTATGGATTCATTCAAAGCATGGACGAGTCGTGTGTATACCGGGGAAGTAACAGAAACAGCGTGGCGTTTCTCGTGCTTTATTCAGACGACATTCTTCTAATTGGCAACAATGTGAAGATGTTGTCAGACATAAAGGGATGGTTGTCCAAGCAATTCGATATGAAAGACTTAGGACAAGTAGGGCATGTTCTTGGGATCAAGGTTATACGAGATCGCCAGAAAAGAACATTGAGCTTGTCCCAGGCTTCATATATTGATACGATTCTAGCTCGTTTCAACATGCAGAATTCCAAGAGAGGTTCTCAACCTTTCTGCCATGGAATTCATCTATCTAAGGATATGTGTCCCAAGACACAAAAGGAGATAGATTACATGAAGACGATTCCTTATGCTTCGGCAGTGGGTAGTCTAATGTATGCTATGTTGTGCACGAGACCTGATATATGCTATGCCGTAGGCATGGTAGCAAGATATCAGAGTAACCCTGGACAGGGTCACTGGACTGCTGTAAAGAACATACTTAAGTATCTGCGAAGGACTAGGAATTATGTTCTGAGTTACAAAGCGTCCGAGCTGATTCCTATTGGTTACACAGACTCGGATTTCCAATCTGATAAGGAACAGCGAAAGTCTACATCAGGCTATGTGTTCACATTGGGAGGTGGAGCAGTTTCATGGAGGAGTGTTAAGCAGAAATGCATTTCGGACTCTACCATGGAAGCCGAATATGTAGCAGCCTCTGAGGAAGCTAAAGAATCGGTGTGGCTCCGGAACTTCATCATGGACTTAGATGTGATTCCTAATTTGCCTAGAGCTATCACAATTTATTGTGACAATAGCGGTGCAGTGGCAAATGCGAAGGAACCACGAGCCCACAATGCGAGTAAACACATAGATCGCAAGTACCACCTGATTAGAGACATCGTCAAGAGTGGCGATGCGGTTGTCACCAAGATTACATCAGCGGATAACCTGGCAGACCCCTTTACGAAGGCACTTCCAGCGGAAGCGTTCAAGAGACACGTGAAGGGGATGGGTATCGGATGTATGGGAGAGGGCAACTAGACTTTTAGTATAAGTGGGAGATTGATAGAGTTATATTCTAAATTTCTAGTTTAGTGACAATATGGAACTCCTTATCTGTGTTTTATTATCTATTAATCAAACAGTCTGCATTTTGTTTACATACACTCTATGCCATAGTCCTAGATATATACGTTGTAGACAGTATGGCGTGAGGAGACACGCGGAAGATCATACTGTCGGTTACTCGTATGTTATCGAACAGTAGCTCACGACTTAGATAGACAGGGACAATCCATCGGTACGTCGTTGTGTGACTGGTAGATAGTCGGTCTTGACTATCATGTTACACTCGTACACTTGGTGTATTGAGCAGGACCACGGGAGGGCGTTCGATTTATACTAATCGCTGTAATCGAACTAGACCTCAGATATTACGGATATACGAATTCCTAATCCCTATATAATTATAGGTGCGTGTGTCCAATTCTCGGTTCTTTAACTTGCCAATGAGTGAGACTAATTGATTAGTCGAGATTCTCGGTAAATTGGGAATCGTAATTGTACGCACGACATGCTATAGATTATAGACAGGAAACCGTGTCCCGTTTATTGGGTTGATTACGTCCCCGAGATGAGCTCATAAAGTTTATCATGTAAACCCTGCAGGTGGATTTGTTCCACATAATAATAAGGATGAGTGGTACTAGTCTCGGATAATAAGAAACGAATTAATTTAATTATTAGTAATTAAATAAATTCGTGGACGTTCGATATCTTAAACACGGGGAAAGTCGTATATGTAATTTCGGCGGAAATATTATTGTTGAAATAATATTAAATTAATTTCGGGAATTCAATTATTATTATTTAGTGGAATTAATAATAATTAAAAGTGTAATTAATTAAGGATTTCCTTTTAAGGACTCCGAGTTAATTAATATTGCATTTTAGCCCTTAATTAATTTAACCTTGGGTCCCTAGTGTAGCTCTATTTAAACCCCCCCCCCCCCTTGCCCTCTCCTAAGACCTACAATTCGCCGCAACATTTTATTTCAGCAGAGAAAAGAATTATTTGCTTAGCGCAATAAAAACTTTTTCTCTGTTAAAATAAAGTTAACGCAATTATATTATTCTCACACTGAGAATAATCAATACGCTGGTCTTGGAAGGAGAGTGCAGACAAGGACGAACCCAGCGCATCGTTGCCCACACAACGGCTGGAGTCGGGCAGAGTCATACACTAGAAGCGTCTAAGGTCTCAACAATCGACCGAGAGGTATGAGATCGAATTCTCTATTCCGCAATTTTATTCGATCTAATTTCTCGTTGATCATACATGAACGTAGATCGGGTTCCGGGGTTGTATTTCTCGACTACTGGGGGTTCTAGGACCTTCGGATCGGTAGTCGGATGAGAAAAAACGATCCGGAAACGAGCCCGGAACAGCAACGTCGTGTTGCTGTTCGCGGACAAAACGGCGGTCGCCAGAGGGCAAACGGCGGTCGCCGTTTGCAGCTCCTCCAGCGACCGCTGGTCTACATTCGGCGGTCGCCAAATTAGGGCAGACCAGCCCCGTTTCGCGCGGTTGTCCTCTGGGGCGATGGCTGGGCGTGATTCGGGTCACGGGCTGTCACGTGAACGAAGTGACGGACGTGGAGGTCGACTGGGATCGTTCGGATGTTCGAGCGATCGAACGAACGCATCCCGGGTAGTCTATTTCCAACATGATAACACTTTTCAGCAGTGTGGTTAGAATAATCACAAATTTGACAAAAAGTTTTATTCTCATTGCTGGTTCTTCCACCCCTTCCTCTACCATTTGTGCCTCTGCCTCTGCCATTTGAGTTCCCCCTTCCTCTATTTGATTGAGAGCCATCTGAACTCCTGCCTCCTTTCTGGTAGCTCAGATTTGCATTGGGAAGAGAGTTTGCTGTAGAGCTAGCTTCAAGCCTGCTTTCATAGGTGAGAAGCAGCGAGGTAATGTCCTTCATGGTAAACATGTCTCCTTTGGCAGTAACAGTTATAACAACCGCATCATATTCACTACCAAGCCCACCAAGAGCATACATCACCTGATCTAACTCAGAAATCCTCTCACCTGCACTCATCAAGGCATCACAACAGGATTTAACCTTATTGAGGTATTCCCTCATACTCATACCTCTCTTCTTGAGGTTCTGAAGCTCCATCCTATACTGCATCTTTCTGGCAGTGGTTTGACTGGAGAAATTGGTGTTTAGGGTTTCCCAGATTTGATGTGTGGTGTTTAGACCAACCACTGAGATGAGGATGGGTTCTGAAAGAGATGACAGTATCCAGCTCGTGAGAAGCTGATCTTGTCTTTGCCAAGGACCATATTTGGGGTTGAGGTAAACACTGCCGTCTTCTTCTTCGGCTAGATATTTTCTTGGCTCCGGCTGCGAGCCATCAATGAAAGATTCAAGACCATGGCCTCTAATGGCTGCCAGCACTTGTTGCCTCCAGATAAGGAAGTTGTTGTCATTCAGCTTTATGGAGATGAGCCGATGACTTAGCTGAACCGGAGTGGTCAAATCTTGAGATTCTTAATCCGCCATTTACACCTGTTAAAGCGTGGCTAGGATCTGTCAAAGAACAGACATTTTTAGAGCTCTGGTACCATAATAAGAAAGCAAAAAATGAATATGCAGAAAGTAGGGTTTGTGTGTTTTCTCAAAGAACAACATTCATTGATTACAAGTCATGCCAAAGCGGCAGATTCGAGGAGCTATATATAGCAACTCTGCTAAATACAAAAACCCTAGCTGCATATTTATTTAACCTATTAAAAGGGTTTTAAAAAGCGTAAAAGAAGTGATTAAAAGACTTCAGCTGAGCCACGTGAATCGCCCGTGCCTCATAAGGGTATAAATGAGAATGCACGTTCCATAGCAAAACGACGCCGTATCCATGCAATTAGGTCAACTGAAATTGGGGCTTCAATTAGGGAAGCAAATTTGGGGAAATTGAGACCTAATTACATCTCTGTTTATCACTAAGGTTTCGGCAGGGGAAACGGAGTGTAAAATCCTAGGAAACCCACGGCCGGGAGAGCAACCAGTCAAAACGAAATTTAGCTCCCTTAAATCG
This sequence comes from Euphrasia confusa, assembly GCA_954870475.1. Taxonomy (NCBI): domain Eukaryota; kingdom Viridiplantae; phylum Streptophyta; class Magnoliopsida; order Lamiales; family Orobanchaceae; genus Euphrasia; species Euphrasia confusa. The sequence continues at coordinate 16,728,328 of OX940968.1, forward strand.
TCAACTGAGTTATTAAGGAATAAGAAGGGAGCTTCTCGATTTCCATTTGCGCATAATGAGAATAAAAATAAAGATCTGGGAAAAATAAAAACATGCAGGTTGATGTTCTTGCTGCGACTTCGGGGAACCCGGTTTTCGATCGTGAGGAGGTGTCTTTTTTGATTAATTCGGTGTTCGTCTCCAGCCAAACGCAACCTACGAATTTGAATTTGAATTTGAATTCAAATCCTATAATTCAGTTTCCTTTGGAAGGGCGGTTGACCAGTGATTTTCCTTTAGAAAACTCCAAGAAATTAGGAGGTGATGAGGACTCCTTATTTTGCATGCATGTGGGCACTAATGCGGATGATTTCATGGATACAAATATGGTAACATTGAAAGCCAATTCAAAACCTATTAAGTCACGTGTGATCTATAAATATATAATTTCAGGATCTACTAATGCCACGTGGACCAATAGAAAAATTATGTTCACACTATAAATTATAAATAAATAAAATTATAAATTATAAATAGTAATATTATTAAAAATATTTAAATTATTATATATAAATTATAAATAATAATTTGAAATTATATATTTTTGGTAATAATAATTAATCATCATTTTAAATATATACAATTTTATTTCTTTTCTCAATTTTTTTTATTCTATTAATATTAATTTAATTCCAATTGATCGTATCTCATAAAAATCAATCTTTTTCTAAACATTGATCAATTTTTTTAAGTATATTATTTTCTTTTGCTATAATCTGGCTTCTTATGTCCTTTTTTTTATTTTTCTGAACATTGAATCGATTTACATGTATACGTTCTTCTATTCATTCATTTTTTTCTCGATTTTTTTAAATTAATTATATATATATTTTTTTTAATTTTTAGTTTATCCCTTATTCTGTTAAATTTGTTTTCCAGGTTAATATAAGTTATATTAATAGAAATTATATTAATATATTAATATACTTTCTATTTCTCTTATCAATTTTTTTTTATATTCTATTAATATTAATTTAATTCCAATTAATCGTATCTCATAAAAATTGATCTCCTCCTATTCTCTAATCCACCGGAATTGATTTCCATTTATTTTGATTTTTCCCCCACTGATTTTAGGTATTTGTTGGATGCGTTTGACACTCGAGAAATGCAGAAACGAGAAACTCCTCTCCCATCAGATCAGAAGCTCCTCGATCGAGTAGGATATAAATCGAGGGATGTGCCCGAGTAGCAGACACATGTGGGAGATAGACAACAGGTCTCATCCCATGACTAACTTCATAATATTTCAATGAAAATTTTGTCGAAATTCGAACTTTGCGTCGCCGGAAAAGTACACCAAAATCACCACAGACCTTACCACTTCGCTATGGCCCCAAAAGCTTAGATATTATAAATTACATTAAACAAGCCTAATCTTTGAAAATAATAAAAATTTCATAATTGAGATAACGGTGGTTAATAATGAGATTAATACGAGTTTACAAATTTAAGTGAGAGTTCGATTATTAAATAAAATAATTTCTTAGTCCATTAATAAATTTTTGCCAAATACGTTGAAAGATTAAATAAAATTTTAAATTATTTCAAACAAATAAATCACGTGCATCGCACGGGAAGTGATACTAGTTGACCCAATGCAGCTCGAATCTTTTCTGGGAGGGTGCGACTCCAGGTACTATTTTAAATAATTTTAATTCGGATTTGAAAACACCAGAGGGGGACTCAAACCCTGTTATGTCTTGTTCTAATGGAAGTAATTGGAAAGAGGGTAAATCGAACCCTAAACCCAATTTTATGAATGTAATCGGGGAACACCATGTCCATAAACCTACTGAATCACACAGCGGGGTCAAACCGTTTTCTCCGATTGAGTCGAATCCTTATACTGATGTGGATAATACTGAATCTAGGACCGAGTATAAATTTCTCTAGAATCAATCGCCTGTGACTTCCGAAACGCAGGACGCTACCTCTATCACGGATCATACCTTGATGAACCAATTGTTTATTGGAGGTATCAAAATTAACACATCGCAACCTTCTGAGATCGCTGAACCATGGCGTCCACTTAAACGGACCAGAATTTCACTACAGTAATGATAAGTTAATCTAATTGTCCCTCTTTAATTCTTTGTATGCGTTTTACATGTTGTATATTAAGAGTCGGGAGTTACAAAATTAAGATAGCATTTAGTCTATTAGAAGTTAAGTAGTCAGTTTCTTTAATGTTAATGTGTAGGAGTTACGTTTTGTATTTTTCCTATTAAAGAAGAAATATCAGAAATGATGTAGCATCAAGCGCATCACCAAAAATCCTCTCTTGTCATTTGTTTTATATTTTCCATCCTATTATTTGCTTTGAAAACCAACATTTGGTATCAGATCCAAGTTGTTTAAAGCAATGGCCGGTGACGATGGAGATACATCTAAAACAACCTCCAAACCAACGACAAGAGTAGCATCAATCCCGATCCAATACCCAACGTTAAGCGAAACGAACTACGACATATGGGCTGTCAAGATGAAGATAATCTTGCGTTCGCTAGGAGTATGGTCAGTGATTGAAGGTGATGACGAAGACGATGAAAAAGATCAAGGCGCTATGGTAGCCATTTCTCAAGCCGTGCCAGATGACGTGATGATGGCGATCGCGGAGAAGGATACGGCAAAGGAGGCTTGGGACGCACTCAGGGAGATGCGGGTTGGTGAAGATCGTGTCAAGAAGGCACGCGTACAGGTGCTGAAACGGAAACTAAACAAGTTACACATGGAAGAAACAGAGACTATAAATGTGTTTTCCATGAAGCTTACAACTCTGGTGGGTGAGATTCGCTCGTTGGGAACGAAACTCGACGACAATGAAGTTGTTGAAAAATTGTTTAGCGCGGTTCCAGACAAATTTCTCCAAATTATTGGAACGATCGAGCAATTTGGCGATATAGAGAACATGTCGATCTCAGAGGCGATCGGACGTCTTAGAACCTTCGAGGAAGGACTTCAAGGGAGACTCCAATCAAAGGGCAGTGGAGAACAATTACTCCTAACCCAGGCTGAATGGGAATCAAGAAACCAGAAAGCAAAGAAAAATGAAAACTCTAGCAACAACAAAAGAGGAGGATATAACGGGAGAGGACGTGGTCGAGGGCGTGGAAACGGTGGAGGTCTAGGAAATGGTGAACGCACCAACGAAGACCGAAAGCCACGGAACTTCGACATATCCAAGGTTAAGTGTTTCAATTGTAATGAATATGGACACTTCGCCAAAGATTGTCCCAAACCAAACAGAAAAGAGAAGGCCAATCTTGTTACGGCGCAAACCGATTGTTGGAGTTGTATACTTAATGCTTAGATTTAAGTGATATGAACTCCCGATCCATTGCCATTAATCTATTTAATTAAATAAACAATTATTTGCGTTTAATTATTTATAATTAAATATATGCAAATATAGTCCTAGATTATATACGTTGTAGTTAGTATGGTGTGCGTCGTCACACGGAAGATCATACTATCGGTTACTCGTATTTAATCGAACAGTTGCTCACGACCTAGATGGACACGGACCAAGCCATCGGTATAGTCGTTGTATGAGGGAGAAAATAATCGGTCTTGATTATTTTATCATACTTGTACACTTGGTGTATTGGGCAGATCGCTTGAGATTTATCGATTAGGATTGCCTTAGATAATCGATTTAAGTCTCAGTGTATTTTATTCTTAATCCCTGATATTATTGCGGGTGTGTGCATTTAATATTAGTGACTTTGATTTTCCAAAGGAATTGACCGGTTAGTATATTGGGTCAATTACCGGTAAAGATGGGTCACGGTATTTTATATATGACATGCCTGTTGGAAATCGATATCCCGGGGTATCAAAAATTGCGGAACCGATAACCCCGACCGAAATCCCATCGCCGGAAAACCACGAACCATCGGACGGAGCCGGGCTCGACCCGAGCATCGCCGCGGGATGAACCCGCGGCCGAAACCCTAGCCGAGCCCCCACCGGGGCTCGCGATCGCTGCCCTAGCGATCGCTGGGGATGCACGCGCATCCCCGCGGGGCTGTTCGGAACAGCCCCCGGCGGTGAGTCGCCGGTGAGTCCGGCGACTCACCGCCACCGCCGAGGAGGGCGGTGCGCCCAGCGCACCCGCCGCGGCCCAGCCGCGGCTGCCCCCGCGATCGACCAATTGGTCGATCGCATGCCCCGGCGTCCAGCCGGGGCGTCCTCGTGTGGGCCCGCGATCGACGCCCTAGGGCTCGATCGCAACCTCGGCTCCCAGACGAGAGTTCATCTTGACCTTCGCCGGGGATCTCGAATCCCCGTCCCCGAAGTTCATCGTTTTCCCGGATCGTGCGTTCATGCATGTATTACAATTTAATACGCATAAAATCATAGAAGAGGATTTATGATTTTACCTTTGATTCGTTGTGCGGAGAAACAAAATCAAAATTGAAGACCCTTGGATCTTCCCACGTATTCCTTGCACTAGCTTGAACGTCGGGTGGGCGACGATCCTCCAAGCTTATGGATCTCCTTCACGAACTCTCTAGAATATCAAGTATGATAATCTTGTCTTATGATTTGTGAAGACCATGTAGTGCTTTTATAGGCTACGTAGGGGATCTAAAGGAGGTGGAATATTGAGCTTCCAATATTGATGATTAAATTGAGCTCAAGCCCAAATCTATTAATCCCATCAATATTAATTAATTTATTTTCCACTATATAAATTAATTGCACTCCCAATATTAAACCATATTATATCAAATAATATTTCTCCGTTAGTATTATTTATTCCGTGTATTTAAGATTTAAATATCCATGAATAAAACTAATTTATTGCTAATTAATTTATTCATCTCTTATATCCGAGAATAGTACCATTCAACCTTAATTATTGTGCGGAACAAATCCACTCATGAGGTTTACACAATAATTCCTTATGAACTCATCTCGGGGATATTATCAACCCTTACGGGATACACTTTCCCGTCAAGTATGGCATGTCATATATAAAATATAGCGACCCAATTTTACCGGTAATTAACCCAATAATTAAATCGGTTAATTCCTTTGGAAAATCAAAGTCACTTATATTAAATATACACACCCGCAATAGTATCGGGGATTAAGAATAAAATACTCTGAGACTTAAATCAATTATCAACGTCAATCCTAATTGATAAATCTCAAGCGATCCGCCCAATACACCAAGTGTACAAGTGTGATAAAATAATTAAGACAAATTATTTTCTCTCTCACACAACGACTATACCGATAGATTGGTCCGTGTCCATCTAGGTCGTGAGCAACCGTTCGATTAAATACGAGTAACCGATAGTATGATCTTCTGTGTGACGTCGCACACCATACTAACTACAACGTATAGAATCCAGGACTGTATTTTGCATATATTTAATTAATAATAATTAAATGCAAACAATTGTTTATTAATTAAATAGATTAAATGCTATGACCGGGAGTTTACCGATACTTAAATCTAGACATTAAGTACACAACTCCAACATTCTCCCACTTGTACTAAGGTATAGTCATTTCCTCCAAACTCCCGACTCCCATACTCATCACGTGCTTAAATTGTACTTCCAAGAAGTACTATGTGAATGAGCAATCTAGGTTGCCGCTCTGAAGTTATCTTGGTGACTACTGCGTCGTCTCCCCAGACGATGACTCGAATCAGGTGGTACTTGCTCTATGTGTTATCATCACCTTTTTGGACTTATGACTTCTTCCAGTTCATCATGCACCGCTATATACATAGCCTTTGGTGAACTAAGATTCATATCCAAGTCCAGAGGTTATCCCGGAATCTAACCAAAACTTTCGCTGCCTCTGAGGCTGCTTTTCGATTTATGACAGAGTCCGAGAAGCATCATGCTTATCACTCTTTCATCTTAAGGTTCCACCTCTTCCAAAAGTGAACACATAGCCTGATATCGACTTACACTGGTCCTTCTCTGATTCTGGATCTGAGAAAATGTAATTCAAAGAGAATTCGTGTTGCTTCGTAATCCAGTACTTCGAAACTACTTTTACAGCATCCGAATATCTCTTGATGAGATTACTTTGATACCCTCCCACTACGCTAACCGCATAGTTGATATCAGGTTCTTGTCTTTTAACATTGCATTCCTTAAGCTTTCCACACACCAGGGTATAGGAAACCGCTTTGTCTTCATCTATCACCTTTACGTGTTCAAAACACATATCTTTAGATAGATGTATTCTGTAACTGAAAGGAAATAACCTTTCTCAGAATTATGCATGTTTAAAACAAACCATAATCGTATAAGATATCTAGGAGAAGTACAATGTTCTTATCTAGAGATCGAAAGATTCTAAGAACATGATCTAACTTCCTCTTAATCTTATATCTCGATTTATTTAGACAACCAATATTTTATGTCTGACAACACCTTTACATTGTGGCCAATGACAAGGTGTTATCTTCATAAAATTCCGAGAAACACCACCTTGTTTCCATTACGTTTCTAATACACCTTCTTAGTCTATGCCCTTTGATGAATCCATTACATGGACTATCTCATCAATTCGCAAGTACCACGATTCATGGCTTTGTAACAATCCATAAATGGATCTACTAAGCTTGTATTCTAAATGATCTTGCCTCTTCTAAGTAGACACATTTAGATTCAGTACTGCCCTTATGCAGAGCTAGGGATCGATTTCATCTCTACTAGATCCAGAGTTCAAAACTCCTCTAGTCTTATGAAAATCTCTGGTCGCTTAACAACCTCCCACTGCAATGGCGTTCCGGTGTATAACAGTAATAACATTAGGTGAAGTTAGTGGTGCGCCACTACTCGGTTTGGCTGGTTCTCAGTCTCTTCCTATTCCTCTCTTCAAAGTAATTTGTCAGTTAGGGCATTGTAGTTCTTCTAATAGTCTTTTTCTAAGAACCGGGCGATGACGTCCTTCTGGTTCATAGTACTATTGAACATACAATCACTTGTTCTTCTAGGTTATCCTAAAACCACATTGAATGTGCCGTTGTTTCCAGGAGTATCCATAGAACATAGGTAGTTCCGAACAAATTTGTCCTTTTTACTATTAGAATTCCATTTCTTATTTTCGACACACCATTTCTACACGTGAGTGTATGGTGTAGTCCTTTGAGACTTAATCCCAATCTTTGATTTATGCTATGTGTTATTTGGATAGGTGGTAGCCTCCGCGAACAAGTCGCAGGCTTCTAATGGATATACTTTGATGGTTCCCCACAATAGTTTTGTGTCCATTGACTAGTCAAAACACCTTGCTTTTATGGCACATCAAGTATTCTAATTCATCTTTGAGTATTCTTAAAGAACTACTCATACCTTTCTAATTACACATATCTTCGCATCTATCAATCATAAATCAATTTCAATACTTGTCCGAATTCTATCCTTTATCCAGAAAGGTTAGCTTAGTTGTATTATCTTCCAAATTCAATTCTTAGGTCGGAAGGTCCATTCCTTCAACTATAATTGATCAAATCAATTTCAACCTTTGAATCTTATTTGAATAAATACTACTAATTACAAGAATTCACAAGTATAATGATTCAACAAAGAAATACATCTAATCAGTAAAATAAGTTATATAACGGTTTGTTGCATCGTGCTAGACTAAGGATTTATCTTTCATATATTGCTATCTAATGTACCAGAATAGATAACACCATTATTTCTTATCCAAACCATCAAATGATTAAAGAAATAAAATATCCATTCATTGATAATAGAAAACCAGAACAAAAGTTCTTTCTAAAATAAAAGGGTACATAAAACAATAAATTTGAAATGAAATCCTATAACTACTTAAAGCAGATAAAATGTCTTCCACTGCAACTGCTGCCTCCTCTACAGCTTTGCCCATGTAGACACGAACTCTTCTTCTCTAAGTCGCTGGGTTTTCTGGAACCCCTGCATTCAAAATGCACATACACTCAGTGGTTCCATATCTACACACCAGATTTCTGGTAGATAATACCGCTGACTATGTTTTTATGACTAAAGAAAAATTCGTACCTTTGAGAGGACATTCAGACTTCCAGTGTCCAGACTTGTTGCATCGGAAGCACTTGCCCCTTGGCTTGTTAGCCCCCACTCGTGGTCCATTCCTCTTGGCACCACTGGGTTTCCAGGCTTGCTTTTCTTGCCCCTACCTCCAAAAGCTTTCAAGCTTTTGGACTTGGTAGCTACAAGCGCTTGAGACTTGCCCTTCTTGTAGATCCCCTCTGCCGCCTTCAGTTCAGTCAGGAGTTGCGCAAGAGTATAAGATAGTTTACCCATATTATAACTCATACGGAACTGCTCAAAACTAGGGGTCAGAGACTGGAGTATGATGTCGACTTGCGTCTCACCATCAATCTGAGCTCCTAGGACCTCCAATTCATTCAACAGACTCATCATCTTAAGAACGTGCTCCCCAACGGGCGTTCCTTCAGACTGAGTAGTTGACATGAGGACTCTCATGGCTTCTTGTCTAGCCGCACGGTCTTGATGCCCAAACATCTCCTTGAGGTTGAACAACATATCCTCGACAGTGTCCATCGACTCATGTTGGGTTTGGAGTACATTTGACATAGAAGCCAAAATATAGCACCTAGCCATTTCATCAGCCTTTGTCCACTTCCTATATGCCGCTCTTTCCTCATCAGTTGCGGCAGCCGTGGGTTCGACAGGGCATGGCTCATAGAGTACAAACTTGTACTCTTCGGCAGTCAGGACAATGTCCAAATTTCTCTTCCAATCAATGTAATTGGGACCGGTGAGTTTATTCTGCTTGAGTATCACAGAAAGTGGATTCATAGCTATTCTCTAAACCTATAAGCACATATAAACAAACAATCAATTTAATGTCCGATATTATCTCCCTCAAATAATATCATTAAATTACTAATCACATCTAAAATCCCATCAGGTAAGGCAAGCCACGATAGTGTGGACGTTTACCCACCCAAATGATTTCGCAATTAGATTTGCTTCGGTCGTACATCATCAATAGCGTTACTTCGATGGGAAGAATACTATGAAGCGCACCTAAGTGTAAACCATTACTGGAGTAACGGCATTGTTAGAGTTGTGTACTTAATGTCTAGATTTAAGTAACGGTAACTCCCGATCATAGCATTTAATCTACTAAAGGAACGATCGTTTGCTTTTAATTATTTGATAATTAAATATATGCAAATATAGTCCTAGATTATATATGTTGTAGTTAATATGGTGTGCGACGTCACACAGAAGATCATACTATCGGTTACTCGTATTTAATCGAACAGTTGCTCACGACCTAGATGGACACGGACCAAGCCATCAGTATAGTCGTTGTGTGAGAGAGAAAATAATTTGTCTTAATTATTTTATCACACTTGTACACTTGGTGTATTGGGCGGATCGCTTGAGATTTATCAATTAGGATTGCCTATGATAATTGATTTATGTTTTAGAGTATTTTATTCTTAATCCCCGATACTATTGCGGGTGTGTATATTTAGTATCAGTGGCTTTGATTTTCCAAAGGAATGTCCGGTTTAATTATTGGGACAATTACCGGTAAAGTTGGGTCACTATATTTTATATATGACACGCCGTGAATACTTGACGGGAAAGTGTATCCCGGAAGGGTTGATAATATCCCCGAGATGAGTTCATAAGGAATTATTATGCAAACCCTGCAGGTGGAATTTATTCCGCATAATAATTAAGGTTGAATGGTACTAGTCTCGGATTCAAGAGATGAATAAATTAATTAGCAATAAATTAATTTTATTCATGGATATTTATATCTTAAATACACGGAATAAATAATACTACCGGAGAAATATTATTTGATATAATATGGTTTAATATTGGGAGTGCAATTAATTTATATAGTGGAAAATAAATTAATTAATATAATGGATTAATAGATTTGGGCTTGGGGCTCAATTTAATCATTAATATTGGGAGCAAAATATTCCACCTCCTTTTGATCCCTTACGTAGCCTATAAAAGCACTACATGGTCTTCACAATTCTAACCTACGCCAATCATAAGATTATCATACTTGATATTCTAGAGAGTTCGTGAAGGAGATCCATAGGAGTTCGGAGGATCGTCGCCCACACGACGTTCGAACGAAGTGCAAGGAATACGTGGGAAGATCTGAAGGTTTTCAATCCATCTCGTTTCTCCGCACAACGAGACGTAGGTATAATCGTAAACCCCCTCTTTCGATTATATGTTTTTAATCGTGATATATACATGAACGCACGATCCGAGAAACGTACGAACTTCGGGGACGGGGATTCGAGATCCCCGGCGAAGATCGAGAAACCCTCGATGGGATCGAGGGTGGCGGTCGAGCCTTAGGGCTTCGACCGCCGGCGTGCGCGCAAAGGAAGCCCCGGCTGGACGCCGGGGCATGCGATCGACCTTGGGTCGATCGCCGGGGATGCCACGGGCTTGTGCCATGGCGGATTCCCGCCACCTCGACGGTGGCGTGCGCAAGAGGAGGCCCCGGCTGAAGCCGGGGCGAGCGATCGATCACGCGATCGATCGCCGGGGCAAGCCGCGGTGGTCAGCTGGGCTGACCGCCCCTCTCGGTGGCGACGGCGGTGAAGTCGCCGGACTCACCGCCACCCGGGGGCTGCCGGAGCAGCCCCATGCGATCGCCATGCACGGCGATCGCGAACCCCAGCCGCGATGGGGTTCGGCTAGGGTTTAGCCGCGGGTTCATCTCGCGGCGATGCTCTTGTCGAGCCCGGCTTCGCGTGGTGTTCGTGATCGTGTTTCCGGCGACGGGATTTCGGTCGGGTTGTCGGTTCCGCATATTTTTGATAACCCGGGATATCGATTCCCAACAATTGGTATCAGAGCGTTGGTTTCGTGTTCATGTATATGTTCGATTATTGTTCTACCTTGCAGGATTTCCGGCTATCATGGTTTAATTTTTCGTTAATTATTTTACCATGATTATTCGTTTATTAAACTCTCGGATATGTCGAGATTCGTTTTGTGTGGATGAATGCTTGTAATAGTAAAAATTCGGGGGTTGACCGAATTTAGGATTTATTATTATTGTTCTATGTTTTCCGGAAAATGTATATGGTCGATTTCATGTATAGAATCGATACCGGAATTGTAATTTAAATTATTGTAATTTATTTACGTTGGTTCGATGTTGAGACGATCGTCGGAAGACGAAGGTGTGACGAAGAAGACGATGGACGAAGGGGCCGATCATCCCCATGATCGACCCCATGGATCGATCGAAGGCTAAGGGCCGGGGCTCGACTGCCCTAGCCGCGCGCTGCCGCCGGTTCGGTGGCTGGGCGGCGGCTCCTCCTCGGTGGCCGGACGATCGATCGATGGTAGTGGGTGGCGCGGGGACTCCCAACCCGTGCTACTCCTACCATAATCCGACTTTCCTAATTAATTCGGTTTTCCTATTTGAGTGTTCTTATTTTTAGGAACTCTCATGGAATAGGAAAAGAATTAAATTGGAATTAATTTATTTCCTATTTGATTATTCCTATTCATGGGAATTTTCAATAGATGGAAATTAATTAATTATGGAAAGTAGAAGAGTCCTAATTTATTTTATTTCCTTATTCTATTATAGAAGTCTTCTAGAATATTCCAAGTTTGACTTGGATGGGATTCTAAAGATTTAATAGAATTAGATAGGAAAAGAAAAATAAATAGAAATATTAATAATGTTTAATTTTATTTTTGATATATTCAATTGACTTAATTTTCGAATTAAGTAACTTTTGGATTAATTGAAAATAAATAGATTTAAATATTGAGATTAATATTCTCGTCACATGGAGCATTCAAAAACGAAGACTGAAGACTAGAAGATGCGTACGGAGATGGAATAAAGCCATGATAGTCGGAAAATAATTTTCTAGTATTATTTTGACTATGTGCTATACATATTTATGTGCTTTATTACATGTATGCATGCTTATGTGTTTAATTATGCATTAGATAGCGTATCCCTTTATTGTAAAAAGCTAAGTGGGAGAGGGAATGGAAACATTCCCATGGTCTCCATTACTGTTCTCTTGGTAACTCTTATGGACTTTTGAAGTTCGTATAGACGAGTTATTAGAGGAGAATTCTTCTAATTCCTTTTACGAGAAACATTGATTAAGTTTATCAAACAATGCCTAATTTGTCTTTCTGAAGCTGACTTCAAGTCGACTCATTCTCACCCCGGGGAGTGGAATGGAGCCAAAGCCACTTGGTCATGTGGATGACACAAATTAGAGACCTTCGTACCATTTCTTGAAATGGATCGATTGTCTGCTCGGCTCCCTCATCTAATGAGAGATAGGGTTGTTCGCATGGTGAATCACTGGTTAGAAACTTCGAGTTTCACTTATGATTCCCCGCGTCTTGATTTACAAAATCAAATGGATCAAGTAATTGGGAGTCAATTATAAAGATCTTTTGGTGTGGTAAACGTCCACACAAACGTGGTTTGCTATACTGAATGGGATCTTGGAATAATTGATGTAGACAGTTATAGGGAATTGTGAAGGATTGTGAGTTATCGTAAACGTCCACACAAACGTGGCTTGCGGTGACGTATCGATTCCAAACGATTCACCTTAGTACTGAGTAATGGTTTACACTTAGGTACGCTTTATAGTATTCTTCCCAACGAAGTAACGTTATAATGATGTACGACCGAAGTAAATCTAATTGTTAAATCATTTGGGTAGGTAAACGTCCACACTAACGTGGCTTGCCTTACCTGATGGGATTTTAGATGTAATTAGTGATTTAATGATATTATTTGAGGGAGATAATATCGGACATTAAATTGATTGTTTGTTTATATGTGCTTATAGGTTTAGAGAATAGCTATGAATCCACTTTCTGTGATACTCATGGAAAATAAACCCACTGGCCCCAATTACATTGATTGGAAGAGAAATTTGGACATTGTCCTGACTGCAGAAGAGTACAAGTTTGTACTCTATGAGCAATGCCCTGCTGAACCCACGGATGCCTCAACTAATGAGGAAAGGGAAGCATATCGGAAGTGGAAAAAGGCTGATGAGATGGCTAGGTGCTATATTTTGGCTTCCATGTCAAATATACTCCAAACCCAACATGAGTCCATGAACACTGCCGATGAAATGCTGTATAACCTCAAGGATATGTTTGGGCACCATGACCGTGCGGCAAGGCAAGAAGCCATGAGAACCCTTATGACAACTACTCAGTCTGAAGGAACGCCCGTTGGGGATCACGTTCTTAAGATGATGAGTTTGTTGAACGAACTTGATATCCTAGGAGCTCAAATTGATGGTGAGACGCAAGTCGACATCATACTCCAGTCTCTGTCCCCTAGTTTTGAGCAGTTTCGTATGAGTTATAACATGGGTAAACTGTCTTATACTCTTGCGCAACTCCTGACTGAACTGAAGGCGGCAGAGGGGATATACAAGAAGGGAAAGTCTCAGGCACTTGTAACTACCAAGTCCAAAGGCTCGAAGGCCATTGGAGGTAGGGGCAAGAAAAAGAAGCATGCCTGGAAACCCAGTGGTGACAAGAATGACCACGAGGAAGGGTTGGAAAGCATAGGGGAAATTGTTTTCGCTGCAAGAAGTCTGGGCACTGGAAGTCTGAATGTCCTCTCAAAGGTACGAATTTTTTCTTTAAGTCGTAAAAATATAGTCAGCGGTATTATCTACCAGAAATCTGGTGTGTAGATATGGAACCACTGACGGTATGTGCATTTTGAATGCAGGGGTTCCAGAAAACCCGACGACTTAGAGAAGAAGAAGTTCGAGTCTACATGGACAAAGCTGTAGAGAGAGCAGCGGTTGCAGTGGAAGACTTTTATCTGTTTTTACTAGCTATAGGATTTCATTTCAAGTTTATTGCTTTATGTACCCTTTTATTTTAGAAAGAACTTTTGTTCTGTTTTTCTATTATTAATGAATGGATATTTTATTTCTTTAATCATTTGATGGTTTGGATAAGAAATAATGGTATTATCTATTCTGGTACATTGGATAGCAATATATGAATGAAGGATCCTAAGTCTACCACGATGCAACAAACCGTTTTATAACTTGTTTTACTTATTAGATACATTTCTTTGTTAAATCATTATACTTGTGAATTCTAAGTAGTATTTATTCAAATAAGGTTCAAAGGTCGAAATTGATTTGATCAATTATAGTTGAAGGAATGGACCTTCCGACCTAAGAACTGAATTTGGAAGGTAATGCAACTAAGCAGGCCTTAATGATAAAGGATGGAATTCGAGCAAGTATTGAGAATGATCAAAGATGATATATGCAGACAAATGTGTACTTAGAAAGGTACGAGTCATTCTTTGAATACTCGAATATGGATTAGAGAACTTGATGTGCCACAATAGCAAAGTGTTTTGACAAGTCAATGGACACAAAGCTATTATGGGGAACCTTCAAAGTTTATCCATTAGAAGCCTGCGATTTGATCGCGGAGGCTATTACCTATCTAAGTAAACACATAGCATGTATCAAACAATGGGATTGGATCCCAAGTGACTACACCATATACTCTTGTATGGAAATGGTGTGTCGGGAAATAAGGAATGAGGTTCTAATAGTAAAAGGTAAAAGGTTATTCGGAACTACCCATGTTCTATGGATACTCTGGGAAAGACAACTACACAGGTTGTAGGATATCCTGGAAGAACAAAAGAATGCACGTTCAATAGTACTATGAACCAGAAGGACGTTTTAACGCCCGATTCTTAGAAGAAGACTATTAGACGAACTGCAAAGCCCGAAGTGACGTAACACCTTATGATGAGAGAAAGAAGACTGAGAACCAGCCGAACCAAGTAATGTTACACCACAAACTGCACCTAACTATTATTACTGTTTATACACCGGAACGCCATTGCAGTGGGAGGTTATTAGATAACCAGAGACCTTCATAAGACTAGAGGAGTTTTTGAACTCTGGATCTAGTAGAGATGAAATCGATCCCTAGCTCTGCATAAGGGCGGTGCTAAATCTAAATGTGCCTGCTTAGAAACAATAACTATTATTGTTAAGAGGCAAGATCATTTAGAGTACAAAGCTTAGTAGATCCATTTATGGATTGTTACAAAGCTATGAATCGTGGAACTTGCGAATTGATGAGATAGTCCATTTGATGGATTCATCAAAAAGCATGGACGAAAGGTGTGTTGGAAACATAATGGAAACGAGGTGGTGTTTCTCGGAATTTTATGAAGATAACATTCTATGATTGGCAACAATGTAAGGATGTGATCAGGCATAAAATGATGGTTGTCTAAATAAATCGGGATATAAGATTAAGAAGAAGTTAGATCATGTTCTTAGATCTTTCGATCTCAAGAAAAGAACATTGTACTTCTCCTAGATATCTTATACGATTAAGGTTTGTTTTAAACATGCATAATTCTGAGAAAGGTTATTGCCTTTCAGAAACAGAATACATCTATCTAAAGGTATGTGTTTTAAACACATAGAAGGAGATAGATAAAGCGGTTTCCTATTCCTTATCAACTATGCAGTAAGCGTAGTGGGAGGATATCAAGGTAATCTCTTGAAAAGGTATTCGGATGCTGTAAAAGGTACTTTCGAAGTACTGAGTTACGAAGCAGCGCGAATTCTTCTTAGATTACATATTCTCAGATCTCAAATTAGAGAAGGACCAGTGTAAGTCGATATCAGGCTATGTGTTCACTTTTAGGGGGTGGAATCTTAATATGAGAGAGTGATAAGCTGGGCGTTTTTCGGACTCTATCATAACCAATATGCAGCCTCAGAGGCAGCGGAAATTTTGGTTGGATTCTGGGATAACCTCTTGACTTGGAAATGATTCTTGGTTCACCAAAAGGCTATGGTAATAGCGGTGCATGGTAAACCGGTAGAAGTCATAAGTCTAAAAGGTGATGGTAACACATAGAGCAAGTACCACCTGATTCGAGTCATCGTCTAGGGAGACGACGCTGTAGTCACCAAGATAATTTCAGAGCGGCAACCTAGATTACTCATTCACATAGTACTTCGTGGAAGTACAAATTTTAAGCACGTGATGGGTATGGGAGTCGGGAGTTTGGAGTTGTATACTTAATTTCTAGATTTAAGTAACTGTAACTCCCGATCATAGCATTTAATCTACTAAATGAACGATCGTTTGCTTTTAATTATTTGATAATTAAATATATGCAAATATAGTCCTAGATTATATACGTTGTAGTTAGTATGGTGTGCGACGTCACACAGAAGATCATACTATCGGTTACTCGTATTTAATCGAACAGTTGCTCACGACCTAGATGGACACGGACCAAGCCATCAGTATAGTCGTTGTGTGAGAGAGAAAATAATTTGTCTTAATTATTTTATCACACTTGTACACTTGGTGTATTGGGCGGATCGCTTGAGATTTATCAATTAGGATTGCCTGTGATAATTGATTTAAGTCTTAGAGTATTTTATTCTTAATCCCCGATACTATTGCGGGTGTGTATATTTAGTATCAGTGGCTTTGATTTTCCAAAGGAATTGTCCGGTTTAATTATTGGGACAATTACCGGTAAAGTTGGGTCACTATATTTTATATATGACACGCCGTGAATACTTGACGGGAAAGTGTATCCCGGAAGGGTTGATAATATCCCCGAGATGAGTTCATAAGGAATTATTATGCAAACCCTGCAGGTGGAATTTATTCCGCATAATAATTAAGGTTGAATGGTACTAGTCTCGGATTCAAGAGATGAATAAATTAATTTTATTCATGGATATTTATATCTTAAATACATGGAATAAATAATACTACCGGAGAAATATTATTTGATATAATATGGTTTAATATTGGGAGTGCAATTAATTTATATAGTGGAAAATAAATTAATTAATATTAATGGATTAATAGATTTGGGCTTGGGGCTCAATTTAATCATTAATATTGGGAGCACAATATTCCACCTCCTTTTGATCCCCTACGTAGCCTATAAAAGCACTACATGGTCTTCACAATTTTAACCTACGACAATCATAAGATTATCATACTTGATATTCTAGAGAGTTCGTGAAGGAGATCCATAGGAGTTCGGAGGATCGTCGCCCACACGACGTTCGAACGAAGTGCAAGGAATACGTGGGAAGATCCGAAGGTTTTCAATCCATCTCGTTTCTCCGCACAACGAGACGTAGGTATAATCGTAAACCCCCTCTTTCGATTATATGTTTTTAATCGTGATATATACATGAACGCACGATCCGGGAAACGTACGAACTTCAGGGACGGGGATTCGAGATCCCCGGCGAAGATCGAGAAACCCTCGATGGGATCGAGGGTGGCGGTCGAGCCCTAGGGCTTCGACCGCCGGCGTGCGCGCAAAGGAAGCCCCGGCTGGACGCCGGGGCATGCGATCGACCTTGGGTCGATCGCTGGGGATGCCACGGGCTGGTGCCGTGGCGGATCCCCGCCACCTCGACGGTGGCGTGCGCAAGAGGAGGCCCCGGCTGAAGCCGGGGTGGGCGATCGATCACGCGATCGATCGCCGGGGCGAGCCGCGGCTGGAGCCGCGGTGGTCAGCTGGGCTGACCGCCCCTCTCGGTGGCGACGGAGGTGAAGTCGCCAGACTCACCGCCACCCGGTGGCTGCCGGAGCAGCCCCATGCGATCTCCATGCACGGCGATCGCGAACCCCAGCCGCGATGGGGTTCGGCTAGGGTTTAGCCACGGGTTCATCCCGCGGCGATGCTCTTGTCGATCCCGGCTTCGCGTGGTGTTCGTGATCGTGTTTCCGGCGACGGGATTTCGTTCGGGTTGTCGGTTCCGCATATTTTTGATAACCCGAGATATCGATTCCCAACAGAGAGATCCTCGCCGGGATCGAGAGGACGAACCCTCGGCTGGACGCCGAGGGTGGCAGTCGAGCCCTAGGGCTTCGACCGCCGGCAGCGCACAAGGACCCTGGCTGGACGCCGGGGGTGCGATCGAGCGCGTGCTCGATCGCTTGGGGTGGCGGGCTGGTGCCGCCGCTGCTCGCACGGCGAGCAGCCCCCTCCTCCGCGAACGGCAAGTCGCCGGACTCGCCGTGGGGTTGCCGTGCGCAACCCCGGCGATCGCGAGCCCTAGCGGGGGCTCGGCTGGACGCGGCATGCCTTCGGGTGTGTCGTGCGTTCGGTTGAGTCCCGGTCCGCGTAGCGTGCTCGCGTGTACTCCGGCGAAGGGATTTCGGTCGGAGTCGTGTTTCCGCAATTCCGACGACTCCGGGATATCGATTTCCAACAATTGGTATCAGAGCGAGGTTCTAGTTCATGTGTATATGCGATAAATTGTTCTACCTTGCAGGGTTTCCGACTATTATGGCTAGATATAATTTTTCCGTTAATTATTGTCATAATATGTTTTGATTAAACTCTCGGACATGTCGAGATTCGTTTTATGTGTGGTGAATGCTTGTAATAGTAAAAATTCGGGGGTTGACCGAATTTAGGTTTATTATTATGTTCTACTTTTTCCGGAAAATGTATACGGTCGATTTCATGTATAGAATCGATACCGGATAATTGTAATTAAATTATGTAATTTATTTTACGTTGGATCGATGCCAAAACGACCGCCGGAAAAGACGTGTGACGGAGGAGACGAAGAGAAGGAGGGCTTTGGATCGGCCAACCCCATGGCCGATCCCGTAGGATCGATCGACCACAAAAAGGGCTGCCCGCGGTCCTCTCGGCCATGGAGTCGCCGGCGACGGTGGCTGGCCGGCTAGGGGCGGCGGCGGCGGTGCTCCTTGAGGTGATCGATGGTGGTGGTGGGGCGCGGGGACTCCCAACCCGTGCTCTCCCGCCAAGATCGAACTTTCCTAAATTATTCGATTTTCCTATTTTGAGTATTCCTATTTTGGGAATTCTCATGGAATAGGAAAAGAATAAATTTAGAATAATTTATTTTTCCTTATTGATTATTCCTATTCTTGGGAATTTTCATGGAATAGGAAAGGAATAAATTTAGAATTAATTTATTTTTCCTATTTTAATATTCCTTTATGGAATTTTAAATGGATTAGGAAAATAATTAATTTGGAAAGTTTTAAGAATCCTTAATTAATTTTTCCTATTTAATTATTCCTTTATGGAATTTTTAATAGATTAGGAAAGGAATTAATTTGGAAGGATTAGGAGTCCTAATTATTTTATTTCCTTATTCCATTATGAAAATCTTCTAGAATATTCCAAGTGGGTCTTGGATAGGATTCTAGAGATTTAATGGAGTCGAAAAGGAAAATAAAAATAATAAAAATATTAATAATATTTAATTTTATTTTTGATATAATCGATTGCCTTAATTTTCGAATTAAGTAACTTTTGGATTAATTAAAAATAAATAGATTTAAATATTGGGATTAATATTCTCGTCACATGGAGCATTCAAGAACGAAGACTGAAGACTAGAAGATGCGTACGGGGATGCGATAAAGCCATAATAGTCGGAAAATAATATTCTAGTATTATTTGACTATGTGATAATATTCTATGTGCTTTATTTCATGTATGCATGTTTATGTGTATTTAATTATGCATTAGATAGCGTATACCTTTGTTATAAAAAGCTAAGTGGGAGAGGGATTGGAAACAATCCCATGGTCTCCATTGTTGTTCTCTTGGTGACTCTTATGAGCTTTCGAAGTTCGTATAGACGAGTAATTGGAGGAGAATTCTTGTAATTCCTTTGACGAGAAACATTGATTGAGTTTATCAAACAATGCCTAATTTGTCTTTCTGAAACTGATTTCAAGTCGACTCATTCTCACCCCAGGGAGTGGAATGGAGCCAAAGCCACTTGGTCATGTGGATGACACAAATTAGAGACCTTCGTACCATTTCTTGAAATGGATCGATTGTCTGCTCGGCTCCCTCATTTATGAGAGATAGGGTTGTTCGCATGGTGAATCACTGGTAAGAAACTTCGAGTTTCACTTATGATTCTCCGCGTCCTGATTTACAAAAATCGAATGGATCAAGTAATTGGGAGTCAATTATAAAAGTCTTTTGGTGTAGTAAACGTCCACACCACGTGGCTTGCTATACTAACGGATTTTGGATTATTTGATGTAGACAGTTATAAGGAATTGTGAAGAATTGTGAAATCATCGTAAACGTCCACACCACGTGGCTTGGGGTGATGTAGCGGTTCCAAACGATTTACTATAGTACTGAGTAATAGTTTACACTTAGATACGCATTATAGTATTCTTCCCCACGAAGTTACGCTATAAGTGATGTGTGACCGAAGCAAATCTAATTGCTGAATCGTTTGGGTAGGTAAACGTCCACACCACGTGGCTTGCCATATCTGATGGGATTTTAGATGTGATTAGTGATTTAATGATATTATTTGAGGGAGATAATATCGGAGATTAAATCAATTGTTTGTTGTTATATGTGCTCATAGATTAGGATATGGCTTTGAACCCACTTTCTGTGATACTTAAGGAATTTAACTCATTGGTCCCTGAATGTATTGATTGGAATAGAGATCTGGACATTGCCTAGACTCTTAAAGAGTACAAGTTTGTACTCAGTGAGCTTGGTCCTCCCGATCCTACCAATGTCTTAACTGATGAGGAAAGGACTGATTTTGATATCTTGTTCAAACTCAAGGAGATGTTTAGACATGATGTAGCAGCTAGACAAGAGGCGATGAGGATACTCATAAAGGCCATTCGATTCGAGGAAACGTTTGAAAAACGTTTTTGAGATGATAGACCTTTTGGACGAGTTGAGACGGAAATCGCAAGCTCTTGTAGCCAATGCCAAAGGTTTTGAACTTAAGGGCAAAAGCCGGGGAAAGGAAAAGCAAGCAAAGAAACTCAGTGGTCCTAAGTTTCTTGGATCACGAGATGGGATGAGAAAGCCAATAGGCAAGAGTTCTCGATGCAAACAGTCTGGGTACTGGAAGTCTAATTATCCTCTCAAAGAAAGCACGAAATTTTTCTTTAGTCGTAAAACATAGTCAGTGGTATTATCTACCGGAACCTGGTGTGTAGATATGGAACCACTGACGGTATGTGCATTTTAAATGCAAGGGTTCCAGGAAACCCGACGACTTGTAAAAGAAGAAATCGTAGTCTACATGGGCAATGTTGTGGAGGAGGTAGCTGTTATAGGATTTCATTTTGAGTTATTGCTTTTGTGTACCTTTCATTTTAGAAAGAACTTTGTTCTGGATTTCTAATGAATGGATATTTTATTTCTTTTAATCATTTGATGGTTATAAGAAGAAATAATGATATTATCTATTCTGGTACATTAGCTAGCAATATATAAATGATGAATCCTGAGTCCACCACGATGCAACGAACCGTAGCATATAACTCGTTTTACTTTTAAGAGATATTTCTGTAATGAATCATTTATACTTGTGGATTCTTATGCTAAGTCGTATTTATTCAAATAAGAAGTTCAAAGGTCGAAAATTGATATTTTGATCAATTAAGTTGAAGGAGTGGACCTTCCGACCTAAGAATCTGATTTGGAAGATAACATGACTAAGCAATCCTTTATGGATATAAGGTATAAGATCCAGACAAGTATTAGAATTGATTAACTCTGATGTATGCAGACCTATGTCTACTCAGACAATAAGGTACGAGTACTTCATTTTATGATTACTCGAAAAATGGATTAGCATACCTGATGTGCCACAAAAGCAAAGTGTTTTGACAAGTCAATGGACACAAAGCTATTGTGGGGAACCTTCAAGGTATATCCATTAGAAGCCTGCGATTTGATCGCGGAGGCAAGCCCCTGTCTGAAGAATGCATGGCATACTAATCAGAAATTGGGATTAGATCCCAAGAGACTACACCATACACTCTTGTGTAGAAATAGTGTGTCGGAAATAGGAAATGGAACTCTTATAGAAATAGTAAAAGCATGAGTTATACGGAACTACCTATGTACTATGGATATTTCCTGAAAACAAAGGCGCATTCAATGCAGTTGTAGAATATTCTGGAAGAACAAAAGTCGTGTGTTCAATAGTACTGTGAACCAGAAATCCGTTATAATTTCTAACGCCCGGTTCATAGAGGAAAAACTATTAGATGAACCACAAGCCCAAAGTGACGTGATACTTTGAAATGAGAGAGAACGAAGAAGACTGGAAACCAGCAGAACTGAGTAGTGGTACACCACTAACTGCACCTACTGTTATTACTGTTAATACACCGGAATGCCGTTGTAGTGGGAGGTTGTGGGTCAACCAGAGATATTCATAAGACTAGGAGAGTCTTCGGACTCTGGACCTAGTATACATGAAATCGATCCCTGGATCTATATAGAGGCAGTACTAGATCTAAATGTGCTCTCTTAGAAAGCAATAAGGTTTATTGCTAAGAGGCAAGATCATTTAGAGTACAAGCTTAGTTGATCCATTTATGGATTGAAACAAAGCATTGATTTCGTGGTACTTGCAAATTGATGAGATAGTCCATTTTATGGATTCATCAAAGCATAGACGAATAGTGTGTATTGGAAACGTGATGGAAACAAGGTGGTGTTTCTCGGGTTTTATGTAGATAACATTTTATCATTGGCAACAATGTAAAGATGTAATCAGACATGAAATGATGGTTGTCTGGATAAATTATTATGAAAGATATAGGAAGAAGTTGGACATGTTCTTGAGATCTTGGATCTCTAGGAAAGAACATTGTACTTCTCCTGGACATCTTACATAGATATGATTATGGTTCGTTTTAACATGCAAGATTTCGAGAAAGGTTTGTTACCTTTCAGACACGGAATGCATCTATCTAAGGACATGTGTTTTGAAACACAAAAGGAGATAGAAGCAATTAAAGCGGTTTCCTACACTTGGAGTGTGGAAAGCTTGATAAATGCGATGTTGAAAAACGAGAACCTGATATCTGCTATGCAGCTAGTATAGTGGGAGGATATCAAGGTAATCCTGGAAAGGAATACTCGACTGCTGTAATGAACATTTTAAGTACTTTTGAAGTACTCGAAACTATGTTCTGAATTACGGAGCAGACAAGCTTTTCCTTTGGATTACACTCTCTTAGATTTCTAATCAAATAAGGACCGGTGTAAGTCGATATCAGGTTATGTGTTTCACTATTAAAGGAGAAGGAGCTTTAACATGGAAGAGTGATAAGCACGATGCTTTTCGGACTCTGCCATGGGTAACCAAGAATAGCGGCCTCAGAGGCAGCGGAAGTTCTGGTATTGCTCCGGGATAACCTCTGGGACTTAGATGTGATTCTTAGTTTACCAAAGGCTATCTAAATAGCGGTGCTATGGCAAACTATAAGAGATTACAAGTCCATAAGTGTAAGATAACACATAGAGCGCAAGTACCACCTGATACGAATCATCGTCAGGGAAGACGACGCTATAGTCACCAAGATAACTTCGGAACGACAATCTAGATTGCTCTTTCACAAGGCACTTCTTGGAAGTGCATGTTAAGCACGTGAAGAGTATGGGAGTCGGGAGTTTGGAAGAAAAGACTAGACCTTAGTATAAGTGGGAGATTGTTGGAGATGTATACTTAATGTCTAGATTTAAGTGATATGAACTCCCGATCCATTGCCATTAATCTATTTAATTAAATAAACAATTATTTGCGTTTAATTATTTATAATTAAATATATGCAAATATAGTCCTAGATTATATACGTTGTAGTTAGTATGGTGTGCGTCGTCACACGGAAGATCATACTATCGGTTACTCGTATTTAATCGAACAGTTGCTCAAGACATAGATGGACACGGACCAAGCCATCGGTATAGTCGTTGTATGAGGGAGAAAATAATCGGTCTTGATTATTTTATCATACTTGTACACTTGGTGTATTGGGCGGATCGCTTGAGATTTATCGATTAAGATTGCCTTAGATAATCGATTTAAGCCTCAGTGTATTTTATTCTTAATCCCTGATATTATTGCGGGTGTGTGCATTTAATATTAGTGACTTTGATTTTCCAAAGAAATTGACCGGTTAGTATATTGGGTCAATTACCGGTAAAGTTGGGTCACGGTATTTTATGTATGACATGCCGTGAATTCTTGACGGGAAAGTGTGTCCCGATAAGGGTTGATAATGTCCCCGAGATGAGTTCATAAGGAATTATTATGTAAACCCTGCAGGTGGATTTGTTCCGCATAATAATTAAGGTTGAACGGTACTAGTCTCGGATACAAGAGATGAATAAATTAATTACGCAATTAATTTAAATTTATTCATAGACATTTATATCTTTAACACACGGGATAAATAATACTACCGGAGAGATAATATTATTTGATATAATATGGTATAATATTGGGAGTGCAATTATATTTATATAGTGGAAAATAAATATAATTAATATTAATGGA
The DNA here is from genome assembly GCA_954870475.1 of Euphrasia confusa. Classification (NCBI taxonomy): domain Eukaryota; kingdom Viridiplantae; phylum Streptophyta; class Magnoliopsida; order Lamiales; family Orobanchaceae; genus Euphrasia; species Euphrasia confusa. The sequence continues at coordinate 16,752,764 of OX940968.1, forward strand.
TTAATAGATTTGGGCTTGGGCTCAATATAATCATTAATATTGGAAGCCCAATATTCCACCTTCTTTAGATCCCTTACGTAGCCTATAAAAGCACTGTTGGGATATGTCCTTCGATCCTACGTGTGCAATTGATAAAGTCATAAGGTCGTCTATGGATTTTAAATGATTATTCGATAATATTAATTGTTGGGAACAATATAATATTGATCAATAAATCATACTTACAGGGTCACACACGAGTCGGAATTACGTTGCTTGTTATATTGATTTAGAATCAATACGTATGGATTTTCACATGCATGGGATGCATGGCATGCATGGGATGCATGGCTTGCATGGATGCATGTCACATGGTGTGACATGACATGCCACACAAGCAAGGGGACCACATCTAATGCCATTTGGCATGATGATGTGGAAATGACCCTTCACCTCCCCATTATCCACCATTACTTGTGCATTATGATGCACATTATGGTGGGGGTTACATGGGAGGTTAATGGTGATCAATATAGTGATGAAAACATAAGTTTTCATATCACTTTTGATCAGCCACGAAAATCATACACAAAATAGAGAGAGAAGAGAGTTCTTGGAGAACCACTTCAAGCAAGCAAGCAAGTTTAATTCCGGGTTCGTGTGCAACACGTAGTGGCCGGGCCATTTGTGCGGCTTCCACATCCGGACGATCTAAAGGAGTGACAAGGTCATTCACAAAGGAGAGCTTTGAGAGGCTGATCCATTTGAGGTGGTTCAATCGACTCAACACCACCTCAACGACATCAACGAATCACTTCGTCACCAAAAGTAAGTAATCGTTGAACCTTATATATATATATACATATCCAATATATATATATATATATATATATATATATATATATATATATATATATATATATTGGATATGTATATATATATATAAATATGTGTGTCTATACATATTCGTGTGCACTAAGATCATGGCATAGTAGATCTATCGCTTTACATGCTTCTGCACACACGGTATATCAATCGGATCGGTATATCGTTACCAACAATTGGTATCAGATCCTAGGGCTCGTGCACACTTTTGTGTTGGACACGAAATGTTTAAATCAATATAATTGACTTAATTGTTTTATGTGATTATGTGATTATGTGTTTATATATAAGGTCGGCCACCGTTAGTGGTCGGGTGAATGGATTCGGCGGGCACCGTTTTGGAAACGGCGACCGCCGAAAGGCTCTTTTCAGGTCAGCCCCGATTCTGTACCCTTTTGGCGGGCGCCGTTTTGGAAACGGATACCGCCGGTGGTGTTCGGCGACCACCGTTTGTGAAACGGCGGGCGCCGTTCGTGGTTTTTGGGGTACGGACTAAGGTTGACCTAAATCGGCGGGCGCGGAACTGAAACGGCGGGCGTGGACCAGTCCAGAAGATGTTCAAGGCCTATTTTAATGCTTTTAATCTTTTCGTTTGAGAGTTGTGAGGTTCTAGGGGCCTTTCGATTACGTATTTAATTGTTTTGCTAGTTATAGGATGTTTTATGTTATAAATGTTCAACTTACATATAAACACCTATGCATGCAAGTTCCCAAAATAATGAGTATAATGTCTTGTCCAAAAACATCACACTCATGAAGCCCTCGATCATAAGTTGGTAGGTCCGCCTCAGCGGGGTACTACTTGTTATCTTGGGATAAGTGGGAGTAAAGGTTAGACCTTTACACGTGAGTTTGGTTTTCTCATCGATAGATCCACTGCAGGCGTGGCTATCGAGACATGAGATGAGAATGGGACTCTCATCGACCGAGAGTGACATTAGATGTCATTGACATGGGATGTCTACCTATCTTGGACTTCTTAAGTGCGGACTCAGTCGGCTTAAGAATTTGCAAGATGAGGGTCTTGGGATTGTTTTGTTCAAGGGAACAAAGATATTAGATATCGATTGAACAAAATGGAATAAATAAGTAGCTTGTTAGACAACCTTATTTGTTTACCGCTTTGTGAATGTTTACATACTTTATTTATCTTTCTTTTTGTAGTTTATCATGTTAATTTCAACTCGATTCAAGTTTGGTTCAATTCTTGATTATGAAAAATTGAACAACATAAATTTTCTTGATTCACAACGTAATTTAAGGATGGTCCTCAAATACGAAGACAATGAAAATGTGTTAAATAACCACATCCTAAGATATCATTGAACAACTCAATAGCATGTTCGGGGAATATGCTAAGATTGAGCGGTTCGGTATGACCAGGGTCATCGCTTCAGCTAGGCTGGAAAAATGGAAATCTATGGAATCACATGTGCAACAAATGATTGGATTATTTGCTTCAAGTGACCGCCTAGATTTTTCCTATGATGATTATTTGACAACCGATTTCATACTTCAATCTCATGATGGTTATAATGCCTTTAGGCTAAAATTTCCACATGAATGGTTTGAAGAAATCGCTTCGTGAGCTCCACGGGATGCTCAAGGCTGCTGAGCCGGCGATAGATAAGGACCTTAAGAGGGAAATTCTTATGATATGGGATAGGGTATTCAAAAGATCATGGGCAAGAAGGCTACTAGGGTTCCTAGGGAATCTCAATGCGTCTACTGCAAAAGTGTTGGACACTACTTGCAAACATATAAAAATTCATATTTTATTCAATTTCAAAACAAATGCCTAATTTGTCTTTCATTTGATGGATTATAAGGTTAGGATTATTTACACCTCGGGGAGTGATTTAATCCAAAACACTTAAGTTCATCAATGACACAAATTAGAGACTTTCGAGCCATTGGATGGCGTGAAACGATTGTCTGGTTGGCTCCCTCATATTTTATGAGAGATAGGGCTTCAATTGCATGATAATATCGCTGGTTAGAAAACTTCGATTTTTCACTTACGATTTATCACGTTTTGACATTGAATTGATTTTGAATGAGAAATTTGAATGAGACTCAATTATTGGGAATAATTAAATTTGCCCAAAGTTCAAAGAAGATGTGAAGAACGGGGTTGCTTCATCTTCAAGTATTAATGATATAGACATTAAACTTCACAAATTCTACTTCTTGGGTATTGGATGCCAAATGTGGTTCTCACATTTTATGTGGAGGAACTACATAGAAGTATAAGTTTGGTGAATAGAGATGTCGATCTACGGGCAAGAAATGGAGCGAAGGTCGCTGCATTAGCCGTATGATCATATGATGTTGTTTTGCCTTAGGGCCTTGTTTTAGTATTTTAACTATGTAATTTCGTACCTTCAATAAACAATGAATATTGGTTCAGTATTAGATACTGATGGATTAGTTTTTTCACTATTAAATAGTTTGATAACTATTTTAATTGTGAATTATTCTTTGTTTTGGTACGATTATTATATTGTTTATGTATACTTTAAACTTGACAAATCATATATATCATTAAGACCAAAGGCAAAATCGAATAAGTATCGATGAGACATAACTGAAACATTGTTGATTAGATCAAATCAAAATCTAAACATGTAACGAAGCTTCTTTTAGAAGGAATTTTAGAATCATTTGACTTGGAGTCATTTGATACATGTGAATGATGTGTGATTGAAAAGATAACAATGTCATCTTTCTTGGAGAAAGGAGAACATGTGAGTAATTAGGGATGATCCATACTGATGTATGTGGAACCTATTAGTTCACAAGCCCATGAAGGTTATGTTTCGGAAAAGAGAAAACAAACTATATTAGATATAGTTCGACCATTCGATGAGAGGTCTAAATGAACTACTGGTCTCTTTTGGGAACACACAATTCTAGACTTCAACTTATACACTGAATAGGACGCTGTCAAAAGCTGTTGATAAGACACCATACTAGGTATGGAAAGGGAGGGTCCCTAAATTGTTTTCATCAAGATTTGAGGTTCTAAAAGCTTCTCTGACGAGATTTATCTCTATAGAGCTTGAACTCAAATGGGATAAAAGTTTCCTTATGGTATGTCCATAAGAAACTCGAGGGTACAACTTCTACGATATATTTGAGAACAATATTTTGTTGCTCGAGATAGTGATTTTCTTGAATAGAGTTATCTTTCCTAGAAATTCAGTGGGAGCTCGGTTGTCTTGAACGAGGTTCAAGTGAAACAACCAATTATGAATACTCAAGACTGGGTTGAGAGTATTCTTATGGTTTTGGAAGCCATACCAGCCCTCGTAGGTCCGAAAGGCATAAATCTATCTCTATTATTCAAATACTTAGATATTGTGACCAATGAGAGATATGAATTCATGCTTTTGGAAAGCGGTGAACCTTCGACCTAATTCCAAGCTATGACGAGTCCAGCTACTGAAAATTGGCATGGTGCCATGAAATCTGAGATGATATCAATATCTGATAATCAAGTTTGGAACTTGATATATTTGCATCACGGGGTTAAACCCAATGAATGCTAATAGATCTTTAAGATCTAAACAGAAAGATAGAAAACCTAGGGTTTTCAAAGCAAGGTTGATGGTAAAAGTTTTATTCACGAGGTGGATTATGGAAAAACTTTCACCTGTTGCTTTGATTAAATCATTCAGATCATCTTAGCCATTGCTACTCATCTTGATAATGAGGTATGGTAATATTGGATGTTAAAACTAACTTCTTGAATTGGATTCTAGAAGAGAATGTGTTTTGACACAGCCAAAGAGTTTTATCGATCCTAATAAGGCTGAGAAATTATGCAATCTTATAATTCCATTTATGGAATAAAGCAAAGCATATCGGAGTAGCAGTCTTCAGTTCAATGAATCCATACTGGGTTTTGGATTTCAGAGGAACTCGTAAGAATCTTGTTTTACAAGAAGAACAGTGGGAGTTACGTTGTATACATTGTGTTGTATGTCGATGACATACTCCTTATTGGAAACAATGTTTCTATGCTTAATTCTATTAAAGAATGGCTTGGAAATTGTTTTCAATAAAGGATCTTGGAGAAGCACAGTACATATTGGGCATCAAGATCTGTCAGAACAGATCGAAAATGATGTTTGGACTTAGTCAAGTGACCTATAATGATAAGGTACTTGATAAGTTCAGAATGAAAGACGCCAAAAAGGGTCTCATTCCAATGAGTCATGGCACATCTCTTAGCAAGATGCAAGGCCCTACGGGACTTGATGAGCAAAAGAGGATGGAAAACATTTCTTATGCTTCGGCAATAGGGTCTATAATGTACGCCATGATATGTACACGACCGGACGTATCGTATGCTTTGAGCATGACGAGTCAGTTTCAAGGAAATCCAGGTGAGGCGCGTTAGACTGCGACCAAGAATATTCTTATGTACCTTAGATGGACAAAAGAATATTTTGTTGTCTTTGGAAGACAAAAAGAGTTGATATTAACAAGTTGTTTGAATGCTAACTTCAAAACAGACTAAGATAATTTCCGATTTTAATCTGGTTATATCTTTTGTCTGGTTAGAGGTGATATTTGCTGGAATAGTTCCATGCAATGCAATATAGCTGATTAAACTACAGAAGCTGAGCACAGTATTGCATTGGATGCAGTAATGTTGGCAGTTAGGATTTGAAAGTTCTTGAATGAACTAGGTGGCGTAACTAGCTCAGCCCATCCGATAGTTCTCTATTTATAGTAGAGTTATCGCGCAAGCCTATGAGCTAGGAAGCACCACAAGTCTAAAACTGGTGCTCAGGAAGTTTCACATTATTTGGGAGATAGTTTTGTGGAGACATCGAGATAATAAAGTTGCAACTTTTGGTAAGGTTGCAAACCCGCTTTCTAAACCTCTCCAGCAGTTTAAGCTTGAGGCTTTCACGACTGCAATAGATATCAGACATCTTAGAGATGGGTTGTGATTTCTATTATTGTATTAGATACTTTTGGAGATTTGGTAAACATTCACTCATATGTATAATACATAATTCTTCATATAAATATGGTTTAATTTATATGAATTGTCCAAATGATTAAGTTATACCAATTGGGTTATGAGGTCGACTTACCGCATAATGAAGTCCCAATGGTTGAACTGATATACTTGAATCATATAGCTGTTCCTGGTTCGTATAATCGAGTACGGACAAACCGATAATACAAAGAACTAGATTGTAATGTGTACTATAGCGCCGCTTCATGGGCTAGTGATGTGGGACATCAAGTACAATTACATAGATATTAGCTGAGAGCTAATGATCGAACAGACCCGACTGGAATAGTATTTAAGATTTCGAGTCATAATACTATTTCATTGACTGTCGAGCAATTTCCTCTGACCTGAGTAGTCCAGAGTGATTCCAATGTGAAATAGTGTACTTTGATACAAGTAAACGTCTTTCGTAAAAGGAGGTTATAAAACTTGTTATTGGGTATATCAGGAAGCAAGTGGGAGTGCTTGGATTGACAAGATGGGATTGTCCTCCATTTTATAATGGGATACATGTCTTAACGGCCACTTGGAGAGTCGAGACTGTGGAAAATACGTGGCCACGTCCAGATTCGTATCATAGTGATAAATCTGGTTTTACAGTCTGTCTCAAAGTCCAAGAAAGGTTTGAACCGATTGAGGATGACTCGAGTCTTGCCTCAAGTTCAAACTTAGACATAAAAGTGACAACAGGAAGTTGGCAGCACACTGGCTCTGAAGGCCAAGTGGGAGATTGTTGGGATATGTCCTTCGATCCTACGTGTGCAATTGATAAAGTCATAAGGTCGTCTATGGATGTTAAATGATTATTCGATAATATTAATTGTTGGGAACAATATAATATTGATCAATAAATCATACCTACAGGGTCACACACGAGTCGGAATTACGTTGCTTGTTATATTGATTTAGAATCAATACGTATGGATTTTCACATGCATGGGATGCATGGCATGCATGGGATGCATGGCTTGCATGGATGCATGTCACATGGTGTGACATGGCATGCCACACAAGCAAGGGGACCACATCTAATGCCATTTGGCATGATGATGTGGAAATGACCCTTCACCTCCCCATTATCCACCATTACTTGTGCATTATGATGCACATTATGGTGGGGGTTACATGGGAGGTTAATGGTGATCAATATAGTGATGAAAACATAAGTTTTCATATCACTTTTGATCAGCCACGAAAATCATACACAAAATAGAGAGAGAAGAGAGTTCTTGGAGAACCACTTCAAGCAAGCAAGCAAGTTTAATTCCGGGTTCGTGTGCAACACGTAGAGGCCGGGCCATTTGTGCGGCTTCCACATCCGGACGATCTAAAGGAGTGACAAGGTCATTCACAAAGGAGAGCTTTGAGAGGCTTATCCATTTGAGGTGGTTCAATCGACTCAACACCACCTCAACGACATCAACGAATCACTTCGTCACCAAAAGTAAGTAATCGTTGAACCTTATATATATATATATATATATATATATATATATATATATATATATACATATTGGATATGTATATATATATATATATAAATATGTGTGTCTATACATATTCGTGTGCACTAAGATCATGGCATAGTAGATCTATCGCTTTACATGCTTCCGCACACACGGTATATCGATCGGATCGGTATATCGTTACCAACAAGCACTACATGGTCTTCACAATTAAACAAGACAAGATAATCATACTTGATTAGTCTAGAGAGTTCATGAAGGAGATCCATGAGCTTGGAGGATCGTCGCCCACCCGACGTTCAAGCTAGTGCAAGGAATACGTGGGAAGATTCAAAGGTCTTCGAATTGATTTCGTTTCTCCGAACAACGAATCGAGGTATAAATCATAAACCCCCTTATGATTTTAATTGAATAATTCGTATATGCATATGAACGAAGATCCAAGGGACGTACGAACCCGGGGACGAGGATCGACCTCGCGGTGGTGATCGAGGATCACCGGACCGCGGGAGGTCGAGAGATCCTCGCCGGGATCGAGAGGACGAACCCTCGGCTGGACGCTGAGGGTGGCGGTCGAGCCCTAGGGCTTTGACCGCCGGAAGCGCACAAGGACCCCGGCTGGACGCCGGGGGTGAGATCGAGCGCGTGCTCGATCGCGTGGGGTGGCGGGCTGGTGCCGCCGCTGCTCGCACGGCGAACAGCCCCCTCCTCCGCGAACGGCGAGTCGCCGGACTCGCCGTGGGGTTGCCGTGCGCAACCCCGGCGATCGCGAGCCCTAGCGGGGGCTCGGCTGGACGCGGCATGCCTTCGGGTGTGTCATGCGTTCGGTTGAGTCCCGGTCCGCGTAGCGTGCTCGCGTGTACTCCGGCGAAGGGATTTCGGTCGGAGTCGTGTTTCCGCAATTCCGACGACCTTGGGATATCGATTTCCAACAAACCGATGATGAACCGACATTATATATGGTTGAAACTTGTGTTCGAAACCACACAAGACAAAACGACCAAGTATTACTACACGAAGACAAGGTGGTGGAAAAAATTAAAAATAACCAGGAGAAGACTTGGTATTTGGATACCGGCGCAAGTAACCACATGACGGGCTGTATCGACAAATTTGCTAAAATTGACACGACCATCAAAGGGTCAGTCAAATTTGGAGATGGCTCGGCTGTAGAAATCCAAGGAAGGGGTTCGGTGTTGTTTGAAGGCTTCACAGGTGAACATCGAATACTTACTAATGTCTACTACATCCCGATGTTGAAAAGCAACATAATAAGCCTTGGCCAGTTAGATGAGAACGAATGCAAGGTTGTGGTTGAAGGACGTGTTATGACTATTTTGGACAGATCACAAAGGCTACTCGCAAAAGTGAACAGATCCAGTAATAGGTTATATGTGTTTAACATAACACCAGCTCTACCTGAATGCTATCTAGCAAAGAGCAAAGAAGAAGCATGGCGATGGCATGCAAGATACGGGCATGTGAATTTTCATGCTTTAAAGCTTCTAAGTCAGACACAGATGGTGCATGGCTTGCCCAAAATCGAGCATGTGGACCGCATCTGTGATGGCTGTTTGATTGGAAAGCAACATCGACATCCTTTTCCAGCAGTGGCAAAATTTCGAGCAAAATCACCCCTTTAATTATGGCATTGGGATTTATGTGGTCCAATTACTCCTGCTACTCACGGAGGGAAGCGATATATCTTGTTGTTGATTGACGATTGTACAAGATTTATGTGGCAGGTGCTTATTCGAAACAAAGACGAAGCGTTTGAGGCTTTTAAGAAGGTTAAAGCTGCTGGCGAAGTGGAGAAAAACACTAAGCTAAAAGATTTGCGTACGGATCGCGGCGGTGAATTCACCTCAAATGAGTTCAAAACTTACTGCGAGTTGTTGGGAATTAAGCGTTATCTCACGGCGCCTTATTCTCCTCAGCAGAACGGAGTTGTTGAACGAAGAAATCAAACGGTGGTCGGAACGGCAAGGAGCTTGTTGAAAAGTATGGAAGTCCCAGGCGAGTTTTGGGGAGAAGCAGTATCAACCGCTGTATATCTCTTAAATAGAGCCCCGACAAAGAGCGTCGTCGGAAAAACTCACTACGAAGCATACTTTGATCGCAAGCCAAGTGTTGATCATCTTCATATTTTCGGATGTCTTGCACATGTGAAGGTTTTACACCGCACCTCTCGAAGTTGGCTGATCGTAGCAAGCAAATGGTATTCATTGGTTATGATATGAATACAAAAGGCTATCGAATGTTCGATCCATCAACAAGACGAGTCGTGGTAACCCGAGACGTAGTGTTCGAGGAGGAGAAGAAGTGGGAGTGGAACAAATCTCCGATAACGGGTAAAGGATCATCCGGTAACACTAGTGCAGGACACGGGCGTATCTGATACGAAAAATCAGGAAGAGACGATCATCGATTTTGGTTTGGATATCCCACAACCGGTACATGTTCCAGACCCTGAATCAATGTCGCCACACACTCCAGCTGAAATTTTTGATGCTCTTGACGGTTCGACATACTCTAATCAGAGTTCGATAGGACCACGGGGCAAGCGTGACATCAAAAGTCTTTACGATGAAACTTTTCCAATAGAGTTGGAATATTCGGGGTTGTGTTTGCTAGGAGAGGAGGAGCCGTCAACTCTCGAAGAAGCGAAGGCAAACCCGATGTGGAGAAAAGCAATGGAGGAGGAAATTTCTTCTATTCGAGAAAATAAAACATGGAAGCTCGTCTCATTACCCGGCAGCCACAAACCTATAGGTCTCAAGTGGGTTTACAAACTAAATAAGGACAGCAAAGGAAAAACCGTAAAGCACAAGGCGAGACTAGTGGCAAAGGGGTACGTTCAGCGACAAGGCATAGACTTTGATGAAGTGTTTGCTCCAGTTGCTCGGCTAGAGACAGTTCGTTTGCTGATTTCTATAGCGGCACATGAAGGATGGGAGGTACATCATATGGATGTAAATTCAGCCTTTCTCAACGGTGATTTGGAGGAGGAAGTGTACGTCGTTCAACCGCCGGGATATGAAATAAAAGGACAAGAGCAGAAAGTGTTAAAATTGTACAAAGCATTGTACGGTTTACGACAAGCACCTAGAGCTTGGAACTCAAAACTAGACAAGTCTTTGAGGTCTCTCGGTTTTGAGAAGTGTTCTTTAGAGCATGCCGTGTACATGAGAAAGCAAGGTAAGGAGAATTTAATTGTTGGAGTCTACGTGGATGATTTAATCATCACTGGAGAGAGTATTCAAGATATAAACAATTTCAAACCTCAGATGAAGAATTTGTTTAGCATGAGTGACCATGGGTTACTAAGTTACTATCTGGGAATTGAAGTTTGTCAGACTTCTAAAAGTATTACACTCAGCTAGTCGTCATATGCGAGAAAGTTTTAGAGAAATGCAGCATGAAAGATTGGAACCCTTCGCAAATCCTGATGGAACCTCGTCTAAAACTGAGCAAGGAAAGCACAAGTCCACCTGTAAACACGACTATGTACCGAAGCATAGTTGGGAGTTTAAGATATCTACTGCACACACATCCAGATTTAGCATTCTCGGTCGGCATGGTGAGTAGATACATGGAGAAGCCCACAACGGAGCACATGACTGCAGTGAAGCGCATATTGAGGTATGTGAAAGGAACATTAAATCTCGGTTGCGTTTATGAGAAAAATAAAGGTAACTTGGAGCTGTTCGGTTACTCGGATAGTGATCTGGCTTGTGATACTGATGATCGTAAGAGCACGACAGGGGTAATATTCTTTCTTGGATCAAACCCTGTTAGTTGGTGTTCACAGAAGCAAAAAGTGGTTGCTTTATCTTCTTTTGAAGCTGAGTACATCGATGCATGTGCAGCATCGTGTCAAGGAGTGTGGTTGGACGATTGTTGGTAGAGTTGTTAAAGACCGAGGTTAAGAAAGTGGTTCTAAGGATCGATAATCAGTCCGCAATTGCATTAAGCAAGAATTCAGTTCATCATGATAGGAGCAAACATATCGATACCCGATTCCATTACATCAGGGATTGTGTTGAGTCGGGAATGATTGAAATTCAACATGTTTGAACAGAGGATCAACGTGCTGATATTCCGACCAAGTCACTTGCAAGATTAAAGTTCTTGGAGATGAGAGATAAAACTGGTGTGCGGATCGTTAATTAGTCGAGGAAAACAAGCTTAAGGAGGAGATTGATAAGTTAATCTAGTTGTCCCTTTTTAATTCTTTGTATGCGTTTTACATGTTGTATATTAAAAGTCGGGAGTTACAAAATTAAGATAGCATTTAGTCTATTAGAAGTTAAGTAGTCAGTTTCTTTAATGTTAATGTGTAGGAGTTACGTTTTGTATTTTTCCTATTTTAGAAAAAATATCAGAAATGATGTAGCATCAAGCGCATCACCAAAAATCCTCTCTTGTCATTTGTTTTATATTTTCCATCCTATTATTTGCTTTGAAAACCAACAAGTACGTAGCACCCGAAATTAATAATGGCCAAGTTTTTGTCCGACCTGCGTGGGAATATGTTCAGGTGGGTAGTCGACGATGGGAGCAGACATTGGTTGGATATTTTTTGGGTAACAAAATTGGATATCAGACTACTAAGCGGTTCGTAAGTTCAATATGGAAAGGAGTGGTAGAGGTGAAGGCAACGGAGAACGGCTTTTTCTTTTTTAAATTTCAGACAGAGGAGGATATGCGAATAGTACTTGACGGTGTACCGTGGATACTTGCAGGGCAGCCACTTTTCCTCCAAAAATGGCGTGAAGGTATGTCGATGGATAAACTCACTCATCGTGATATTCCTGTTTGGACTAAACTACGTAACCTCCCACTTGAATACTGGACATCGATTAGTCTTAGTAGGGTTGTTAGTGCGATCGGAATCCCGTTGTACCCCGATGCTATTACCGCCTCGTTTACTCGGTTGGACTATACTCGTGTATGCGTTATGATGAATACTGATTCGGAGTTTCGAGACCATGTGATGCTCTTAAAACCAACTAAGGAGGAGGGTGGTTATAAAGGTAGTTGTAGTGTAGGAATTGAATATGAATGGAGGCCGACACGGTGCATGGAGTGTGCTACCTTCGGACATAATGGTGATAACTGCCCAAGGAAGTTAAAGCCGGTTACCACCAAGCCAGTGGTTCGCTATGAACCAAAGCAGCCGGTGCAAAACGCTAATCGTAATCAACAGCAACATAGGCCGGCTGGAGCTCGACAAGAAATGGTTGCTATTAAAAACACATCGCTAGCTTCGGACTGGCAACTAGTGGCGAATAAAAAACGTAAAGATTCGAAGGGAAGTTCTAGTGCTCCGGCTGGTATTCATTGACCATCCGGGAAGTAGTATCCGCGCGTGCTTCTACTAACTCCTTTGATGCACTTCAGGATCTTGATGTGCAAATTCATGGTGACCTCGGTATTAATATAGGGGAAGACACGAGAGATTTGGGGATAGCAGAACCGAGTAAAAATGTGGAGACTGAGGAGAGTACGGGGTTGGAGTGAAAGATTGGTTTCGGGAATCTGAGTTTGGGGTCGAGGCCGATTGATTTAGGCCCTCCTGCAGAGGAGATTATCACGGCACCTCCAGATTCTAGGGCAGGTACTATGGAGCTAGTTACACAGGGTCCTACATCAGCCCTTTCGGTCGTTCCTTATGTGTAGTACATTCTGTTGGAACGTTCGGGGTCTGAATAAACCGGATCATCAGCAAGCAGTCCGGGATCTTATTCAGGAAAACTCAGTTGGTCTCGTTGCACTTCTGGAGACTCATGTCACTGCTAGTAGGTCTTCGTATGTAGCTGATCGGGTGTTTTCTTCGTGGAGTCGACTTATTGATTAGGTGGATGGACCGGGTAACTGTATATGGGTCGAATGGGATCAGAGTTTATTGGATGTCCATATGGTTCATATGTCTGATCAGTGGATTCATTGTCGAGTCACTGAGCTCAGGACAACGGTTATACGATTCTACACATTCGTATACGGCCGTAATATGGTTATCGAGAGGCGAGGATTATGGGTTTACCTTCTTTCTATATCTGAGCACTTGCAGTATACTGATTAGGTGGTGTTGGGGGATTTCAACACCATCGTGGATGAGAGCGAGGCTCTGGGAGGTAGAGCGGTGATGGGGACAGATGACGAGTTCAAAGCTTGTCTGACGGCCACCGATTTGGTCACACTACCGACGGTCGGACCGTGGTACATGTGGCATAATCAGCATGAGGGGGACCGGAAGTGGCATCGACTGGATAGAGTGGTGGCTAAACCTTCCTGGTTAGTGCATTGTGCTGAGAGCATCTATCATACGTTGTCGTCCCGGACCTCAGATCATGCGCCTTTGCTTTTGGACCCGGTGACTACTAGTCAAGGATACAAAGCGTGGTTTCGTTTTGATAACCACATTACTGATATGTGTTGGAGTTGTATACTTAATGTCTAGATTTAAGTGATATTAACTCCCGATCCATTGCCATTAATCTATTTAATTAAATAAACAATTATTTGCGTTTAATTATTTATAATTAAAAATATACAAATATAGTCCTAGATTATATACGTTGTAGTTAGTATGGTGTGCGCCGTCACACGG